>OX392517.1:15052535-16302999 GCA_947623375.1 Apotomis capreana | reverse complement strand
AACCTTACAAATAGATCTATTCCCAAATTAAGATCTAGAAGATTTGTATTCTGGGTACTTACCCACTAGATTCCTTTTGGTAACTACGGCTACCTGTCACCGCTCTTATTTTATTATATAAATAGAGTCCAACTCAAAATTCGAAGCATTTGAGTGGTTACCGACGATATAGGTACATACTAATTATATAGATAAATACTCGTATATACTTAAATACATAGAATAACCATGACTCAAGAGCACAAATATTCGAATTCATCACACAAATATTTGACCTGGCAGGGAATTGAACCTGGGACCGCCAGCTCAGCGTCATCATCATCTGATCCAATCCGTTCCTGTATGTCACGATCACGACTCGGTACACGGATATTGCACATTGCTGCACAATCAGTTGGTTTCCGCACAGATAAGGCGAATCGATCCACGGCCGCCGCTCGGGATGCCGTTGGCGGTTATATAAATTGACCAGTGACATATACCGGGTGTGGCATGTTACGGGAGTAATAAATTAAAACATAGATTCCACTTTTCAAACTTGTAAAATAACTTGCAGCATATTTTTTATTCAAAGATCTAAAGAGTGACAGCAGAGCAAATTCAGCTTTGGACGTCATACATTGAAAATACAATTTATTTTATAATTAACATCTGTAAAATATTTTCTTTAGGTGTCTAAACAAAATATGTTGTTTTACAAATACAAGTACTCTTTATTGCACACCTCATAAAATATACACGATAAATACAATGCAAGAAATTACAATTAGAGGTAAACTGAGGTCGTTTTCTTAGGAGAGTAAAATGTATGTTTTAAGTTATCACTCCTGATCTGATTCTATTTAAACTTATTTTTTTTTCATGAACTTTAAAAAAAGACATCCAGCTTTGATTAATATTACTTATTATCTCTAACAAATTAAACAGTATTTTCAATGTACGCTAGCCAATATTGACATTGTCACGACATTACGCTGACTGACTCTGACTGTCACGATGATCAAATATCACGCAGTACATTGCTTCTTTGATTAAACAATATTTTACAAGTTACTAATTAATATAAAATGTTTAACCGTCGCTTAACAAATTTTGTTTAATTTTTAAAGTAGAATCAGTTTTAATTTACTGCTCCTGTTACCTGCCACACCCGGTATATATATTTGATAATTAGAGGTAAATGCGGCTTTTAATCTGGATAATAATGGAATCCGCCACATTTGCTCTGAATTTCGGGTCGTGTGAACAAAGCCGCGGAAGGCGTCGTTAGTCGCGCGGAAACGAGTTCGAGATCGCGGCCACATTGTTATGGAAATGGGCCACGTAGCAGATAGGGCCATGGCTCGAATAGCGCGGTCGAAACGCGCTATGGTTTAAAGGCTTGAAAATAACGTCAAAAGTATAGCCCAATAGGATGTCTTTTAGCCAACGCCATATTAATTTATTTAAACTTTATTGCACAATACAAAAAAATTGGGCAAGTGAGAGTCCGACTCGCGCATGAAGAGTAATGGGCATGTATTTTTTTCTAATTGCAACCATTGCCTTCTCAATTTCTCTTATGGAGTCTTCTATTTAAATTTTCAACGTACCTACCCTAAAGAAGGGCCTGCAAAGCGGGTTTTATTTTGAAGACAGTACAATATTTTACATTCAATTTGTGTTAGTGTCTATTAGCTTCATTCGGGATCGTAGTTAATTTCATCCTGTCGCTCATTGCAGACAGTCACGAAACTAGTGTTACATTAAATGAAGACCGTCGACGTTTTGAAAAGGCTTGTAAAGTGAAAAAAAAGTTTACGTTTAACCAATTTAACGAGCTTGTTTCGTTTTTAGGGTTCCGTACCTCAAAAGGAAAAAACGGAACCCTTATAGGATCACTTTGTTGTCCGTCTGTCCGTCCGTCTGTCAAGACCCTTTTTCTCAGGAACGCGTGGACGTATGAAGCTGAAATTTATATCAATTACTCAGGTCTACTGTCCCTTGAAGCTGTGAAAAAATCAAACTTCTAAGCCAACGCAATCAAAAGATACAGCCGTTTATGCCGCAAATTTTCGACACTTGCAAGGGAATCAAAACCTACAGGGTGCTTCCCGTGAACTCAGAATCTTGAAATTTGGTACGAAGCAACGTCTTATAGCATAGATAAAGGAATAATTACGAAAACCATAAAAAAATTTTTTAATACCTAACTTTGCACCTAATTTGCAAATTTTCGACACTTGCAAGGGAATCAAAACCTACAGGGTGCTTCTCGTGAACTCAGAATCTTGAAATTTGGTACGAAGCAACGTCTTATAGCATAGATAAAGGAATAATTACGAAAACCATAAATTTTTTTTTAATACCTAACTTTGCACCTAATTTATATGGGGCGCTATACATACCAGGTGCAAACTTAACTTAACCACTTAGGGATGGAAAGTGTTTGTACGGAACCCTCGGTGCGCGAGTCCGACTCGCACTTGGCCGGTTTTTTTTTTTTACGTTTCAACCCTATGTCTCTGCCACTAGTTTTGTTTTTTAACCTAAATCGACATCATCATCATTTCAGCCACAGGACGTCCACTGCTGAACATAGGCCTCCCCCAGTGACTGCCAGATCGGCCGGTTGGAAGCGACCTGCATCCAGCGGCTTCCTGCAGCCTTTACCAGGTCGTCTGTCCACCTTGTGGGTGGACGTCCTACGCTGCGCTTGCCGGTGCGTGTCCTCCATTCGAGAACCTTACTGCCCCATCGGCCGTCAGTTCTACGTGCTATGTGCCCACTGCCACTTCAGCTTGCTAATCCGTCGGGCTATATCAGCGACATTTGTTCGTTCACAGATCTCCTCATTTCTGATTTGATCTCGCAAAGAAACACCGAGCATAGCCCTCTCCATAGCGTGCTGTGCAACTTTGAGCTTCCTTATAAGGCCCACAGTAAGAGGCCACGTTTCTGTTTCGTATGTCATCACTGGTAACGCACATTGATTGTAGACTTTCGTGTTTAGACATTGAGGTATGTTGGACGAAAAGATATTCTGTAGTTTCCCGAACGCTGCCCAGCCGAGTTGGATTCGTCGATTGACCTCCTTCTCAAAATTGGACCTACCCAACTGGATCACTTGTCCCAGGTAAACATATTTGTCAACAATTTCGAGGGTAGAGCTCCCAACTGGTACTGGGTAGGGCGCAACATGGGCATTCGACATTACCTTTGTTTTGTCCATGTTCATCCGGAGACCTACCTGTTGGGAAACTCTATTAAGACCATCGAGCATTGTGCTGAGGTCTTCCAGCGATTCTGCCATGACCACAATATCGTCGGCAAACCGAAGGTGAGTAATGTATTTGCCATTAATGTTGATGCTGAATCCTTCCCATTCCAGGGGTTTAAAGTATCTTCCAATGCGGAGGTGAACAGTTTCGGAGAGATACCGTCTCCCTGCCTTAGGCCTCGCTGCAAAGGAATAATATGTAGTCCGTGCAGGATCAAAGGCCATATTTCGGATTTTAAGTGGTACTAATTTATTTTACTGACAGTGATACTGAAGAAAGTTGGTAAAATGTCACTGCTGTAAATACACTTTTGAGGAAGAGAGAGTCTTCTGTAGTGTTTGGTCTGTAATTTCATGTATAGTCATACAAAAACCCTTAATGTTGCAAAATAACCGTGTGAATTCTTTTTTTATAAATCTCATATACGTAACTGGGAATTGAACTTGGTTAAAATTATGTAAGTAATCGCATGTCGTATTGTAACATTCTTTTCAGTGATTTTGACCGCGTTATGTATGAGATTTATAAAAAAAAAAAAACTGTTTTTATTAAATCTAGCGATGCAATGGTTCCTAAGAACAGATTTCCCTGTCTCTTACAGTTTGCCTTCTTCCTTCGGACCCATTTGGATTGATCACCCGGTATAATAGACAGTGTCTTAAGTGGGACCCTGCAGCAGCACGTGTTCGATGCTGAGGTGGACTCGGATGTCCTTCAGACCCGATTCAGTGCCAAGGAGGTAACCAGGATACTGAAAGACATGAAAAGAGGTAAATCTCCCGGGCACGACTATTTGAGTATTGAGCACTTGCAGCATGCCGGTTCCCACCTGCCCCGATTGTTAGCGATGTTTTATAATCTTTGCATATGTCACGCGTATTTACCGCCTCTTATGACAAAAACAATTGTTGTACCTATTGTCAAAAACAAGACGGGTGACATAGCTAACAAGGATAATTACAGACCTATTTCGCTGGCAACCATTGTGGCGCGGGTACTCGACGGCCTGCTTAATAGTCAATTAGAAAAACATTTGAAATTAAATGACGCGCAGTTCGGGTTCCGTGCCGGTTTATCAACCGAGAGTGCCATCATATGCTTAAAACAGGCTGTGGAGTACTATACTCGTCGGAAAACGCCTATATATGCGTGTTTTTTGGACCTTTCCAAAGCCTTCGATCTCGTTAATTATGACCTGCTTTGGAAAAAACTTGACGAAGTGCAATTTCCAAGGGAACTCACACGCATATTTAGGTGTTGGTACGCGAGCCAACGAAATACGGTGCGTTGGGGTGATGTGCTGTCTGACGAATATGGTCTTGATTGTGGTGTGAGGCAGGGGGGTCTCACTTCTCCTAAGCTTTTCAATCTGTACATGGATGCCCTGATTGGCGAGCTTAGCAGTACGCATGTCGGGTGTCACATAGACAGGGTTTGTTTTAATAACATAAGCTATGCTGACGACATGGTACTGCTGAGCCCCTCGGTCGGTGGTATGCGTGTGCTGATTGAGAAGTGTGAGGCCTATGCTCAAAGCCACAACCTGCGCTATAATGTGCGTAAGAGTGAGTTCATGGTGTTCAGGGCGGGGAACAAGTGCCCATCTCACATACCACCCATTTGTTTGAATGGCGTACCACTTAAAAGGGTATTCAATTTTAAATATCTGGGGCACTTGGTCACCGATGACCTGCGCGATGATGCTGACTTGGAGCGCGAACGCAGGGCTTTGGCCGTCAGGGCCAACATGATCGCTCGGAGGTTCTCCAGGTGTACAGCGCAAGTTAAGATAACACTATTCCAAGCCTACTGTACTTCGCTGTACACCTGTAGCCTCTGGACGAGGTACACGCAGCGCGCTATGAATGCCATGCGTGTACAATACAACGACGCGTTCAGGGTATTGTTGCGGCTGCCGCGATACTGCAGCGCGTCCGGTATGTTCGCGGACGCGCATGTGGATTGTTTCCACGCGACGCTGCGCAAGCGCTGCGCCGCGACGCTCCGCAGAGTGCGCGGCAGCCGCCACAGCCTCCTGACAGTTGTGGCGGAGAGATGGGACAGTGCTTTAATCAGGTACTGGACCTCTCAACATCTTAGTTTAGGCACTAACATAGTTATTTAAGTTTTCACGTGATACTAACAACATATGGATAATTTTAGTCCGAAATAAACGCTTTTTATTTTTATTTATTATTTTTATTTAAGGAGTTCAATTGTAGTTTCTTAATTTTCACAATAAACAAATACACGCAAAACTAAATTATCCACTAAATTAAATACGCCAAGGTTTTCGCCATTCTTTATTACGTATTAGTAAGGCACGAGCACCATTTGTCTACAAAATTAAAAGCAATAAATTCTTAAAACTCAGCTTAACCGGCCCACAGTTTAATGAACTAGGTATTAAAATTCAGTTCAGACCGTTCAATATTCATTCAGTGGAATTAAATTAACAAGTAATCTGTGGCAAAACGGTGGTCGGAGTAATTGCAATTAGGAAGGTTTTCTAACTTGTTATTTATACTGTGGTTCGTTATTGGATGGATTTGGAATATTAATCTTGCACAAAATGATTGACAACGCGGTTTGCGCAGTGGTATAAAGCAGCCTGCCTACTGAGCCAACGGTCCTGGGTTCGAATCCCGGCAAGGGCACATATTTGTGTTATGAACTCGAATATTTGTGCCTGGGTCATGGATGTAATTTGTATTTAAGCATGTATTTATCTATAATATTCGTAAGTTTATCGCCGTCTAATGTCCATAACACAAAGCCTACTAGAGCTTACTGTGGGACTAGATCCATTTGTGTGAGGTTGTCCGATATTTATTATTTATTTATTTTGGGATTCGTGTTTGACTGAAAATGGTAGGTAGAGCAACCAAGGAACATCAGAATCCAGTAACGGATCAACATTTCACGAATTCACTACATTAGCTAATATCGAAATATTCGTACTATTCGCGTATTCAAATTGCAGGCCCTATTGTGATGTAATTGTATTTATTTATTTATTTAAACTTTATTGCACCGATCAAACTAGTACAAATGGCGGGCTTAATGCCACAAGGCATTCTCTACCAGTCAACCATAGGGCTAAACAGAAACGTTGAATTTTATTGAATTTTATTTTAGTTAGTCAAGGTGTTAGGTATTTTTATTTTAAATAAATTCAGCAGATTTTTTTCTTAATTTGATTCTCTTATAGTAATTTCTTTCAATTAGTTTTACCAATGACTGTACCAAAGTATTAAAATAAGAAAGTGTTCAATAACAAATGTGCCGATTCGAATTCAAGAAAGTGTCGAATTTTAGACAAAGTAGCAAATGACCTAAAGTGTTGAATTAGGGAAATTACCGGATTAACTAAATTACCGAATTCGGGAAAGTGACGACCCGTTACTGGAATAAATATACAAATTCTGAAAATGTATATAAAAAAACAGTTATCAAGAGTATTTAATAACATATTTATCTTAAGCAAGTAATTGTTTTATTATTGTTAAATGAACCACAACATAATAAACATACGAGTACTATTTTATTTTCCACCTTTGTCGACGGGCAACGGGTCGTAGTATTTATTGTTCGAAATTAAAAAGAATACCACGCGTTGCATTGTGTTGCTGCAATCGTGTGAACTTTCATTGTGTGAAACAATAAATAAACATGAAAAGCGAATATATCCAAATACCGGTTCTCTACCTTTTCGCCGAATAATTTTTCGTCGAATATTTAGTAGAAAGCATTTTTCTCTGAAACCGTAAACCATTTGGGATTGTTATGTACAAATACAAATAAATTTATTGATAAAACATAACGGTTAAATTTTATACTTAAAAAACAAATAAATTCACAATTTGCATAACCTGAACTAGGGTTCCCCCTGTGTTTCAGGCAATGGGAAAGCCTTTACATTATTTAATTTAAGTACGTATTCATCTATATTACAGTAATCTTATTTTTGCTTAAATACTAAAATTTACACTAAAGTACTAAATTAAACAAATATTTACTTAATGACAGCCAGTAAGTTCTCTGTATCTTCGTACGTCATAGTTTGTAGTGACTCACGAAGCGATTTCTTACATTGAGCGAAGCTAAGTGGATATAGGTCCCATTTCGCATTTCATCTATTGTAAAGAAATGTTATAAAACAAACCTAACCTATCCTATTCAATAGGATGATATACAGGGTGGAACATGTCTAAAGACTGGGCTGACAGGGTAGTATCATCTGAGTGATCTATAATCGACCTATTATGATTGTAAAGCCGGATTAAAAAAAAAACAAAAAAATAATAATACCAATGACTACTAATTCAAAGGTTTTACTTACATTTTAAATTAACACCTGTCTTAAACTTAAGCGATATTAAAAGATGCTAGGGTTGATAATATATGTGCAGATTTTTACACTAATGTTTAACAAAATGTATCCCAAAAATGTATAACGAGCAGCCAGACCAGGACCACACCACACGGACGAGGGCCTGACGTCACAACGCGCGTCACCGCGCCGCAGCGGGGACGGGCGGAGCAGAGCGACGCGTCGTTTACCGTTAGCCGGCCGCCTATATAAGCCGACGCGCGCCCAGTACCAGCGACGGTGTCTTGCAATCCCTCGTGGCAGTCAGGTCGTTGAGACGGCATTCACTGTGAGGATTGTAAGATAGCGTTCGCTCGTAGCTCGGAGTGTGTACCACGCTTCTTGAGATACCGTAGGTCCTCCCGTACATTTGTAAGTGGTGTTTGGTCTCTATCCCGAAGTCTGGGCTACAGTCTTTTGTTACCTTAGCGCGGAGTGTGTACCACGCTTCTTGGCTCGCTAGTTGCAGGGACTTAAGGCTATGCTCTGGACGGGTTACTGGGCGCGGTGTGTGTAACACGCATCTGGCACGCACTGTTAACCCGGGGGGGTCGCTCCTAAGCGCGGTGTGTGTACCACGCATCTGCTGCCTAGGGTGGTGGCTCTCGCCAGACGGATACCGGCCAAAATCTCCCTTACCCGCGTATTAACATTCTGTCGTTTACTAACCAGACCCTGCCGCGTAATTGGGACACCGGGTCCCCTAGGATAACGTAGGGATACCGTAGGCATTAACGAAGGGAACGTAGGATCTAGATTTAAGAGTTTAGTTAAATAAACAGGCATAAAGCCTCCGTTATTTAGTATATATAAAATCCCAGGTTTCATTTAACCCAATCCCTTGCCTCCCGATTTGAGCTATAGTTACGGAAACCCTCAAGATCCCGTCTGGGTCGAGGGATATGGACTAGTGCCTAAGCCCGTTGCGTCATAGCGTACCTGGCGGGTTTAAGCACTACGTCACAAATGGATAGAAATATTTACATAGTTCATTGGTGAAAAATGAAGTACAAAGTCTTAACAATTCTCTCTTTGCTTAAAAGTACTTCAATCTGTTCCACCCTGTATGCGGGATTGGTACTGGTCGAGTATAAAGAGCTGGCTGATAGACGATTAATGCTAGTTTAAATATGATAGAATGAAAAAGGAATGTGCTAGATTTAACATATGACGGAGAGTGTGACGATAGAATGATTTAGTTGAGAAGGGACGAAGTTTTATTTTGAAGTTGTAAATATGTAAATAACATCTAATGCGTTTTCCCTGCCCCGTCCCCACATATATATGCATGAATTATGAAAAATTTATGACTACGGAGAAATAAAAATTCTGCGAAGTTAAAATTAGGCGAAATTGAACATTCAACGAAAAATAATTCTGCGAAAAGGCATTACTTACCCCGAATATCCGTTAGCCGCTCTAAATACGTCTCAGGTTAAATCTGACGAACTTTGCTGCCAACAAAACTAAAAACTAAGTCCAAGTCCAGACAAGTTGAAGTATTTACAGTGTTTGCGGACTGAGTTAATCTGGCTGCCGCAGGCCACCACATAAAGTCTTGTCTACACTGCAGCTCATTAAGCTGGGTTAAGTCTGTCTGGCAGTGTAAGAGTAAAAAGCAATAAAACTTAAATTTTATTTAATAAGGTGAAGAGTCGTAATAAGACCTGAAACACAGTTCCATTATAGCTTTAAATCTATATTATGTCAGTGAAATAAATTCACACCTGCAAAGGGTTGTCAAAACTGTAATAAGTAAGTAAAATAATACAAAATAAATATTACATTAATAAACAAAATCGTTTATTATTTTCAATAAATTAAAAGTAGTGCACGTAATTATTCAATGTTAAAGCTTTTTGTAACATTAGTTATGATTTACAAAAGTATTTACGAGGAAATAATACGTTTGAAATCAATAAAACTGAACGTTTAACATGTCACACTTTACCAGAGATTCTTTAATATAAAATTTATTTTCTGTAGTCACTTACAAACGTAACTCAATCAGATCCAACGGAATACTATTTATTTGGTAATTCCTGATCGTCGCAACCCTAGCCTACAATTTTTGACATTCCATTTTTAATTTTAATGATGTCATTTGCCATTAAAGCTATGTATTACGTTCGCTTTTTGTGTATGCACGAAATCACTTAAGCCCTTTATTGCCATTCTCCATACAAATCATTTACGCACTCGCTAGCGATCAAATACCGTAAATTCGTGTCACCAATGTATAACAACTACCTAAATTAACTAAGCTTATAACTAAAATAAGGACGTGTTTTGTCTTTTGATTTTCATGACGTCACAAGCCAGTATCTACATAGAAACTTCATACAAACAAATCGTTTATGACGTTTCATAAAAAGTAGCTGATTTGAACTGTCATCAAATAACGTAACTTCTTTTCACCAATGTTTAACAATTCCCACTCTGTCATCACAGTATTAGCGTATTTTGCGCTTTATTCAGGTAAGAACCTGTTTACGGACGGCTTATTAAATTGTCCCCGAGTGTTCCCAAGAGGTGAGAAAGGCTGAATGGTTCCTGGTGCAAATATTTGTGTTGTCATTTGAAAACTATTAAGAAAGGTCCGTTATTTATGTTGTAATTTGAAATACCTAGATTAGGTACCAACAATTTAAAAAACTGAGATAGAATCTTAAATTTAAATAAACTAAATCTTAAATCTTTGTTTATAGGTAGGAATAACCCCTCTCATTCCAACAAAGACATTACAGGTTGGTCTGTAGTCAAAACAAAAAGGACGGGTTGCACTCCGGGAGTGCCGGCAGAAGTGAAAACTCCGATTTTATTATATCTCACTGACACTTGATTTCTATTTTAATCTCTATTTCTTACTAATGTATGTTTATGATTATGCTTCACCATCTGTCACTTACAACATTTTGTTGTTCGAAGGCCCCCTTTCTTTGAAACAGACACGGTTGCTAGGTTACCGACTGACTGTTATCTGACGCGCGGATCTGTCGCGAGTTTAACATTTTTTACCTTAGAGCATAGACAAATTTTTTACCCATCTAAAAATTGCCAAGCGCCGCTAAAGAAGTTTTCACTTCAAAAAAATATTTTTCCCGCCTCGTAAGGGCGTCGTAATGCCAACCTAAAATCCAAGTGGTTTTATTTCTTAAGCATTAAGTAGATAGATTGGCCTGGGGCTGCTGTGCTCCTAGATGATACAAAATAATACAAAATAAAGAGTAGCTAATTTAAACTGTCATCAAATACCGTAAATTTGTTTCACCAATGTATAACAATTCCCACTCTGTCATCACAGTATTAGCGTCCCTTTATTCAGGTAAGAACCTGTTTACGGGCGGCTTATTAAATTGTCCCCGAGTGTTCCCAAGAGGTGAGAAAGGCTGAATGGTTCGCCCTAAAAAGGTCCTGTGCAAATATTTGTGTTGTCATTTGAAACCTATTAAGAAATGTCCCTCATTTATGTTTTAATGTGAAATACCTATATTAGTAACAGTAACAATTTGAAAGAATGAGCATGAATGGAACTGCATGTTTTTTTAAAATCAGATAAGAATGACCCCTCTAATTCCTAGAAAAAAGTTACAGGTTTTTAGGAAAAATTACTATTATACTACCGGCAAACGTAACGGCAACCGGGCAACCTAAAACTGTTTTTTTTTTTCGCTTGACCCGTCAGCTGTTCTCCTCCTAGATAATACAAAGTGCAATTATTTGCTTACTTCAGTTACTTTTAACACTATCACTACATAGTATAAAAAAGTCGCTACCGGCTGTCTGTCCCTATGTATGCTTTTAAATCTACGCAACAGATTTTGATACAGTGAAGTAAAGTAAAGTGATTCAAGAGGAAGGTTTATATGTAAAATACATGAATAATATAGGATAGTAGAGTTAGTATCAGCATAGCACCCGTGCGAAGCCAGGGCGGGTCACTAGTTGTTCATATAATTTTCCTTAATTATACTACCTAAATTGATATCCAATTGGCAAACGAATGAAGGAAATGGACGCAAGGAGGAGGTATACCCTTTCTTATAGCTTTACTACTTTTTTGCTTTCAAGAGTTTTTTTTGCCACATAACGACCCATTAAGTAAGTATACAATCATAATAACCCGCAAACAATAACAAATCTTTATCGAATAATATGTGGTCGCCCTGTTAGAGGTAATTTATTTATCGAAAACAAAAATATTTGATTTAAAATGTTTCTAAGTTGATTGTTAAATAGATGTTAGGGCTCATATTGAAGAAGTAAATAGCAACTACAGTAAAAATATCACTTCCTATTAAAACGCGCGGCAAATCTAACTTTCCCTCACTCTCTTTACGTACTTCACGTAACAAGATCGCTAGCTCCATCTAGCAACAGATGGAGGGCAACCGCAGGCCCAAGTAGTTCGGCGCTTAGTACATAGATGGCGCTGGGCGCACTCAGCCATTAAAGTTATAATGGACTTTGTTTTTGGACTTTCTAATAGTTTGATTGAAATTGAGGTTGCTGTGAGTATTAAATATTGGTACGGCAATTATTTTTCTTGTCAAATAGAAATCGTGGGTATTTAAATAAGTGTTTGTAAATTGAGGTCCAATTTTGTAGAATGAGACTGACCATGTTCTGAAATTGTTAAAAAGCTGCGTTGTTTTTGGAAGTGATTTGTAATGATTTGCTTATTTTATAGGCAATGCACATCTTTAAACGTTGTGTTATGATACTTATGATGAATCTTAAAGATGAAAAATTGGGCAAGTGCGAGTCTGACTCGCGTATGAAGGGTTCCGTACCATAATTTATACCAAGTTTGTTGTATGGGTATAAAAAATATTTTATTTTATTTTTAGTATTTGTTGTTATAGCGGCAATAGAAATACATCATCTGTGAAAATTTCAACTGTCTAGCTATCACCGTTCTTGAGATACAGTCTGGTGACGGACGGATGGATGGACGGACGGACTCAGTAATAGGGTCCCGTTTTTACCCTTTGGGTACGGAACCCTAAAAATACTACAGATTGAAAACATGGACAGTCGCATTCTTTCTGTATTTAATGGCATCCAATAATTAAACTGCGGTCATTATGACCGTATGACGATTGCATTTATCGCACAATAAATGAAAATTATAGCACCTGCCGCTCTCAGGTATTTGGGTAAGATAAGTAGCTTTCATAGGCTCGTAGGTCATCCATTATTATTTTCTGGGGTCGTCTGGCATTGCAGAGTGGTGGAGAGGTTAACACGTTGACTGGCAATCCAGAGGTACAGGGTTCAATTCCCGGTCTCCTGCCAGGTTACGCATTAAAAAAAATCTTGGATCTTTGTATCAATTATAAAAATTGTGGTAAGTATACCCACATTAAAAATAATGAGACATTACATGTTTCATTTTATTGCAAGCCTTTATTTTTTCATGCATCCTTTGCCTACACGCTCTGTTGTTCTATGAGAATTGTCTAAAATTTGAAGATTCTCAAACTTGTACATGATTTTAAATTAAAACAGAAATACAGTTAACTCCATTTAAATATGTCCAAATTTTAATTAAAAAAAATCGAGTTGCGGGAAGAACTCCTCGCCACCAAAGATGATTATGATTGTGTATCGACAACACAACGGTTTTTAAGAAATTCTGGTCGCACTGATAAAAATAAGTATTAGGTATATAAAATGAAAGGGACAAAAGTGTATTACACGTGGAAGTACGAATCTTGGACTTTGACATTATGAATAACAATACAATAATATAATATTTATTATTGATAACAGTGTTACTATGTAAAACAGAACTAAACAATACAAGTACTTACTCTTTATTGCACACCTTACAAAACGTACAGGAGAAATACAACGCAAGAAATTACAATAAGAATTTTTAAACACCAGGCGTTCTTATCCATACTGGGCGTTCTCTTCCAGGCAACCTTTATGTAGTGGAGAACTTGAAAATTTATTTTGTTATTAGGCAATAACATCGTGGTATTTTAAGCGTGGTACTTCACAGTTGCAATCAGATATATCGAAGCATATAAGGCGTTCATTAATATCTGAACACGACTCTTATTGACTGGGCGTTACATGTTAAGATATTTATGAACGCCTTATATGCTGCGATATATCTGATGGCGACTGTATCAAAATCATATTGTGGACTTTAGCTTTTTACCGGTAGTGTATATGGATACGTTTAATGCAGCGATAAACATATGGGATGTCTCATTTACCTAAACCAGAATCTGGCAACTTAATACCTATAATTCGAAATGAATGGCAGTTGAATCGTTAATTGGCAACACTCCAATTTCCTAATATAAAATTAAATCCGGCCCGGTCGTAACTGTTAAAACAAGCCGACTGGAAATAAGACCAGATTTAACGTTTACGTAAATACTCTGAAATACGAGCTAAATACAGATAAGAACCCTACCATATAATTATACTTCTTTCTTTTGCTGGCTGTACAGGGGCGCTTATTCGATTATACTTCGAGATATCGACAAATAAGAGGTTACTAAAGTATATCTCAGGTAAGTATATCGCCTTAAGCTGTCATCAAAATTTTCGTGATTCGAACTGCATAAAATGATCAAATTAAAGCTCTTGATATTTATGCTTAGCTAACTGTGTCCGGGCTGGCCTCTTCGAAGATCTGTCCGAGATTAACATGGAATTAGGTCCCTACTGAATACATTATACCATGACTTTATGGTTTCTATCTATAATATTAATTTCGACACTTTCACCAACAGGAACTCGCTCTTGATCCCTCGTCTTTAATAGCAAGTTTTCGGTACGCATTTTCCCATGTTTTTGGTATTGAAAGGGTTATGACTCGAAAGGTCAAATTTTTTATCAATTTACAAGTGCTGCCTGAAAACTGTGCATTCCGCCGTGCGTGAACCATATTTGCAGACTTTTATGAACAAGACTCGATACCAATTTGTCCAAGTGAATTCGCAATGATGGGAAAAGAAATTTCAATTGACGTAACCGTTGTTGCAGATCCATAAAAATCACTGTTACTTTGTCCCGCCGCTAACGTCATTTACTAACATTTAACTGGAAAAGATCCCCAATAGGGATAAGTTGGATTTTTTGTCACCATCGTAGTATAAAAAAAGTTACTGTGATTTTGATTCACTAAATGCGTTTGAGAATAGAATAGAATAGAATGTATTTATTTGCCAGAATACGTAAGGTACAAGATGTCAAAGGATGTTTGAATGTAGTATTCAGTCGAAAACACGACATGCAAATCATTTGGAAATTAAAAATTTCACAATACATAATCAATCATTATAGTTACTAGGTTAATGTATTATTATAGTTAATGTTTTCAATAAATTATAATTTAACATGTACAAAAAGGAACAACTAAAATTTACAAGTTATAATAAAATTCACATTAAAGGGATTACAAAATGGATGTCATACATTGTTTTACATAAATTTATAATTTTAATTAATTAAAATGTCAAGTAAGAATGGAAATACTTATGCTACGTTTCTAAATTCTATGATGAGATGGAATTATATGCTTAAAAATAGTAAAAATTACAGCAAATAGTTTCTGTAGAGTGGCAGCAGCTAGGATAGTTTATCCCTGAGCGGAAGGCTAGGTTCGATAGTTTAAATCACTATTAACGTTATTCTTTCATGAAAGTCACAGTGACAGGTAACCTTTAGACACTGTGACTTTTTCATCGTGACGGTTTATCACCCATCTCGAACTCGCAAACGAAAGACTTCACCACTCTACTTATCGACAGTAAAAGCTGAATATTTCGTGTACAGAGATAAAAGTCTTATCTTGTATTGATCAGGCAAGTGGAATTGAGAAGGTTTTGCGTTATTCCATTACCTACGTTGTTCCAAATACATTACGTAATCGTCGACGGAAGATTTGTGACTTTTGTAGCTACATACATATTAGTATACGAGTATGTTGCATTAAAGTGCCCATACGGCTGATCCAATTTGATTACATTTATTAAATTTCTGTCAAGATAGTTTTTAGTTATGTTAGGCGGAAATATAGGTCCTCTCCAAGATATTCAGCTAAAAGTGAAGTTTTGATTGTTTAATTTGGTAATGGAATTACCATTCCTTTATGTAAGTCAGGTCTTACGCTAAACCGGAATATTCGGTACGTAATTATTTACCTGCATCTAAACCATCAATTACAGCTCAAATTCGCGTCCTAATAAATGGTTCCCGACTCGTTAATCACTCCAATTAACTCCCCAGACTGATAGATGGCGCTGTTCTCAGCTTTAATTACTTTTCGAGTTTGGTGGCTTCTCGATTGATATTGTCGGATTTTTCACGACAAATAAGGGCAACTCGTTATTTTGTAGTAAAACATCTAGAACAAAAGGATAACCTTAACATTTGCTATTACTGAAAGCATGTAAGACTCATTGCACAGCGGGAAAAAGAAAAGTCGTCTCTCCTGTTTGCCAGAAGGTAATTTATTTTTTTACTTAAAAGATGATACAGAATTACAGCCATAACAAATCAAATAGGTACACTGTACAATTTAGATAATATGAATAAGTAACAATAACTATTCGCCAAAAAATTACACGATACAATCTCATAAGCTAAAAGGCCATGCTTATTAAACAAAGTCTCCGATACAATTTAAACTTTCCGACCACATCGTATAGTACACTTTCCCGAAACCAATCACCGGATAGTTGTTAAAGCGCCGACACACGATGCAATTAATCACTCTTTGTACCACGTGTTTACATTAACTTTGTGGTTTTAACTATATATAATTAATTTACGCTACTTGATAAATGGGACGAAGTTGTATGAAACTTTGTAAAGAATGTTCAAGTAATTTGAAAGTTTTGATAATGGGTGTCAACGCTATACGTAGCGTCAGTCACACATTTTGAGAAAACGATAACAGTTTATACATTATTGCTTTTGTTTTTTTAAGGTAAGCGGCAGTCTCTAAGGCACGGGAGGTAAGTAACAATGAAGCCAGCAATGGTGATGAACTAAACATAAATAATAACAAGGTAAGTAGGTACTTTACTAACATATAATAGTCATATAATAGTGTAATGTCGTTGATACAATAAGTCAAGTGTGCGTGGTATCAGTGGGTAATAGTGAAAATGCAGTGACAGACAGTCCAGTAGTGACAGCGCAAGAGCCCTGCCCTCCCCGCGCCGCGCTATCTGCGCGTGCGCAGAGGGCGGCAAGAAGAGCGATTAAAAGTGCAGTGGGTCGCGAGTCGCGTAGCAGCACGGATAGCTACCCCTGATGCAGAGCTCCAAATGAGTTCGAAACATGTCGGGCCGTTCCTGACAATTTTTACGTGAGTTTATACCGTTTTTATAATTAGTTAACATATAATAGACTTAGACTCGATACATACATCAGTTAAGCACGACCACCCCTCATTTGTCATCCTAACGAAGTAGTATGTATATCGGAAAGCCAAAGTAATAAGTAAGGGTTCCGTACAAACACGTTTCATCCTTAAGTGGTTAAGTTAAGTTTGCACCTGGTATGTATAGCGCCCCATACAAATGAAGTGCAAAGTTAACGCAACCAACCCGTTTGTTGTATGGGAGCCCCCCTTAAATATTTATTTTATTTTATTTTTAGTATTTGTTGTTATAGCGGCAATAGAAATACATCATCTGTGAAAATATCAACTGTCTAGCTATCACCGTTCTTGAGATACAGCCTGGTGACAGACGGACGGACGGACGGACGGACGGACGGACGGACGGACGGACGGACGGACGGACAGCAAAGTCTCAGTAATAGGGTCCCGTTTTTACCCTTTGGGTACGGAACCCTATTACAAATTCTTGGATTTCTACAAATTCCAAATGCACAGGATTATATATAGAGAAGCAAATGAATAAACGTTACCCTATTTATCCACATACCAATATATGAGTGAAGACTTTTCCGATCGCTTTTTTCTAGGGCTAATTAAAAAGTACCGTTGTGCGACAAAAATTAACGACACAATAATGAACCTTTTTTAGTCAAGTGAAAGAGAAAGTGGGCACTATGTCGTATCAGGAGATCAAAACACTATAAGAAATAGGGAAGAGTGGCGATTACTCCACCGACAAGAGCGAAGCTCTTAAATTATGAATGAATGAAATGAACCCGCAAACAACTTAAGGTACATTATACGATGGTTAATTTGTCATGGTACAATAGAAAAATTTATACAAATTTTAATTAAATGAGTTACGTAGCAAAATGTTTGGTCTTCACCCATATTACGTATGTATTTATTTATTCAAACAAAAATATCAACAATTAAGAAATAATTGGCGGCAAATAAAGAAACTTCCGACTACATCAATTAACCGATTGTATTTGTTTATGAGTTAACATTAAAAACGTTAACAAGGTAATGGAAAGTTGCATTAAGGTGCGTCTCCACTAAAGCGCAGCCTTGCGGAATCGACCAATCACTTGAAAGAAGAAGAAAGAAAGAAATCATTTATTGTTCGATTGTGCATATACAGGAGCTGTTAAATAAGAACATGGGAGAGTGTCACAATGAACCGGTTAACGGTATACAATAATAATATATGTCAGCGACGGTGATTTTAAAGTCTACAATGTACATTTTAATTACTTTGCATTTCCAGAAAACAAATAATCCTGTTTCTTACAATAATATAAATATAAATAAGTCCAATTATCACAAAATCCATATACCTATTATTAATAATATAATCTATATAAATTAACTAATAAAAATTATCTATTCAAATGTCCCTTGCAATGTTTGCCATTTTAATAAAATAATCATTTATTGAATAAAAACATTCCTCAAGTAGCATTTTTTTTAATTTTGAGAAGAAAATTCTATTTGGAAGTTCTGTCCATGAAATAGGGATTGCATTATGACTTGAGGTGAATCTTACTCTCGGTTCCGCTTCACTCTTCTGATTGGTCGATTCCGCACATCTCTGCTCCGATCCGCGTCAATGGAGACTCACCCTTAACCGGTGTAACTTAGTCCCGTTAACGACAGTGGCACAGCGTTTCAATTTCCCTCAGTTCCGCCCCCGATCTGATACTGACTGCCCATTTCTATATTCGTCCACCATTTTAGACCAAATCGAAGTGTAATAAGATCGTTAATTTAATTTGAAACTTAGACTGTGTTGAGTCTAAAAAGGCTGAATTATTTATCCAGGGGGCCCATGATGGTTGCGTTTATCGCGTGATAAATAAGTGACGAGGCAACTGTCACTCACACTCGCATTTTGTCAAAACGGGTGCGTAACGATGGCTATAACAACTTTTGACATAATTTCAGTCGCTATAACGCTCATTTGATATAATTATTGAATGATATAACAACACTTTAATATATCAACATTTGATATAATTATTGTTTCATATACTGATCATTTTATCGAATAACATTTAATATATCATTCTTTAAGTATAATGCATATTTCTTCTAATGAATTTATGGTATAACGTTTATTTTATCTAACCTTCAAATGGCATAATGTATAGGGTATAGAGAAATAGGGGGGCGGGGGGCGGAGCCCCCACAGGGGGGCATTAAAAAAAACAAACCAAAAGTTCAATTAGAAACGTAGGTTAGGTTAGGTTAGGTTAGAAAAAAAAGGAAAAAAGTGAAAAAAAAAGAAAAAAAAGTAAAAAAAAACGCACATCCTAGGGTATGGCTAATGCGCAATAAGCATTTCAAAAAAACATATATGACGCAGAGGGCGCTCCAGTAGCGTAAAGGATTAAGGGATGAAAGATTTGGTGTGACTGACGTAGCGGTCGAATAGCTCAGTTGGGAGAGCAATGCGCCGGTAACGCAGAGGTCGCGGGTTCAAACCCCGCTTCGATTGTAGTAGATCGCATTCAATTTTTCTTTCTTAATTTACCTTTGTGTCATAATTTATAAAAATAAAAATGTGGTATTACCACATAAAAAAAAAAAATATATATATATAGAATCGATAAAAAGATTCTATACAAATAAGTAAAAAAAAGTGAAAAAAAAAGAAAAAAAAAGTGAAAATAAAAAGCTTTGGGTTAGGTAAATAAAACGCAATTCGCGCACAAAAATTAATACATTTTTCATTAAGCATAAGTATACCTAATGTTGTTATATCAAATGTATTTTATACTAATTGAATTTTTTTTTTTTTTTATGTCATAGGGGGCAAACGAGCAAACGTATCGCCTGATAGAAAGCGATTACCGTCGCCCATAAACACCTGCAACACCAGAGGAGTCACAAGTGCTTGCCTACCCGGAGGACGAAGATATAATGCCTCTATGCTAGTAATTACACCATATGAAATTATACCAAATGTTGTTATACCAAATGAACATTATACCATATGAAATTATACCAAATGAACATTATACCTACCATATGATGGTTATAGGAAATAAGTGTTATACCAAATGATAAATATACGAAATAAAAATAGATATTTTAAAATTATACCAAACGTTTATTATATCAAATGAGTCATTATACCCTTTGAAATTATATCAAATGTTGTTATATCCAACATACTTATACCATTTAGTTTTATATCGATCATTACACACCCGATAAATAAGTGTCGAGGCACCTGTCACTCACACTCGCATTTTGTCAAAACGTGACGGATGCTTTGTCACTTATTTATGTACGATTCCCACTGACCGGGCGGAGTCGGCACGCGCTCAAGCGCATCTAAATAGTTGCCAAAGGAATGTAGAGCTTCAGTACAACAGTCAGATCCCATATTCCAATGTTATTGGCGCCGCTGCCGGCCGATCGGGTGCTTGCGGACGCGGACGGAGGTGCTCGGCTGTCGTCGCGCGTAAGCGGCTCGGTTCGGTTACCGCCGCGCGCCATCAGCTCCGTTCGTTCCTCCGTCGCCCTAGAAGATTTATAGCTCGGACGGACGCAATCGGCTGCCGCCGGGCGCTCCAGCGTCCGCTGGAACGTGGCGGCAGCCGAACCCGCCCGACCTGGTCAGTGGACGCGGTCGGCCGCTGCCGGCTGCCAGAGCGCCCGTTGCGAAGCGGCGGCAGCTGACCCGGCCCGGCCCGGTCAATGTAAATCGTACATTATCGCTATACCTATCGTTACTGATCAGCGTAAATATTAGAGAAAGAAATGGCATCATTACTGGGTCATTGTCAGTTCAAAAAACAAATTTTGTCCCTTCGGTGGTCAAAAGTTAAGAGCTTGTATGAATCTAGGTTAGGTTGCTATTATATCGGATCATAGAAGAGGGAGTGTTCTTTATTCTCACAGGCATTTAATCAGAAAATTAGGCCCTGGAATCCTTAATTTCGCAAATGTCCACCGGAAAGACGCGCACCTAAATCTGACAATGACCCTACTATTAAAAAAATCTAAAATATAATTGAACATCAGTTTACTATGGAGAGAATTTCGGGAAAACAACACGATACAGGATATATTGGACGCGCAGTGCCAGCCATACAGCGGCGTCTGTTGGCGAAGTTTTCTTTATCCTCATACGCTGAAACCAATTTTGGAAAAGCTATATCCAAAGATGGATAAAAAAAAAAAATACAGTGAAACTGCGAATACAGTTTTGTAGGAAATTTTAATTTTATCCAACTATGGTAAAAAAAACAAAATGCGCAGTGAAATGACTGCTGAACGTTGACATTATATATTGCAGTTTGAGCGCCATATCGGCCATTATGTACGTTATAATTATATCGATTGTTGCCATTTGATTGTGTTAGTTTAGTACACACTGGTATTTCAGACAAATATATGTCATTACAAATATCGAATTAAGCCCCCATTTTGATGCCAAGGATAAACCGCTTTCTGCTATTAAAACAATGAATAAATACTCTCAAAGCTATTGAACACTACTACTAACGCCATCTATCTGCCATGCCGTAAACTTCCACAGGTATCAGTTTTGTTTACAAACAGAACTTCTTCTGATTTGAATGCATGAATTATGCATGGACGGGGCAGCGGGTCGCCGCAGTGAAACCGCGCAATAATCGCGCATAATTCCAGGATAGTTGGAAACTGGAGCTTAATAAATTAGGGGTCGTACTTTCTGTATTCAAGAGGTGTTTACTATTGCGCCTTAATATTATTATACGTATATACCCATCGCAATAGTTGGAACAAAATATCTTGATACCTGAATGAAGGCACGTCGAATTTTTTTTTTGAGGATGGCATTCCATTCTACTTTTATTGGGATCAAAAGTCGATATGGGAATAAGTAACTACACTTTAGACTGCTCTAAAAGTTAGAAATGACAGTCAAAGTTCTTCATTCCTACGGAGCACTAAAACGCTCTATACAAATGGCCACCTAATCGTTACGTTATTATTTGTTATGGGTACCAATAGTTGCATGGATACAATAAGTAATGTGCCATTTTCACCGTGAAAAAGTGCGTGGAAGTTCAAGATTGTCATGCAATTTTTGTTTTGGTGAATTATGAGGATTGTAAAAAATATTTTGGATTAAAAAAAACGTACAATTTAAGTATTTTTGAAGACACATTAAAAAAATATTTTTATTTGTTTCATGTACAAATTGCGTTTAGCTGCACTCTTCATCCCTATTCTAATCCGAATTAGCCCCTGGGCTCCAAATAGATTCGCCTTACAATTCTGTGTATGGCAATGTGCGCCTGACTTAGGCAGTGGGCGTCAGTCAGCTCAGTCTGTTAAGATTTAACCCAATTATTCAATGAAGCGACAGATTACATCCTAGCTGGAGTATTCTTGTCGGCACCTAATGTATTAGGTGAGAAGAAATACCACTGCAAAATCCATAAAAATCGAGGTTTCGAGGGTTCTTCTGTTTCCTTCTCCAAAACGTTACCAATCTTAAACCATACAAAGATCAAAGCTCAAAGAAAAATTGAAATGCGTAACCTGCGTAATGAGAATCGAACCCGGTACCTCTGGATTGCGGGTCCAGCGCGTTAGCCTTTCCGCCACCGTAACGCCCAAGCAAATTGGGTGTCGAATCTTTTCATTGTTTATTTGAAACGCTTACACCTTAGCGTAAACTGATAGTATGGGAAAAGGAGCAGTGAAAAGTCCAGCTCTTAACGCGTTTAACAAACGATCGCGCTCCGGCAGCTACTAATTAAAAGTCATCATTATTATCATCATCATCCAAAACACTTTCACTACAGGCCTGAAGGCTTGGAGGCCTTCGGTCCTTTAAGGAGGTTCTTTTGGTTCACCAAACCATCATCACCAAGTCATCAGTCCACCTTGTTGGGCCTACCTACCCTGCGTCTGTACACATCGATATTAAAGAACCATTTTACTCTAACATTAATCGCTGCTACAACCAATGCAGGAGCTTATTGCTGCTCCCTGCAAGGTGGACCGATTATCTGATCAGGATCGAGGAAAGCTATTCCATGAAGACTGTCGTTATGGATAGAACCTTCTTTGTCCAGCAATGTTGTTCAATTCAGGTTATCAGTCGACTGAATTAACCCAATTATTCAATGAAGCGACAGATTACATCTTAGCTGAAGCAGTCTTGTCACCGTAATGTATTAACATAGTTAACCAATTATCACGCTCGAATAGACACTAATTACAAGATATACACACTAGGCTACGAAGTAATAGACAATTCATATCTGTTTTGTAAACGACATCTTACTTAAATAAGTAAGTATCTGCAATAGGTATTATTTTATTTATTTATTTTTTATTCAAATTAGTTGCACAGCATTACAGTAATTAAACTAAGGCACTGTGAACTACAAAATCATACATATTAAAATAAACTTAAATCTAGTTGATTTAGGCGATGTAACAGCGGGGCTCCGTATGACCTTTTCACCGACAAAAGTTTAGTAGAACACCTTACGTTTCATAGCAAAGGATAAAAACGGAACCCTATTACTAAGACTCCCCTGTCCGTCTGTCACCTGGCTGTATCTCATCTCATGAACTGTGATAGTAGTTGAAATGTTCAATGATGATGTATCTGTTGCCGCAATAACGCCACAGATAAGCTAAAGGCAAAAGGTGGACGGCGTTTTCGTCTGTTCATGATAATTATATTTAAAAAAATATTTAGCTTTCTAGCTTTCACAAAAATATCAACCATTTTTTTTAGTGCTAGTAAGAAGAAGATTAATCAAAAATGAGTCACGAGACTCTGGAGTGAGTTAAGTTGGTAAACTTTTTGAGCTTTCCCAAGAAAACATAATATTGCTTTGCTTTGTTTGAATCTAAGTTTGCTCCCGCCTAGTAGCTCGTTAAACAGAGCAAAAAGACATAACACAAGCTTTTCCAATTACAAATACAATTACATTTTTATACTACCTCATATAAAATAATAACGCTACAACGTACAATTAATTGTGATCTCGTTCGGCAAAGTTACGTTTTATTGTACGTCGTATTCTCATTTACTGCGTCGACAATATTGACGATTATTACTGTAATTCAGTTAATTACTAGGATTGTTACGTATTAACTAATATTAAAGGCAGCGGCACTTCTTTCGATTATTAAGGAGGTAGCTAATAAAGAAATGGCCTTAAGTGTGCCCACTGAGGGTTTTGTACAACTATTACACTATGTACTTAAAACGGGTTGTACCCTTTTATAACAGGCGTTTTTGCGTATTTTAATGTGTCAATTCACAGACAAAATCACAATAACGCACTTATTAATCGTGTACAAAAATTCTATACTCTAAGGTACCCGCTACAGAACTTTAATATTCATAAGACACCTCTCTACTCAACTCAAATAATTTCAAAAAGAGAACACCAGCATATTTGATTTAAAAAAAATAACGCTACTGTCCACTGATTGGTTGAAATTACTTGTCAAAAAGCTTAACCAATCACGAGGCACCCGCCATGACCATCGCGATCATGTATTTTTTTAATAGGTCAGATTTAGTTGAACGAAAACGGTTACGTCAAAAATAAAAATGTTTTTCTGTGTTTTGCTCGTATAAAAGTATTGTATGCAATAGTTACACAATTAGGTCTTAAAATCTCGTATCTTACTTAGGCCACTCGGCAAGCCTCGTGACCTAAACGTGGTACTCGACTTTAAGGACCTTCATTGTGCAACGATTGCATAAAATACTATTTTATCGCTATAGAGCGATCTCTTCTAGACTGTTTGGTAGTAGGTAGTAGTATGCAGGATTGTTTTATTAGGCGTTGCAAAAGCAGATAATAATATTATCTGCTTTTGCAAAATAAAGAAAAGAGAGAAAGAATTCGTGTCGCTAGATGACCCCTTTTGGAATTAGTCCAAATTATTTTTCTTGTCCCAGAATTCTATTACACCCGTGTAAAGTATTACCCACGGCGGCACTATTCAAGATTTATTTTCTACTAGCTGTGCCCCGCGGTGTTACCCGCTCATCCCACGGGAACACTAATTTTATTCGGGATGAAAAGTATCCTATTATGTCCTTTCCCGGGTCTCAAACTCTCTCCTCTTCTCCTCTTTTTTCGCCAGGGGTTACAAATGGCAAATGTTTAACTGTAGATGGAATGGCAGAAATTTATCGGACACAAGCTGCGCCGCTCGGTGTTACCCGCTCATCCCAAGATAACACAACATTTTTTGGGATAATAAGTTTCTGTCAAAAATGACATTTTAGTGGCAAGCTTTTATAGCCGACTGTACTTTTCTTTGGATATCCATCAAATGCTCACTGAGACGATTCTAAAGAGCACAAGCTCGGTAGGATTGCTTTTTCTATTATAGAGTTCCTATGGCCATCTTCCGGCTCCATCATCAGATCAGCCCCAGGGTACCATATTATTGTATTGTCATCAAAGTTAAGTAAGTATGCAAAATTTCAGCTCAATCGGTTGACGATATCTGCTTCAAAATTAAGTTGCAAGATTTCACCCGAACAAACATACTTTAAACATACCATGCAAGCTAAATAAAAGCTTGTAAAAAGTAACCTATGTGTGAATCCAGAGCCAATACCTTCACACCAAATTTTATCAAAATTTCTCAAGCCGTTTGAGCGTGAAGAAGTAACAAACAAACACTTAAATACTCTCACGAACTCGCTTTTATAATATTACTTAGTGTAATTTATTTTAGTCATCCACGATTTGGCCAATACATCGACTAAATGGCAGAATATAAGCGTCTATGAAACGAAATCCCCGAACACAAATTTTCTGGTGTTAAATACCTAACGAAATAGCGCATTATAAACAATCTTTACGAGGAAATTAGGCAACAACATCGAAGTTTTGTTTATCTTAAGCCTTATTGAGGGAAGCGAATGTAAATCAACCGTACTTTCTTGTTTTGTTATCATTCAATAAGGAGTTTCTAAGTCGGGGAAATGTTGGTATAGATAACATCTGCGTATTTAGCCACAGCTCAGACCAATAAATAAATAAAAAACTACCAAAGCCAATACAAAGTATCTCTTCAACAGGTTCTGTTTGGCGCTTAGGCAACTGACTTTAGTAAGAATTATCTTTGCTGTACCTACCTCAAATGGAAAACCTTCGGATCACTTTTTTGTTCGCCCGTCCATCTGTCTGTCAAGATCCTTTATCTCAGGAACGAGTAAAGGTATAGAGTTAAAATTAAAACCATATACTCAAGTCTACAGTCCCTTGAATCTATGAAAGAATCAAACTTCTAAGTTAAGACGAAAAAAACATAGAGCCGTTTATGCCGCAAAAAACGTATATTTCGACACTCTCAAGGGAATCATAATGTATATAGCTAGAGCAATATGCATTGCTTTCATAGTTTGTACGAAACCCTCAGTGCGCAAGAACGATTCGCACTTGACTGGCTTTTTTGTGATTCTGTATTAACTGTAAAGTTGCCAGTTCGGTGAAGAAACTTCATAAATTCTTACTAGATGCTCTGACGGTTGAATAAGCCGTTTAAACTCAACATACATTGTGTTAATCTATGTATCGTTTAAATAATACAGTTGTCAACAAAATGCTGTCTCAATAATAATAATATTTAATACTCCTGGACACGGCGCGCATCGTCATCCCTAACCACCGGTAGCCTGGGCCCTGCCCCGCTGCCGGCGGCACCCTAGGTTAGGTTTTTTTGTAATGTGTTTATATATTTTGTTATTTCTTTATTGTATTTTACTTTTGATATAACTTTATTGTAAAAAACCTAACTTAAGATTTTTAATGAATAAAGATAATAATATTTAATACTAGAAAGAGCCCGCAACTTCGTACGCGTCATTTTATTTATACGTAGTCGGATAAAATAATACTATAACCATCTTTTGATGTCCAGCTATCCCTGCACCAAAGTTGGTTAAAATATGTCCCGCCGTTTTGGCGTAGTGAGAGTACAAAGGAAATTATGAAAAGAGATGGCGCCATGCTGGCAGGCGCCTCGCGCCCATATAAAACAGTAAACGATCCTGCATCACGCTATTAAGATTATTCCTGAAATCATGACTCCTCTCCATAGAAAAGAAAACTGATTTTCAATTACAAATCTAGAATTTTATAATATACATGATAAAAACTTGTAGCAGTGAAGTGTCTTTAGTATTTTTACTATTATATTCCTGTGGTCTCACCAGATCTACCAGCTGACTGAACTAATGAATCGATATTTCGCGCTTCCATCTTGGATCACTGAGTAGAAGTTTCCAGCATTTATTCCGCATCAATAACCAAAGGCAAAGGAAGACAAACCAAAGGTTATTAGCAAAGTCAAACACTTTTTAACATCCCCAATATTAGTATAAGGAAAACCAATAAAGCCGAAGAAAGTCGCCGCCGCATAATAAACAGGAGATGATCATAGCTTTTGATTTTTAACCCTCACGGGCGACTGGAGCGCAGGTGAAATATTACAAACAGTACCCTAATGAGTAGGGCCTGATAGAAGGCAAGAGAGGACGAGGCCGATCACCGACTCGCTGGACCGCCCTAATTTAAAAAAAAGACCACACGGAGGTCCATGGTGCAGTGCACTCGCTCCGCAGACAACCGGGTGAAATGGAGACGCATCGCGAGAGCTGCTGTCTGCCAGAGGAAGGATGAGGACTAGAACCCAAATGTGGACACCATTGCCGTAACCACGACCAAGCCAAGCACGAGCCAAAAGTGAACGACTGATGATGATGACCCTAATGAGTAGGGTTTGATTATTTTTAATAACAGAATAACTCCATAATATACATTATACATAATACTAGAAACATACTCAGATATGAGGGGATGCGTAGACGATCCGATGTCAACCACATAGCGAACCGGTTAAGCAAGCTGCGGGGCTATGTTTTTTAGGGTTCCGTACCCAAAGGGTAAAAACGGGACCCTATAACTGAGACTTCGCTGTCCGTCCGTCCGTCCGTCCGTCCGTCCGCCTGTCACCAGGCTGTATCTCAAGAACGGTGATAGCTAGACAGTTGAAATTTTCACAGATGATGTATTTCTATTGCCGCTATAACAACAAATACTAAAAATAAAATAAAATTAAATAAATATTTAGGGGGGGCTCCCATACAACAAACGGGTTGGTTGCGTTAACTTTGCACCTCATTTGTATGGGGCGCTATACATACCAGGTGCAAACTTAACTTAACCACTTAAGGATGAAAAGTATTTGTACGGAACCCTCGGTGCGCGAGTCCGACTCGCACTTGACCCGTTTTATTTTTTGTTATTTATTTAATTATTAGGAACTTTACAACTTCCTTAAATCTAAATACATTGTCCCACAAAACCAGTGGCTGGTTTGACTGTGGGATCTCTGTGAGGGAATTTCAATTTTAGGTACTTTTTTAACATTCTATTGAACTTCTTTTTATGGTTGCGTTTATCACGTGATAAATAAATGATAAAGCATCTGACACTCACACTCGCAGTTTGTCAAAAAGTGAGAGATGCTTTGTCATTTATTTATCGTGTGATAAACACGAACATTGGTTAGGATTGCGGCAAGTAATTGGATGAGGGCGGCGCAAGACCGATTGTTGTGGAGAAGTTTGGGGGAGGCCTTTGTCCAGCAGGGCACGTCTTTCGGCTAAAATGATTATACCGGATGGTTCGGAGATACGCAGTTCACAGGTTCAAACCCCGAAGCATTACATTTTTCAATATCTGGCTTCAATATAAACGTTTGGTTTACGCTAGCAGACATTACTGCTTTTAATAAACTAAATAAGTTGCAACACTGATTTAAATATTTTACTGTGACTAGACAGAGACCTCATAAAAATAAAGACCGACCGAACCGTGAAAATTGAATAAATTTCTCTTTTTCAGTTGTGACAGCGTTTTAGAAAACTTTTAATCTTTTCCAGTATGAATTACTTTATCGATGAGTAGGTTTTTATTTATTGTTGAATATGAGTTATTTTTTTTGCTATTTCAAAGTAAATTATTTCCGATCCCAGTAACTTCTAAATAGCCAACATCATTAGTTTTATAATAAACTTAGTAACTTCGACCGCGTATTTTTAGGGTTCCGTATCCAAAGGGTAAAAACGAGACCCAATTACTAAGACTCCGCTGTCCGTTCGTCTGTCTGTCTGTCTGTCTATCTGTCTGTCTGTTCGTCTATCACCAGGCTGTATCTCATGAACCGTGACAGTTAGACGTAGGGAATGCATAGCCGGTTATTTTACCAAACATATAACCGGTTATAACAGGTTTTACTATGACTAAATAACCGGATTTGCATTTCCTAGTTAGACAGTTAAAATTTTCACAGATTTTTCTGTTACCATTAGGGAATGCATACCCGGTTATTTTACCAAACATATAACCGGTTATAACCGGTTTTACTATGACTAAATAACCGGATTTGCATTTCCTAAATAGAATAGAATAGAACCCGGCCAGTTAAGAGGGAATGAGTACCTTTTAGTGGCTGGATTTTTTGGTCTTTCTTCAGTCGGGTGAAAAGTATTCTATAACCATTTTTGTATGTCCAACTATGGTGAGCCGGCATGGTGAGAGAACAAAGAAAATTTTACCAACAGATGTTGGTAAAATTTTTTGTACGGTTGGCGTAACACTGATGCACCCCGCTGTCAAGTTTTTTTCTTGAAATAATGACCACTGCATTAAAAACTGATTTGTAATAAAATTTTACTATTTTAAAATAGTATATTATATTCAATTTACACTTTACAGACATCCTATTTTCATAATTGTATTAAAGTAGGTACAGGTATTATAAATCAGCTCACTGTTTTTTATGGCCAATAAACTCATCTAGAATGACAATTGAATAAGGTATAATTTTACGTGTTTGCCAGAAACCTGATCCTGGACATAAAACATTGAGACTGACCCTAGGTTTTCCGAGATTTATTTTAGCCCTTAGCTATAAAAGTTGACATGGGTTAGGTTTTCGCTAGACACTGAAAATGGTCGCAAAGAAAAATATTGAAGAGAAAATGAAAAAATATTGTTTTTGATTTTTTGATAGAACTAGTTGCTATAGGTACACATTAACACGATATTTAAAATACCGACACAATGGGCCTAATTCGATTAATTTAGATATAGCCATTTCCATCCATCACGGAGATATTGCCTGAAAATCGATTAAGATTTATTACGTGGTTATAATTAATTATAAAATGTATAATATTTACAATTACGTTTCTGATTTGCATCATTTGCACCAACTTCTTGTAGTAGTTTAAATCGTAAAGGTTCGTGCTTTCACGTAGAGTATATAAAATCTAAGAATTTACTCGCATAAAATATTTAAATCTTTGTAATATAATATTTTTTGTGTTTTGAGTTGTTGTATTCTTTAATAAAATCGTACTGTATCTCTGTTTGGCCCTATCTCCATTTGGCATTAAGTTAGCCTTTCGGTCCCTACTTATCCACTCTGATATCAGAATCTATATTCCAATTTGCGAACTCATTTTCACGTACCTTCTTAGCATATCCAGTTCTGAAGTAAGAATAATCGATCCTCAGATCCCTCCGCTTCGTCGCTTATTTATAAGGAAGGGTGTTCCGTTGGGATTTCGGTCTATACCGTAGTTCTCATTTATGCGGTTCTATTTGCGTACTTTCGGTCGATTTGTTTACTGGTCGTGTACTTAAGACTGGAGTCAGGTAGCACCACCATTCTTTTTGATGTTTAGGGTAGGTATTACATAAAAGAACTAATACGAACTACCTGTGATCCCAGAGCTGGCGCGTTTCTTGGACAAAGGCTCAGTATTGCTGTGCAGCGGGGAAACGCCGCCAGCATCTTGGGATAATTTCCGCCAATGACCGACCTTGGCTAGAGTTAGGTTAGTGTAGGTTTTAGGTTTTTAAGTTGTTTTACCACTTAATACGAATGTTTTTTTAATAGTTATCTACATTGCATGTGGCTTGGTGTTGCCGATGACTATGGGCGACGGTAAGCGCTGTTTATCAGGCGATCCCTAATATCCGCTCATCTCTCGGGAACACCACATTTTTCGGGATAAAACGTAGCATATGTATTATTCCGAGGAGTCCATCTCATACAATGTCATCTCTATGACAAATCCTATCAAAATTTGTCAAGCCGTTTGAGCGCGAAGAAGTAACAAACACACCCACAAATAAGTACTTTTATAACTTTAGTGATCAAAATGACATTACACTGCTGTAAAGCAATGCGGACAGGGGATCGTGCGTGTAAAGCGCACATCCTAGGGTATTGCTAATGCGCATAAGCATTTCAAACACATATTATGACGCAGAGGGCGCTCCAGTAGCGTATGAATTATGGAATGAGAGATTTGGTGTGATTGACGTAGCGATCTAATAGCTCAGTTGGGAGAGCAATGCGCCGGTAACGCAGAGGTCGCGCAGGTTCAAGCCCTACTTAGATTGTGGTGGATCGCATTCAATTTTTCTTTCTTAATTTACCTTTGTGTCATTATTTATAAAGAAAAAAGAAGTTATAGAATATGAAGTTGCACCTTCTAGTAAAATCATAAACCTATTAAACACCGTTTCATTGCAATTTTCGTTACCTAAATTAGAGTCAGGGAGCTCATGGTTATAGCATCAAATACCAGGCAATCATATGTTGCGAGCAGATATTACGATTCACATCAAGGAATACGCAATCTGTTCCTTTTACGAGTGATGTCAGGGTGAACATTTATTACATACGTAAATCGGTCGTAACATGTCATCTTGACTTTATATTATTTCGGTATTAATACTATGTACCTATGTTTACCCCCGGTCTATGATGGTTGCATTCATCACGTGGTAAATAAGTGACAAAGCATCCGTCACGTTTTGATAAAATGCGAGTGTGAGTGACTTATTTATCGCATGAAATAGGAACCATCGTAGGCCCGCTGGTTTTACTATTTTTTACTTATACTTACGGAAAATTGTTGTAGTGAACATGAATAAAATGTACCCCATGTTGTGGTGTACCCACATAAAAAAAAATGAGACATTACATGTTTCATAAATTTATAGAAGTAACAGCGCCCTCTCTCGCTTGCTCGTTCACCGCTGTAAAGTGGTGCGGTAAGATGTGAATATTAACGTATTCACATAGAGGTCGCTAAGGTGTTAAAACCTTTCAAATAAACAATGCAAAGATCGACACACAAAGCATAAGGAAAAATTCGTCAGGTATATGTGGAGCGAGGGTAGCGAAGTGGCTAACGCGTTGGACCGGTAATCCAGAGGTACCGGGTTCGATTCCCGGTCCCTTCCACCAGGTAGCTCCTTTTTAAATTTTTCTTTAAGCTTTGATCTTTGTATTCACGGTTTAAATAAAAATTGTGGTGTACCCACATTAAAAAAAATGAGACATTACATGTTTCATAAATTTAAGAATAAAATTATTTGAATATTCATCGCAATTCCAATTACGGTTTTTATTTATGACCTATTTACTAAACATGGGATTTATAGTAAAATTATAAATTTCTGTGTAGTGTACTTGTGTTTGCTCATAAGTATATTTAAATATTAACTGGCATAAAATGTCAAAAGCAATTTTCAAGTTTCGTGATTAAAAACCTCGAAATAAAGTAATGTTTATTTCGAGGTTTTTAATAATCTTTCCCGTACGGGATAGTTCCCGATTATGTATAAGATTATTGATAAGTCTAATACATTATACCCGGAATATCACCAAATTAATATATTATGTACAAAAACCTAACAAAAGCCCCCGGAAAATATCCATTTTACCAAAGAAACTTCACAAAAATCAAAGCAGAACTACATTGTTCCTTTTACATTAAAGCATTAGGGTCTCGAACAAATCCTTATTAGTGACATAGCTTTGATGTCTTGTCGATACAAAATGCCCAGTGGGTGACAGTACCCACAGAGAGATAATTGAAAGTCTGTTGAACGTACTTATTTCGCCCAGTGGGGGATCTAATGGACAAAATACAGTAGGGAAGTCTTCAAAGGAGTTGTTACTTTATTTTATGATTTTCTAATCATTGCGCGGACACAAGACGTAAAACTGTAGACAAACCACGGACGGTAATTCGTAAAGCCTAGATCGCCCATTTAAATCATTTGTATGTCGCACCCGTTCACGGGACAATGGTATCCCGGACCTTTGGGAGGCGTGTACGGAGCCGAAGCCAACGTGCAGAGGCCCTTTCGACAATTTAATGAAATTTATATTATTAATTTAAATTGTTTTACAGCGAGGTGGACCAATGGTGGGGACACGATTATAGGATGTTTAAGAGGCCTTATTCCCTTTAAAAATGTTTTTTTTTCATATCCTGACATATATTATTATTATTATTTTTTTTTTTTATGTCATAGGGGGCAAACGAGCAAACGAATCGCCTGATGGAAAGCGATTACCGTCGCCCATAGACACCTGCAACACCAGAGGAGTCACAAGTGCGTTGCCGGCCTTTCAGGTGGGAATACGCTCTTTTCTTGAAGGTTTGAAGGTCGTATCGGTCCGGAAATACCGCAAGCGACAATTCATTCCACAATGCAGTCGTGCGAGGCAGGAAATTTCTAGAAAAGCGCACAGTTGTGGACTGCCAACTATCTAAGTGGTGAGGATGAAAGGATTGTCGCGTAGAACGATGGCGGAAAGAAGCGGCAGGAATCAATCCGAACAACTCCTCGGAGCACTCCCCGTTATACAAGCGATAAAAGATGCAGAGAGAGGCTACATCTCTACGTAGCGCCAAGGAGTCAAGCCGATCTGAAGTTCGCTGGCAAACCAACCAACCAACTTTTTGAAATTAATAATACTTTTCCCAGAGTTCTAGGTAGTAACATAGCTTTTTCATGCTTTCATTGCGTGCAGTCGAAAATAAGTTGAAAAAACTAATTTTCCGCGTGAATTTTGTCAATTTCGAGTAGTTTTTGAAACAAATATTATCAATGAAAAATTCAAACTGTAGGTTTCAAATATATACCAATAAATCCTAATAGTCCTGTTCTAGGTAGTAACATCAATAATATGTTAAGAAACATGCTCGCTTCGCTCGCTCCACTCCAACAATCAGCATTTTAAAAGGAATAAGGCCTCTTAAGGGCGGTTGGATATTCTCATGTAATTTAAATTTGGGGACTACGTATTGGCAGGGAATCGAATTTTTAAAAATAAAGTAAGTATTCGAAACTCCAAAATTTTGTAAGAGTTTTTTTTTGTGGCTTGTAACTACAGCACTTGAATTTAGGTAAATGATCAGATTAATCAAGTTGCATATTCTTTATTTTTGTTAATTACAACATTGTTTGTTATTAACATTATTTATAGTATGTAAAGACTTCAACTGGAAGAAGCAAATGGAGCAAGGGTCAGTCACCTTACCAGACTCAATACCAGAATTCAGTATTTGATATAGCAATTTGATTATATGTTTTGGCCTTAATTAATAATAGATTGTGATCATGTCTAGTGGGTTATAGGACCCAGTTGTGTGTTATAGTAACCAGATTCTCTGCGGTAAGGATACAAATTAGACGACATTAGCAGTTTATTTAGGACAAGTCAATATTATTTAATAATTATTTGCAGAAGCAATAATGAAGGTTAATGAATCTAAATATACATCTTGGGCGAGAAGTAGTGTTAGTTATTTAATTAATAAACAAATAATAAATAAAGGTTGAAATATTTATTTATATGATGCAATGTCTCTGTTCTAACATTTTTCCAAATGACCCAGTAGGAATGTGGATAGTGTATGGCTGTTTAGTGTTCGATATAATACATAAATATATAACTAAAGGGGTTTTTTGTTTAGGAAAGGACAGCCCCACCCCGCTGTCCAAAGTCAGATTCGTCCAACAAATAAATCCGTCCTTGAAAGGATTAAGGGAAGACACATATTTGGAATGCTACAACAAAACAGCTAATTCCATTATAAGTTATTGATAGAGATTCCTCACCACCCAGTCATGTCAATATAATGGCTAATAAACCAAATAAATATATTCTGCCATAATGGGCATATGTTAATGCAATATAAAACATTGCTAGTGTCTCTTTCAGTTATTAAATGTATAGATAGATAATCTGTCCCAGGAGACATGCAACTGATACATAGACACTAAAAGGAGTACAAGACCAAAGCAGTAAATTACACAACCAGGCAGCTGAGTTGGATAAGTAAAACAGGAGATGGACTCAGCCATATCCTCATGTTAATATCTCGCCACCAAGTTATGTCAATATAAGGCTAATAAACCAAATAAATATATTCTGCCATAATGGTCGCTTGTAAATGCAGTATGAAAATACTGATAGTGTCTGTTTCAGCTATTATCTATATATATAAAAGAAGAAGTCCTGACTGACTCATCAACGCACAGCCGAAACTACCAATGTTAGAGAGTTGATTTTTGCACAGTAGGTTACTTTTATAACGTGGGCTAGAGATAAGAAGCGATTTTGAAAAATTCAATCCCTAAGGGTGTTAAAAAGGGGTGCAAAGTTTGTATGGGGGAAACTTTTTTTTTTGAGCTAGAGACTTGAAACTTTGTAAAAAGGTATTAAAATAAAATGGAAGAAAACTAATTTCAGCGTTTTTGAAAATTCACCCTCTAAGGTGGTAAAAAATGGGTTAAAAGTTTGTATGGAGATTAAGTATTTTGTTGAGCGCGGGACTTGAATTTTTGTTTAAAGGTACACTATTAGAATACAAGAAAAATAATTTCAGCGTTTTCAAAAATTCGTCCTTTAAAAGTGTTAAAAGGGGTTAAAAGTTTGTATGGGGGAAACTTTTTTTTTCAGCTAAAGACTTGAAACTTTGTAGAAAGATTACTTATTAAAAAACACAAAAAGTACTTTCAGCGTTTTAGAAAATTCCACCCCTTAAGGGGTTAAATAGGGGTGCAATGTTTATATGGGAGAAACTTTATTTATTGAACTAGAGAGTTGAAACTTTGTAGAACGCTTACTTAATCAAATACAAAAAGTGATTTCAGCGTTTTGAAAAATTCTGCCCCTAGGGGGGTGAATTAACTAAGAATAAAATTCCTTACCTACCTATTTTAATATCTTTGTCATCATCAAAAATCTACGCGGACGAAGTCGCGGGCGGCCGCTAGTTAGGTATATAGACAGATCATCCATCTCATAAGAGAATTACAACTGAGATAAGTAATACCAGACCATAGCAATGGATTAACACAACATGGTTGGGTGATGATAAATGTTTGATATAACAATGGAACCAGCCGTTTCTTTATAATAAAAATATGATTCTGTGTCAGGAGAGTCAGAAGGAAGGGTAGGATATTTTACCTTGAAAAACCTTTACCTATACCAGACTCTTCCCATCAGCATTTTTAATTATTTGAGAACATATTCAACTTCCCCAGAACTGGGGAAGGCCTATGTCCAGCAGTGGACGACTCCGGGCTGATGATGATGATGATGATGATATTCAACTTGGATCAAATATGGGTTTAGTCGTTGCGCCTATTAAGGTCTAGCCGGTTGACAAAGAGTATCTGCAAAGTCGATAGCCACCAACCATCTCCCTCGTTAGAGAATACCCAAGTCTTTAGGAGATGGATTTAGGCACAGCAGTACAGACCCCGAGCCTCCCAAAGATTAAAGTTTATAGCCGATCTCTGGAATTGCTCTATTGAGGACTCCTTTGACCAGCGATAAGCTTCGTCCCGGTACTATGTATGGCAAAAGGTCTTTGCAAACCAGTCGCCATATCAGATTAGCCTCTCATGTCAATCTGGAACAAACAACCAACCTGACTACTCATGTAGCATATTTCTCCAAGCTGAACATTCTGTTCACTGACATTGCTTTGAAGGAGAGAGTCCACCACATACCTTATACCATTAAGACAGGTCTGTCTCAGTATCCATTTTAAACAGAGACAAATCTGTGTACCAATACCAATACCAATATATATGTGTCAGACGTGTTCAGTCAGTAGGTAAGGTGTGTAGTAGGTGAAATTATTAACCAGGCTTTTGACAGACATAGTTTATTTTAACAATTTTTGTAACACAAATTATCAACATGCCATGCTATAGTAGGGCAAAATTGAAACAGAGTGATTTACATAACTTTACCCTGAAATCTTAGTCTGAGTCAGTATCAGGAATACTTATTGTAAGAGCACTGATTACTCATATGCTTAGATTATCAATGGCAATAATATAGATACCAAAATGAAAAAGGGAACTTAGCAATCTGGGCGGAATGGACACTTTTCTAAAATTCTAACCATTAAAAGTCAATAAAGCTTACCCCTCTTGCAATAAGGATTATTGCAAGCAAACAATCCAAACAAGGCCACTTCACTACCATCACATAGAACCACACATCACTGTATTCTATCATAAGTACTCACCAAATACGCACTGATAATGCCACTAATTACTTTTATTTGTAACGAATAGAAATTATTTATATTACCTAGGGGTCGCGCCTTACAATCACAGAACATTTTATCAAACTACCATGTCAGCTGATTTCCCGAACAGCTGACTTCACCAAACTATTTGAGCCAATGTGTGGTTTATCGACTCACCAGTGATCGCTCGAGCAGAGCTTCGCCGTCGCGCACGTTTGATCCAGACTGAACTGCTAGGCCTCCCGTACGTCGCCTTATATATTCCTCGTTTTCCTCGAGCTACAACCTTTGGAACATTCTCGATAAAAATCTTCAAATAAGCGCCACTGCGTCGGATAGCGGAACTATTTTTGTGTACATGTGTGTTATGTTTCAATGAATTCCAGGTTCCTCATTGGTTGATATTATATACAACTCCCACAAATAAAAGATATCTAAAGGCTTATAGGTAGATATACTTTAGTTCTGCTACTCGCCGTTGATCGCTACTGTAGCCAATGATATTGGCGGTAAATTAACCCAAATTTAAATTTATCTTTATTACTATAGATTAATTATTAATCCCAAAATAGTTGCCTTTAAAATTCGTACATTTTAAAAGTTCCCAATCCTTGTAAGATAATAAGAACGTGTCTTAAACGCAATTTTTCCCAAAACGTCACTAACATCTTCCATCACCTGACAAGACCACATTAACATAATAATTGTAGTTTTAAAACATAAATAGTGTTCTTCAACCTACTACCCAACGCAAATATCTATTCAAGTTATGTATTCAAGCATACGCAAATCAAATGTATAAATAATAACCTCTCCTGGTCAAGTGCAACTCCTCTTGCTAAGTGATTGTGAACAGGAAATAATTTATACAACAGTGTACTCATAATTATAGACGAAGAAGGCATTTCACTTAGCCTAAACCTTCCCAGTTTCATCACACAAATAGTGGAAAACATGCAAGACATTACCTATCAAAATCATGCATGAGAGAGAAGCAGTGTCCCGGCCATTTCATCTCCCAAGGACATTGAAATGTAAGTACATTACTTCTTGTTCCTTCATAAATCCATTTCACATACCATCATCGTTCAATTTCTCATAAATTGACACCAGTTCTTATAATATATAACCGTTCCTGATAATAAAATATTAATCAAGAGATACTTCCCAACATAGCATTGTGACCTTCCATGGTATATACTTATTTGTTTAGTATAACACCATTGATATACAACCATGCATTCATGAATTTCTAAAAATCAATAAAATCTTAATTATAATTTCCTAGTTGTAGCGACTACTCCAGTAACTTCAATTGATCTCCCAAATTTCATTCCTCTTCTGATACAAATATACATATAAGTATATAAATATATTAGTGAACATCCTACAGTGAGACTGTAATATAGTTGCAACAACAAAAGATATAATCCAACTCGCTAGCATCTTAAGTTATCGATGACAACTTAATTAATTTTAATTCTTTTCCTGTTTCAGTCCATACAACCATCACTCCCAGGACACCGGCATGTAATCCCACAACAACTGAGCTTCTCAGCACCAAGACCCTATCAAGACCAATAAGGGATGCGGCCCTTTAATTATATTAAAATATTTAATAAACTCAATCTTGTTTTATCCCTGTTCATTCAACGCCCTCTAGTTTGAAAGATTTAAACTTAATCCGCACTCCAGCAAGCCTATCAATACTTAATTCATCAATGAATCACGAGATGGCGTTGTGGTAAGGCAGCGTAGACGCCGATCAATAAATCGCTAGATGGCGCAACGCGTCACAACCACACGGCCCACCCTATAGTGGTTCTATTACAAGTACAAGTAGGTATGACAGTGGTTTTTCCGGTAAATTTTTGAATTGATACCGATGATGAGCTATGTAAAGTATTTTTCTTAATTTATGTGCTAGCGATTTGATTTGTTACACTTAATTTTCTTTATACACATAACGCGCCTTTACAAAGGCAAGCTAACTGATTGCTCGTAACCAACTATTATTTCGTATTTATGATTACTTACTGAACAATCCATAAAGTGCACACAACTAAATAAGAATAGTATGTATCTGGACGGACCATAACTCTTTATACCACCCATCGCAAATTCCTATCTTTATGTCCTAGAGGTTCTCAAAGTGTCGGTTTCAGTACCCTGGTGCGCTGCAGAAAAGTACCCTATATAACGTGCACGAATTAATGTCAATACATTTCAAGTCATTAAAAGGTAATTCAAATTAGCGGCACCAGTTGGTAGCAAAATACAATACAAGTACTCTTTATTGCACACCTCATAAAACATACAGGAGAAATATAACGCAAGAAGTTACAATTAGAGGAAAACAAAAGGCGGTCTTATCGCTAAAGAGTGATCTTTTCTAGACAAGCTTTGGGTAGTGGAGGACTTGAACAAAATATTTTGTTATTAGGCGGTGCAAAAAACAGAAAAGCAAATAAATAAATATAATATACAACAACTTCATACCAGCACCTTCGTTGTGCACGTTCCCTATTTCGATTAGCTAGCGTGCAGAGACATATAAGTGGATAACCTAAATTCAAAATTTAAGAAACCAATAATATAAGCGGCATAAAAATTATCATCATCATCATTTCAGCCATAGGACGTCCACTGCTGGACACAGGCCTCCTCAATTGACTTCCACATGGGCCGGATAGAAGCGACCCGCATCCAGCGAGTCCCCGCAACCCTGACCAGGTCGTCCGACCACCTTGCGGGAAAAAAAAATACTAAAAAAATAAAAAAATACTACATAAAAATTATACTAGATCTGAACCACGAAGTTAGACATTCCTACCTTCAATATTACCTTAGATCCTGTCACTTGCTTCAATCAAAGCTGAATATCTTGGAAACAGCTGCGGTTAAGAACCATCTCGACAGACAAGACTAGCGAATAAGAAAATGCATTCAAATCGGACCATCCGTTTGAAAGCTACGATGCCACAGATAGATACACAGATACACAATATGTTAAACTTATAACACTCTTTTTTGTCGGAGGTTAAAAACTTTGGAAACCTGTTCTACGGTACCTCTTTCCTTCGCCGCATGGTCACTGCGCGTAACTACTTTGTTGTGACCACGCTTGCTGGCTATAAAACACATGTATCCCTTGTATTGCTGTTAAGTAGTCATTGTAGCTTAGTAGGGTCTGTCGTAAATACAGTTCAGTGTCCATTGCTTTATATGTTCATTGCAAGCTGTCAGTTTGCAATTCAGGTTTGGGTGAAACTGAAAGCTACCTGCCCGTCTATCAATGATTCGCGATTCTTGTCGCGCAAGATAGCGCTACCGGTCACTCTTTCACATCACTGCACAGAAAGAGACGGGTAATTATCTCGCGCGAGAAATAATCGCGTATGACAGTAATGCTGGAGCTGGCTCGTGTTACAGCGAACGAGATACGTATAAAAAGCAAATCGCATTTTGATGGCTCACGCACTTAAAATACATTTTATTTTCTCGCAGTCGAAGTGATAAATTCAGTGTTTAACACGTGGCTAATAGGCATTATGACACTTAAATATTTTGTCCTCGGTCACTTCGTTGGCACGTTTTAATAATCACTTAGTGTGGGAATTGCTTATTTTAGTCCCTTGTCAATCAATCTACTATTGACCTGTGATCTAATTAGATTAGATTAGATCATCTATCAGAGATGAACTGGGCGCGGTTCAAATTTCCAAAATGACACTCACAAAGTAGATTAAATACCCGATTTCCAACCGATCCTCACTTAATAACTAATCAGTAATAATTCAGTCGATTTTATGCACTCGGGTGTAAATTTGTCAACGGAACGAACGACGTACTAAAGTTTAACAACCCCCGAGGAACCGATAATATGTTAACATTTCAGTTGAATTAAGTCGTAAACGACTTTTATGGACTAATCATGGAAATAGGAAGTCTTAGGATGGGAAATTCGAGGTGTCAAGTTTATGAAGCAAGCGACTATACAATTTTAAGTATCGGAGATCGCTTTAAATTCGCTTTTCTAAACCACGTTTAAAAATATATATATAATTTTTGTTTAATTTTTTTTAGTTATCATCAGGTATTTATTAACAGTAGTTACTAGATAAGCGTTAGTAGATAATGACATGGATCCGTTTAAATTCTTAAGGAATGGAACGAATCGAGAGGGTTGTCCGTCGAGATCGTTCGTAGCTATGTTTGGTGGAAATAGGACCAATTTCCAAGATCATCATCATCATCATCATCATCATTTCAGCCTATTGCAGTCCACTGCTGGACGTAAGCCTCCCCCAGGGTTCGCCACATGGCCCGATCTCCTTTTTTTTTATTTCCAAGATATTCAGCTTTAATTGGAACAAGTGACAAGATCTCAGCCAATAGGTATTGAAGCTAAGAATATGCGTTATCTTCACTTATGTTATATTGTTTTTACTAGCATTTTCTATATCACTCATTGAATAAGGGTCTCATGTTGACCAGTTTTACTCGTGTCGGGGTGTACATTTTTAATTTACCTATAGGTCATAACAAAACAGATTAACACAACACAGATGTTTTCATTTTCCGCACTCGCAAACATTATCTACGTCATTTCGTTCGCGCCATCTACCGTCGTGTCTATAAACTATGACGCCACAGAAACATCCAGCGATGGCTACAGTTTCCCGGCAATGAAAACTTTTCCTCTGAAATCCTTTAAGAGTTTCTCATTTCTGTAGCAAGAAGATATATTGTTTAATGACGAGGGCTGGATTCGAGATACGTCCTGGGGGAGTTGGATTGAATGGAATATGACCATTCCAAGTGACCTTGTATAATCCGTAGTTACCTGCGCATTTCTCAATAAGTTTGTACACAATAGGCGTGCGGATTTTTATTTGAGGATGTGAATCGATTCTATTTTTTATTGGGATCAAATGTCTATATGAAATTACCTACACTAAGACTGCTCTAAAAGTCAGAAATAACCGTCAAAGTTCAACATTCCTACAGAGCACTAAAAACGCTCCATACGAGTGGCGTACCTACATTATGACGTCATCTATGAATTGGGTACCAATATTTGTATGAAGATAATAAGTAATTTTTCCATTTTCACCGTAAAAAGGAGCTTTTAAGTTCATGGTTGTCATACATACAATAATTGTTTTGTTAAGTGATGAGGATTCTGAAAACAATTTCAAAATTTCTTTTTGGGTTAAAAACGAAATCATACAATTTTCGTACCTACTTTTGAAGTCACATTTTTTTTTTTTTTTTTCTTTGTTTCATGAAATATTGAGCTAATTTTATTCATATAACTACACTTTGGTTGTATAGTTCAACATCAGTCGCATCCGCTATTAAGACTTCAATTAAAGTTCAATATAATAATTCCTATTTCGTTACCGATTATTTTAATAATTTTATATCAATGTTACCGCTATTTTTGATAATTATGGTTCTGTTATGCTTATAATTTTCTAAATAAGTATTCTCTATAAGAAATCAATGTATTAAAAATCACAGAGAAAATTGGTACCTACCTAACAAAATAGGAAAAATATTTTTGGACATTAATTGGCGTCTTAATTGGGTACAAACTTACATATATACGGGATAAGTAGCCTATTTGTTAATCCAGTGCAGTGCAGTTACCTTCAGACCCTAATTTGTCATAATTGGTCTAGCCGTTTTGATCGTGAAAAAGTAACAAACATACACCAAAACACACTCACAAACATCTTCGTCTTTATAATATTAGTGTGATACAATATACTTAATGGCCGTTATATAAAAATTGCTAAGAATAAACTGGCCCCGGCAAAAATGTTTCAAAAGATTTGCTCTATTATGAAGGAAACGTGATTCATATTAATACATATTGTTGAAAAGGACTTGATAAATTCCGTAATAATGTCATAACCCACACAGTCGCAATCAAATTGGCCCCTTACAGGCCTTTTTGCCATAGGACGTTGGACCATAAGAATATGACTTATAATGGTTTCTTTTGAATGTAGTTTTGCGTCAAAATGTGACAATTGCGTGCGTATTCATCTCGTATCCAGGCCAGGCTGGTTCTCGGGACACAATGGATGCCCTCGCCGTTAATTCTGGAATATTCGATTAGATGTCACGAGTTGAAGTGTAGTGGCTATATTAAGTTCAGTGGGGTGAAGTGTCACAAAGGGTAAGCCATTTAAATATCGATAAGTACAGATGTTGTTTCCAATGTGTGTTGCCAGTGAGGACATACAGCACTGAAACGTGGTCGTGGGCCTCATAAGAAGGCTCAAAGGGCAATGGAGCGGAGTTTCCTTGCGGGATCGAATCCGAAATGATGATATACGCAAGAGAACCACGATTGTAGATATAGCTCAGACAGTTGCCAAACTTAAGTGGCAGTGGGCGGGGCACATTGTTCGTAGAACCGATGGCTGTTAGGGCAGAAAGGTTCTTGAATGGCGATCGAGGGCCGGAAGACGCAGCGTGGAAAGGCCCCCGACAAGGTAGACAGAAGACCTGGTTAGAATCACGGGCAGAAATTGGATGAGGGCGGCGCAAGAGCGATTGTTGCGGCCAGGCTGGTTCCTGGGGACGCAATGGATGCCCTCGCCGTTAAATCTGGAATATTCGATTGGATGTCACGAGCCTAGTGGCTATATTAAGTTCAGTTGGGTGAAGTGGTACACGGGGTAAACCATTTAAATATCGAAAAGTACCGTTTTATTTCCAATGTGGGTTGCTAGTGATGACATACGGCATACGGCACTGAAACGTGGTCACTCATAAGAAGGCTCAAATGGCAATGGAGCTACGCTCGGAGTTTCCATGCGGGATCGAATCCGAAATGATGATATATATTTATATATGATAAAATACGTACCTAAAATATTATAGATTTTTTGCCGCTACTGTAAATAATATTAAAATCTATTATTTAACACATAATTACATTTTAAATATTCTATCATGGACCATCCTAGTCCCATAATCTAAAGTGTTACATAAATGTACTAATCCTTGCCCCTTTATTTTTCAGGTACCTACATACTTCGATACTTACGTAATCTACCTGGGTATGTAGTAAATAGGGAGTATATATCCGGAAATTTCTGGATTCTTTCACAAGAATAAAAAAAAATACAATTGAGAAATTTTGGAAACTTTCCGGCAGCACATCATTACTATACTGCTTGAGAAAAATAACAATCACTATACTGCTTGTGTATATATAAATAGCAATCACGCCATAAAAAAAGATCTTAAGAGACACAGTGTGTTTATAAACTACTACTCTGTAACATATAACAAGTACTCGATTCATATCGTATTCCAAAAGAACACAAATCTTCCGCTATTTACTACAAAACTTAACTTTAAACCCTCAGTAACAAAGTTACCTTTGAAACAGCAAACGGCAACAATAAGTACTTTTAAAAACTCCATCTCACTTAATTGGAACCAGCCAAAGTCTGCATTTTAAAGAGGTCAACTTTAGTGAGCTAATTAGCAAACAATAGAATAACGGAAAAACAGTCAGATTTAAATGTTCATTCCTTTGTAGGGTAAAAAAGCATCATTAAAGTTCCATAAAAGGCTAGTTGACTTACGTTAAATTGAAATTAATATTAAAATATATAGTATTTGATTTGACATAGGAAACCTAAATGTACCTATATTTCTCAGTAGGTACATAAAAGTTGAAGATGGCTGAACAAATTTAAAATATGATTTTTATTCTGTATTTTGAAATGCTTAAAACGCTGTCCGCCATTTTCACCCTTGATAGTGACGCCACCAATCCAGTAAAAAGAAACTTAAACTAAAAACGTCTTTCCCATCATAGATAAAAAATGTACGACGCGTCGTCTACTCGTCGTCCACTAGTAATATCATTTTTTTGAAATTAAACCTAGTAAATATGACATAAGGCTTAAATTTCAATATTTGGCATAGAATCGAGTCGCCGTTGAGTTGTTATAATGTGCGAAGATCTTCACGGGATCGCCTACGTCACGCCACAGTTAAGCTAAAGACAAAGATGGCGGATGGTGTTTTTGTCTGCTAATGAAATTTCTATTTTCAATTAATAAAATTTAGCTTTCTAGCTCAATATATAAAACATTTTTTAGTGCTAGTAAGATAATTATAAAGTATTTCAAATATAGTAAAAAAAATATCAAGAAGCCTAATTGATTACTGGATAATAGTTTTCTTTGCTGTTCCGCAAGAAAGTATCTACCGCTATTATTTAACGGCTTTTAGAACGTGAGTATAGTCTGTTCTATTTTAGGTCGGCTATGTTGTTCAACAAAAAGTATTTATGCGGCATTGTCCACCTACATATCTGTATAGCTCTGTATAGCAACTTTAAGAGGAAAGTAGGTGAAAGTACACATCACATTCCTCTGTTGTTTCAAGCTGCGAGGCGTAAACAATTCACACCATGGTGTTTGCGAGCGAAAGAGACAGCTGCTGAATAAACATTCTGTTCACTTAAGTGCTGAAGCTGAATGTACAATTACAATACTACCTTTTGTATAAATATCAAGTCAAGTAGCACTTTTTGAGGGTTGCACTTTTAGAGCGGTGGTCTGAATTCTTAAAAACAGGATAATGAACTCCTAACGAAAAAAAAATCGGCCAAGAGCATGTCGGGCCACGCTCAGTGTAGGGATCCGTAGTTGCCCATCCTTCACAATAGACGGGCTTAAATTAAGCCCGAGGTTTAATTTACGAGAAAGATTTCAAGCTCAATAACTTATTACCTTCTGGAAGTAATCGATTATACGCGCCGGATTGAGCGAAATGTTTTAATACAGTATGGCACTTAACTAATATGTGTAACGTTCGAAATATTAAGACACCGCGCGACACTTAGGTCATCTTAAAGAAAATTATGAAATTTTGCGGTAACTCAAAAACGGCTCGACCGATTTTATTAAATAATAGTTTTCATTGAAAGAATTTTTCCATAATTTTTTAACCCGTGGTTGAAAAATTTGGAGACCCCTATTATTTTTAAAAGACCTATTCAACGACACCCCACACACTAGTGACAAAAAATTCACTCCCACTTTAAGTGTACGAGAGGTACCCTAAAAAAAATATTTTTAAAATTTTTATTTTACCGTTTTGTCGGCGTTATACAAACACATACTCATACCAAATTTTAGCTTTCTAGCACGGACGGACGGACGGACAGACGGACATGGCGAAACTGTAAGGGTTCCTAGTTGAGTACGGAATCCTAAAAAATTGTAGAAAGTTTTTAAGAGAAACACAGCACAGCTAAGTACATAATATTTTGAGTATGAGTATAAAATATATTTTTATATACTTCTCCTTCTCCTTAAGTACGTCATTTTAGCTTCGCGAAGGGCAGGGTTAAAGTGGTCGTTTTAGCCCCTAGGTTTTAAATGGAAAGTAATGGTGATATTCATATGGGGTTTTCAGATATTCATTTACACAAATACTCATTTATATTTATTTAAAGTAACTGAGTTAGTTGTTAGATACTTCTCTGATCTTACAACCGTTTTAATTTAACTATTTTAATTATTAAATCGTTATTTTCTCGCAGTCGAATAGAAAAGCAGAGTGTTTACGTACACGGGCCTTAAAGCCATTAAGACACTCAGATATATTTGTTCTCGATCGTGACATAAAGGCTTGTTTTAGCCCCTTGTCAAATAATCCATTATTGCGTTTTGCTTGAACGGAACAAAGTGTTATTTTTCAAAACGGGATCGGTAATAGTTTATGGTTGTACTAAACTACTCACAAATCAGCTCGGTACATTGGTACCTACATAAAAATACTTTAAAGATTCCTTAATATGAAAAAAAAAACTTAAAATAATACGTTGTCAAAAAAAAATTGGTTTAAACCTTAGACTTGACCTGAAAACTTCGTCGCAATCTCACTCACTTGTATTTCAATTCACAGCCTCCTTTTTACGGCGCCATACATCAATCCAATCCACTCCGAGAAGCCTGCGTCGACATTTTTATAACTTCCTGCCCATTTCCACTGCTATCGACCGAAACACTTTCATCTGTTTACTCAAACTAGTTTATTACTTACGAGTACTTAATCTTCACCTTTTTAACCCCCTGCTAAAAAAGAGGGGTTATAGTTTAACACGTGTATTTGTGTATCTGTCTGTGGCATCTTAGCTCCCAAACTGATGGACCAATTTGAGTGTGTTTTTTTTTATCGAAAGACTTGTCCGTCGAGATGGCTCTTAGCTGTGTTTGGTGGAAATAGGACCAGAAGTTTCCAAGATATTCAGCTTTGATTGGAACAAGTGACCAGATTTCTGCCAATATCGAAGCTGAGAATTCCAAATTTTTAATTTTTTAAATTTTTTCATTATTTTTAATTTTTGAAATATTTAATTTTGTATTAAATACTCTTTCTATACATATATTTGCTGTATGCAGTAGTGAACCAAATGATAAACATAAGTAAGTAAGTAAATATCGGACAACCTCACACAAATCGATCTAGTCCCAAATTAAGCTCAAGAAGGCTTGTGTTATGGGTACTAGACGACGATATACGTACTTATATAGATAAATATATACTTAAATACATAGAACAACCATAACCCAAGCACAAATATTCGAGTTCATCACACAAATATTTGCGCTGGCCGGGATTCGAACCCGGGACCGCCGGCTCAGTAGGCAGGTGTCTACAAACCGAGCCAAACGCGTCGTCACATTGTTAAATAATGTACGTTTCAATTTTATTCAAACCGTCTAAAAAATAAATTTAAAAGTATAATTTTTGAATATTTTCCTCGGTTAGCAGATTTTGCGATAAATTCATTTGTTAAACAAAATAAACGTTTTATTTAACCACGCCAACGTCCACCATCTGGCGCTCAAACAGGCTGCCAAATATTTTATCATTCCACGATACAGGGTTGACATTAACTTATACAGGACTGGACTATGACTTCGAATTAGTAATAATACGAAATTAATGTTGCACACACCATTTTTTAATGTTAACCCCTGTACTTAGTCTAATGCTTCTAAAATAATCAAAAGTATCATACTTTTAAATTATACATCATCCCATTTTTACCCTACCACTATGACTATGATATTTATTTATTTTCTATCAATCTTCTCACATAGTATAAATCACTACTCCGCAATAAGGTTGACAACGCTTTAGGGAATCCAACTATACCTTAGTTAATCCTTAAATGCATGATGTATACATATCTACACGTTACTGAAATGACACAGTCACAAATTTTAATTCTGTCAATAAAGACTTTGTCAAGATTGTCCCGAAGTCTCAAAGTGACGTGGATATCATTGCTAATTACGTCATTTTAGAAATAAAATTAGTGTAATTGTATCCATTTAATGGTTAAGTGCTATCAGGACCAAAAAGTTGGATGAAATTAAGTCGTAGTTAGCGAGGAATTAAAAACAATTGAAAAAGTTCCGTTGTGCGACAAAAAATAACGATTCAATAAGGAACCTTAAAATAGAACATTAAGGTAAGTTATTGAAAGGTTAACTGTCGTCGCACAACGGAGACTGACACAAATATTAATTGAGTGAGTTAAGGGTGAGTTAGGGTTGCAAACTTTTTGGTCTTCACTTCACCCATCTATCAATCCTCACGTCTTTCTCAGAACTGTTTGCTATAACATATACTTTATAAGACGATAACTACTTTAAGCTTTGTTAAGCTTTTAGCAGCACGAACGCTGTATCTGTTAAGTTGCACGCTTCTCTAAGAGTGTGGGTGCTCATACTAAGATTGAATTCAAATAAGGGCTAGTTCGAAATAAACTATGCATGTTATTAAGAACCTAGATAACTACTTAGGTACAAATTAAGTTGTTCAAATCACTGTACCTAATAGTTAAGTACTCATCCTTTATGAAAAAAATACTCACTGTTGAGTTTCTTTCGGCGTTACTACTCAACAGTGGTCTCCGTTTGTGAAATGTCGGTAGACTCAGACATGTAAAAGTGCCCTTGTGGCCTACTTGCAGAATAAAGTTCATTATTTCATTACAAAGCAGATTAATTCAAATTAGGCCAAATTTACATAGATAATTCCCGTGAATCCCAGATATATTAAAATACGTATTAAACGGGTTTACTCGTGTCGTGGAAGCCGAATATACAGGGTGTTTTTTGGGTCATGGAGCAGGAGTGAACGGGGTACTGGGGAGGGTCACACAGCAACTTTCACTATGGGGACAACCACGAAATCTCGGAAAAAAATACTATCAATTAACTATTAATTGATACTTAACTATTAATTAAGTATCAATTAACTCTTAGTTAGGAGATTTTTTTTCGTGATTTCGTGGTTGTCCCCATAGTGAAAGTTGCTCAGTGTGACCCTCCCCAGTACCCCGTTCACTCCTGCTCCATGACAAAAAACATCCTGTATAAATAATAATAATAGAGCGGCGCGCAGTATTCGACCACAGTATGGCCGCCGTGACTGATCGGCTCCCCTGATGATGAATTACGAACCGATTCGAAACAAAGTGTCGAGTGAAATCCGACTTCTACGATGTGGGTAAACACATTTCGTATGTATTTTAATAGGCTAAACACTTCTGAAATTCCACGGACTAGATCCCACCTAATAGAGTACGGCGTCGCGGCAGACCACGACGGAGATGGCGGGATGACCTAGACACGTTCCAAAAAGATTGGTCTGTTGCTGCCTTAAACAGAGATGACTGGAAGAAAGAGAGAGAAGCCTTTGCCCAGCAGAGGAACAGCACAGCCTAAGAAATAAATATTGAAATTTAAAAGTAATAAATAAGTATGTACGTTTAGAGTGGCTTGCGGCGCCTGTTGAGCCTACCTTGGCATAGTAATATATGTTTATATGTATTTTATTGGCAAAGTAATATATGTATTATTTGGGAAGGCCCCATCAAGGTGGACCGATGACCTGATTAGGATCACGGGCAGAAATTAGATGAGAGCGGCGCAAGACCGATCGCTGTGGAGAAATTTGGGGGAGGCATTTGTCCAGTAATAAACGTATTTCGGCTGATATGATAAAGTAGACTAGACAGGCAACGAAAACGTAATTCATTCTTAATCTTTAAATCTACAGCGGCGATAGCAATATATCACTATCACTACTTCAATATCGTAAAATTTCAAATTTTAAAACAATTGAAAGTTCATTCGCGCTCGCTCGACCCTAATGCCTTCCGAACGACAGTCATAAGTCGTAGCTTCGTAGCACTTGATTATGTATGTTTCTACGAAACTCATTGTCTACGCTGGCTGCTACGGCGTAGCACTTGCTACGAGTTTCTTTCATGTCATACCCTATATGGTGGAAATAAAGTTGAGATTTCTATGCCTTGTTGTGAACATAGTAAATTCAGCAAAATTGTTATATTGTGTTATGAATCGTGCAATATTTGTACATTTGTTATTTCAAAGGTTTCTCTGTCAAAACATCGGTTAAAACCCCTTTCTCTTTTTGTAAACATTATCACCCCTGGTCTTCGCTGTTCTTACCATATCTGTATGCTGACGATTTGCAACTTTACGACCAATGTAAAGTGGCTGATATTACTGATACAATTAACAAATTAAACCTGGATCTCTTACACATCCAACAATGGTCTGAGAAATTTGGTCTGTTTGTAAACCCCTCAAAGTGTCAGGCTATTATCATTGGCAGCTCTCGTCAGCTTGCTAAATTCGACCGGGATTCTGTAACTCCTGTAAATTTCAACGGAACGCCTATTCCTTTTAGTTCTAGTGTTAAGGATTTAGGTGTTCACTTAGATAGCACACTGAGCTGGAGGGTGCAGGTAGGTGAAATTAGCCGGAAAGTCATTGGCTCCCTTCATGCTCTCAACAAACTGAAAAATTTCTTGCCTATCAAAAGCTTGTAAATACACTATTACTACCCATAATTCATTATGGTGATGTTTGTTATCCGGACTTAAATGAGGATCTTCTTGATAAGTTGGATTGACTTCTTAATAATTGTATTCGCTTTATTTTCTGTCTCCATAAATATGATCACGTTTCTTCTTACCGCTCTCAGCTTGGCTGGTTTCCCATCCGTCAATGACGCAATATTCGTATGCTCTGCACTCTCTTTTCAATACTCAATGATCCACAAGCTCCTGAATACCTGAAAACCTTTTTCTGCTATGTTGAATCCACCCGTAACCATAATTTTCGCTCTTCCGGCAATCTTGCCCTTTCTATTCCTCTTCACCGTACTGGTTTCATGTCTAATTCTTTCTCCTTGCAAGTGGCTCGCCTCTGGAACGGTCTTCCTCCCACAATCAAACAGGCTCCGAGTAAGTTGACATTTAAAATGGCCGTGCGAAGTTTCTTTGCTGGCAGAACTGAAGTCTCATAATATATCTGCTTGGTTTGTTTCATCGTCATATATATTTATGTATGTATCTATTTATATATATGTATGTTTATTATCTATATGTATGTAGCTATAATAGTATGAGTATTTTAATTATGTGTAATTATGTTGTTTGATGCACCGCTTACAATTTCTCTGCTTTGCCCTAAGGTTGACTGGTAGAGAATGCCGCATGGCATTAAGTTCGCCTTTTATACGTTAAGTTTTCTTTTGTGCAATAAAGTTTAAATAAATAAATAAAGAATTTTCAGTTCCTTCTACGTAACTGGGTTACGAACGAATAATTATTTTACCTTATGGACTATATATGGAAACTATAAGAAACTAAAAACTAGTTACGCAGGCAAACAAAATTTAATTCTTCTTTCGTAACCTGGTTACAAACCAAGAAAAAAAAATCCTAGTTCGTAACTAGTTACAAAACTTAGTTACGTACGCGGAAGAAGGGGTTTAAACCGATGTTTTGACGCCTTAACCCGTCAAGCGTCCAGTAGACTAACGTTAGTCTACAGCAATTTTGTGCCGGTAGCGTCCAGTAGACACACGCTAGTCTACAGCCCAAACCGCTCATTGGATCAATTTCTCTGCATCGATTCGTTATGGTGGCAGCTTGATAGATATTTTACTATCCAACAACAGCTATCAGAGCACACAAATTTGATTTTTAACCAATCAGAATCCTCAGTAGTGACGCGTAAATTTTTTTTTTTCTCTACATCGGCGGAATTCGTCCGCCATTTCGAAAATCACTTGCATTTGAGGTGTCGTGTCGTGTGATAAATATGTCCAAATCTTTTAAACGGAAAGTGTTTGTATTATGTATTATATATCAAATTACTGGCAATTAAATAAGGTTTTCGTTTTTAATATTAAATTTAGCCGCACGACATTGTTTCCTAATGAAAAAAGTCCTCAAGTTTGAATGACGCAATAATTTTGCAATGATGGCCGTCGTAATTCATTTGTATCCTAATTTTCAATTGTTAAAAACCTTACGAACAAATAATAGTTTTATAACACACTTTCTTAGGATTTCATTTCATATATTAGATTGGTGTAAGGTCTTGGGAATTTTGATAGATTTATGATTTTGCTCAAACAGTGCTCAGTTTCGCGGCAAATCCGCCATGACAGTTTCGATTAGCGGCAGCGCAAGATTGTGCCGTGCGCGCACGTTCTCGTAAAGAAATATTTGTTGTGAAGTAATTATTAGGTGTTGAGTAGTGAATTTACGTTAAATTGACGCATAAACTAGCCAGTATCATTTTAGTGTATGTAAAATGTGATATGTGGTTTTAAATTGAGTGCAAATTGTGAATCATTAGTGACGGATGTGACGGAAAACGAACATCTTGGAATATAAATAAATCTACATCTCATTACAAGTAAGTGCGGCTATTATAACATATTGTGCCGAATTCCAAATTTATCTAGCTCTCTAACGATATATAACACATCTCATATAATTATTCTCGGGGTAGGTAAAATTCCCATCTTTAGCGGAAATTCGGCCGTTTCTTGTTTGTATGGGACATTACCGGGTGTTTTGTTCTAGGGAGGTCTGACACTTGACGGGTTAATTACACCCAGTATAACCACCTAATAGTCGATCCTATGATGATGTCATAATTAAAACGATTTTTTCATAATAAGTAAAGACTTTTATTGATTAAAAATTTAAAAAACACGCTTAACTAAAACAAAACGTAAAACTTCTTTACAAAATTCATTTAGTTAGTTCATAAACGGAAATAAGAATGGACATATAATTTCAAGATAATGCCCCACTGTTATTTTTTCTTCGTACAGATCCTGTATCGTGCAAGCTATTTTCATATCTATTTCCTTATAGTTTTTGCTTTTCTTGCTGCTCTGAACATAGCCACTCATATTCACTTTAACATCTTTTACTAGAATATCCAGTCGATGTGGAATGGTGGGATTTTTTCGACCTATGTATGGATTGAGCCTGGAATGCCAGCCTTCAACATTGAGTTGTTCGAAATGGCTCCTGTTCGTAACACCAAATACGAGCAAGTTTTTCTTTCATCCATTTAGTGAAATAACGTTTAAATTTAGCAACATTGCCACCGCGAGGACTTTTTCAGTATACATATATATATATATATATAAACCATGAATACAAAGATCAAAGCTTAAAGAAAAATTGAAAAAGGGGCTACCTGGTCAATTTTTCTTTAAGCTCCTTTTTCAATTTTGCTTTAAGCTTTGATCTTTGTATTCATGGTTTAAATAAAAATTGTGGTGTACCCACATTAAAAAAAATGAGACGTTACATGTTTCATAAATTTATATATATATATATTCAGAACCATCTTCGATAGCTCCGATCGGCAAGCGAACCAGCCCAGTCCGAAAAGAACTTCACTTAGTATGACAAGATCGTTTTAATTATGCCATCATCATAGGATCTACTATTAGGCTGTTATATACAAGAACATAAGGTAAAATAATTATGCGTTCGTAACCGAGCTACGTAGAAGGAAATAAAAATTCTTTGTTTGTAACCTAGTTACGCAGGCAAACAAAATCATTTAAATTTAATTATTCATTCGTAACCTGGTTACAAACAAGAAAAAAAAATCCTAGTTCGTAGCTAGTTACAAAACTTATTTAGTTACGTACGCGAACGAAGGGGTTAAAAAGTCAAAATTTATTCATGATTCAAACGCGAATGTTTGGTGCTTAGATAAATTAAACTTTAAAAACAATTATAGGTCAACAAGTTAAGGTGTGTAGTAACTAGTGGTGTAAAAAATTTGTATGGAGGTTACGCCCAAATTCAAATATAGAACGCCAATTTCTGTACACAAACATATTACTACTACTTACACACTTTAGTTAAGTTTTTCACCTGAACTAATAATATAATTTATCTACGCACATATCATTAGTGCTCCAAAATGCGTTCAGAAACCGTAGGAAATGACCAGCATTACTACAACCAATTTTACTATGAGAACTTTCTTATCTGTGGCAGTAGGTAAAATTTGTACTGTAATGTTATAACGCTATCAATTTTTGTAAGGTTATGAGTTTAAATTTGGAACAGCTGTCAAAACTGAAGTAGGTCTCTATTCTAGTATCCATAGATATTAATATTGTTATCGATACGAAACGTCAATTCAGTATGTTTTTTTATAAAAACCGCACGACATTTGATCTCGAGTGACATGAGAATATGGATACATTCGTTTGTAGGTATATGATTTAGAAAAAAAAACATTCGTCTTGACGGAGGTCCGAATTGCCGCCATTATTGTTGTCATTTGTTTGTTGGTTCTTTGCTGTTACGAAAGTAGAATTGAGAAAAGTTTATTGTAATTCACATTTTAGTTGAAAATATTGTTTCAATGTAAATGTAAATTACAACTATTACAATAAATAATCTGTTTATGTATTTGTTCAGATTTATTTCTTACTGCATTAGTATATGTCGTTTTTAGATATTTTACAAGTAGCACTAGTGGTGCCGGTCATTTCCTTATGGCTTCTGAACCCATCTTAGAGTACTTATGATATGTGTGTAGATAAAGTAGTGTATACAACTGTACATAATTAGGCCTTAAAACACTCGTGTGGTCCTATTATGAAACTCGCTGACGCTCGTTTCATAAAACCACACTCGTGTTTTAATGCCTCTCATTATGTATCAGTTGCATAAACTACTATTGGCTATTAGCATACTTTTTGACATGATGAAAGTGTAAAAGAAATGATATCACCATTTTAACTATAAGCGTATAACTATTTACAGTAAAACTAGCGTATTCATGTCACATTTTTAGTAAACAAGTTGTGGATGTCAGCCTTGCTCTATTTAAGACAATAACCCAAATCCTTCAAGTCTCGAAATACCCGAGAAGTGCCCGCAAATCCCCACGCGTGTCGCCCTCATCTCCTTAGTGTCGCTCTATTGGACACGAGTGGTTTGCAATTATTCGGACTGTATTCTACACCTCGGTTGCTCGGTTCCGTAGAACTATATGACAGTAGACATGCTTTCGCTTATCAGCTTGCTCTATTTAAGACAGAGATTAAGTGTCCACATATATCTCTCTCTCTTAAGCGTTACTCTATTGGATATAAGATCATATTATAGGTAGTTACGCAATTATTCGGACTGTATTTGACGCCGCGGTTACTATGAGCGCCTAGTACTTCCACAGAACTATATAATTTCAAATGTCAGTAGATATGCTTTCGCTTATCGGTCTTGCTCTATTTAAGACAATAACCCTAAATCCTTCAAGTCTCGGAATAACCGAGATGCAAATTCCCGCGTATGTCATCCTTATCTCAGCGTCGCTCTATTAGATATGAGTAGTTTCGCAATAATTGAGACTGCAATTGATGCCTCAGTTATAAGCTCCTGGTACCTACATACAGCTACTAGAAAATGTAATAACTTAACAACACTTAAAAAAACCTCCATTTTGGATAACACACGATTGTTCCGTTTCCCATATTATCTGATCGCATTCTTTTATGCTTTATAATATGTAAATTTATTAAACATGGTAATGTCTCATTTTTTTCGTTTTACTTCGTCCGCAATCAATTCCCAACTCGTCCACTTCCCATATTGTCAACATTCCCATTTCGTTCATATTCCTACTTCGTCCAAAACCCAAACGGTGACCCAAAACGGTTTTTTTAATGCCACAATTTTTATTTAAACCATTGATGCTAAGATCAAAGCTTAAAGAAAATTTTAAAAATGAGTTACCTGGTGGAAGAGACTGGGAATCGAACCCGGTACCTCTGGATTGCCGGTCTAGTGCGTTAACCACTTCGCTACCCTAACTCCCAAGCAACGGATCGAATTTTTCAATCATGCTTTGTGTGTCGATCTTTGCATTGTTTATTTGAAAGGTTTTACACCTTAGCAACGTGAAATGTGAATACGTTAATATCCACATCTTAACGCACCACTTTACAGCAGTAACGAGCAAACGAGAGAGGGAAACTTATATCAAATGACAGTTCCTTTAGTCCTATCCTCATCGGTTTTATAATATGAAATACATCATTATGTGCCTTAGTAATAATTGAGTTCATAGTTGACTATACAGTGCGTGAGCTGTCAGAACGCGATTCGCGTTTGATACCTGTCTCGCTCGCTCTTACGCGGTCCAGATAAGAACCTCTCGGTTTTCACCCCAACCCCAATTCCAATGTCTCAATCCGAATCAAACTGTACCTATATCGAAACCGTCATGCCTTGATCACAAGTACCGAGCAAACGGGTGAGACACTTCAAAATACAGAAGTAAAAGTATAAATGGCGGACTTAATCCCATGATGCATTCCGTACCAGTCAACCATACAGACATTATTGGTGCGGGATGGGTGTACAACAAAACGTCTATGCACACGTACCGTACGTACGTAGGCACATACCGCCGAGTGCTCGACCGATCTAAGCGTCGAGACAGTACTAGAGTTTTACGTACTAGGCTGAGTGTCCACCTCCCGCTTACCCGCACTGTCTCACTCTGTCACTCGGCAGGTCTGAACGTCTCGCCACTCGGCGATTTTTTTACGATCCATCGTCTCTGAAAGTCTCAATAGAGCTGAACTGACAGTGCTAATTTCAAAGCATGTGTAAACAGCTAATCGCTTAGACGCACTTTCTCGGTCGAGAAACATATTGCTGTCTCGCCCGTTTCCTCGGTACGTGTGATCAAGGCAAGCATAATAATGCAAAATGATAGCGGTTGTGACGTAATCTGCCAATTAGTGAATCGATCATCTTTCCCGCCGAGAAACCGGAGGAGAGGCGGGCGAGAAAGCGTTATAATCCTATACAATTAATATATTACAATAATGAAATATCTGTACATTGAAGTTAATAAGTAAGTATGCAGTAGCGGCAAATCGTACCGAAAATTCCGAAGTATTATGTTATATTTAATAAACATTTAAAACCTATTAGAATGACGATTAGGGTGGTTGAACAATTTCAAGTTTTATTTTTTTTTTAACCCTCAACCGATTTTTATAGGACCGGTATGTACAGTAGTAGGTATAAAGGCCCTTAAATAAATCAAAATCGATAGAACGATATTATCGGTTGAGAGTTAAAAGTAATATTTAATTAGGAATAAATTTCTGAATTATTCATGAATAATTCGAGGTGCCAAAGTTTAAAAAACTATCTGCAATAACGCACTTAAAGCGAGATAGGATATGGTTTACTTTTGAGATGTTCACTGACGATAATTAGCTATTAGTACATGTATATATACTACGGATATACGACATATATACTACGTGGTGGTGCTAAAGATGTTCTGCGGGTACTTTACATTCCGAAATTGGCTCAAGTAAACAATTTAATATCGTAATTTTTGAATTAGTTTTTTTTTAATTTGAAGTATTTATTTTCATTTTTAGTTATACAATCAGCTCTACTCAATAAAGTTGCATTTCGTTTATGAGTGTTTGTTTATTATTTAGTATTTGTTTATCACTCAAAAGAAGTTACTGATATTATAAACTTTCATTTTAAATTTTATTGTTTGTGTTTCATTTCGTAAATTTCATAACCCGGAAAAAAATATATATAAAAAAAGCATTTTTTTTCCTGTCCCATGAATCACCCTAATGATGATAAAATGATATTTTGATAAAACTTAACCGAAAAATTAAAGATAACATTATGTAAATTTGTTAAGCCTGTGGCCCGCATTTGCGAAATTAGACGAAAAAAAAAACATTATTCTTTGACACTTTATACTCTCGCGGTTTGTACTCATAATTAACACAAATTATAACGGGTCTAACGCGATATTTCTTATTTACCTTTATAATCTAACGTTTCGGCGGGGTTGCACACGCCGTGGTCTCAGATGTACTGGTGAAACAGCGAGTTGTTACTGGAGCTGTCGGCCAAATGTAGTACTACCCGACGAAATGTCTAATAAAATGGATGGGTAGGAAAATAAATGTTCAACTACCACCCATTTATTTACTAATTATTGTCACCGGTCCGACACACAACACTCACAACATCAGCGCACAGATTCGAAGATATATCCCGCGGTTTAAACTTTTTAATCACTGGTCCCCAAGTTTGCGATAAATTAAAACCATCTTCCCGGTTGAAATTCTTTGGGTGTTTCTTGATTTCAATTGCTTCCCTTACCATCCGTGGATAATAGTGCTTTTCTGTGGAAAGAATTTTCGGTTTGTGCAACTCGATCCAGTGATTCGTTCCAGATGTTAACAAATGTTCAGCTATTGCAGATTTTTGTATTTGGCGATTTTTGACTGCTGCTATGTGTTCTTTCACCCTTTCCTGAACACTCCGCTTAGTTTGGCCAATATACGAACTTCCACAGCTACATTCTATTTTGTACACACCGGGATTTTGGAAAGGTATAACATCCTTTGGGCTGCGCAAGAAATTAGCTACTTTGGATAACGGCGTGTATACAGTCTTAATGGAGTATTTCTTTAGTACTGCTCCGACTTTATCCGTTATCCCTTTCACGTATGGTAAAAATGCAGGCTGTCTGTTGACCTCCGGATGCTTATTCCTTTTCCTCGGGTTCTGTTGCATGTTCCTCTTATACCCGTTTCTCTGTAGCACATTGCTAACGTGGGCTAGCTCCTCGTCTACGTGTTCAAGGTCACATAAGTCCCGTGCCCTATTTACTAGCGACGTGACTACAGATTGCAGGTGCTTCGGGTGGTGATGTGAAGAGGCTTGCAAGTACCTGTCTGTGTGTTACCCGCCGCTTAAGAAACCTTATCAGAGATCACGAGGATTTGTTTACAAACGAGGATTTCGTCAGTCTTCATAGATCTAAGACTGTTCATTCACCCAAACTATATGGTTTGCCAAAAGTGCATAAATCAAATGTACCGTTGCGACCGATTGTTAGTCAGATCGGTTCACCTTCGTATGATTTGGCAAAACATGTAGCAGGGGTGTTGCAGACGATGGTCGGTAAGACTTCATCGTACGTGAAAGATTCTCGCCATTTCATTGAGATCATTGAAGGCATAAAGTTGGAACCAGATGAGATTATGGTAAGTTTCGATGTGGAGTCGCTATTTACCAATGTTCCATTGAGAGAATGCCTCAATATCATCAGGGAAAAGCTACAGGACAATCTGATGTCTGAAAAGTATGTCACGCTTCTAGAGCACTGCCTAGATGGCAACTACTTTCTTTACCACGGCCAGTATTTTCTTCAGATCGACGGAGTGGCGATGGGTAGCCCAGTGGCACCAGTAATTGCCAATATCTGGATGGAATACTTTGAAGAAATGGCATTAAATTCCGGTCCTTCAGTAATAAGGCTGTGGAAAAGGTATGTGGATGACGTTTTCAGTGTCGTGAAGGGAGATGAGGCCACTGTTAGGCAGTTTGTCGAACACCTGAACTCTATCCACCAAAAGGTAAATTTCACCTATGAAGTGGAATGTGACAGAACACTACCCTTCTTAGATGTGAAAGTAATGGCCAGAGCGGACGGCACGTTGGCGCACACGGTGTACAGGAAGCCTACACACACAGACAGGTACTTGCAAGCCTCTTCACATCACCACCCGAAGCACCTGCAATCTGTAGTCACGTCGCTAGTAAATAGGGCACGGGACTTATGTGACCTTGAACACGTAGACGAGGAGCTAGCCCACGTTAGCAATGTGCTACAGAGAAACGGGTATAAGAGGAACATGCAACAGAACCCGAGGAAAAGGAATAAGCATCCGGAGGTCAACAGACAGCCTGCATTTTTACCATACGTGAAAGGGATAACGGATAAAGTCGGAGCAGTACTAAAGAAATACTCCATTAAGACTGTATACACGCCGTTATCCAAAGTAGCAAATTTCTTGCGCAGCCCAAAGGATGTTATACCTTTCCAAAATCCCGGTGTGTACAAAATAGAATGTAGCTGTGGAAGTTCGTATATTGGCCAAACTAAGCGGAGTGTTCAGGAAAGGGTGAAAGAACACATAGCAGCAGTCAAAAATCGCCAAATACAAAAATCTGCAATAGCTGAACATTTGTTAACATCTGGAACGAATCACTGGATCGAGTTGCACAAACCGAAAATTCTTTCCACAGAAAAGCACTATTATCCACGGATGGTAAGGGAAGCAATTGAAATCAAGAAACACCCAAAGAATTTCAACCGGGAAGATGGTTTTAATTTATCGCAAACTTGGGGACCAGTGATTAAAAAGTTTAAACCGCGGGATATATCTTCGAATCTGTGCGCTGATGTTGTGAGTGTTGTGTGTCGGACCGGTGACAATAATTAGTAAATAAATGGGTGGTAGTTGAACATTTATTTTCCTACCCATCCATTTTATTAGACATTTCGTCGGGTAGTACTACATTTGGCCGACAGCTCCAGTAACAACTCGCTGTTTCACCAGTACATCTGAGACCACGGCGTGTGCAACCCCGCCGAAACGTTAGATTATAAAGGTAAATAAGAAATATCGCGTTAGACCCGTTATAATTTGTGTTAATTATTCTTTGATGTCACAAACATCCAGATTCTAATAAATTCAAATGCTAATATTTTATTATTCTGTTTATGTTGCAAGAATTAGGAGTTTTACGTACAAAAAATATGGGAAATGTCCTTCCTTGTAAGTAATAACATATTATTTTCCTTGCTTAATTTATTGTTCCACGAGTAGACAACGTTCTCGGAAATATAATTAAAATATTATTTTCACTCATCCATTGAACATTGATAAAATAGATTAGCTTGTCACATGTCGCGTTTTCAATCAAAAGGGGACACTTACCTTACGAACACATTTACAGGATACCTATAGGAATCAATATCACTATCACTACATAGTATAAAACAAAGTCGCTTTCTCTGTCCCAATGTCCCTTTGTATGCTTAAATCTTTAAAACTACGCAACGGATTTTGATGCGGTTTTTTTAATAGATAGAGTGATTCAAGAGGAAGGTATATGTATATTACATGCATAATTTATCAGCATTGCACCCGTGCGAAGCCGGGGCGGGTCGCTAGTATCTATATATTTTAGGAGGTGCCCGTAACTTCGCCCACGATTTTTTTTTTACCCTAAATGGATAAAAAGTATCTCCTCCAGCTATCCCTGTACCAAACTTGGTTAAAATTTGTCCAGCCGTTTCGGCGTGACGCGAGGACAAAGGAAATTATGCAAACAGATGGCGACAGGTTGGCAAGGAATCACCATCCTGCATCACGCTATTAAGATTTTTCCTGAAATAGAATTTTATAATAGTATAGATATAATTTTCAATTCTACAAGCGAGAAAAACTGGTCAGTTTGGTTAAAAACGTCACATATGCAGATATCTTTTGACATACGTTTTGTAGTAACTAAGTATTGCCGATCATCATATGACAAATTCGGTTCTTCTTGGATTATAATTTGGTTGGCAACGCTTCTCACGCGGCTAGTTCGCGGCCGATATAATTAGACACATGAAGTAGTGCACTGTGTTCTAAATCACGGGTCAAAACTCACTGGTCATCCAGTCAAAAGTCAATTAGACATAATGAAGCCGCAGCCAAGTGCGAGATCCGCGATTACTAAAATTATGAATATACGAAACATGTCTAAAAGGGGATCCCTTTGATTGCTAGAAACTTATTTCGCCGAAACATTATTTCGCACAATTTTTAATTCCTTTTTAGTCATATATTTTATGTATTTAAGAGTATTTTAATTATATGTAATTATGTTGCACTGCCTACATTTTTTCTGCTTTGCCCTAAGGTTGACTGGTACAAAACCCCGTGGCATTAAATCCGCCTTTTGTACGTTAAATTTACCTTTTGTGCAATAAAGTTTAAAGGAATAAATAAATATTTTTCATAATTCTTCAAAATATCATCGTATTGATTAGTTTAGGTTTTTTTATATATAAGAATCTCAAATACTTAACGTTTGCAAAGAAATATACTTTCTACGAAAAGATTTTTCGGCGAAATAAAATATTCTACTGTAAATAATTCTAGGAGTCGATACATAGACCCGTCTAGAAGATTCGACCGACCGCCATAGTCACCGCGCCGCCGACCGCCATTTAAGTTTTCTTACTAGGGTAAAGGCACCAGTGGTCAGCCCCCAATTAACTTTTTGAAGTGAACAGTTGGCAATTGTACAGTATTCTTCGGATAATGAAACATACCACATGATTGGATGAATAGTCTATTGTTGTTTTTGAGCAATATATATCAAAAGCAATCATTGTTTTAATGAAATATATATTTAAGTTTAAACAAAAAATGGCACGTTTTCCCAGTGGTCAGCCTCTAAAATCCTATTAACAGCCTCGCTGAATCCAGTCCCCAGCCCTTGTAACAATTAATAAGAATGAGATCAAAATTAGCAATATTTATATCAAAATCAACGATATTATTTATGTAAATCTTGTTTTTTATAGCTACTATTCTCATAAAACAAAGAACTCCATTGATACAAAGATCAAAGCGCAAAAAAAATGTGGTGTATCCACATTAAAATAGGTAATGAGACATTACGTATTCACAAATTTATAAGAGAGAACTCGTTAATTGATTAAAATAATCGAGACTGTATTAATATAAATCTTATCTGAAAAATTCGGCAATACAGACGAAAAATTGATTTTATCAGAAGAAACGGTTGAAAATTATTCAGTTAGGTGCCTGTATAGAAGTAAATTATTCCAGTTTAAAGTCCAATATAATAATAATAATAAAAGCCATTTATTTCCCAAAAAAAAAAAATACAAGAGTACAAAGTAAAAAAGATAAAAACAAGTTATTTAAAAAAAGAGAGATATATGCAAAGAAAATATAACTATATATATGTTAAGATTTTGGGTCCAATATACCTACATTTAATTTACTTTTTATTGGAATAATTATATTTTTTAATACTTTATACATATACTGTATAGTTTCTAGATTCCTATACAAATACCACTTAAATTGGTACCAACAAGAAAGTGGCTGAATACTGGAGCCGCAATAGCAATAATTGGGAGTACCCAATGTTCAGCCGCGTAAAAAAACATTTGAAATGCAGCTGACCACTGGGTTTTCTCAGGATTACGATAAGACATGCCTTACAATTTTTTTAAATTTGAATTTAACGGTTCGAACGGTCGTTTTAACTCACAATTTAAAAAATAATTGAAATACCCAGTAAACAGCCGGGGAGGCTGACGATTGGATCATTGCAAAAAAGTGGTACCCAGTGGACAGCCCCCTCATTTTATGCGTAAATCAGCGATATTTTCATTAAAATGTAATATAATTTAGTACATGAAGTAATCGTAAAGCTAATTTTTGTATAAGTAACAAATACTCTTTTGAATAAAACATGTATTTTCTTACCTTTTACGGGAACACCACGTGTAACACAAAATATGGCAGACATGACACTACTGCTCTGGTCGGTGGAAAGCACCTGTCTGAACGAGTTTATTTCTCCTCTCTGATCCTCTGCTGCTCTTGTCGCGTGATATATTAACCAATGAGGAATCAGAGCATCATTTTAAGTATACATGATTCGTTTATTTCAACCATAGCGATATATATGACCAATAAACGACCCAAGAGGCTGTCCACTGGTTCCTGGCTGACCACTGGTGCTGGTACCCTATATCTTATCTGAAAAAATCGGCAATACAGACGAAAAATTTATTTTAACAGAAGAAACGGTCGAAAATTATTCAGTTAGGTGCCTGTATAGAAGTAAATTATTCCAGTTTAAAGTCCAAAATACATTTAATTTACTTTTTATTGGAATAGTTATATTTTTTAATACTTTATGTATGGTATAGTTTCTAGATTCCTATACAAATATTTACCTACCGCTTTTAAAATATCACTTAAATTGGTACCAGGGTCGTTCTTCTTTTTTACCTACAATAGTCCGTCCTTCGTCTTATTATGGCATCTCAGAGTAATCATATTCGGTTTTATAATGTTCGAAAAATCATCCATATTTTTCTATCTATCAATATTATGTAATCTGTCAGTTTCTCTAACCAGCATTTTTTTTTCAAACATTTGTTTATTATTTCGTAAAATGGCGTGACAGAGTGGTAAGCTAAAACGCGGTCTCCCCTTAAAAGGACCACTCTGTCACGCTATAAAAAAAAACACAATAAAAAAACTGAATGGGCTGTAAAATAAATTTTAATTAGGTAATAGTCCTAATAATAACACAAATGCATTTTTTTTTTAATTCTACTCTGAAACCTCAATTATTGATAGTTCAAAAGCCCAAAAAACGGAAAACCTTCGATTTAATGTAGGTAAAAAAGAAGAACGACCCACCAACAAGATAGTGGCTGAATATTGGAGCCGCAATAGCAATAATTGGGAGTACCCAATGTTCAGCCGCGTAAAAAATCATTTGAAATGCGGCTGACCACTGGGCTATCTCACGATTAAAACAAGACATGCCTTACAATTTTTTTTAATTTGAATTTAACGGTTTGAACGGTCGTTTTAACTCACAATTTAAAAAATAATTGAAATACCCAGTAAACAGCCGGGGAGGCTGACGATTGGATCATTGCAAAAAAGTGGTACCCAGTGGACAGCCCCCTCATTTTATGCGTAAATCAGCGATATTTTCATTAAAATGTAATATAATTTAGTACATGAAGTAATCGTAAAGCTAATTTGTAAAAGTAACAATCACTCTTTTGAATAAAACATGTCTTTTCTTACCTTTTACGGGAACACCACGTGTAACACAAAATATGGCAGACTTGACACTACTGCTCTGGTCGGTGGAAAGCACCTGTTTGAACGAGTTTATTTCTCCTCTCTGATCCTCTGCTGCTCTTGTCGCGTGATATATTAACCAATGAGGAATCAGAGCATTATTTTAAGTATACGTGATTCGTTTATTTCAACCAAAGCGATATTTATGACCAATAAACGACCCAAGAGGCTGTCTACTGGTTCCTGGCTGACCATTGGTGCCGTTACCCTAACATAGTTACATAAATTTATTTTGTTACTAAAAATTTATGGATCTTTTGTTGTCCGAAATAAATCTATTTTATTTTATTTTTATTTTTATAGTGCGGATACACATTTGTAAATATTAGCTATTCAAAAAATACACTAACGACGTTTCCGATGTTTCAGACACTTTTACAGCTTCAATATTCACGGGGTAGAATAAAAACATAATTTTTCCCGAAGAAAACTCTCCACTAACCTGAGGTTTAATTCAAATGTGCACTTAATAAAAATAATTGATCTATCATAACCTTATCCTACAATTTATTAGCTATTTTGCAATAAATAAGACTAATTACCATCGTGTAAAAAGTTATTGCAGACAGTTCAAAAGTTAAATTAGGCATCTACAAAAACTCTTGTTAACTGAAGTTGTCCAATACAATGACTGAAGTAAAAGTTTCTCAAAGTCGCAACTTTAAGCAATAGAAAGCAGCATGTCGTTTGGAATTAAATTACCGATAAAAAGCGATCTCATTTGGTTCTTTTTATAAAATCTAACATTTACTTTCCCAAAAGTTTAAGACTTAAAACATTTTTTCAGACAGAACAGTAAAATAGGCCTTTCGTGAGCTAATTCCACTAATTAACAACTTGAAGACAATCCGTTTGCGTTGTTGAGTGTCCCATCAGGGCACGCGATTCAGTAGGTATTCGTACTTCAGTATCAGAACGGCCGCGGCAGAGGACGCAGCGTCCTCGCGCGCTCCCTAAGAGCAAAACAACTCAATAACAAAAACAACTCGAAAACAAAACAATAACCCAGTGCGAGTGAAGTGAAATGTGGTTTGTTTATTAAATTAATGGCAACTAAAAATAAAGTAATGCGTTTGCCGTCAGTGGTAAGAGTTTGAATGTAAACGCACAAAAAGTGGCATGATTACAGGTTTTTACATTTTGAGTAGATAATGCCTGGCTTTTGAGTTTGAGCACTGTTCTGCTCGTACACTGAATGAATGATCACAGCTTTGCATTTTGGAACACCCATAGTGTATAGGGCATCCCCTCTATGTTTTCCCTATAGATGGTGATCTGAGGAAAAAAATCTCTAAATGGTTATATATTGACGCGTAAGAATAGCGATTTGCGTAAAAAATGATCGCATTTGACGTTTATGCTTTCTTCCGACCTAAGAATATTTTTCTTGCGAACGAGGTGATATGATTTTCGTGTGTACCGTATCTCATTTGTTGAACACTCTAATTCTACTACATTTATTGGGAATATTTGTCATGAAAGTTGAGAATATTTTAATAAATTGACAAAATTCGAGGTTCTTTAGAATAATTTGTACCGGTTTGCCTGTTTGAGCATCTTAATCTACCGCTTCCTGAACAAAACGACGGCAAACTTTTTTGACAATTCAACTAAAGTTAATTTGATAATTTTTTACATGGATTTACTGTAAAATGATGCGCTAGTGTTAGCAAGGATTCACTCGTTTATTTAGTCACAATCTTTCCCACTAAACGGCCGACAAGTAGGTACTTAGTAGTTTTTCCAATGTTTACCTACCTACTTCAGTGTGGAGGTAAGACCTAGAGGTAAGGAGCATTGGTCTCGTAAAGAATTGGTAATGGTCTGATGACGAGATCTATGAGGAAATTGGAATTCCTCAAAAATTATAGACATATCAAAGACAATTTTATAGTAACTTGTTCATTTGTTCTCGAACACGATTTCTTGTCGAAGTCCGTTATTTTTCGTGAAACGGATGATATGTATTAAACGATTAGCAACAAAACATTACAATAACGTATATTACGATATCAATAGAAACAAACAAGTTATTTTGCCAATTATAGGTAAACAAACACATTACAAACATCTTGAATTGGGAAATTTCCCGACGGTTTTTCCACACGGGTCGCAAGTTCGGTTACCTTCCAGTGGGGAAACCTATCAAAATAAGCTATGTAATAAGATATCTAAGCTATATAACTGAAAAGTTTTACGGAAATCTGTTCCGTTGTTTTTGCGTTTAGTGGACGCGTGTGAGCGTATATTCTTGCAAACTTTTACGTTTATGATTCAAAACGAAACAGGTTATATACAGACAGGCTTCTTGATCTGAAAACACATCGGGAAAGGAATAAAAACGTATGTTTTCCCGACGTTTCTGTCTCACGGGTCGCGAGTTCGATTACCTTTCAGTGAGGAAACCTTTCAAACGCCCAGTGATACCGCCATCGCACTAGCGAACTAGTGCATGACATGAATCTAAATAGACGCGTAGACAATTTTTGAGGATGTCAATCGATTCTATTTTTGTTTGGGATCAAATGTCTGTACTAACTATAGGTACTCAGACTGTTCCGAAAATCAGAAATGACCGTCAAAGTTTAACATTCCTATGGAGCGTTAAACCGCTCTATGATAATGGTGACCTATATTACGAGTATGTGACGTCATTTGTGAGTTGTGTACCAATATTTTTTTGGAGACAAGTAAATTTGCCATTTTCACCGTGAAAATAAAGTGCGATTTGAATGAAATTTAAAAAAAAAAATATCCTTGATTGAGCACTCACAACTCCTAATTGTTTCTGATAGTTCCTTATCCAGGTTGGAGCACAAATATCGGCGACTTAATCAAGCGTTATATCAAATTAATATTACAAAGAAGTAAAAATATAACCATAACTAACTTAAATCTTATGAAAAATGTAATGTTTCATTATTTTTAACACATTTACAATGATGTTAAGGTGTTGTGGTGTATAGACGCCTTTATAATAATAAAGTGTCTCCACCACCTGCCCGATGCGGCTATTGCTATGACAGGTGTCAACGGGAGCGGGCAGGTCGTGATCCAAAGTAAACCCATTTAAGTGTTTTATTGGATCTATTCCCGCCCTGACCCCCTGGATGTCACAGGTATAAAGCCTTTCAACAAAACAAATCAAAGATCTACACACATTCCATAAGGAGATATTCGAAAGGTTATCTGGTGTAAGGGTGGTGAAGAGGTTTACGCTAAACGGTGCATGCCGGTAACATTCAATATCCTTGATTGAGCGCCTGTCGGAGCCCGAGCCGCTGTCTAACTCCACTCACAACTAATTATTTCTGATAGTTCCTTATCCGGGTTGTAGCACAAATATCGGAGCATTTATCACGCGTTATATCGGAAATAACACACTATATATTATAAAGAAGTAATAAAATAACAATAACTTAAATCTTATGAAACATGTAATGTTTCATTATTTTTAGCACATTAAAAATGATATCAAGGTGTTGTGGTGTATAGCCTTTATAATAATAAAGTGTTCTCACTACCTACCATTGCTATGACAGACGTTAACGGGAGCTGGGCAGGCCGTGGTCCAAAGTAAACCTATTTAAGTGTTTTATGGGGATATTACTAAACGTTGACATTGGCGAAATACCTCTGGTCAAAACAGCTAGACGTAAAAGTTATAAAAAAAGTGTTTTATTGAAATCTATTCCCGTCCTGAAACCCTGGACGTTACAGGTGCAAGGCTTCTCAAACAAACAATCCAATCTACACACCATCAGGAGAATTTCGAAAGGTTATCTGGCGTAAGGGTGGTGGAGAGGTTAACACGCTGGACCGGTAATGCAGAGGTACCGGGTTCGATTCCCGCGGTCTCAATTATTATTCGTGCTTTGATCTTAGTATCAATGGTTCCATAACTAACTTAACTTAACATACAGAATAAAACACTAATTTGTTATTTGCCACTTTTGCAAAGAAATTAGCCTACTAGTATCTGATTGGTAATTTTGAATGACGTGCAACGTTTGTTGGGTGTCGCACGTTGTGGGACGTGCCATACTACTAGAGGTGAATTATAGAACTGTGACAACCGCACATGTCTACGTTGAACCAATCTTGAGATCCAGTGGACATTTCCAGGATCCATTATGGGATCAATTTTATGATACTGAGGCACAGAATAAAGACACTACCTAACTTAAGAGACGAGAAGCTAACTAAATCCGATGTCCCCTAGATCACGTCACTGCGGCAGAGAACCAAAGATGCCGGCTACATTCCGACAAGTTAGTTATGTTAACCATTAATACAAAGATCAATGCTTAAAGAAAAATTTAAAAAGGAGCTACCTGGTGGAAGAGATCGGGAATCGAACCCGGTATACCCGGTGGATTACCGGTCCAGAGCGTTAACCACTTCGCTACCCTAGCTCCAGGTTGACCTGACGAATTTTTCCTTATGCTTTGTGTGTCGATCTTTGCATTGTTTATTTGAAAGGTTTTTACACCTTACCTTAGTATTAATAGTTTAAATAAAATTGTGGTGTACCCACATTAAAAAATGAGACATTACATGTTCCATAAATTTATAAGTTAGTTATTGTTATTTTTTACTTGTTTATCATGCTCAACTTGCCTTGATAGAGAAGTAAGTTGAGCAATTGAGCATGGGTGTGAGGTATATTACAAAAGCCATGTCAACTGTGTTATTGTAAGATTCATCCATATAAATCTATTATAAGTTATGTGTACCATTGATTGAATTCCTCTATCGGAGAAATCCAGGCCGGTCGGACCCAACTCCCAACTTGTAATTGTTTCTGATAGTTCCTATCCGGATTGAGAGACAAAGATCGGATTGGAACATCGACAAACGCGTAACACATAACGATGTATTGTATGTATGTAAAATATTGTACACACACTGAATAAAAAAGATTTGTTAACAGTAGCTCTAATTAATGTTAGCTGCTAGTTAATAAATCGGACTGACAAACTGAGGGCTACTAGTAACCAAAATAAGTTGTGTAAAATTAGCATAATTTTAGTTACCACTAAGCACAATTTATGCCAATTTCCTCAAGTAGTTTCACTAGTTAAACTATGTATTTACTATTTTCAGTGTAAAACTCTTATGATAAGAACAATATAACAAATATATAAACACAATAAATATATATTTGACGACGCGCTTGGCTCGGTTTGTAGACACCTGCCTACTGAGTCGGCGGTCCCGGGTTCGAATCCCGGCCGGTGCAAATAGTTGTGCAAATATTTGTTCTCGGGTAATGGATGTTATCTATATATGTATTTATATATTATGTATATCGTCGTCTAGTACCCATAGTACAAGCTTTGCTTAGTTTGGGACTAGGTCGATTTGTGTATGATTGTCCCTTAATATTTATTTATTTATTATTATAGAATACTCTTTATTGCACATCACAACACGATAGAAATACAAACACTGAAATTAACTTAAAATACAAAAGATGTAGACAACAGGCGGTCTTCTCGTTAAAGAGCGATCTCTTCCAGACAACCTCTAGGTAGCGGACATTTTATAATATAATAAAAAATGTGTATAAAGACGAACTTATCCCGGTAAGCTTATTTCTCCCATTTAACCTTTGAATAAATTAGAGAATTAAGCACCACAGGATTCTGAATCATTTTAATCTCTCTTTTTCTGTGTGTAACGTCTAACAAACGTCAAACTCTCAGATTAGAGTCTTGTTTACGAAATTGGACAAGGAAAAATACGCATAATGTTTACAATGATGCGAAAAAAAAAGATTAATGATTCAGGCGGGATTCAAACTCATTCTAAAAATTTGGTTTAGTCTTTATATAATTTTCATCGTCATATCATTATCAGTAATGACGACGCGGTTGGCTCACTTTGTGATACAGCTGCCTACTGAGCCGGCGGTCCTGGGTTCGAATCCCGGCCAGGGAAATATTTGTGTGATGAACTCGAATATTTGATTCTGGGTGTAATGTGAATGTTATCTATATATGTGTTTATATATTATGTATATCGTCGCCTAGTACCCATAGTACAAGCTTTGCTTAGTTTGGGACTAGGTCGATTTGTGTAAGATTGTCCCTTAATATTTATTTATTATTTATTAATTATATTATTTATTATACGTATTTTGTTCACAAATGTCTGAATTGTTGTACCAAATTGAATAAGTTTTATAGCCGTTGAGCGAGAACTTCGCAAACGCTGACACTTGGGAATTAAATTTATGCTTTAACATGATTAAATCTTTATACGTAGTTTGTGAAAACGTTTAAGTAATTAAGTAAACCATGAATTTTCCAGTTTACGAGTTTAACTCGAATAGGTTTCACTTAACTTAATGGTACTTCATTATTTAGTAGGTGAATACGGCATTATTTTCACTTCATTTTAGTAACTTTGTAATGGCGTAGGCCAAAGAAATGGTTACCCAGATGCATTTACATATTAAACAAGAATAGTTTTGAGCGTAGACCTCATAACTTTTTCAGAAGTTGCTGATATTTGTAATAAATATATATTTATATTTATTATACATACATACTTATCGAAACTTGTCACAAAATTACATGAGAATCGGTTGTGAATTGCGAACTCTAGGTGAGAACAGTTAGAAATCATCTGAACATAAGAGCTAAATTCAGGCCCAAGCTGAAAGGGAAACGCTTCGCTCTCTCGGTCAATGAGCCAAATAACAACATTATATTTAGTTGCAGACCAAGATAAGCTTTCATTGTAAAAAAATACACAAGATTAACCAATATTACTAAATAAGGAAAAAAAGTGGTTTTGTTCAGTTGTAGTAATACCATTATATAAATATTTAAGGATCTCATGATAATATCTCGGGGGTGGTTTCAAATTTAATGTAGGTAGGTAAATATCTTCTTCGGTTTCCACGACTGTCACACATTTAAATAAAACCTCCGTTTCCTTCCGTCCTCCTGACGTTTCGGTAGCTTTCCAGTTACCATTGTCGAAGGTTGACTAAGAACCTTTGTCAAAGGTAACAGAAAAGGGTCAAATAATTAATATACGCGATATAATCCGTTTAAATTGTTTTATTTAATTTAGGTTGTGCTGTCATATATAATATATATACCTAATAATTTAGCCACCCAATTAGTCTACAAACTTTTTCTAGTTCAGTTATAGAATATAAATGAAATAGCAAGTTTTGGCTACCCTCTAGCATTTCAGTCCTGCAGTTTGGGTACTTTAATAGCTGGGGATTGAATATTCAGAGCTTAATTAAGAGGAATGGACCTGGATATTAATGACCATCCATTCGAAAGTGTTACTTGGTTTACTTACCTATTCTACCCACGTAGCACACATACTGCATAAGAGTTTATACAGCTCTCGGCCTATTACAGCTGTGTAAGGTTCTTTAACCTTTCTCTTTTTTTACCTTTGATACCTCAATATCCAGTCATTTTTATTCTGTATTGGATTAAAAAGGTCGAATACTTAAAAAACTTAAGCTTGTAAGTCAATCCGATCAAAAGATGTTACGCGAGTTTTGATCTTCGCTAAACCCATTACCCGAATCCACGAGCTACCTTTGACCTAGAATTATGGAAATTGACAATAACCAAGGTTTCCTAGCACAAGCTACGGTACCCTTACCATGAGTTTACAGTGACCGTACTCGCTCGTGACAGCGTAAATGGTTTGTATGGTGGTACAACGCCCCCAGCGGTGACTTTGTGGAACCCTTTACCATGAGTTTACATCAGTAACCGTACTATAGTCTGGCTAATGAAATATTACTCAAAGTTTTGGCGGGAAATTTAAAAAATATGCTTTGCAGTTAGTAAAAGGATCCCGTTACCACCGTAAGAAGAAAAGCGTGAAGAAGCATCTCTCGGGCCACCATGGCAGTGTCAAGCGAAGTGGAGCCACTATACTGTGCCGTTATAAAATAAAATAAAAAACGTTTTGTTTAAGTTTATGGTAATTAATTAATTATATATACATTCTTATATATATCTTTAGGTAATTGATTTGTGTTGCATAATTGTATTACTGTTTGTCTGTAACATTTGATCCTGCACCGACTACATATTTCTGCGTAACCCAGTGCTTGACTGGTAGAGAATGCCTAAAGGCATTAAGTCCGCCATTTGTACTTTTTTGTATTGTGCAATAAAGTTTAAATAAATAAATAAAACCCTTCGGGTATGGCACCTTAAAATGTTTAAAAATTTAGTTGGAAAGAAATACTTTACTAAGTCGTTCAGCTGTACCTATATAATGTGAATTAGGACACGTATATTGCGAAGGTAGGATTTACAAAATAAAGGACCAAAATGTACGGCTTATATTTTCTAAGAACATCCAACGTTCAAAGTTATCCTAAATATAACATGCTGGGATTATAAGAGGATTATTGTTAGCGATTAGGTATAAGAGCGTCTAGGTAACGGTTGACAACAAAAACATTTCTGCCGAACCATTACGAGACACTGTCTGGTATATATACGTAAATAATATATTCCCAATTAAATATAACATCTAGATTGATTACAAAATGTTGACATTAAAGTCTCATTCGTGTTTTGGTATTGGTGGTAGTTATATTTTTGACTTCAGTTATGCTGCAAAACTAAATAAATAGGTAGAAAATATTTGAATAGGTACGTCTTATATTTAAATAAAACATTTTAAACGGATCATAGAGATCATATCGGGTATATCAATTATTTGAACCTACCTGGCTTTCGGTAGCGTTTCAGATACCGTTGTCAAAGGTTGACTGAGGAAAACACAATATTTCTCTGTCAAAGTTACATTTGTGCAAACTCCCCATTATATAAATATGAATTAAAAATAAAGGTGTACCTACATAATACGCCAGATGGGCCTAATGTGTAAAAACAGTTATACATGTGCCAGAAAGTTATTAATTATATTATTTAAAAATATCTACCTGCGGTGTGGGTTCACTATATGGCTTATACGGATTATAGTGAACCGCACTTACTTTAAGGATTATTACGCGCAGGACCGGTAATCCAGAGGAGCCGGGTTCGATTCCTGGTCTCTTCCACTAGGCTACGCATTAAAATTGAACTTTGATCTTTGTACCAATGACTTAATATAAAAATTGTAGTGTGTACCCGCTTTAAAAAATAATAAACGTTATATCTTTCATAAATTTATAGTGTCATAATGTTGGTAAAATTTTCTTGGTCCTCTCATTACTCTACAACAGCTGGACAGATTTTATCCAATTTACGTAGAGGGGTAGCTGGACATCCGAAGACGCCCTTTTCAACACAGACATTAGAAAATGGTTAAAGGATACATTTTATCCGACCGCGGTAAAGAAAATATTATTACGCGGAAATTGTAGGCACCTTCTAGTTTTTCATAAAACTCAAACAGCGAGAAAATCAAATGTCAATAGACCAATAAAGTTGCCGCAATCTCGGCCAATAAAACGCCCCGCATTATAACCAATCACGACACGGCCTTGACTCCGTGAGACAGGGACTTGATATTTACTTTTGGCTCAGACAAAACATCCATCTTTCACGTATGAAGATAAATGTATTGAGTAAGTTGAAGAGATTGAAAAAATCCTTACAGCCTAATTGAATTTGAATCTCATATATTTTTTATAAGCAGATATTGCTTCTGATAGTATCCTTCGGAGACTGCCACCACTGATATTCGGGATTAACCTAAGGGATTAACCTACATTATATAGTGGGATTCTGAGGCAACCCTTTCGTGATATACCTATAACCTAATAAAGTTTATTGACCCTATAACATATTTTACAATTTTCAAATAAAGTCCCAAGCTTCTTCAAAATAAACATCGCAATAAAAAACGTTTACCTACATTAAACGGACTGAATCATCCAAACGACTGATTTTACTCCCTCAGACCAAAACCGCTTTCTAAGTATTCGGAATCTTGCAATCTCGATAGAACTTTATTTTGATGGTACTTCAATTCAAATTCTGTAACAGACTAATTGTTTTAAGAGGACTTCTAAAAACGATTGCTGTTTTGCGCCTTATTTGCTCAAGCGCAGCTGTAGGTACAATACAATACAATACAACAATTCTTTATTGCACACCAACAAGATTTTTTTTACAATTGAAACCTTAATTTATAAATGGTAGACAATAGGCGGTCTTATCGCTAAAGAGCGATCTCTTCCAGACAACCATTGGGTAGAAGAATAAGCAAAAATAAACAATGAAAGAGTAGGTGGTGAGATAAAAAAAAAAAAAAAATTCAGCAACATAAATAACATAAAGTATAAGTCATACACATACTTAAATAAATATATATAAAGATAAACATACATATATACAAATAATATACATATATTATAATATAGGCAAAAATACACATATACACAAGAAATAGTTATTTGTGCAACAAGAGAGCAAAGTTGTTTTTTGTTACGAGTGCTGATTTTGAGTCCCGAGCAAGCGAAGGATTCTACTTTTGAATCACGAGCGTAGCGAGTGATTCTATGTTAGAATCCTGAGTGTAGCGAGGGACTCAACAGCACGAGATGCAAAAAAACTTTGCTCTAGTATTGCACACACAACTTTTCACCTCATCAGCGAGAACATATTCGACATTTTGTGCTTTTTCTTCCAACGTTTGTAATTATAGTCTTTGTTGCTGATTTCAATAATATTATTAATCAGAAAATAGATAAGTGCTGCTTAAAAAGGAATAACAATATAATTTAATTTATAATCAACCAACCAACGCGGTTATTGTCATTAAGTATTTGTTCAAATTGGAAGATTTAGCAGATACATGACGTGTTTATGTATAAATACATATTATATTACGAGATTTTGTTTATAAATTGATTAATATTTTTACTCGTAAAACACCAAACAAAATAAATGCAAAAGAAAATAACAATTACAATATGAACTCGATATTTTTTAAGATACGTTTCGAATTATGCATCTATGATAAATGGTAAAATTATAAATTATTATTATATTTACAATAAGTAATAAGTTGAAGAATCTTATTTTATTTGAACAATGATCTATTGTTTTATATAAAAGGCACAATAATTTTAATATTCGGTCGTTAAATAAAAATACAAGAAAAAAAATACGTTGCAATTAAAACTTTTTCGGGTGTTGTTAATGATTTTTTTGGTATAACGCGCGTATCCGAACTGTTCTCAATCGAGGTCGGATTCGAAAATTGAATTTCAAATAGATAAGTTTCTAGGTATCCCTCTCTTTTATATACATATGAAAGAAACAGAGTGCATCGAGATTCAAATGATTAGAATTTTATAATTAACCTTTGGCTGAAGAATGACAATTCGTGGTCAGATATTGAAAAAATTAAGAAGCTACTTTCTACTCACGCTCGAAACAAAATCGCATTTTGTTCACTGTTATCTGACAGCAAAATCGCCATGTTTGAGCTGGTGAGGTGAAAAGTAATAAATACAACACAGCTGATATCCAACTTAGCTAGGAAAATTACCAATAGCACACAATAAGCTATGGGAGCGACAAGTAGTGATCTTTTAATTTAATCTTAAAAACAGATAGTGATTTAGCCTTCTTCAGATCCAATGGAAGAGAATTCCATAATAGAATGGCTTTAAATGTAAAAGAATTCGAATAAAATTTAGACTTTGCTGCCGGAACAGAGAGTAAATAATTTTGAGCAGGTCTAACTGATAACAGGTAACTAAAACGATCTTTAAGGTAGCGGGGAGTTGCAGGGTTAAAAAGAACACTATAGAGAAGGGACAAAATATGAAAGTTTCGACGAAGGCGGATAGGGAGCCACTTGAGTTGTGAACGGAAACTAGAGACATGGTCAAACTTGCGTAACCCAAATATAAATAAACCTAATGCAGACGTTTTGAATACGCTCAAGTTTGTTAAGCTGCTCCTCCGAGAGGTCAACATAGGAAACATCAGCGTAATCCAAAATAGAGAGGAGTAAATTTTGAGCAAGGGTAATTTTAGTAGCGATGGGAAGAAAATTACGAAGTCTCCGCAGTGAAGCCACTGAGGCAAACACCTTCCTACTAACCTCGCTGAGCTGAGGCACCCAAGAAAGAGTGCGATCCATGATAATACCTAAGTTTTTAACTTGCAGAGAGAAAGGAATCAGAACGCCATCGAACTGAATAGGTGGCAAGTTTGCAAAGTCGACTTTGGCGATCATCTTAGAGCTGCCAATGATAATAACTTGCGACTTAGCAGGATTTACTTTTAAACCATAGCCTCTACTCCATTCCAAAATGCGCTCTAAATCACAATTCGTTGAGCATGTAGGTATGTTGTTCTTGTTGAATTATTTAAGACTTTTCCACAAAATATGTGCGAGGTAACTACTCGTAAACAGTGAGCTAGGTCAAAGCTAAGCTACTAAACTTATTTCGTCGAATGTTACATTTCGCCAAAAAATCATTTCGCAGAATTTTTAATCTTGTTTACTTATACGTTTTTCATAATTCGTGCAAATATCATCATCATCCTATTTATTAGGTAAGTTTGATTTATAACAATCTTAAAAAGTTTATGGTTGCAAAGAAAAATGCTTTCTACGTAATGTTCTTTTGGAGAAATAAAAAACGCGAAGAAAAATAATTCTAGAAGACCTATTTCTCGTCCCCTGATTACCAATCTGCGACTCCATCACTTCCTGAACTTAGTTGAAAACATTGTACACTTACTTATATTATAAAGGCAAAAGATTGTGAGTGTTTATGTGTATGTTTGTTACTCCTTCACACTCAAATGGTTGGACTAATTTTAATAAATTTTGGTACGAAAGTAGCTGACCTGACGCCCTAAATTAACACGTAGGCTACTTTTTTTATCCCGAAAACGTGTAGTGTTCCCATGGGATGAGCGGGTAACGCGGCGTGGCGCAGCTAATTTGGTCATAATTTTCATTTAAACCGCTTACAATTTCCTATAGCCTCTTAAACATCCGACAGGTGATTTAAATGGCGTAAATGGTTTAACAGGGGCCCTTTCGATTGAAATTCTCCGTCGCGAATCGTAATCAAGCCTATTTATCGTTTCCTACTATCCCAATTCTTTTCAATCAACAAATGGTCGACCGTAAAATGCGAAAAGAAAAGGTCTCAGAGAATTTACTTGAATGTTTGCTGTAGGTTAGATGTTTGCAAAGTTTATTTGAAGGGCTTGTGGTCCGTGACGGTTTGTTGATATTGTGGGACATTATTGCCTTATTTAGTTGATTGGAAAAGGCTTTGCTTTCTTAGTGACATAAAATATCTTAGGTACAGTATTCGCAAGCCAAGAAAATCTTACATTCATTTTATAGTGAAAGTTAGGTTTAGTACATGCAGACAAGTTAGGTTTAATTTACTTATAGATCCAGTGGTATTAATTAAAGCATTGTCGTTGACTTCCTTGCTTTAAAAAAATCGAAAGGGGTAAAATAACGGATGAAGTTTTTACGAAATAATGATGGGTGATAAAGTTATTCCATGTCTAATATTATAAAAGTTTACATTATAGCAATGATAAAAAAAAATAGATAAATTAATAGGCTATCGTAAACAATAAGTGGGTGTCACAAGATGGGCAGCGCAAGGGGCTGGCGGGACGATCTGTTTCTCAGCTGGCCGGTGGAAGCATCTAATCCGGAGTCGTGAAAGTCAAGGGGAGGGGCCTTTGTTCAGCAGTGGACGTCTATCTGCTGAGATGATGATAATAATGTTATTTTCAATTTCAACTGGAAACTAAACTGAAATAGTCACGAAAATATGAAAAGCTCTGTTGTATAGATTAACGATATTTATTTTACTCACAATACTATTGATACTCTTTTCACAGAACATTTATTTTCACTGAAGCTTTTTAATTAATTTCAATACTCCATTAACACGATCTTAACTTGAGATCCTTTGTGTATCGCGTTCATTTAATTATTTACGGTTTCTCAATAAAGAAAACACTTAGTGAGCTGATTAATTTCTACATTGACAGTAGTTTATTCTAAAAAAAATAAGTATATTACTAACCTTACCATTTTTTGAAGGGGCATTTTAGTTTTCTTTTAACACGTTCACTGCGGTACGGGGGCCTCCGAGCCCCGTACGACGTCGTCGTTCAGTGCGGGGGACAAAAAACAGTGTTTACTCGCTGGTGCGGAGCCTGTAACTTTGGTATTTTTTTGTCTACAATAGACACAAATATATAATTATGATCCTTTTTTAAAGTCCTTTCAGGTGATATATAAAAGATAAACGGGGTCCCACGAACCCCGTACTGACCACAGAACAAAAATTGTCTTCCAGTGCGATACGGGGTAATGAAAACCCCGTATAGATATTAGCTGACCCGTACGGGCTAATGAGCTCAGTGTCACTAGTGCAGTCATAATTGTAAGTCTTGTTATCGGTATCGGTAAATTGTATCGCAGATAAGATCATACGGAGAAAACAATGTGTACGTAAGTGCCAAAAACCACTGTGTTTAAATTGTTATAATTTAGAACATTAAATTCAGCTCAAATGTATGTGCAATATTTTGTATGTTAGTCAAGTTACTTAAGACTGTTCCTCTAGTTTATTTTTTTATATACAGTTTAAATTACGTTTAGAACATAATTATGATTAAAATTTATCGTTTGTTTTTATTCCCATCACTATCAACTTATCGACACACACAAAGTCTGTGCGGTCCGGGGTCCGCTAAACCCCGTACTCTGTCATTTCTAGTGCGATACGGGGATAATAGAACCCCGTACTTTCTTTTCCTTCTAATTGAATAACCTTTCATCGTGTCTACGTGCGGAAGCAGGGTCACATATGTCATATTATACTCTTTGAATTGATGAAAACAAATTTGTAAAAAAATATGATTTTACGATTTTAGAGCAGTTTAAACTGACGGGGGAGTACGGGGCACTTTTATACCCGTAACGCATCACGGCGAAAACTACTACGGGGTCAATCAGGCCCCGTAACGCACTGAAATTCAGGACAGAGTTTTAGATTGCCGCAGTGAACGTGTTAATAAAAATTGACAATCATAAAAATACATATCCCAATATTTTATTTCAAAAGACAATTTTGTGTTTTGAAATGATTTTTTAATGGGGGTAATTATAAAATTAACACCATACTTTTTTTATTGCTACGAACCTATACATCCATTCGGAATACACTGATCCTGGTAATATAAACGAGAAAGAAAGTGTTTCTTTTTTTTTAAGTTCGCATATTTGAATTAAAAAAAAAAGTTAACTGTTTGGTTATCATCACTACACAGGTTAAAACTAATGTCGCTTACTGCTGTGTGTCTATCTATCCCTATTTTTGCTTAGATCTTTAAAACTACACAACGGAGTGATGCGGTTTTTCTTAATAGATACTAGATAGAGTGATTCAAGAGGAAGGTTTATATGTATAAATGCATAGTTTATCAGCATTGCACCCGTGCGAAGCCGGGGCGGGTCGCTAGTTAACAAAGAAATGTGATCGAGGATCGTAAGATGACGAATCGATAGATACAGGTCCCATCAGGTACAGTCAACCAATTTGATTTCTAGGCCACTATAGAACCTTGTCACAATGACAATGATATGAGATTTCAAGCGGCTGTCATATTATTGACGTTCAAGGTACGAAATGGCCTATGAATCAAATTGGTTGACTGTATGTATGACTTCCGGATTGTGACTTAAGATGGCCGCATGCCTTTAAGTTTAGTTGTTCGTTATTTATTCATGTTGGTTGTTCAATGTGTAGTATTGATAGCGTATTGTGCAGTGAACTAACGTATGAGTGAATGGTTAATGAAGAATTCAACTTGAAGCGTACATAGCCCTTCTTGGGTCAAGGCCCGGTAGACCGCGTGGTTTTTTGTAAATCGCTATCAATTTACAAAAAGCAAAACCTCACCGAACAACGGCATGCTCTACGAGCAAACTTGAAATTGGCGAAATCATCATTAACCTGATGGAAGCCATATTTTAAAATTAGAATTAGACTGTATGTACCATCACTTTCTTCTATCCAAACTGACTTACTATTTTCCCACTGTTTTGTCCCTTCTATTTCCGTCCCTTGATCAAACCAAATAACATCAGTGCACTTAAATTCAATTTACCACAAAGTGCATCTGGTTTCATTTATTTTCCTTTCACTCGGAGGAAGGAAAGCCGATTAGTGTTCAATTTCAATAGCGAAGAACCAATATTGTTATAGCTTTGAGGCGAAGCGATTCTACACTAAGCTTAACACATTTGAGATGAGATTGACGTGAAGACTTGCAGGTGTGGAGTGTAAGAACGAAGCTGGGCGCCAATTGACAACATTTATTTTTATGGCCAGACTTTTTTGTGATATAATCAAATAAGGAATAGAATCTTCAAGGATTAGACTCCTTTTCTGTGACTAAAGTTATATTCTAACAGACACGTGCTTTGCTAGGCGAATTTATTCAATCTCTGAACCACGGCCAATCAGATTAAACTTCCTATAATATCGAGGTCAACTGATGATTTGAAATTACAAGCCGATCAGGATAGAGTCATCTCTTCAAACCAAGAGCGAATGTTCTAAATTTGGCAAGCATTCAAGACGAGGTTCATCGTCATCTCAACATGACCTGGTGTTAAAATGACGATAAACCTTGAACCATTTAGATTGAGGCGATATGCACGCGAGCATAGTGTATTTTATGCAATCTTTGCACAATGAAGGTTCTTTAAGGGGCCTTATACATTTTAAAATGTATATTTTTTTTTCATTTTATGACAAATATATATATATTTATATATATATATATATTGTCAGTTTACACCAAATTTTCAAAGTGAATAATACTTTCCCCTGAGTTATAGATAGTAACATAGCTATTTCTTCATGCTTTCATTGCGTGTAGTCGAAAATATGCTGAAAAAAAAACCAGTTTTCTTACACATCGAAATATATCAAGTTTGGGTTCTTGCAGGTAGGTGACTGCTATTACGCTTATATATCGTGAGCACCGTCCAATACTGCTGTTGGTAAGAGTGCAAAAACTACAATGGCCAATAAAAAATAAAGGAACCATTGATACAAAGATTGAGCTCAAAGATAAATTAAAATGCGTAACCTGGTGGAAGAGTCCGGGAATCGAACCCGGTACCTCTGGATTACCGGTCCAACGTGTTAACCTTTCCACTACCCTAACCCCCAGATAAACTTTCGTTTTTTCACAATACTTCGCAAATCAAGTGATTTCCTGCAAGGAAGTTCTCCAACATCCTATAAATCAAAGCAACTGCACGTTGCTACTTCGCATTTCTATCCTAAGATTAATTTGAGATTAGATTCAAATTTGCCAGCCGTTTCTTCGGCCTAATCGAAATAAGAACAGCTCTCAAATGTTCATGGTTTTAAAAAGACTCATGAAGCAGGAATTCCAATGCAGTTATGACCTTTTAAACTGGTGCTGTTCGTACATCGATCTTGAGTAAAAATAGATGGGATACAACGCATGGCCCATACAAATGGGAAGCGAGATAGGCTTATATTGACGGTAGCCTGGATTTTTAATTTTAATCTCAGATGCAACCTATTCGGTGTTAAAAATGATGATTGTTTTGGAAATTTTTCTCTATGATTAGACATGTTTCTTAACTATTATCAATGTTACTACTTAGAACACGGCTATTGTGATTTATAGGTATATTATTTGAATCCTACAGTTTAAATTTTTCATTGATTGTTGTTACTTTCGACAAAATTCACGAATAAAACATGTCCCTGTACTAAAATTTGTCCAAATGCGAGGATTAAAAAATTATTACCAACTCATGGCGCCAGATTGGCATGGCGCTGCGCGCCCATACAAAACGGAAGATGCTCCTGCATCGCGAAATTATTTTTTTTCTTGAATTTATCCATAGGAAACTCGGAAATCTAAAATTTCGTAATTTATCATGTATGTTTCTTTTAAACGACAGATTTATCAAAATACATAGAAGCACAATATTTACTCGGTCCAGGTGATAAATGTTTTTCTTCGCCCGTAACCACGTTATTCCGCGTGAATGATATTTTATACAATTGCCTACATTTTGGTTATCGATAGGCGTTTTTCTTCGTAACAAGTATATTTGTCTAAAATCGTTGGAAGTTGTAAGCCTGTGGGTGTCGAAATCGATGATGCGGTGAATAGAGGGGTGAAAAAACTCATAGATATTTCTAGTTTTTTCACCCCTTGCCTGTACATCATCATATATTCAAGAGCTAGAATCTTGTCGGTAGAGTAATTAACAGCTCATTCTACACTTCGATATATCTTCGACTTCTTCACTATCACTACATAGTATAAAACAAACAAAGTCGCTTCTGTCTGCCTGGTCCATATGTATGCTTAGATCTTAAAAGCTACGCAACGGATTTTGATGCGGTTTTTTTAATAGATAAAGTGATTCAAGAGGAAGGTTTATATGTATACATATAAACCTTCATGCATAATTTATCAGCATTGCACCCGTGCGAAGCCTCGGCGAGTCGCTGGGATAAAACATTTACTTTTTCTTTTAGTTGCTCCATAATATGTCCATCTTGCTCGTCCTTTTTTCTCCTCCAATTTCCCTTATCAAATCAAACTAGTACTAACCCCAATTAGTACTAACTGTGCCACTTCACCCCGCCACTTCTATAAATCAAGCCTTTACGTCTCTAGATCAATAGCCAGGTTCATACATATTGGATTAGGCTGGTGGCAGTAGCACTGAGCAAACAAATAAGCAGGATTGGGTATTTATAAATTCAAGGAGTTTATTGACGTGGGTAAAATCCTGATTATTATGATCATAATCATTTTTATTGATAACAGTGTTACATGTCAACTAATTCTTAATAACATACAATTATTTACATTCAACACAATCATTACAATAGCCAATACTTTAAAATCGAACATTGACCTTCTAGTTTGTCCTCCAAGAACTCTTCGATACTATACTAATACGCTTTTTGAATGAGCATATTTTTAAGTCCTTTGACAAACACTGCATACGATATATCATCTCGCTTTAAGAGGGCGCCAACGCGTTGGCTAGCTCTCTCTCTCTCACTGAGCGTAAGCGTGAGCGAGATAGAAGTGCGTGCTCGGAAGCGCGGAAATCATGTTTTTTGAGTTGTGTCATAAACGTGTGCATTTTATATTGAAAAATTTTTTAAAAAATAATTTTATTATGATAAAGGTGAGTTGTACTGTGCGCCTTGTAACAGAACCTTCAAAACCAAATTCGGTTTTGCAAGCCACATTCGTGCACATGACCGATGCTCGTGAAGGTCATGTCTCCAGGTTTCGCCATTGACGGATACGTCAAGGAGGACGATATATATATATTGAAAATAGTTTTACAGTTTTTGAGAACTTATAATTGTGCATCTATTAAGCTAAAAAACATTGTTAAAAACGGAGGGGTTTTGAAGATCCAACCGAAAATATCTAAAAAAATTGGGCAAGTGCGAGTCCGACTCGCGCATGAAGGGTTCCGTAGTCCGTACCATAAAACAAGTGTGTTGTATGGGAGCCCCCCTTAAATATTTATTTTATTTTTAGTATTTGTTGTTATAGCGGCAATAGAAATACATCATCTGTGAAAATTTCAACTGTCTAGCTATCACCGTTCTTGAGATACAGCCTGGTGACAGACGGACGGACGGACGGACGGACGGACAGCGAAGTCTCAGTAATAGGGTCCCGTTCTTACCCTTTGGGTACGGAACCCTAAAAAAGGTTATGTTTGAGAGATAAAAGTATCGAGAAAATTATTACCAATCGTGTTTTCACGTTGACAACATATAAGAAAAACTGTTTAAGTTTCTTATTTCTAAGGGACAGATTTTTAATCACTATGGATGTTGAGATCTAGGATCATTCACCTGACGAATTTTGCATGGGTGGGCTCTTAAGACCAACAGCATTGTAAATTTTTGGGGCTATCTACCAAACACTTTGGTCTGCTTCTTTAAGTTTGTGGTATAAGCTTCGGAGCATTTTTATTGCTGCGAGTATTGTGTCAAAGTAGATTTTAGTGATGCAGTTAGAGTAGTAGTGCAGCTACCTACTGAACCGACGATGGTCCTGGGTTCGAATCCCGGCAAGGGCAAATATTTGCGTATGTCGAAATAGTTTTACGCCGAAGTTTTTTTACACGACGTAAATTTAAATTGTCAATTTTAATTTAATACATCATTGAATTCGGCCAAAAATCAAGAAGAAATTTTTACTGTTAAGTTACCTAATGCTAAAACGATATTTGTGAAATTCAATTATGAATATTTTGCGGAATGTTAATTACTATACGTTTTTGAACCGTTGTTTCTAAAATACTGAAATCATTTACGAAACGTTTTTGTGAAAAGACTATAAACGGAAAACCGACATTCACCCTTACAATATTTTCAACATTTACCTATAGCATTACTCTTCATTATGCTTTTCGTCACGTGTCAGCTATAATGCGTGCCCGATATGTGAATTCCATTATGCAAAAAAGGTTTTTGTAGAAAAACATCCACGCGCCGTACTGTGTCGTAGGAACATGTTTAGGAAGTGCGAAATATATTTAATTTCTCATATTTTGAAAGTCGGTCATTGCATATACAGATAGCGGGTTGAAAGTGACCCATTCCGACCCAAGGGTGGAAAAGTAACTAAAAAAAAAAAGAATACTGTTCTGCATAGCAAATTTACGGCATATAAGGGAATTTTGAAATTTTGTATTAATCCTACATCCCTCCTTCTCCAATAGCCAATAGAAATAATAGTAATATATCGGGCATATTATTACAGCCAATATAATAAAGGTTACGACTTTTGGTAGCATGCCGCGGTTCTAAAATCCATGGAGTCGCAATTACATCATTTATCATCTAGAGAAAATAATTTAACGAAAAAAACTTGCAAAAAACCTACTAATTCGTACGAAACGTGTATTTTCTTCTCTAGGCAGCAAAAGATCGAAACTGTGCAAATTTTCCTTGAAAAATAACTTGGATCTCTTCCAGTCGAGTGAATAGGTATTTTCTGGGTAAGCATGGTTCTTTGGCCTTATTGTCACTTAACATCGGGTGCGATCGAGGCTACATGCTTGACTGTCGTAAATAAAAAAGAAAAACAATCCAGTAGTTCATTTAAGGACACGCCTGGGAAAGTATGTCGTCAGAGTTTGATTATTTTGCAAGCTATCAAGATAAGAAAGAACCCATTATTGCGTTGTTTTGCGTCAATTGTCACTTGCGTAACTTTTGTTATTTCCCTTGAAACCCTGTTTCTTCGTAGGCTTTCTCCGATTGTTGTGTTCATGATGAATATATATATTAGGTTTTCAGGGGCTACTGTATGCGGTTCTTCAAGAGGGGAGTAAATGGGTCTTAAGGGGTCGGCAACACGCATGTGATGCTCCTGACTGTCTCGCACAACTACGCTTCGCGACTCTTGACGCGTGACACAGCATCGCCCGTCATATTCACACAGTAGAGCGAAGAAAGAGATAGGTAATATTTCTCGCGTGTGAAAGAGTCGCGAGTCACAGTTCTGCTAAAGGTGCTGGTGTCGCAAGCGTCCACAGGCGGCGGTAACTGCTTAACAACAGGCGGGCCGCATGCTTAATTGCCACCGTTGTCGTAGTATTAAATAATATATATTGTAAGGAACTTTTCGAACGGGTGCCATCGGCACATCTCCATCACCGTATCTCCTAGAAGATTTTTTTTTTGGCCTTTGCTGTATTCTGACTCGATAAACCGCCACAAGGTAAAATTAGTTTTCTCAAACATGCAATGAAATATTGTCTTTACGTTCCTTTATGCTCGGAAGCTCGGAAGTATCGCTTTTTGGGCGCAACAACTCGAGAGGACTGTAAAGGGATTTCATACTGATTTTCAGGCCTAGGCCTGCAAAGTAACTTTTTTTTGGTTTCAACAACAAGGTCATTCACACAGCTGGCTGGTTTGACAAAAAGCAGGTTTTGTTTTTAAAGGTTGGTTGTTAGACTAAAATGTCCTATTTGTCAATTAATAAAATGTTGTTCTTTGAAGTATATTTTTTTATTTCATTGTATGTTTGAGAAAAGCACTATACATGCCTCGTCGTGAAAACGGATTCCCGGCCTCGTATCACTATCTGGCCTCGCTCGCACGCTCGCTCGGCCGTATATACCTACTTGGCCGGAAATCCTCATTTTCCCGGCCTCTGATGTAATGTACTATTTTTGCTCAATATTACTCTGAAATCACAAACTTTTCTATTATGATAAGCAAAATTACGCTATTTCGTATGTTATAAATCAGTTGTGACTCTAAAATGTAAACTTTGTATCTCAAAGTTAGAGTCTTAAATACAAGAACTAAGGGGATTAAAACAAGATAAGTCTGTATGGGTAAATTTTAAATAAAAACATGCAAGTAGGTACTAAGATTCTTGGTTACTCCTTGATTAATATTGCATACTTAGTTCTGTGTTTGACAGTTCATTTGCTTGGAAATCAGTTTACTTACTTGTGATGTGAGATTCAGTTTTATTTTTTACGTTCGTTTTAATTTGTCCACTTACGCAATACGCAAAACGGCATTTTGAGGCCGAAATCACACCGTTACTAAGTACTTTTCACGCATCTGTCATTTTCCATCTGTTACTTTTGGACCACTAGAGTAACTATCTACAAAAAATGTATCTTTCATAGTTGACCTATTTAAATGTTAATAGGTTATGGGACAGTTCTGTCGCTTCGCTGGATATCTGTCAATAGCAGACCAAGTATATAACTGGAGTGTGTCTGACTAGTTTGGTGTCAAGTGATTCAAACTTTAATACGCATTTTAGTTCAATAAATGTGGGAACGCTTTATAATAGATATCATCTAGGTATTATTGAAATAAGTTATAAACTCCCATAACGTTTTGATCGATATTGAATTGTTTTCGCCGTAGTCGGGTAAAAAGTATCATAAAACCATAGTTTATATCATGCTATCCCAATAATAAAATCGGTTAAAATTCGTTTGGCCGTTTCAGCGTGATGAGAGGATAAAAAAATTATGACCGAAAGATGGCGTCCGTACAAAACAGCAGGCGATCATGCAAGAAAACTGATTATAATCAGAAATCTAGAATAATTGTGCTTGGACCATGGTTGTTCTATGTATTTAAGTATATATATATAATATATTTACACACAAGCCTTCTTGAGCTTAATTTGGGACTAGATGGATTTCTGTGAGGTTGTCGTACAGATATAGATTCCTATGTAGATTACAAAGTGAAAAAAAATACTCAAGATGTTTAAAAAAAGTAAATTCTGCCATATTTAATACGCACAAGGAAATAAGCACATTCATTTGGAGCTTACATCTTATCCCAGGCTTCCATTTCGGGCAAATGGATCTTGAAATGAATTCAGTCTTTTTACAGAATAATCCGCTAAAATGATTGCTTACTTTTTATTCAGTTGTAGGTTTCCGTTGTATACTGAAACATTTTTGCACTGGTGACATTGGAGCGATAGAAATTGGAGCGATACTTCGGTCATACCAACAACAACAGTCATAATTATGCACGTTATTATGATCCGTGGAACTCTAAAATGTTATTAAACAGAATCAATTTTCTACGGGGAATGGTCACGATATCAAGAAAAATCTTAACAACGCGTTGCACTTTTTTTTTTTTATCAACTTTCTTAGTGAAAAAATCTTTGCGGCCTCACGCTAAAACGGCTAGAATAGAAGAGAATTGTAACCAATTAACCAGATATGGGCATTCAAAGACAGCGTTTCAGGAACTTTCCAGTTACCGTGGTCAAAGGTTAACTGAGAAAAATACTTTTTCTCTGACAAAGTTAAATTAGTGCAAACGTCCGATTTTATAAATATTAATTTAAAAATACAGGGTGTAACCGACAGTGTACCGAAAACGAAAACTGTAGTTTTAGACCATAATCACGAACTGAAAACGAGTGTTCATTTTCTCGGAAAACTCAAGGATAAGATTTTCCAAAATAAATTATAAAACTCGACGCGCAATGTATTGCGTCCAATTCTCTCGGGTGCAGACGCGCGGGGAGGGGAGCACGCGGCAAGCATCGACCGGTCCACGCGCTCCCCACTCCACTCACGCGTCAGCGCAAAACATACCGTTACGCCAATGCTCATCGAATGACATGAATAAATGCAACCACAAAAACAACGCAACCACAGATCACAACTAGTGTACTACCTAACACCAATAACAACTGACCGATAAATTAAAACAGTCTAACAAGATTATTTTCATTCAAGCAAGTAAAGCAACTAAAATGTGCGGGTAGGTAAACATTAATGCGGGTAGGTAATTAAAACAGTGCGAGCGCACTGGCCTGGCGGATCAATGACCGGCCAGTACCGTTATCTTTCCCACTCCATGAGCCTGTGTTGTACCGTAAAGCTTACATAATACTGTTTGTGATACATTGCGTGTTTTGCGGAAAATGCTATTTTCATGCGATTTTTCATGAAAAATTGTTACCGGTAGAGTTCGATTAACGGAAAAATAAAGAAAAAATGAAAACTCGCGAGGAAAATTTGTGAATTTTCTCAAAGAAATTTCCACGATTTTCCAGCCCAGAATAATGGTCTGAAGCCATGGTTTCAGTTTTCGGTACACCGTCGGTTACACCCGGTATAAAAATATGTGTATTATACATACATGCAAGATGGGCCTAATGTTTTATGACAGTTACACCTGTGCCAGAAGGGCATTCATTATTATTTAAAAATATCCACCAGCGGTTCAGGCTTGCTGAGGAGAAATTAAAATTAAATTAAAACTAAATTACAAAAGTAACCATTATAACTAAATTATAAAAATAACAACGTTCAAAAAACACCACTCCCTGTCGTTTCTGGTCCAAAAGTGCCCATAACGCTCGCAGCATTTCCACGCTGAATCGCAATGGACACCCTTTGTACCAGAAATGACTCGGAACGGGGGTCTTCCCCCTTTTGCCTTGTACCGTTGCACGTACATGTATTATTGTTTTCTACCAAAATACCACTTACCTATTTATTAAAAAGTAAATTTCATAAATATAAATATTTGATTACATCCTAGAACTATGAATAATTATTGAAATATAAAGTATACTTAATAATATATATTACATTTATATACAACTATTTACATACTAAAAATAAAGAGCAAGTATGTTTCCTAATTATATCGGATCGGTTGAACCTCGCACTCGGGATCTCTAAAATCAATAATGAGCGCGCGGCGATAAGGCTGCGCCTGCGCGGCCAGGCAGTCCAGCCGGCGCATTAGCGATACTCGTTTCGAAGCCGGCGCACGTCACTGTTTGGTACGGTCTCTGATACGGAATATAAAAGTAGTTCTCGTAACCGTAACCACTGTGTTCGTCACTACGCGTCCCTCGAATATGTAAAGGAAACTTATCCGCAACAATAGTGGTGTTTGCTGAGTGTTTTGACAAAATATAAAACCCCAAATTGGGTAAGTGGTGCAATATCATATACATATGCTGAGAGAGGAGGGTAGAATCAGAAACCTAGAAATAGCATAAATAATAGAACTCGTAGAACTGAGCTAGATTAATTATATACATTTAATTTACCGTACAACTTCTTTTAATTTCACTTCCCGTAGATTAAGTGTTTAGGAAGGTACGTGTCGGGACAGCCTATGTCTACGGCCTACGTCGCGCACAAAACAGTTTGTATCCCAGCAACTCGCCGTATTCATTATTTTTTTTTATTTAAAAAAGTGAGAGTCACGGTTACCCAAGAAAATATTTGATCTAAATATGATAAAAAGAGAGTTATGCGAACGAAGTTCTAGTTTTAATATAAAACATTTTTTTTTTAATTCGTCTCGAGCATTTTACGGTCGTTCATATTTAAGATAGTCAGCTCAATAAGAGCTCTTCCTCTATTCACCAGTAAATAAATAAAACCAGCGAGAAGAATGTATTCCTCGACATAGTTGCCCCAAATTGAGACCGCGACAACCATTGCGCGTCGCAGTTCAGTTTTTTATGGCGCGAGGCGGGTAGTAAAAACTTTACTTTTACTGCGTCTTTGCACATTTAAGACGTCACTGTATATAATAATCACAAATAGTACATTACTGCAGACGCCGAGAAAGAAGGGCTTGCCAGGTGAGTAGATATAGAAGATGGTGATACGAAGCCGGCAAGCCCTTTTCACGGTTATAGTGCTTTTCTCAAACGTATGCAATGAAATCAAAAAATACACCGCTCAGAAAAATATAATTCAGCTGTTTAGCCTGTTCATGAACACAGACGCCATGTTAATTTACTTCCCGGCCTAGGCCTTCAATTTCGTATGAAATTCCTTTACAGTTCTCTCGAGATGTTCCGCCCGAAACGTGATACTTCGAAGCCTGTTATAACGCACGTTATGACGACATTTCATTACATGTTTGAAAAAATATAATATAATGTGAGCCCTTATTTGATTGACATCAACTAATAACCAGAAGAGAGATATAATATATATTATATCTTCAAATGAAACGAATCGTATAATAATGATCGAACTTCGCTTGAGAAGTTCGTTTGATCATCTAATATAAATCGAAATCAATAATATTTTAAATAATTATGTTTTTTTTTTGTGGTTACCCACATTATCACCACATTTTTAATTGCTATTTGTGCGATACAAAGATCAATAGAGAACAAAAAAAATGGTTGAATACTTCTCAAAAATAAAATAGGTACAGAGATCAAACCGGATAGAGAAATTGGAAGCGTACAGTGCGTTAAGACGTTGGATCGGTAATCCAAAGATACCAGGTTCGAGTCCCGTTGTGGACCATTTATGAGCGCAATTTAATTTTCTTTGTGTGTTGATCTTTGTATCTATAGGTATAGCAATCGAAATAAATATTTACGAAGTAACCCAATCATTATAGAAGCTCTCTTAATACTGAATTTAGAGATGCATCATAATTAGGGCTGCCACCATTCCATTTTAAGCCATCTATCTTCCCAAAGACCTATTGACATACCTCCAACAAACTCACAAAGGGTATAAATACTTCCGGTAACTTATTAATATTTTTGACATATGGAGGGTATCTTAAATCACAATGGACCCGAAAGGATTGTGTATAATTCTAACCTACGTAATATCGTATCACATCCCAGTCGTTATTTAACCTTAAACTCTGTGGGATTTGGTCGCGTTTGGAGTGTAGTAATAAACCTGATACGAGCTTGCAAATTTTGTCATTAGATTTATTATTCCATAGCAGCACGTGACCTGATGCCTGTTAAAATTAGGGATGTCTCCACTATTTCATGTAACATGATGTCCTTCTCTAATAGCCTCAGGGGTAGAAGGCTTGGGTAGAGTCATTATAACCGTAACCCCACCGAAATAATTGTGGTATTGGCGAATAGGGTTTTCTTTATATTCGTAGGTATATTAATTCATATGCATAAAAGGTGTAGCTGTTGTCAAATATAAATATTTTGTTGCCGAAAATGCGATTATACGTTGTATTACATAAAGGGTGCACTAGTTTTCTTTTTAACTCTCACAATTGTTTTTTGGATAATTGCTTGTTTAGACCACGTGGACTTTGTTTATTAGTTAATTCTTTTAAATATGTCCAAGTAAAAAGGTAGAATTATAGGTATCTATTTTAAACACAGCAGGACATTATGCTAACAAGTGATAGTTGTGAGTATAATGTAGTGTCGAATAATGGGTTAAGATAGGCCTTATTCCTTTTAAAATGCAGATGGTTTTAGACATTTTACTCTATGATCAAACATGTTTCTTAACATATTTATTGATGTTACTACCTAGAACAGGGCTATTGGGAGTTACTGGTATATATTTAAAACCTACAGTTTGAATTTTAAATTGATAATTTTTGTTTCAAAAACGACTCGAAATTGACAAAATTCAAGCGAAAAATTTGTTTTTTTCAACTTATTTTCGACTGTACGTAATGAAAGCATGAAATAGCTATGTTACTACCTAGAACTCAGTGAAAAGTATTATTCACTTCTTTTTTTTAAAATAATGTTTAATTATTATCTGTTGAATACTGAATATTATCTAGTTGTTCTTTTATTTCATTGAAATTACCAAGTCATGATAAACTGTCATTTTCAAACCACAACAATGTTTTTTTACCTGGCCTTTGATCTTTCGTGTCAAATTCAACTTTGAGGATAGAAACATACATGTAATTAGAAAGGGTGCCAACCCTAATCAGAATTGAGCCACGTGTCGTGTCACATGCCCTGTGACAACCCTAACAAGTTCACATTATGCTCCATGAGTATACCTTATGTGGCCCGAGCAAAGTTTGGTTTCCAACGCACAGTTCAGTGAGATACGAGTTAGCTAGGGTTGTCTCTGAGGATTGGTTAGGGATATGGATTCGGATTTATTTTGCTGTTTGCCTTCATAATTTTTTCGGCGGGTTGTGTTGTGATAACGTAATCGAGATTTGTGGGTACATTTATTTGAAAATACTTCGCTTGAATATTTTGTGACATTTTTGAGGCTTAAAACATTATCATTTTTCAAGGGAGAATTTCTGGTACCTATACTACATTTTTTTTTAATTATAGAGACATATACTTAATATACTTATATTACATAAGCACACCACGATAGAGATTCTACTTCTCACGTTGAATGTATTTAGTCTTCGGTTCGTTATTTTCAGCTAAAATATCGTAATGCATGTTTTTACTGAAGATGTTTCATCTAAACAAAGCAAACACGAACTAAGTTAACAGCTAGATTGAATAATGTTCCATTATCGGGTTTGAAATATATATATATACCTATGTAGTATATAATGATGTACTAGGTATATAATATATATATATTAAAGTCCTCCTTGACGTATCCGTCAATGGCGAACCTGGCTCCATGACCTTCACGAGCGCCGATCATGTGCCTGAATGTGGCTTGCAAAACCAAATTTAGTTTTAAAGGATTTTAAATAAGTTGTCTGTTGTTGAAAACCCGTTTGGCTACTGATTGGAGATTTTTATCCAACATGAAACCCGAAAAAAGAAAACCTAAAAAAAGAAATTTCAAGAGCCTGAGATGGAATCTTGGTAATGTAAGCTCCATCAAGCTGCTTGTGTTTACGTTCTTGTCAAAATAAAAACCGGCCAAGTGCGAGTCGGACTCGCGCACCGAGGGTTCCGTACAAACACTTTCCATCCCTAAGTGGTTAAGTTAAGTTTGCACCTGGTATGTATAGCGCCCCATATAAATTAGGTGCAAAGTTAGGTATTAAAGGGTATTAAAAAAAAACTACTTACTAGATCTCGTTCAAAACAACTTTCGTTGGTAGTTTTTATAATAATGTACCTACATCATATGTTTTTTTTTGATTTTTCATTTTCTTATTTTAGAAGTTAGAGGGGGGGGGACTAACTTTTTTCCACTTTGGAAGCGTCTGTCACGCAAACTATTCGGTTTAGAAAAAAAAATTTTAGAAACCTCGATATCATTTTTGAAGACCTATTCATAGATACCCCACACGTATGAGTTTGATGAAAAAAAAAATTTTGAGTTTCAGTTTTAAGTATGGGGAGCCCAATATTTATTATTATTTTTTTATTTTTGCATCAAAATCTTAATGCAGTTTACAGAATACATCTACCTACCAAGTTTCAACAGTATAGCTCTTATAGTTTCGGAAAAAAATGGCTGTGACATACGGACGGACAGACGGACAGACAGACAGACAGACAGACATGACGAATCTATAAGGGTTCCGTTTTTTGCCATTTGGCTACGGAACCCTAAAAATGGAGTAATTTCACGTTTTTCTTATGTATTGTTCTCTTATATCCGTTTACTATAATATTTGGTACTACCACAGTATAATAAAGAGTACTAACGTACAGTATGGACCCTCCCTGCCTCCCGCCGAAAGTGCCGCCCACCCGCGCTCGGTTACCTCGCAGTTACCGGCTGGCAAGGACGCGACGACGCAGTGCGCAGAGCGGAGGCCACGTATAATATTCAAATATTAAACAAATACTTTTGTAATGGGCGTGTGTTGTCCTGTGTACGGTTATTTAAGCTCTATAAACAACAAAAATAAAAGAAAGTTCTACAGATTCCCATTGGATTAATCAAGGCAAGTACATACCCAGTTATTTTCAAAGTGTTTTTAATGTTTTAGTAGAAATCCAACTTACAATCCCTATCCGTTTTCGACCTAAACCTATCAGATCACACTGAAAACAACACAATATATACCTATATGAACAAAAAATCATGTTTTCAACTTACGTAATATTTTGGTGGCCTGAATTTCCTTACAAAAATTTAGTTACTTCGTTTTACTGATTCAAAATAGGAAACTATTTGTATAAATCGACCTTAGATAACCACCTTACAGCGTAATATGATTATTATTTCTTCCTAATTCGCGCAATGAGTTTTTAGTCATTGAGGTTATCGAATTTGAACGCGGGCGGAATTAGAAATCGTAGGATAACATTAGTTTAAATTTTAAGCACACAATAAATTCGACGCTGCTATTACAAGGTCATCTCATATTGCTGCACATTGTGTTCCCGACTCGTGCGTTCAAAATGGCGGCAACCCTAGCATGTCTTATCTCACTCACACAAGCATGGTACTCGTTCACCTACACGAGTTTAGACTGTGTGCGAAGCAACGCGTTTCTTTCATACATTTGATCGCCATTGTCCGAGGTGTGGTACTACAAAGATATATGCCCTGATTTTAATTATTCTTGTTCCATAAATGCAAATAATTTGTCTAAAAAAGCTTATTGTTTATGTATTTCACTTTTCACAGATTTTCCAACCACTACTAAGTTAACGTCACGTGTCTGTGTGTGACGGAAAGCAATATGCGATCAATTTTTTTGTATAATAGAATGGCCTGTCATTTGGGTTAGGCATCTATCCCATAAAAATTACATGACAGCCTGTCATGTATCCTAAATGTAATTTTATGGGATAGATGCCTAACCCAAATGCTCTGAAAATATTCATGTAAAAGTTCATACATTGGCTATTAACGCAATTTTAGAGTTTTAATAATAGCACCGATCAGATACGTTATGTTGATGTCTTGAAACCATAAGACCGAAGTAATTGGCTTAGCAATGTAGGTACTAGGTACACATGTTTAACTACATGACGCGAATGACATCAATCAATAACAGAAATAACATTTCTATCTACATGACTATATTAAAAAGACTTGCCCTTTCTTCATGATGGCAATCGGACTTATTTTTCAGCTTCAAATATCAAATCATACACACAATATTAAATAAATAGTGTTATAAGACTCAGAAATAGTAATCAAAACATTTTTACATGATCATTCCCTTGCCCTTCTCATTTATTTGGGGTCGGCGCAGCATTTTCTTCCTCCATTCTTCCCTATTACTCGTCATCTCGTAGTTTACTTCTTTTTAATCATAATATCGTCTTTCATACAATCTGTAATTATTTTCTTTGGTCTTCCTTTCCTTCTATATCCGTTCATGTTCATGATTTACATTTCATTTTAAAATGGTCCATACTTCATATTTGTTCGTTAATGTAACACACTTATATGTAAAAATAAATAATTTGATAACTAGGTAGTTATTGTTACTCATAAATAAAATAGTGTCTCTGTAAGAAAAAACTTTATAGTTATGGAACCTGCGAGCGGACCTATGATGGTTGCATTTATCACGCAATAAATAAGTGACACAGCATCCGTCATATTTTGACAAGATGTAGTGTGAGTGACAGATGCTTAGTCACTTATTTATTCCGTGATAAGCGCAAACATCACAGGCCCCCTGCTCACAAAATTTTACGACAAGCTACCTCTTAAGAACAGCCGAAAACTGGCCATCCGGAATACGAACACACGAAAGAATTTTTGCCCAAGGTGAAGCAGAGACGATTCATTCGCTTCGCTAGCTCAGATAACTATTTAATACAGCTGCGCCGCGTCCGCTACCCGTTCATCACACGGGAACACTAATTTTTTTCGGGATAAAAAGTAGCCTTTGTGTTAATCCAGGGTGTCAGCTACCTTCATACCAAAATTTATCAAAATTGGTCCAGCAGACTGAGTGACTGGTGAAGAAGTAACAAACATACACATAACCACACTCACAAAATTTCGCCTTTATAATATAAGCGTGATGAGATTAGGGCATAGATACTCGTACAGTTCGTGAGCTCGCAGATTGCCATTCGGGTTTGGATGAAAACTGAGAGTTTCTTATCAGGATCACGTAAGAGTGAGCGAGACAGGTATAAAACACGAATCGCATTCAAACAGTGTCAAACATCGTATCAGGCTCAGGCACCTTTTATAGAGATGAATTAGCGTAAAATAATGTTCAAATACTCATCTTATTTTGGATTAGGATTTAACGTCCCTTGACTAAATTGCTTAAAATAGAATAGTAGCTCGAGCACCATCTATTCTAATTTACCTCTTACGTATTATAACATACAGTTGACGATCCCTGGATGTGAAAAGCTTTTAAAGCATTCCCAACTTTATATCAAAATTATGCTGAATGTAATCCTCATCAAATCAAAACTTATATCATCGGATCTTTTTATCATCATTGGAAACCTTTTCCACCATTTGTAATACGGTAGACTTAGAAGTTTGATTCGTTTCCCAGCTTTAAGAGACTGTAGACTTGAGTATGTGGTTTCAGTTTCAACACGATACCTCCCCGTGTTAAAGGGTATTGACAGACAAACGAATGGCACTACAGCTCACAGTATGACCAGTTTTATTATAGTTATAAACTAATCTTTTAGAATATCAAATTATAAAGCAGGTCTTTATTTGCTATATCCCCTAATCTATATAGCTGTCAATACACGACCATTTTATTAACAATATATTGCTTCAAACTCTTCATAAAGGTTTACGATGTCAACCCACGCTAAGCCCTCCAGCGTTCAATAAAAAACAGCCTAACAAAAGTTTCCGTAGGTTTAACAGCAAATAGAAAACATTTGAAGGAAAATGGAGCGAGAAAATTTGATACCCCGAAGTGTAACACTGAAAGAGCTCAAGGGAGTGTCATAAAACCTACATGATATGGATCCACTCGGGTATCAATGTTATGTCCAGGCGTCGGACTTTCTTTCGCACGGTAGGACTAATAGATTACTATGGAGCCATTATAAACATTAAAATACAATTCACACTCATACTCATTCATCTATTTCATTCCAAACTGCCTTGATGGTTATTATGGTTAACATTCCCGAGCATTACGTAAATGACTAAAAATATAAATAAAATATTTTTTTGCAATATTTCAAACTCCTAATTTAACTCAATTTATTGTCAATATCATGCACTTTCTAGTCATAAATGGATATTCGATCAATATAGAACCCAATTTACTCCATGGATAAAGTCGCAAATATTTACGTATTTTAAGGTGGCGAAAAAAACAATGCCTACACAAATCAGGTCTTTGTATATTCTTCTGACTTTGTCCTTAACTATAAAATTAAAATTTCGAATGAAATACACTTATGAGTATGAGTATAAATAGTATTTTAATGTTAATATCGGCTCCATAGCTCTCCATTAGTCCTACCGTGCGAACGAGTCCGAGGCCTGGATTATGTCAATAGTTCAATACAGGCTTACCGAGATCCCACGATTAGTGGCGCGGCAAGCGGTTGAGCGAGAGATCCGAATAAAACGAGTGAGCGAGACACACGTGCCTACGCCGCTGTCTCCTTTGGTGTCCACTTCTTTTATAGAAAAATACTTCACCGAATGCTTCTGTTCATAGAATTTTCACTTCACAGACAAATTTTTCCTCGGAAGTCATACACTTTTCAGAAGTCTTGAAAATGTCAACCTATAGATTAGGTAAGGTTAGGTTTGTGTTATAACATTCCAAAATATTTTATGGTTTCAGAAAGAAAACGCTTTCGATGAAATTAAATTTCTACGAAATGAAAATTCGACGAAACGTTTCTCTATACAACAAGGGGGACAGGGCTCGAAGGTTATCTGAAACACTAATTTGACAAAAATGGCTTTGTCCGAAAAGTTTTTTTTTTTCTGAAACCCGTAATAAATTCAGGGTTTCATAAACATCGTTTTAAAGAACCCATCGGGTTAGGTTAGGTTTGTTTTATAATTATTCTAAAATATTAACAGTTTTGGAATAAATAGCTTTCGGGCAAATGAAATTTTGCGAAACGTTACAGGTGGGTAACAAAAATTCGGGCTTACGATGACAAGTTCTCAAATTGACCATAATTTTTTTAAATAGGGTAAGTACATAAATATTCTTTGAAATAGGTAAGTAGGTATCATTCAAACATTTATATGCCCCCGCGATTTCTATTTCGGTTTAGTGGTATGAATTTCTTAATCCTAATATCTAAATAACTTTAAAAAATTGGGCAAGTGCGAGTCCGACTCGCGCATGAAGGGTTCCACACTATAATCAATAACAAGTTTGTTGTATAGGAGCCCCCTTAAATATTTATTTTATTTTATTTTTAGTATTTATTGTTATAGCGGCAATAGAAATACATCATCTGTGAAAATTTCAACTGTCTAGCTATCACTGTTCTTGAGATACAGCCTGGTGACAGACGGACGGACGGACGGACAGCGAAGTCTCAGTAATAGGGTCCCGTTTTTACCCTTTGGGTACGGAACCCAAAAAATTGAAAATAGGTAAGTATCATTCAAAACTGTATATATGCACCCGCGATTTCTATTTCGATTTAGTGGTATGAATTTCATAATCCTAAGTAAAACGTAACTTTAAACTTTAAATAAAACGTAAAACATTACTGTATACCGCAATCAACATAGAAGTAATGAATAGGTAATTTCAAGCAGCTATACTGAAGTATTGAAAATTAATATTTCATTACAACAGAACTCAATTTAGACATGAATGAATAAAATTATGAACCCCAACGTAGAAGATTTTGTATGATTTTCTAAGAAGTAACAGTCCAAAATGTAAATAATATTGAAATGTATAATAAATAAATAAATAAATAAATAAATAAATAAATCTTTATTAATAAAACACATAAGAATTACAATTAGCATAAAAAGTCTTACATCTACACAGAACACACTTAATTCTTGTATGTATTCATTTCTACGCTTAGCATAGAAATTTCACATGAAAATTTCCTGAAAGTAGAATTTTGTTTCTCAAGTTCTCTTTCGGATACATAATAAACCTTGGTAAAAGTTTTTACAGACCTTTAAATTTTTTTTTCGATAGTTTTTGCTGTAAGAATTTACGAGCTTTTTCATTTCAGTTTTAAGTACTTACCATGGTTTATCCGAAATGTTTTTATTTTTGTTAATTGATAATTTGCGACTTCTCACTAATAGTGGCTGAAAGGATCATTGCCGTCCAAACTTAATAAAAAAAAAAAATAGTCGGTGGTTAACGCCTTATCATTATCAATGTTAAAATTTCAACGGTTTGACACTGACATGTGTATCCCTACTACTACACTACTCGCGAAGTTGGACGAGGTTGAGCGAATATGATAGTGTACAACCGTAAGTTACATTGGTTTTCATATATATTTTTAGGTATAACGTAACTGTATATAAATTTCGTTATTCTATTTGATACTAGATGACGGTGACCTCTCAATGTGAAATGCTGAATCACGCGAACGAGATTTTCCCTGTATATTATAAAACCTTTGGAATATTGTGTAACGATGAATTAATAAACCACTCGGGACTGAACAAATTGTTTGACTTTTGTTCAGATAGTGTGGGGCACTTCGTAGCGGAAACCCATACCTCCGTCAAATTCGCGAGTAGTGTGGAGCTAGGGTAAGAATTTGTTCCTTACAGCAAGGACTATCGAATAAAAAAATGTGAATGTCTTCGAACAATTTTACCAAGCCTTAAAGATTTGAAGCGTTGTGTTGCGTTGCCATTATATTGTTAATAGAAAAAAAAATAGTTCTGTGAGCTGTACTCGTCGCAAGTTTGTTTAAAGATTGCTGAAATAATGATACTTCGTATTTTACAGCCCTTTCGCCATTTCGAAAAATCTAATCAACAAACTATATACACGTAATTGTATCCCTGTACCAACAAAAATTGGTTTAATTCCATCCCGCCGTTCCAGCGTGATGAGTGGACAAATATTTTATACCAACAGATGGGTCTGTAAGGCTGGCGCCGAGCGCCCATACTAATTCTGCATCGCGCTGTTAATTTTTTTCTTAAAAAATTTACTCTACCAGACAAGCTACACGATGCGCTCCATGATGCCCAAGATTGGAACATGTGGTGCAATATCATCAAGATTATACCAAGATCAGGGGATCACGACTCTCAGTAATGAGGACACCGATACAAGGAGAAGGTCCAGGCAACTACTGGTTAAACAGAGACTTTGTATCCGATCTCAATTCCGAAATATTGTTTCCCATCTGTAACGTTTCGCCAAATTTTCTTTTGTCCGAAAGTATTTTTTTCCTAAAACCCGTAAAATTTTCTGCATTTTATAAACATCGTTTTAAGGAACCCATTAGGTTAGGTTTGTTTTATAATTATTCTGAAAAATTTACAGTTATGAAAAAAAAAATGGTTTTCGGAAAAATTAAAATTTGCTGCTGAAAAGTTGCAGGTGGGAAACAAAAATGAGTGTTTCAGATAGGTAACCAAGAGGACCAGTTATCTACTGGGTTAAACAGAAACTTGTATTGGATGCAATACATATATATTACTTCGTAAACTAAGCGTTTATAGTATTTTATGCAATCGTTGCACATGCAGAATGAAAGTTCTTAAAGTCGAGTACCACGTTTACTCGGAAAGCCTCGTGGCCTAAGTAAGGTACTAGATTTTAAGACCAAGTTGTGTAACTAGTTCATACCATTCTTTTTATACCAAGAGAACATATTAAATTTTCATTTTTAATGTAACCTTTAATCGTTCAACTCAAAGTGACCTATTAAAAAAAAACATGATCGCGATGGTCATGGCGGCTGCCTCGTCATTGGTTAATTTTTTAACAAGTAAATTCAACGAATCAGGGAACAGTAGCGTGTTTTTTTTTAAATCAAATATGCTGATGTTCTATTTTTGAAATTTATTTGAGTTGAGTGGAGAGATGTCTTATGATTATTAAAGTTCTGTAGCGGGTACCATAGAGTATAAAATTTTGGTACTGGTTAAACAGTGCTTTGTTGTGATTTCATCTGTGAAATTATAATTGACAGATTTTTTTTTATGTCATAGGGGGCAAACGAGCAAACGTATGGCCTGATGGAAAGCGATTACCGTCGCCCATAAACACCTGCAACACCAGAGGAGTCACAAGTGCTTGCCTACCCGGAGAACGAAGATAGAATGCCTCTATGCTAGATTACAGTAAGCGAGTATAAAAAAGACTTTATACTCTTTAAAGGCGTTTTGTTCCAATAACCTCTTCTCTCTGGCAACGTGTCAAGAGTGCTAGGCTGGGCGTCAAGTGGGAAACTAGCAGTTTAAACTGAAGCCGCGAACGTGAGCGTTAGCTAGAATATTTAAACTTTTATGCTGAGGTTGGACTAGTAATCTAAATATAGGTACTGGTTTCGAGTCCCAGTTTAATAAGATAAAAAAGTGTGTGTGTCAGCTCCGACGCACGACTGGAGTTTACTCTTCAGGCCAGGCGCGCACCACGATTTTTTTTTAGTCGCGCGATAATTTTGTCGCAGAAATAAGCGTACTTCTGGGTTTATGAAAATCGTGGTGCGCGCACTCTCATATAAACCCATATCTTGCATTTATGCGACAAAATTATCGCGCGACTAAAATCGTGGTGCGCGCCTGGCCTTAAGAACGATTATAAAATATATACTCAATACGTTTATTGCACATAATGATTAGTAAATAGTTTAAGTATCACATTATGTACCCTGTTGGGTGCTGCAAACAAGAACGAGAAGGTAGGCATTTACATAATATTAATATACGAGTATAATATACAGCAAAATTACAATATTTTACAAGGAAAATTTACAATACAATACAAGTACGCTTTATTGCACACCAAAAAACATTTACACAAGAAATTACAAATAAACAAATTAAAAAACGGTAGACAACAGGCGGTCTTATCGCTAAAGAGCGATCTCTTCCAGACAACCTTTGGGTAGTGGAGTAATTTACTTCCGATTGATTTTTAACAAATTGGAGAGATCATGAGTAGTAACTAAATAAGGAAGCGTGATGTAAAGCGCCCTCGAGCGGCTAGTTTAGTTACTAGAGTCTGCAGTGCTACGGAAAAAAACCGTATCTTACTATGAAATCCATACAAAGATACGACCTTTCTACCGTAGTATCGCAATACTTTTTTTTTTTTATCTATTAATTAAGGAGCTTTGATCATTTTTATGAACATGCCAGCTCCAGCAGGCCTAATACACAACATCATTCATCTAAAAGACATAGGTAAATTAAAACATAAACCGTATAAACTTAAAAATAACATGTACACGAAAACAACTAAATTTGTATACACTATTTACATAAAAACAACTGTATACAAATTTAGCCGATTCCGATAAGGGTTCCGCCAATATTGAATTGAACATTACATTCAAGAAAGATCTGGTATTAGACCTAGCCATTTACATTAGACAAAAACAAACGTACAAAATCACCTTCCTTAAAAAAATCCTTAAATAAATCCAAAATCTCCTTAACAACAACTCCAAACAGCGTTTTGAACTTCTCCTCCCAACTTTCGGTAGAAAACAAAATATCCTTCGTCTTCTCAACCAGCCTTTCAAAAGTAATACGTCTCTTCTTCTTGTCCTTACTTTGTCTTTTATCTTCCATATCAGCCCGCTCAAGTAGGCTGATTGACCAATAGACACTCGGACCTCTTCACATCTGTTACTCTTTTTGAATTCCGCGGCTTACGAACCTCTTGTTGTGGCTCGCTCTCTGATCTGTACTGACTTACTGATCGCTGGCCCTCAGCCTGACAGACAGAATCTTCAGACTCTTTAGATTGTAACGGCTTCGACAAAACAGCATCTCTATATGACTTTCCAAAACTTAAGTCATTCTCAAAAACAGATGGCGCATCCTGACTACAAACATCCGTATCCTTTTTTTCCTTATTTTGCATATACAACCAAAAAGCCCGTTTATATATACATCCCTCAGCAGACATAATCCTGCGAATTTCTTACTCCTTCACAAAAACCGGGCACGACTTATCTAAGGCCATATGGCTGCCTTTACAATTAATGCATCTAAAAATAGTCGTTTCGCAATTGGCATGCTCCCCGCCGCATTTCGGACAAGTAACTTTAGTAGTAGGACAAAACCTGCTCAGATGACCGAACTTCCAACATATTGAACATTGGGTAACCGGGAAAGTGTACTGATTTACCTTAAATCAGCAACTTTAGGCATAAACATATGGCGGTAAAGAAGTTCCCTTAAAACACAGACGAATAGCTTCAGCCTTAACCCAACGCCCATCATGATCCAAACGGTTTAGTCTACATATTGACAAAATGTCTTCAGACCCTTCAATATTCTTTAAAAATTCGTCTTCCTCAACCTCCAACTCAACCTGCCTTATAATTCCATAAGTGCAGCATGCCATATTAGACCAATAAGAACGTCTCGTTTCATTGTTAAACTCCTGAGAAGCCAGAAGCTTCTCCGCATCATCCTTAGAGTTAAACTGTATGCGAACTTTACGTGGACCCATAAACTTGACGGATATAATTCCTTTTATACCCTTAAATTGCAGCAACTTTGCCAAACCAATCTGTTTCGGTAAATCTTCTTTTGACACTATATAAACTTCAAATAGCTTGTCAGGCACAGGCACACCGTACGGCTCCAGCTGCGTTTTGGCGGTTGCTAAATCCCGCAAGCGTTTAGGTTTCCTGCCTATTGTGATAAAACTATCACTACAACCACAGCTTTCGTCGCTCAGACCACAAGCACGCTTCACCGCTATATGCCGCACATCCGACATGGACTCAGCGTCCGATACAATATCCGATTGACTCGACCCTGCCATACTATCAAACTCCACTTCAGATAGCCACGACGGAGCTGCCCGCTGCCCACATTCTAAAAGTGACGTATCACTCACGACACCTCGACTTGACTCACTCATCGCAAAAACAGCGAAAAGGACTCTAAAACTGAATTAACTTATAAATAAAATAAAATTTGATAAAATTTTCAACCGTCGCCTTTGACAACCAAACGTCAATCCTCGCAATACTTATATTTTTGGAACGTATTTGCCGTGCTAATTTAAAAAGTCGTATCTCAGTATACGATCGGGGTAAAAATACGACTTCTTAATTTAGCAGGTCATGCGTTAAGCGTTATAGACTAAGCTCCCGATATAAAATGACCTTTACAGAGATGTTTATTTGATGAAATGTATTTTATATTTAGTTTAAAATGACAATAAATATATTGGATATGGGTTGCATAACAGATTTTAGTCCGGGTTATGTTTAGTTTAAAATTAAATTTTTTTTTTTTTACATTTCACCGATTTGATTATTAGATAAATTCATAATTAAATAATCTTTAATTTTATTTAATTTCAATTCAACAATCAGACCTTTGCAAAATGCTAGTAGGTATAGATTTACCTGTTTATACCTGGCTACCCAATAGTTGTGACGGGAAAAGAATAGGCAACCTAACGTTTGCATATTCTATGGGCTTCATACTTTCGATTGGTATAGAATTTATCTAATATTAATCAAACCGGTGAAATGTTTAAAACAATTTTTTTTTATTATTAATTTAACATACCCAGGACTAAAATTTGATAGGCAACCCATATGCAATATAATTATTGACATATTAAATTAAATATAAAATACACTTCATCAAATAAACATCTCGGTGAAGGTTATTTTATATCGGGATCTTAGTCTATAACGCTTAACGCATAACCTGCTAAATTACGAAGTCGTATTTTTACCCCGATCGTATACTGAGATACGACTTTTTAAATTAGCACGGCAGATACGTTCGATTTTACACCCCATATTTTTCATACCCCGGGCTTATATATGAAAATCGATTCTTAAGGAGTAAACTCCAAAAACAGTGTCATGTAGAAAAACAACGCTTTTCATGGCTACGCAAGCCAATAAGAGAACGGCACACGCTTGGCAGATTGTAAGACCGGCCTGCGCGCGGTGAGTAAGGGCCGAGCTGATATCTTTTGGCACGCTTGCTTGCGAGAAACCTAAACCATGCCTCGTCATATAATATCTATTCATATTAAAATTTTAAGCTGAGGTTGGACTAGTAGTCTAAAGGTACTGGTTTCGAGACCCAATCTAATGAGATTATGAGAGTGCTTCGTGGGATTATCTATGTATCTATGCTTTATTATAGTTCGAGTCTTCAGAATAAATTCCAACTTCTACCTTCGACTGACGTATTTTTAGGCAAACCTACAGGTATCTAATTTGGGCAACATAATCTGTTGCATAGCATTAATAAAACCACTTGGAAACAGTTCACCTTTAACCTAGTCAGATTTGTTCGGTAGTCTGACCAAAAAGAGTAGAAATTAAAAAGTGGCAATACTGTATCGTCCCCTTTTTCTTAGATTGATAAGAAAGGGAGGACACTACAGTATTGCCACTTTTTAATTTCTACTCTTTTTGGTAAGACTATATCTTGAGTCCCTCGAAGCAAAAGAAGCTCCGCGAAAGAAAAACTGATCTGAGAATGAGATCGTACGACGTTTCGACATTTGATTGTCCAAATTGGTCCTAGGTCTCGATATACCTACAAATTCGTTACTCAAATACAGCCAATAGAGACTCGATATAGTCAGCACTCGGTCTAAGTCTAGATATAGTTTCCATAGGGTGATTGCCCTACAAACATCAGCTCGTACGCACACCCACTTGATAAAGAAAAAACATAATGACCAAAATGATGGTCATTTTTAAGCATATCGAATAAAACCTGAACCCATCGCCTTGTTCAGATAAAAAAACATAACTAAGAGGCTTCACAATTGTGAAGTGAACGCTCGCTTTATTTCATCCAATAATTTTCCGCTGACCCAATTATTCTGTCACGTCTCCCTGTGGTCACTCGATATGAAAAATTGGAACGGATAAACACATTATTGTTTATTTTATCTATAATTGGGTGTTGATATTCATTGATCAAATGTGAACTGCAATTAATAGTAATATAACGTGATGATTGAAGGCGTGCCCAATCGCTCTACATTTAAATATCTCCTCAAAAATACTATTTGTCTCATCCGTAGTACATTGATACTTTACTTTATCCTATATATAATATATTCAATCTATCTATCTATTATTTCAAAGAATCTATGTAGGTGTATTTCCTTATAATAATAATAATAATAATAATCAAATCATATCGGAGGAACAGAAAGGATGCAGGCGAGGTCACATGGGATGCAAGGAGCAACTACTGATTATAGACTCCACCATTCACAAACACGCAACTGCTAAAAATAGGAACCTACACTGTACATACATCGACTACAAGAAAGCTTTTGACAGCGTCCCTCATTCCTGGCTACTACAAATATTAGAAATATATAAAATAGACCCAAAAATAACCCACTTTCTACGCAATATAATGTCTAAATGGAAAACCACTCTTCACTTAACTGCCGGTAATAACACAGTGAGTACACGCACTATCTCCATTAATAAAGGTATCTATCAAGGCGATTCCTTGAGTCCCATGTGGTTTTGCCTCGCCCTGAACCCGTTATCCCATCTACTCAACAAAACTCGCGTCGGATACAATTTTAAAAACACTCCAACAGATACACGCATATCTCACCTCATTTATATGGACGACATAAAATTATACGCCAAGACAGATAAAGACATGAAGAAGTTAGTAGATATCACAGAAACATTCAGTAAAGACATACACATGGAATTTGGCATTGATAAATGTAAAACACTACATATAGTAAAAGGAAAAATACAACCAGGAAACTATATATTACACGACAGTAGCACTATTACAGCAATGGAAACAAATGATATATACAAATACCTTGGATACAAACAACTAAAGGGCTTGGACCATACTATAACTAAACAAACATTAAGTACTGAATACAAAAATAGACTAAATAAAATATGCAAAACTCAACTAACCGGGAAAAACTTAATAAAAGCAATTAATACTTACGCCATCCCCATTCTAACTTACTCATTTGGAGTTATAAAATGGTCCAAAACAGATATAGAAACCATAGAACGAACTACACGCACAACACTAACAAAACACAACCATCTACACCCAAAATCTGCAATAGAAAGACTAACCATCAAAAGACAAGAAGGAGGTAGAGGCATGATTAACATTAACCATCTTTGGCAAAAACAAATACACAGCTTAAAAAACTTCTTTCACACAAAATCACATACAAGCAACATACACAACACCATCGTCCAAAATGACCTTAATTACACTCCGCTCAATCTACACGAACATGACACACAGAATAATAACAGCAACGACCCACAAGCACGACTGATAGATAATTGGAAGAAAAAGGTACTTCATGGACGGCATCCCCATGACTTAGAACAATCCCACGTAGACACCACTGCATCAAACACATGGCTTAAAATAGGCAGCTTATTCCCAGAAACCGAAGGCTTCATTATTGCAATCCAGGACCAAATAGTAAATACTAAAAACTACCGTAAATCTATATATATAAAAGAAGAAGTCCTGACTGACTCATCAACGCACAGCCGAAACTACCAATGTGAGAGAGTTGATTTTTGCACAGTAGGTTACTTTTATAACGTGGGCTAGAGATAAGAAGCGATTTTGAAAAATTTAATCCCTAAGGGTGTTAAAAAGGGGTGCAAAATTTGTATGGGGGAAACTTTTTTTTTTGAGCTAGAGACTTGAAACTTTGTAAAAAGGTATTAAAATAAAACGGAAGAAAAATAATTTCAGCGTTTTTGAAAATTCACCCCCTAAGGTGGTAAAAAATGGGTTAAAAGTTTGTATGGAGATTAAGTATTTTGTTGAGCGCGGGACTTGAATTTTTGTTTAAAGGTACACTATTAGAATACAAGAAAAGTAATTTCAGCGTTTTCAAAAATTCGTCCTTTAAAAGGGTTAAAAAGGGGTTAAAAGTTTGTATGGGGGGAACTTTTTTTTTCAGCTAAAGACTTGAAACTTTGTAAAAAGATTACTTATTAAAAAACACAAAAAGTACTTTCAGCGTTTTAGAAAATTCCACCCCTTAAGGGGTTAATCTATATATATATAAAAGAAGAAGCCCTTAATGACTCATCAACGCACAGCCAAAACTACTAATGTAAGAGAGTTGATTTTTGCACAGTAGGTTACTTTTATAACGTGGGCTAAGAAGCGATTTTGAAAAATTCAATCCCTAAGGGTGTTAAAAAGGGGTGCAAAGTTTATATGGGGGAAAATTTTTTTTTTGAGCTAGAGACTTGAAACTTTGTAAAAAGGTATTAAAATAAAATAAAAGAAAAGTAATTTCAGCGTTTTTGAAAATTCACCTCCTAAGATGGTAAAAAATGGGTTAAAAGTTTGTATAGAGATTAAGTATTTTGTTGAGCGCGGGACTTGAATTTTTGTTTAAAGGTACACTATTAGAATACAAGAAAAGTAATTTCAGCGTTTTCAAAAATTCTTCCTTTAAAAGGGTTAAAAGGGGTTAAAAGTTTGTATGGGGAACTTTTTTTTTTCAGCTAAAGACTTGAAACTTTGTAGAAAGATTACTTATTAAAAAACACAAAAAGTACTTTCAGCGTTTTAGAAAATTCCACCTAGATAGGGGTGCAATGTTTATATGGGAGAAACTTTATTTATTGAACTAGAGAGTTGAAACTTTGTAGAACGCTTACTTAATCAAATACAAAAAAGTGATTTCAGCGTTTTGAAAAATTCTGCCCCTAAGGGGGTTAATTAACTAAGAATAAAATTCCTTACCTACCTATTTTAATATCTTTGTCATCATCAAAAATCTACGCGGACGAAGTCGCGGGCGGCCGCTAGTACATCATAAAAGACAACTCACTCACAAATGACAAATGCCGCAGATGTCACACCCAATCGGAAACCATACAACATATAACCGGTGCATGCACAACACTGACACAGACAGACTACACACACCGGCACAACCAAATCGCAAATATCATTCATCAAAACCTGGCACACAAACATAATCTTATTCAAAATACGCACACTCCATATTACAAATACTCACCGCCGACCGTACTAGAGAACACAACACATAAATTATACTACGACCGCGCCATACTCACAGATCGCACAATCCATTATAATAGACCAGACATCACGTTAATAGATAAGATAAATAAGACCACTTACCTCATAGACATCTCAGTCCCTAATACACATAATATACAGAAGACCATCACAGAAAAAATAACGAAATACACAGAACTTAAAGATGAAGTAGCCAGAATATTGAGGCAGGAAAAAGTATACATAGTCCTAATAGTTCTATCCACAACAGGCGTAATCCCAAAACATCTACACCATAGTTTAAAATTATTAGGTCTGAAATCATATATTTACACAATTCTACAAAAAGCCGCCATATTAAACACATGCCGAATTGTAAGGAAGTTCATGCAACTAGACCCAGATAACACACAAATTGCTATCTAATCATTCACAAGTAAGTAAGTACTTACATTAACTATTCCACAACTAACCCTACATTTTACTTGGTGGAAAACCCGTAAATGTAGGTAATACCAGCCTAGAGCTGAGAATTAGAAACCTTCCGAAAATAATAATAATTTATTTATTCACTCCACCACCAAAAAGTACAGTACAATACAATACAATTCATACATTTGTAGATCTGGTTACAAAAACTTGTGTGGTAGAGACTGGTGCCTGAACTAGGAAGGACCTGTATGTCAGGTCACCAGGTCTCCGTATGTCTTTTGTCTCCTATCTCTCTGTACTTATGTCAATTTAAAGTATTATTTGGTTTTGTGGTTTAGTTGTTACATTACTGTTTTGCACCACCTAGTCAATTCTAGAGATTTTGTTTTTATTGTATCTCGCATGTTTTTGTTTGTTCAGCTGTGTCGTTGAGCTGTGATAAAGAGTATTTGACTACTTATTAACAATTAACGAATATAACTCTTAATGATATTGAACAATCTGTAGGTACAACAATACCTACACTATGGACTAGAAAGGCAACAAAAAAAACATTTTACGTTCAGTCTACAATACTAAAGGTCTCTAATCTAAGCCGTGGACGGGTACCCGACGTTTAATATAACGTTTCTTGACCTAATGTGACGTTTCGCATAATGTAACGTTTGATATAACGCGTTTTTTCCTTTCATATCTTTCATATTTTTTCTTTTCAAGTCTATCAACTTGTCATTTGTCAGATGAGTTCGATTAGGTTAGAAACTGTAATATTAGTAATAGCTTAGGCCAACTAGAACATAATATGACAATGTATGTGCTTGGGTAATGGATGTTTTATGTCTAAGTATATATTTATCTAAATAAGTATGTATATCGTCGTCTAGTACCCATAAAACGAGCCTTCTTGAGCTTAATTTGGGACTAGATCGATTTTTTGTGAGGTTGTGTGATATTTATTTATTATATTTTATCAAAATAAAAAGAAAACATTATAAATAATCCGTCGTGTAGACGTACGAAATAACAGATGGCTGTAAGTTTAAGGGTTCTTTTTTTCTATGCGATTACTGAATGGAATACTAAAACCTAAAATGATATGATTCCCCAAGGCCAAGATCTACCTGAATTAGATAAAAATAATCCACCCGAGACCCACACAAGTACAGAAGTCGAGCTCTCTCAAATTAGTTCGAATATTACCGAATAGTTGGATAGTTTGGATACATGCTTGAAGCATCGGGAGTTACGTCTGATAAGTGGGTTAGGGGACTTGGATATAGCAGTTTTGTTATATTGTTTATTTATAAACGTAACCGTACTACTCTACCTAATTCTATTATTCAATCTATTTATGTTTATTTATTTAAACTTTATTGCGCAAAACAAAAGTCGGTACAAATGGCGAACTTAATGTCTAATGGCATTAACCACCAGGGTAACCTATCGATGTTCCGAAACACACTTGTCCGATTTTCACTTGTCCGAAAACGGTTAATCGAATTCTTATGATCCATATACTTTGTTTACCATACTTTTGAAATGTCGCCAGTTTGTTTTCCCACATTAACGTTTTCCCGAGACTCGCATAACCAGAAGAACGATTGCCAACTTTATCATTTGACAACTGCTTTGTTAACCAACTTTTCATAATTCCGATGCTACGTAAAATCGAAATATCATTTTTCCTAATATCATTTTACCGTCACGATTAAAAACCCATTAATTTAGTTCTAAGCCAGGTCCGACTTGGCTTAGGTTAGGTACGACGACGAGCGAAGCGAGGAGTGTAAGGGTCTGTTCACACTAGCGTTTTTGCCGGCGGTTTCCCGGCGGGACGGGAGCGCGGCGTGCACGCGGCGGGACGGTAGCGCGGCGTGCACGTGGCGTGTACGCGGCGAGCACGCAGCGATATCTTCGCGATTATTTGCCGCCGCGCTGACGTCGCGTGGACGCGGCGTCACCGTGGCGGTATGAACGAGCCCGTAAATTTAATAAAATGACATTATAGTAATAGACACTTTCAACTGAGCGGGAACGCTAGAAGTATCTCCTAGTCGGAGTCCATTTTGTAATTAACGTCAACATTAGAGTGACCGTACGTGGCTTGGTCGCCGCGTCGACGCAGCTTCGGAATTTTAATACAGTGGAAACTGTATAAGTGGAATCGCAAGGGACCGGCTGTTTAGTCCCGCTTATCCAGGTTTTCCATTTATCCAGTTTTCCACTTAACCAGGTTCAAATAAAACGTTTTCTCACTTACGGAGGCTCTCGCTCACAGAGGTTGTGGATGCTAGTTAGGGTGTGTATGAGCAAAAAAATTTTTTTGTATTTTTTTGAAACGCATACCCCGCAATTATTTTAGAAATGCTAAAACAAACATACTTGCAAAGTTTCAGCACTCTGTGATAACGGGAACCCGTGCCGACTTGGCTTCAAAGTTTTGTATGTTATTTTAGTAGGCAAATATACTAATAATTCGGATTTATGCCCAAACGACCGAAATAAATATGAAAATAAGCAAAAATCAACTTATTAATCATCATAATATACTGTACTAGCTGTGCCCCGCAGTGTTACCCGCTCATCCCAAGGGAACACTAAATTTATTCAGGATGAAAAGTATCCTATGTCCTTTCCCGGGTCTCAAACTATCTCCATACCAAATTTCATCTAAGTCGGTTCAGCGTTTTAAGCGTGAAGAGGTAACAGATAGACAGACAGACAGACACACTTTCGCATTTATAATATTATAGTAGGTAAGTATGGATGGTATGGATTATACCTATTATGTAATTACTATCTCACTTGAGATACTTATTTCGCAGAGCAGCTTCTTTTAGTAGGATAAAGTTTTCTGTGCTCCTAAACACAACGTAGTAGAACTTGTTTCTGCTCTTCGTCGCCGTTATCAATCCGTAAAAGTCTTCCATCAGCTTAACTGCCCTTTCTGCTGTATCATTTACAGCTCTAAGAGTTGAGCTTTAAGATTTAGCATTCAAATAGGCATCATTTTCGGGCGTCAATAAAACAGGACCACGCAAAAAACTATTGTCAATTTTCAAGCGTGTAAACAAATGTTTGCTCTTTGTGGACACAAAATCATCAATCTCTGAGTCAGCAAATAATCACATGATGAGGAAGGTTCAGCGATGGATGTGTTTTTTTGTCTTCTTTTCTCTTTATCTATCTTCCGTTGGCGGGCTCGCTCTTCCTTTTCTGCCAATTTTTGGTCGACTACTGCCAAACACCCCTGACGCCCCACTCTGTTGCTCTAAAAATACTCTATCTTCTTCTATCTTTATCGTTTGAAGAGCATCGGCATGTGCGATATGAAACAAATTGTCCAAGTTGTTTTGAAAATTTTGCTCCCGACGTTTGTGAATGTCATTGCTCTTCTTACAATTGTTTTGTAGGTTACGCCAAACTTGGTAAGGGTCTACAAGCCTCTTAACACAGTTAGGTACTAAAATAATAATATTGCTTTGCTAATTCACGATATATAATAACGTGCCCGTTAATTTCTAACTTTTCCTAAAAGATAATACACTCGTGAATTGCAAGAGTAGCACCTTCGTTTACTTTTAATTTCACCTTGCGAATATTATAATATTATAGGTAGTCTGGAAGAGATCGCTTTTTAGCGATAAGATCGCCTATTATTTACCTCTATTGTGGTGATAAGTGCTATGTGTATTTGTATTTTTTCTTCTTGAGGTGTGCAATAAAGAGTATTCTATTCTATCTAACACAAAACTGCTAATACCTGCCTATTTGAAGGCAATTTCGAACCTGTTATCTGATGTTTTATATAACCAACTAAGAAAATATCCTTCTTGGAACTTCTTAATTCATTATCTATTTTACAAAACCAAACTAATACGTCTCAGATAAAATGAACTGTCACTACACTAAGTAATTACGCGGCACGCGCCGAGCGGTCCAAGCAGTTTGTATGGACAAGATTCACCTGCAAGTCGGCACGGGTTCCCGTTCGTAGATCAAGCTAATTTTCATTTTGGGAGCATTTTAGTACATATCGAACAAATTTAGAGGGTATGCGTCAAAAAAGAATTTGGTCGAAAAATAAGGGACACCCTAATGCTAGTAATGTCGCTTATAGAGGTCACGTATACATAGGTATATGGTCAAATAAAAGATCAAGACTTAAATAATCATCTTTTATTAAATATGTATGTAGATAGATATGTATTTATTAACAAAAAATAGGTATGTAATCCTGACTTAAAAAAACACAATAATGTAAATAATCCACATTACTCGTATACAAAAATAATATCTGTCCTTTTGTTATGAAGTAACTTATAAATATTTAAACAAAATCACTTCTAAATTCTAATATTTATTTATGCAAGAGAAACCAGTATGGTTAAATAAATCAATGTACTGATTGTACTTTAATGAAAAAAAAAGCCGTCCTTTTGGTTTCTTGACCTGCAGAGTCACGTTTTACCACATTTCTTTCAATATCGAGAATATTGTCGAACACATTTTTGTCTACGTTTTGGCATGCAATTAGGCATTGCTTATCTAACAGCACGGCACCGCACCACGGCTAAAAGAACCAAACTGAAAGATGTGTGATCTCATACAAAATACGTAGTTAAAACACGAACCATAATGTTAACGAAACAAACTACCCTCGTTGTGACGGTTTATTAAAAATATTTTTGTATAACGCCGAGCTATTCCACTCATAGAGGTTTCGGAGACGGCTGCTTCCAGTTACAGAGGTAAAAATAAGAAATTTTCGAAAAAATTGATTCCGCTTATGGAGGTCCCAAAATTCCACTTATAGAGGTAATTCGTTGCCAAGGGACTGGAACCGAGAACTTCGGTTCACTTAAAGAGGTTTTCCACTTACCCAGGTTCTGCTTATCCAGTTTTCACTGTAAGTGTCGATTTGAAAATACATGTATATTATGAATACATGTGAATACATGTCGGGCCGTTCCTGTCAATTTCACGTGAGTGTAAACTGCTTAATACAATAACCATAAATATAATGTAAATTATTATTATGTTATTAATAAACTAGCTTGACACCTTCGTCCGCATGGAAAAATCCACTATTATACGTTATTACGAACCACTCTTGTCATTTCTTATACTATTAAAGAAAATTATGTAACCATTTGTGGTTATCCATCTACTTGATAGATCTCGTCTGAAAGTTTTTTATTTTATTTATAATTCAATTTATTTTGTAATTACCCGGAAAACTAATAAAAACTCAATTATACCCAGGCGAAACGCCAGGGGTAAACGAACTCCCGAACCCAATAATGGTAGGTAAAGATGTTCCCGAAGTGCAAAGTAACATTCTCTAAGCGCCAAACCCCCGGATATGAACTAGTCCGGTTCGAAGGACCAATATTTACCGTCCGGTTATTTATTGACTAACTCCGAACCTCTGCCACTGCTGACCACTGGTGACCTTTAGCTGACCTTGCAGGATATTGCATGTGTGATCCTGATCACCTAATAATTTAGAGATGTTGTTTTTATATGCGAACTTCGAGATTTAGATTTTAGATTTATTTATTTCATAATAAGAAAATACACTTTAAATTATTCTAAATTGATGAATAAAAATATAAAAAATAATAATAGATTCAATTAATACAGCATTATAACATAGCTCCAACAATAAAAAATACAGTCATAATCATGTCAGACATAACACAAATATATGTCACTATGAGTAAAAATACCTACACAACTTCTTTCTCGAGTTTGAGTTATCGAGCACGGTCTTTTCAACCAACCTCAGATTCGACCTACTTCAAAAAATGAGGAAGTTCTCAATTCAAATGTATGTGGTTGTTTTTTTCTTGTAAATATGTTTCGCATTTACTTCGCCAATTGTGAATCGATTTTGTTGATATTTTTTGTTTAGTAAATCCTACTTCAGATGTGGTCTTCCATGTAACTTTTTTCGGAATTGATTTAGCAGTTTTTGAAAAAATCAACAAAAATCTAAATAGATGATTTTTCGTGAAAAGTGATTATGTACATATATAAGTACCTACATTGCATCCCGCCTAATATGTTATTTATTTATTTAAACTATTTTGCAGAAAATACAAAAGTGAAGGTACAAATGGCTCAATGCCATAAGGCATTCTCTACCAGTTAACCATAGGACTAAACAGAAAGATTTATGTTAAATTTCTTTAGGCACAGGTGAAATTGTGTATTTCCTGGGTAAAATAAAAATAAAACCAGTCAAGTGCGAGTCGGACTCGCGCACCGAGGGTTCCGTACAAACACTTTCCATCCTTAAGTGGTTAAGTTAAGTTCCTGGTATGTATAGCGCCCCACACAAATGAGGTGCAAAGTTAACGCAACCAATCCCGTTTGTTATATGGGAGCCCCCCTTAAATATTTATTTTATTTTATTTTTAGTATTTGTTGTTATATCGGCAATAGAAATACATCATCTGTGAAAATTCCAACTGTCTAGCTATCGCCGTTCTTGAGATACAGCCTGGAGACAGAAGGACGGACAGCGAAGTCTCAGTAATAGGGTCCCGTTTTTACCCTTTGGGTACGGAACCCTAATAGAGGCATTCCTCGTAATACCAGGACATTATGATTAATACGTTAAGACTTAGGGGTCAAGATATTATAAATGGGGATACTTTTTAACACCTGGGTATTTATGATTATTACGGTCTAGGGAGACTAAGAGATATTGCCGTTAGAATAAGTTTTATTTGCATTTAAAATATTAACTTAACCTAACCGACCGATCTAAATTACTTGTAATGCCGGGCATTCTGAAAAATGTTGGACTATCATATGATAACATAATCTGCCAATTATAGATGCTAATTCTCCGTCAATTTTCGTCTTTCATTTTGAATCCTGCACTTCAAAATAGCAGATACTAAAGAGGCACTAAAACCTCAGCTAACATTCGTATTTACGCAGTAATGCTGCCTCATAATCTGCAATATGCAAGTTCATTCCTGTTTCGTCGTCAACAATACGTTCTTTACAGACTCGCGACCCCATTTGGAGTCCACGTGCACTAAAAGTACCTACTTTACGAGCAGAATGTCTCTACAGGTACATTATTTCTTTACAAAATCGTTTTTAGAGGGCAAATTTTATTACCACGAACGTGCTTTCCGTTTCTGAAAGATCTTTGGCAATTATTTCGTTTTTCGTTGTGTGTTAATTGATTTTAACGAAAAAGTACGTTTTGTTGATGAAATTCGAATTACTATTTGCATAATTTATTGGAAAATGATCGGTCTAATATTGAATGTGTTTGTACTTAATTTTATTTTGAGCCTCTTTTTAAATACTGACAACATACGTTATTGGCTAGACATTCAATTCTTCGAATATTAAATGGAAAAAGTGCAAACTAGATTCTGTCGAGTCATCGTGAATTCTTCAACGGTTTAATTCAAAGAATCATTGAATTGATTTTCTAAAAACCCTTTTTGAATGCTCAGGTCTTTCTTCTTTATATTGGTTTCAAACTTCAATTTTCTGTCAGATACCAACTTGAACCCCTGATGAGAGAAAATTGAAGTTTTAAACCAATATAAAGAAGAAAGAACTGAGCATTAAGAAAAATATTCTGGTTTTCGTGATCTTTGAAAGATTTGTTTAAAATAGTTATATTATTGACATTAGGGGTTTAAGTTGGTATCTGTCAATAATGAAACTATTTTAAACAAATCTTTCAAAGATCAAGAAAAACTAGATAATACTTTAAATTCACTCTTAACAAGCAAAAACAAAATGTGAGGTGAGGTGAGATGAAATTTATTGAAGTGAATTGCAAAGTTATTGCAATATTAAACTTAATTAATGTTAAAGCTCGTTACAAAGTAGTTAAATCTGATTTAAACAAATGAAAATTACAAGACATAAACTGTAAAATGGGAATATTTCTTAGAAATAAAGTTAACGGTTGTAATAACGGTGAGTACCAGGCGCTCAGAGATAGCAAAGAGGTACTTTCAATTATTTATCGTAAGAATAAAACCACAGAGATATTCGTCTTTATTTATAGAGATGTCATAGTGAAGAAAGGCAAGTGGGTCAACGTGATTGAAACAGATTGTTCTTTTAACTCTTTCTCACGTATACACAAAAAAGGGGTGGAAAATCCGCGCGAAAAGCTGGTTCTTTATTAAGTAAGGACGTATCTTACTATGACATCCGTATAAAGATAAGACCTTTTACCGTAACACGGGAGTATTGTAGAGTAGATTGATAGTTTTGTCACGATAAGATTACCACTGTATTATTCCACCAAAATTCTACACTCTTTGCCAGTTAAACCACGCTAACTGTTCTAAGCAAATGAACTGTCAAACCATACAAGCACACTCACTATGTATGGTGACAGTCAATTTGCTTGGAAGCGTGGTTGGACTTTAGCTGCAGGTATTGGCGTTATACGATTAACTTACCCCTTTAAGCAAAAGGCTATTTTACTCTACGTGAGAACATATTTAAAATTATATTATTGAGATTGCTTACATAAAAACAGTCGGATTTTATTATTTTGTGCCATAAAATAACAAAATTATTTTTAATATTCAATTCAAAGCAACCAGATTTATTAATCTGTTTTTCTTAATAAAATGTGTGTTTTTAAGTAGTTTATTACTTAGTAGGTATCATAAAATGTAATTGAGATAGTTTTCCATAAGGGTTCTTATGTTATACCCTGAGTAAATACGGATCCTGCACATCAACTGTCACATGTCTTGGAATCAGACAAATAAATGTCTTTCACATGAACCGTCTAGACTAAAATAGATTCGTCGTCTGTGGAAATTCGATGAAACTGGAGATAATAAACTCATACGCCGAAGTTCGGAAATGGAAAGAAAACGTTCCATATTAAAATAAGGTTAAGACAGAGACAGCGACAGAACATCGGCTCAAATTGAACAAAAAGGACGAATAAGTATGTTAAAAAAAGTTTCGGTATTTGGTGGGCGAACAGAAAATTTTACATGCTGTGATTCGATTACATTGTTTGAGAAAAGCTCTATACATACAGTCTGACAAAAAATAGTAGTCATAAAAAAAAAATACTGTAGTATCGTCCTCGTTTTCTTAGATTGATTAGAAAGGGACGACACTACAGTATTGCCACTTTTTAATTTACACTCTTTTTTGACAGATTGTACCATACCACGGACATACTTAGCAGGTCACCCCTATTTTCCCGGCCTTTACCGCTTCCTAGATAAAAATAAAAGACTACACTTTACTCCTATATATGTAACAGTTAGGTGATTCTCCGAGCGTTCTAACAGCGCGATTCTAGCGTCTTTTTTTCACGATTATTACCGCAACAGGAGAGCCAGTCATTTTAATTATGACCTAACTAGGATCACACTCGGGAGTGGCTTCGGGATACATAAAAACCGACTTCCAACAATTATTTATTTGCAGAAATGATGAAAAAAACACCTAACAATCGCTAAATATTCACCCAGCTACCTTTAACAAATATATAGATTGATTGATCGATTCACCTCCACCAATGCGATCTCTCACTGTCAATAAAATGGGCCCAACTTTCTACATAAACATTTCTTGTGAAGTTTCGCGTTCCATTTGTTTTTTGGCTTATTGCTTCTACAAGCGACAGAAGTAATTGATCAATATTGACATTGTCTATAGGCCAAAACGCCTATGTACTTTGTGATACAGAATAAAATACTAAAAAAGATTCTAAGTATCTTAAATACCGCCTCAAAATTGTATTCTGGTAATGGTTGCATAGAATATAAATAATAGTGATATAGTGAAGATATATGAAGCAGCAAATTGAAAAAAAAAATACTAAAAGGCACTAGAGCGAAAACTATAACTTTCCACACGATATCAAGTTACGAAAGTATCACTTTTAAGAAACTGTGCTACAAACAGAAATTGGTCCACAAAACGTCAGCGAATTCGTACTGTCAGAAGAAACGATCCAATATCCGGTCGCTGTCGACAGGTACCAGGACCACATGAAAACGCAAATCTATTCGGTGACCCAGTTTTCTGAGGTGACGAAATCCCCAGTAAGTGTTTCGACGGACCATTGAACTCAGTTCATAAATCATTCAATACGGAGAAGTGCATCAAGTAGTTTCGGTTTTTATTGCCTTTGCGTCCTGATTTCTTAGTATTTATATCCCTTCAAGTCGCAGAAACCGGGAGCCGGACCCTACGTCAAGTGGCAGGCATCCGGGAGCCGGACCTGACAAAACAAGCCGTTGAGTGGCAAGGTTTCTGATTGCATGACAGGAGAAGTGGCACAGCCATCTTGGCAAAATATACCGTTAAGTGGCGGGCCTCCCACGGGTGGTCATCGCGAATTTCCGCATGATACAAAAAATATCTTTTCTCAAAAAAAAATTACAGATGTTGTATATAAACTATATATCGTTGGATTCATCATAAAATGCCATATTTATTGTATAGAAATTAATGCCATTCCATTTATAGAAATTTTGCTAGTCTTGATCAATCGTCGAATGACTAAATTTTAACCACTTTATGTATAAAAATAACTATAATTAGGGAAAAAAACAGTGATCCGTAGAAAAAACTAATTTAATGGCAAATCTATATATTTATTTACACCTATAACCCTTTTTATTACACCTCACTATACAATATTTTCTAACCACAAGGTTTTTACACGGCTCGGCGGTCGACGCGTAATGGTAGGGGGGTCGGGAAGATGACGCAATTTCTAACGAACTTTGCTTGGCGCGTCAATTCGACCGTTAGTGAATGCCGTCCTTGCTTATTGACGAATGCATCTTACAAGTGTGAGCAAGCAAAATATAGTTTTGACGGTTTTATTTCGGGTGCGAAATAAGACATCGCACAGGGTCCGGGAGCCGGATCCTGCCACCCAACGGCTTGTTTTGTCCGATCTGGCTCCCGGATCTCTGCCACTTGACGTTGGGTCCGGCTCCCGGTTCCTGCCACTTAACGGTAAATTTTGTAAAATAGAAGCGCCACTTCTCCTGCCATGCAACTGAAGGGTTATTCATAGTTTGTGGATTTAACTTCTTATTTTTGAGCTTCAGTGACGCTAAAGGAAGTGTTCTTGGTCCCTTAGGTGAATCAATATAAAGAAATGTTGGAATAAAACTCGTCAATAGAGAAGATCGCATCTGCTGGTAGTTTAGTCTGTAGTTTGTTTACAAAACAACTCAGGCTAGGAGAATTTTTGATTGCTAAGGATATTTTGTAGTAGACTTTAGGGCATATAATGTTAAGGCACCTTTTCGTCATATTTATTCTGAACTGAACTTACAAGAGTTTTGAGTTTGAAAGTAAAGCCCATTGACTTACATAGGTTAGGTTTGTTTTATATCAATCTTGAAATGACTTAAAAATTATGCGAATTTACGATTATGACTTAATATTTATGCAACTCAATATGCACCCACAATATCTATAAATATAAGTACATACCTCTTAGACAAATTGCATTAGTCACGTGGATTTCCCCTGAATACGGTATTTGATGACAGCTCAAATCAGCTGCTCTTTATGAAATGTCAAAAACGATGAAGTTTCTATAAAGATTAGCTTGTGACGTCATAAAAATCAGTAGTCAAAACACGTCTTCTTTTTAGTCTTTCTCCAATTAAAAATAGTACCTATAATGACCAAACGTTACTGACAGCTTATTTGGCTCCGTGTATGTTTGTGTTGAGTGGTTTCAATAATATTATTTTCACTATAGGATTCAATGATACAATTTATTTACAATATTGAATTTCGCTTCGCAGCCCAAGGATGCATAAAAACAAGTGCAAGTCGGACTCGCGCACCGAGGGTTCCGTACAAACACTTTCCATCCCTAAGTGTTTAAGTTAAGTTTGCACCTGGTATGTATAGCGCCCCATATAAATTAGGTGCAAACTTGCAAAGTTAGGTATTAAAAAAAAACTACTTACTAGATCTCGTTCAAAACAATTTTCGTTGGTAGTTTTTATAGTAATGTACATCATATGTTTTTTTTAGATTTTTCATTTTCTTATTTTAGAAGTTAGAGGGGGGGGGGACCAACTTTTTTCCACTTTGGAAGCGTCTGTCACGCAAACTATTCGGTTTAGAAAAAAAATGTTTTAGAAACCTCGATATCATTTTTGAAGACCTATCCATAGATACCCCACACGTATGTGTTTGATGAAAAAAAAAATTTTGAGTTTCAGTTCTAAGTATGGGGAGCCCCCAATATTTATTATTATTTTTTTATTTTTGCATCAAAATCTTAATGCGGTTCACAGAATACATCTACCTACCAAGTTTCAACAGTATAGCTCTTATAGTTTCGGAAAAAAATGGCTGTGACATACGGACGGACAGACGGACAGACGGACAGACAGACAGACATGACGAATCTATAAGGGTTCCGTTTTTTGCCATTTGGCTACGGAACCCTAAAAAGACCAGAACACGCCCATGGGACGGAAAGAACGAAAATAGCTCCAATTCATTTGGAGCACTCAATAATAGCCCGTGACCTTTCAGGCCACTCCGGCGGTATTGTTTACCTTTGCAATCGAAAATTTAATCGAATATCACGTGAGTTTTAAATGGGTTAATGGAAAGTGATTGTTTGAACTCCCGATTGGATTACTACGCATATTTACGCATGAGACATGGATTTGGCTTTATTTTCTTAAAATACTTAGTTTTATCACAGAATAAGTTTTATGCATGTTGTGTTTATGTAGATATTGTTTATTATATTACTGTTTAAGCTTGCATGTGTTACGTTCAGTTTTGTGATGCTAATAAAAAAAACCGGCCAAGAGCATGTCGGGCCACACTCAGTGTAGGGTTCCGTAGTTGCCCAAATGCCCATCCTTCACAATAGACGGGCTTAAGGAAAAATTAAAATACGAAAAAGATTTCAATCTCTATAAAAAGGTCGTAAACGCCGAAGTAACTGTAATTAGTTATTACCTTCTGGAAGTTATCGATTATACGCGCCAGATTGAGCGGAATGTTTTAATGCAGTATGGCACTTAACTAATATGTGTAACGTTCGAAGTATAAGGCCACCGCGCGGCACTTACGTAAATTTAATGAAAATTATGAAATTTTGCGATAACTCAAAAACGGCATTCAACGACACCCCATATTACACTAGTGTTGAAACGAAAAAAAATTCATCCCCACTTTAGGTGTTCGAGACGTACCCGAAAAAAAAAATAGTTTCCATTTTACCGTTTTGTCGGCGTGATACATACACATACTCATACCAAATTTCAGCTTTCTAGTAATGATCACGGAGCTAAGCCGCGGACGGACAGACGGACAGAGGGACAGACGAACAGACAGACATGGCGAAACTATAAGGGTTCCTAGTTGACTACGGAACCCTAAAAACACTATCTCATCTTTATAGTACCTAGTACAGTCGCCATAAGATAATATAGGAGCGAAAAAGGTAGCCACAAATAACTGAATAAAATACCTTGCAATGTGTAACATAACTTATTTACTTACTAGTCTTATTATTACATTTCATTTATATACGAGTATTATCATATTTATTTGAAAAACGTCGATTTGTCGGCGTGATAATACCGTAAACAAATCGAAAGTTTCGATTCGAAACTATCAGAAAATCCGTCGTAATAACCCCTGGTCGTATTTGGCTCATGGCGTATCTGGGACAGGGGTAAAATGGGACCCCTACAGAAATAAAAACGGCTCCATTGATTCAACCACGTGCTGACAAGCAAATCGGTTATTTATTCAAATTTTTCTATCCCAAATATGAGAGCGTAAGGCAGGGAGACGTTATCTCTCCGAAACTGTTCACCGCCGCATTGGAAGATGCTTTTAAACTCCTGGAATGGGAAGGATTCGGCATCAACATTAATGGCGAATACATTAATCACCTTCGGTTTGCCGACGATATTGTGGTCATGGCAGAATCGCTGGAGGACCTCGGCACAATTCTCGATGGCCTTAATAGAGTTTCCCAACAGGTAGGTCTTCGGATGAACATGGACAAAACAAAGGTAATGTCGAATGCCCATGTTGCACCCTACCCAGTAACGGTTGGGAGCTCTACCCTCGAAATTGTTTACCTGGGACAAGTGATCCAGTTGGGTAGGTCCAATTTTGAGAGGGAGGTCAATCGACGAATCCAACTCGGCTGGGCAGCGTTCGGGAAACTACAAAATATCTTCTCGTCCAACATACCTCAATGCCTAAAGACGAAAGTCTTCAATCAATGTGTGTTACCAGTGATGACATACGGAACAGAAACGTGGCCTCTTACTGTGGGCCTTATAAGGAAGCTCAAAGTTGCACAGCGCGCTATGGAGAGGGCTATGCTCGGTATTTCTTTGCGAGATCAAATCAGAAATGAGGAGATCCGTGAACGAACAAAAGTCGCTGATATAGCCCGACGGATTTGCAAGCTGAAGTGGCAGTGGGCGGGGCACATAGCACGTAGAACTGACGGCCGATGGGGCAGTAAGGTTCTCGAATGGACGCCACGCACCGGCAAGCGCAGCGTAGGACGTCCACCCACAAGGTGGACAGACGACCTGGTAAAGGTTGCAGGAAGCCGCTGGATGCAGGTCGCTTCCAACCGGCCGATCTGGAAGTCACTGGGGGAGGCCTATGTTCAGCAGTGGACGTCCTGTGGCTGAAATGATGATGATGATGAAATATGAGAAACCTTGAAATATTTTTGCTAGAAGGTTATAGTTATAGCATATTGTTTTAGGGTGGTAATTTATACAGCGGCGGTTCAGATAAATATTGTTACAGACAGAACGCTACATAAAATAAATATCGCTCAAGACGAACCTTAAGAAGTTATGGCTTTCCAATGACTTGTGAATTGGATCTACAATATATTTATATTTATGTGTGTATTTATATTACATTATTATATATATATATATATATGTACATATGTATGTATTAATAGTTTATATATGTAATTATTAGTAGTCTTATTATTTTTAATACCTTTTTGTACACGGTGTTAGTTTGTCTTTCTTCTCGTATTCACTCAATTGCTCAAAGGTTAACTGGAAGAGATCCCTTATATGGATAAGTTCGCCTTTGTACCTATATGTTGTTTGTAATAGATGTATTTTTAAACTGTTTTTGTGTACAATAAAGTGTTTACTTACTTACTTTAAAATAGTAATATGTTGTGTTATCTATAATATACTATTAAGAAATTCAGTTTTCTATAGAGACGGGAAACTGTTTTAGAAAAATCGCGTTCATGACATATCTATGATTGGTTCGTAAACACGCACACATAAAACCAAAAGCGGCTTCATCCTACACTTATCTGTTGTATGAAGATTCGTTCTAAGCGCACTTATTCTAAGACTTACTGAGTATTTTATTCTGCAGCGGGTTTTAAAAATAGATTATTGACGCCGCCGAGCGTGGGAAAATGTAACTTTATACTCAATCCACAATGCCTTTTACCTTGCAAATATTACCTAGCACTTAGTAAAATCAATAAAGTCGGGACAAGCATAAAAACGGCTTATCTTAGTGAATTGTATAGCTTAGTTACTGCTATCCGGTACACTGGTACCTACCTATACGGATAGCAATTCCTGAAGAAGAGCTCCATACTAGTTCGAAACATGTCGGGCCGTTCCTGACAATTTCATGTGGGTGTAAACCGCTTAATACAAATTAAATATGTCTCACGAAAGTTTCAATAAGATTATAGTAGGTATAGACCGTATATTTTTTCATACCAAATACTAAAAGGTGCCCGCGATATCATCGGCGTAAAACGCATTTCTTTGCCGTAATCGAACCATACAGATCCAGGATGAACTAAAGTAGATAACAAAACAAAAGAGCGCTCTCAGTCGATTACGTATAAGCACATATGACATTGTACATATCAAGGACTGAGCAAAGCGGGTCAAAATACAAAAGGTCTATCTCAATAGATAATTATAGCCACTTATGACGTTTTACAAACAAAAGTCGCGATAATGTAGGGCAATCATCGCTATGGCTAGTGATAGGGCTACTTCGCTACTTCATTTATTGCCTTCCTAATTCGTTTTTATTGGTGGACTGTATCCTAGTTATAGGGGTAATTGTTTTAACCAACTTCAAAAAAGGATGATATTGATCAATCCACTCTGTTTTCTTTGTGTCCATTGATTTTTTGCGCGCCGTGACCCGGTCTAACGATTTTTTGTTGTTGGTTAAATTATTTCAGGGTTTTACGTATGTTATATATACCGTTTGATAAATTGGGCCAGCCAGAATGGCACGTCACGGTGACGTGAACGTTGCAACGACTCATGACGAAAATCGTTGTAATCTACGTTAACATACCTCCAAATTCACGGCACGATGACGTACCTATAAAAATTCACTCATGCTAAAATGTATGTAGTAACACCAAACTTATACCATAATGGAAGAGTACTTTAGTCTGATGTCTCATAAAAAAGAACAAATGACATTTTGTTTGACATTAACGAAGAAGACGATAACTCTATCCAGGCATAGTTGTCGTAGATTTCGATTATAAATATAATAATAAATAAATATTAAGGAAAAATCTTACACAAATCGACCTAGTCCCAAACTAAGCAAAGCTTGGACTATGGGCACTAGACGACAGAAATAGAAATATAAATGGTTGTCAAAATGTGTACGTCTTTTAAAATATATTCCAGTAAACCGTGTTTTATTGAAACCTAAAACACCCCGCCGCGCTGGATAATGAAACGAATAAGCAAACGCGCCAAACATTCAGTAAAGTAAAATAAATATGGACGAGCGACGATTTTACGAAGTTCGCCTTTTAGGGTGAACCTAGAAGAGCGTAATTTCGGTCGCGCCATACTTAGTGTGACGTGATCACGTGACATGATGTATGGCACCCTTGGCACAGGAAAATAGCAAATTTTGGCGGAAAAATAGGTACATCAATGAAGCTTCATCGAAACGAGGATCTGCCGAGTCATGCTAAAATTTTGGGCTCATAGCACATACTTAGATAATAACACTTCATTCGCCTAAGTTTGTAAAATGTTGATCTTTTAAAATATTGCCCCTACCCCCAATGGCGGTAGGACCCCAACATTATGGAAGGACTCGGCAGATCCTTATTTCGAGTGCCAAGATGAAGTTATAAAACAAAGTTTCATTGATGTACTGATTTTGATAGTATTTTAATGGGTGCCAAAATTAATATTTAAGTCAAAAGACAAACTCACAACGCACACTTATTTGTAGGGCTCCGCTTTTTCCCTATGGTCGGCCTAAATTAGCGCGCGTTCATAGCCGATCTTAGCGGCACACACGCATCGGTCGATTGTGTTATGTTATAAAACTGCAACTTTCGTTGTTACCTAAAGTTATCAAAAATTTAAGCCATAAAATGATTTGCCTGAATACGGTATTTCGATGACAGCAATCTCAAATCAGCTACCCTTTATGAAATGTAAAAAACGATTTGTTAGCACGAAGTTTCTATAAAGTTACCAGTAACTTCATAGAGACTGAGACGTCACCAAAGTCTGTATAGTCAAAACACGCATTCTTTTTAGTTTCTGTGCAATTAAAAATAGTAAAGTGTCAAAAAGTTATTGTTAGTTTATATGTTCCGTCTATTATTTAATGTATGTTTAGTGATTTCAATGATGTAATTAATTTTCATTATAGTCAAATACCATCTTATGAAACTATGAAACCAACCACCTACAAAGACGCCTTTATAGTGACCATCAACTTGAGTATGAAAGTGGCTTTGACAGGTGACGTTGAGTGATCTCAAAGGAAAACTGTTTCGCGGAAGGGCGAATGTGTAAGATAAACGCTGTATTTACGGAAGTATTTACTCAGGGAGAGCTACTTCAGGATGTAAGCTACCTTCATACCAAAATTTGTCAATATTGGTCCAGCCGTTTGAGTGTGAACACATAACAAACATACACATAAACACACTCACCAACTATCGCTCTCGCGATCGCGTGATTTGAATCAACCGACAATATAATCGACGAATAGATTGAATTAATCAAAACTAGTTAAAACCTAAGTTAACTGCGTTTATCAACATGTGATTCTGGCTCGTTTGCTTACAACTACTTGTATATGTCGCAGTCAAAAGTGTGAACTGGTCAAAAGGACTTTTAACCGACAAAAACAGGCAAAACTACTTTTGACCAACACGCTCAGTCAAAAGCAGTTTTGCCTGTTTTTGTCAGTTCACACTTTTGGTTAGGGATATAAAAAAAAACTAACCTAACCTAACCCGGCCGAGTCGGATTAAAATAATATAAAGAGATAAAGGGACGAATGTGCCTGCGGTCAAAAGTACTTTTGACCAATGATTTTCAGGCAAAACTACTTTTGACCAACACGCTCAGTCAAAAGCAGTTTTCCAGTTTTTGTCGGTTAAAAGTCCTTTTGACCAGTTCTAACTTTTGACTGCGACATATACATGTTATTTTAACTCGTCGCACTTGCATGTTATTCAGGCATGTTATAAACGTGTCCTAAAATCCAGTTCCAAATATCACAGTGATTTTATCACATGATTACGTCTGTATTCACAATACACAGTAATCTTAATGTACTCTCATCCTTATATTGCACGTGTTAAATGTATTTTAGAGTAGGAGTCATTTAAACGTCAATACGTCACACCCGCTCGCGGGACAATAGTGTCCCGGACCTTTGAGAGCCGTGCGCGGAGGCATACGACACGACACATCACTGCGTTAACACACTGTCACCGTTCTTTTTGAGCAGCGGTTTCGTGATACTTTTACTACCCGATCGCTGTGAATTTTTCTCCGTTACGTTATTTATTACCCACCTCTACATGTATGTTCGCATACTTAAATCAGTTTGTTTAATTGGTTACGTGTAGATTGAGTTTAATATTAATAGTTTGGTGTTGTTATACATATAAAGGGTGTTACGCTGATGCCGTCGCCTAAGTTTAGCTTAAGTTATGTTAAACTGACATTGAAAGAGTTAATTTTGAGATTAGATATAGATACTTAGTTTAGTGGCAAATGTTCTGATTATGCCTCCGAGAAGTGTGCAAAATGTTATATTTTTCCTCGATAGTGTATTTATGTGGTACGTTATGTGAACTTAAATTTTACTAATAAATGTTTTTTTTATGTCAATAAGATTCCAATCGACGATAAATATCAATAAGTGAAACAGCTGGAGGTACTCCAGCAGCTGTCTTGGATTAGATTAATAGGTTTATTTCACACATTTATAGGGATACATTATAAATTACACATAGTCAATTTACACGAATCTATACTGTGATCGTGAACATAATAAACTAAAAACAAATTTAGCAAGCCATAATTCAACAGATAATTTAGAAATAAAACAAAGTTGGGAGAGCAATGCGCCGTTAACGCAGAGGTCGCGGATTCAAACCCCGCTTCGGTTGTAGTAGATCGCATTCAATTTTTCTTTCTTAATTTACCTTTGTGTCATTATTTATAAAAATAAAACAAAGTCAATAAGTTCAAATAGAAGAACAATTTAAACTATTTAGAATAAATAATCTTGGTCCCTTGGAATTGGGTGGTTTCCTATTGTTTTTGTATACCTATTAGTCCTACAGTCAGATTATCTAAAAATGTTGGACACGTATATTTTTTCTTTTCTCAATCAAACAAAGAATAACAAAGATAACCCGCATTAAAGTTCGGTTATTGGAAATCGTGACGCGCCTTGTTAAAAAAAATGCGGAATTTTAAAGGACTATTTCTTCGTATTTTTTTGTTTAATTGACTAAACGTGTCGAACATTTTTTGATAATCAAATAGAGTGATTACGAATGAACTCCTATTATCAGGTATAAAACTTAAAGTAAGATTTATTTTCAACTAAACGACGTTTGGTAAACATGTCTGACAAAATACGAATATAAATAATAATATGATATTAAAAATATAGGTATCGTAAAAACACTCGCAGAAGTTTCTAATTTCGATACCTACGTACAATGATAATTAATAAAGACCATCAAGCAAATTAAAACGTAATGTTATTTCCAACCATTTGATTGAAATTCGTTTTTTTTAAAGTTATATTGAGAGAATACGAAAGATCTAGACACGCGGCAGCGTGTCCAGCCAAGTTCACCGCAGGAACTGGCGAGCAGCAGCCGTGTGTTATATTACACGAACCGTTTGGAGCCACTTTTGACCCCTCAATAACTCCAAATCTATTCAACAGAAAAAAATGAAATTTGGCTTATGTATTTAGGTCCCTGAGAACAACTAGAACCACAAATTTCATAAATGTAGATGAAATAGTTATTGAGATATTGACGTCCAAAAAACGGCATTTTTATCACTGACTGACTGACTCACTAGTAATCAAAAACCTAACCCACTTCCAGGTGACCTAGAAAGATGAAATTTGGCATTCAGCTTGGTAATTGTGTGTGTACACATATAAAAATCAAAAACAGTGATATTTTTTAGTTTTATTATTATTATTATTTATGCTTGTTGCCTCAGAACTCCGTCATTTATTAACCGATTTGGAAAATTCTTTCTTTGTTTGTAAGATGGCACTCTCTCTCTCACACACACACCACACACACACACACACACACACACACACACACACACACACACACACACACACAGAGAAGGTTAATAAATTGCCGTGGCGCGGGGACGGATAGCGAAGCGCGGGAGCGCGGCGTGGCGAGGAGCGGTCCGGCCCCTCCCTCTACCCCGCGTCACTCTAGTCAAGACAGGTGGGGCGTCAATTCAAATTTCTGTACAAAAAGTAATGATATCCCATCAAAAACATAAATGTTAAATTAGAGCCAAGTTCTCGCATGCAACGTTGTCGACTTCGCCGACAAAAGAATTGAGATCTATATGGGCGCCAAGTTCTTTGCCCTAATTTTTTTAGATACAAGGACATGTGACATACTCAATGCATTTATTTTACTTGGGGTGTAATTCAATATCAAGATTTGACTTGGCTAGTTTTCACAAACTGACTTAATTTTATCAAAGTAACATAGTATTATTATCAAGCTAACAGTATAAGTAACAGGACGTACACTAACTATACCTTTACGAAAATAGGTTAATGATTAGACAAATGTAATATACATTTATATGTAAAAACTAGCCAAGTCCAGTCTTGATATTGAATTACACCCCAAGTAAAATAAATGCATTGAGTATGTCGCATGTCCTTGTATCTAAAAAAATTAGGGCAAAGAACTTGGCGCCCATATAGATCTCAATTCTTTTGTCGGCGAAGTCGACAACGTTGCATGCGAGAACTTGGCTCTAATTTAACATTTATGTTTTTGATGGGATAAACATTTCATTACAGACTTCAACCGATTTAACGTATTTAATCTTTAACCGTACCCCAGAGGTTTTGGTGCATGAGTGATTTGACGCCTACTGGTCTGCCTAGTGTTTAATCATTCGTGCACCTAAAACCACGGGGTATGCTTAAAACAAAAACATAGAACATGAGAAAACGTAACAAAATAAAAACTTTTTTTTGACATAGGGGGCAAACGAGCAAACGGATCGCCTGATGGGAAGCGATTACCGTTGCCCTTCAACACCTGTAACACCAGAGGAGTCAAAAATGCGTTGCCGGCCTTTCAGTTGGGAGTACCTACGCTCTTTTCTTGAAGGTTTCAAGATCGTATCAGTCCGGGAATACAGCAAGCGAAAATTCATTCGACAATGCAGTCGTGCGAGGCAGGAAATTTCTAAAAAAACGCACAGTTGTGGACTGCCAACTATCTAAATGTCGAGGATGAAAGAATTGTCGCGTAGAACGATGGCGGAAAGATGCGGCAGGGATCAATCCGAACAATTTCTCGGAACACTATTCGACACGCGCCAAACCCATTGACGGTATTTCGTGCGATGTTCCTGCTTCCCTAACTCATAACTTAATGTGAAAGATTATTTACGAAATGTGTTACCAAGTGCGTGTACGATTACGTTTATTGATTATCCATTTGCAAATCTTGGGAGCAAACTACCCGGTTTTTACGTTTTATTTAATGCACAGAAGTGGGATAGGATCGATGATTGATGACTGACGTTGAATTCTACAACATATTGTAGTTTTATATAAATAAAATTACCTACCAACTGTTTGCCCTCGGTTGAATGAATCTGTGTGCTGTGAGCGTTTTCTACGTTATCTTCTCTTACCGCTGCCTACGAACAATAACGGCATGACGAAAGCGTTCACTCGAAGGTGTATCATAAAATTTTAGGTCACAAAATCGGATTCAAGCACAACAAAGTCATCTGTTGCTAATAAAAACCTTCGTCCGAAACGGCTTGACGGATTTCAACCAATTTTGGTACAGGGATAGCTGAATATTTCATAAAAATACCCAACTTATAGTCCAGCCTACCTAACTCCACGTTCAAAGTATAGTCAAAATTAACTCATAAATGATTTGTTAATATGTGAGAATTAATACGTAGGTATATAATAAAAGTCGAAATTTATTGAACGAATGTAAAATCTGTATAGTAATGATTGAGCTTTGCATTGAAAACTCCCATGAGTCTCAGACATTTTAAAATCCATAATTAAGAAGCAGTTTACTCACGTCGGTTAAGTCAAATATTGCTCGACATGGTCGAATCGGTACATGATTCATCATCAGGAGCTCCTATCCTATTGTAATCATAATATGCAGATAATTGTAATTTATAATAATAATAATGTAATGTAACATGACTGACTTGTAAAATACCATTTTACCAATAAAGTATCTGTATCTGTATCTGTATCTGTATCTGTATCTATATCTGTATCTGTATCTGTATCTGTATCTGTATCTGTATCTGTATCTGTATCTGTATCTGTATCTGTATCTGTATCTGTATCTGTATCTGTATCTGTATCTGTATCTGTATCTGTATCTGTATCTGTATCTGTATCTGTATCTGTATCTGTATCTGTATCTGTATCTGTATCTGTATCTGTATCTGTATCTGTATCTGTATCTGTATCTGTATCTGTATCTGTATCTGTATCTGTATCTGTATCAGTCGCGGCGGCGGCCAACCGAACACCAACAAAACTGTTGGATTGGACCTTAGAGTCTTTGCACACGGCGTATTTGAAACGCGCCGACGACGCGCGTTTTACATTCCATGGAACAGTTTGTTTGTGGCGTTTGTGACAACCGCAATCAAACTGCTCCGTGGAATGTAAAACGCGCGTCGTCGGCGCGTAAAAAAAACGTCGTGTGGAAGGTCCCTTAGTTGGGTGATTGGACTATTAGTTAAGTAGTTTTACGGTTCTCCTTTTATAAGGAATCATCCGATCACGCACATGGTTTGTAGTTACTCGTATCCATGTTACGGATAGCTAAATACATTTAACCACGTTATCCGCTCCAGTGGAGGTCCATCACAAACTGCCATTCTTTATTAAATCGTCTATTGAGCAGAATAATTGGTCGTAGAGGAAGCATAATACAGTTATTGTTCAGTGTGAAACATGCAATTTGTCTATTTTGTGTGACGAAAGTTAGTCATACAAAATGTATGAGTAACTTTCGTCACACAAAGGAATCAATTAACATTGTTTTAATTAAAGCCCTTAACTATGTACATTTTTTTTGCAACCGACCCAATTATTATTTATATCGCTTAATATTTATTTATTTTATTATTATAATTGGGTTGAAAACAGTTTTCTACGGGGATAACTCTTCATTTCGGGAAAATTAATAACGCGATACATGTTTTCTTCTGTTTCATATGCAACGTTATCTCTTATCAATTTTCTTATTTTAATTATTTAGCCTCATGACTGACGAACAAAAAATTTGGTACAGATAATTATAATAAGACTTTTAAAATGTAATTCTAGAATACTTTTCTTACTACGGTAAAAAAGGGGACCTACACTACGCGTACAATATTGCCGGCACCTTTTTATTAAATAAATTTAACTTTTTGGCAAAATATGTATTAGAGTGTGAAAAAGCATTTGTCAAAGCAACCAATTTTCATCTCATTTACCATCTATTCATAAGATAAATTAAGGATAAATTAAATTATTATTTGGCATGACGCTTTGTTTAAAACTAGAATTAAGTTTATAAAGTTATGAAATTATAATTTCATAACTTTATAAACTTAAAGTACCGTCTAGCTTATGCTATGACAAATTTTCTTTCAATATTGTGCGAACTATTGGCATGATACGTTTGCTAGCAGTGCTGACTTATTTGCATGGATCACTGCAGTGATTGAGCATGGAACCCAAATCCTAGTAATTTATATATGTGTTATCATCAATCATCAATATCATTATCTAGATTTGAATATCAACACTAGAGCACTTGCAGTTCACTTGTATAACTCATGGAAGCATTAGCGTAAAACAAAAATCAGAAACATTTGAAAAAATTTACCAGCTTACCAGATTCATAGAATAGAATAGAATGGAATAGAATAGAAAAGAATGGTTTATTTGCAGGATAATATTTGCTTATCAGCATTTCATTCCATTCCGGGGCTAGTGTACGACCTATTATTACAAAAGCGGTGTTTATGACGATGGTGAAATTTGGTCTTGTCATGTATATTATTTTATTACCATCGATCTTTGTATATTGTATTTCACCGATCATAACCATTTTAAGAATCAGTAGCGTGGCGTAAAGAAAAAAGCCAAGCCGGGTAGATTTCACTTACTTTATCTTCTGTAGCAATAGAATGATGATGCTCAATCGTCCTCAAGTGGACAAGCCGGTAGCAATCAGGTTCTGTGGATGCCATGCCACCGTTAAACTACTGTACATGAAAGGCGGAAAATTAACACACACTTATTATTATTATGACTTATAGTTGTAATGACGATCCTTATTGGGAGATTATATTGATTATTATTATTATGGTATGTCGCTCCCGCTCACGGGACAATAGTGTCCCGGACCTTTGGGAGGCGTGCGCGGAGCCGAAGCCAACGCGTAGAGGCCCTGTCAACAATTTTATGAAATGTAATGTGTAGATCGATATGTATTATATTATTATGGTTATTATTATATTTTTATTTTGACGATCATGATGTGAATACTTATATTTTTGACTAATGCAAATGTATACAGTTATTTTCACATGAAATAAATGAATTTGAATCTGAATCTATTTGTGAAAAATAACAAATAGATAAGCTTCATTAGGTTACGCTTAACGAATTCGCGCTGTCAATATTAATGGACACATATCAAAGATCTTAGCTGTAACTTCACGTCATTAATTGTTATCTTTCTGCAAAATCGCTGAAAAGGGTTAAGGTAGACCCTTCCATAAATCTTAGCATCGGACGTTGAAACTTTATAGATTACTGTTTTAATTAGGAAAATAGCGGAAGTGATCAATACAAATACATGGCTCACAAATAGAATGAAAGGCAAATTTAAGGGATTCAACAACCTTCTTAAAAACCATAACACAAACCCTTAGTGTTCAGGAGTTAAGTGGAAAGACAGATTGCTCGAAGGACCATTAACTCGTCCAAAAGACATTGTAGATAACTCAAACAGTCCACGTAACAAAACTTGTGTTACTGTTTTCATGATATCAGACCGCGTGAGATATCCAATTAAGGAATACCATAACTCGTACTCTTCCTTAAGCGCAATATATGTAGGTATTGTATATACATCGTCACCATTCCTTGACGTTTTTCCCGTTTCTTACGGTGTACGCTTTTCCCAGATCTGGTATATCCGATTATTTATTACCTTTCCGCAATTACTGTCTTGCTCCTGCACTTAATCCCTGTGACGGGGAAATCAGGCCAGCGGGATATTACTTGCATATTTATTTCCCTGGCTGCAAAAGGTGAAATTACTTATTCCGAAACAGGCATTGATCTAAGCAATAAATGTAGCAAAATCACAGCTATTTATTCGAAACTTTTAACTTTGTAATGTAATTTCATAAGTTTTTTTGAATACCTAACGAAATATATTTTTTTTAAACTTTGGAACTTTCCTACATTCGTTTGTAATTAATCATTTACATAATAATCACTTACCGCAAACGAAAGTTAAAAAAATCGTGGATTGTTGATGAATGCTACACTTTCAACCCTGTTTTACTTATAATATATAAATAAAAATGGCATAACTATTAAGTATAAAGCCTTTGGATCCTGTAGTACACAAACACATACCTACACCGATGTAGATACATGTGGTTTCCCTATTTGTTTTTCGTACCTCCAACCGCGTTCGCCTGCTTTCATCGCGTCGACCAAATGGCTAAACTAACAAGGAACCTATATCGAATCGAGTGACAGTATTTTCCCACCGGTTATACCACAAAGCGGCGGATGAAACTTTCAGGTTTTTCGGATTTTCTAGTTTACACGTACCTATTCACACTTCGGCTGATATAATTTGGAATGTTGTAGGTAGTAGTGAGAAAAAGGAAAATCCTGAAGCTGTTTCCAAAGTAAATAACAAGGGTGGTTTCGTTTTTAGTGCGATAAATAATGAAAAAGCATCCATATAATTTTGTGTTCAAGTGACAGATGCTATGTGTCGACCACGTTCATGGTAGCCATAGGTCTAAAGGTGGATTTCCACAGTCGCAGCCAATCACAGTGCTCGAAATCCCAACCCAACGTGAGTGGAAACAGTTTGCCAGTGAACACACAGTCTTAATACAGTCTTATCGAATTATTAGATTAGTGCATGCCCAAAACGTATGTTACCTACTTAAACCACATTGTAATATAATACTTTAATGTACTAACACAATACGTCGATACAGTTCTAACAATAGAGATACACTTAGGCCCCTCAGCCTCGTTACATGAAGTTTGGGTAAACCAAAGAATCTCTTGATTGAACAATTGATTTAGTTCCACGATTTGAATACCGAGCCACTGGAAAGCCAATATTACGGTATGATTTACTCTCAATGTAAACCTGCAGGTCTATGATGATTGCGGTTAACACGTGACATAGGAATGATAAAGCATTCGTTACTTTCTAACACGTATAGTGTGACAGCGAGAGTAACAGATGTTTCATCGTTTATCTATCTCGCGATAAACTTGCATCATAGCCCGCTGTAACATAAAATTAAATGGAAATTCTGTAATGTAGATACCTACCTACCTGTATAATAATTAAAGTAAAAGCGAATCATAAATAAAAACCTATGAAGCAATGTACAACAACAAAATTGAAAAAATGTACAACAGGCATAATGAGGAAACGATACCGCTAATTCGAATTCAGGTGAGTAGAAAATAAAAACAGGGAGAATTAAACACTCTGTAATTTAAAAATAAACAGTCAAGGTTATTTTATACAGATAGAAACAATCAATGACACATAGACGAAGTGTATGAATTATTTTACAGATTACTCTATCATAATGCATCACGTACAATACATCAAATTTTCTGTTTATTTGGCTGTTATTTTTTCGTCCCATTGATTTTTTCCACCTGTACAATCTTATACAAGGGAAATGAAAGTTAAGTTAAGAAAAGGTTTTGGTAATTAATATCGACGGTTTTCCTCAGGGCTTTTGTTTTCAGCATCAAAGTGGTTAGGATTTATTTTGCTTTGATTATAATTGCAAAGGTTTCAATTTGTAATGTGCCCAATATTCTGGAAGACTGGATTTATGAATACAGATAGGAGTGTTGTATACGTTAGTATATGTAGGGTAAGCAAACAACGAATCATATATTTGTATGTAGGTAGTTTTGTCTCGGAATAAATGGTGAACGAGCAACACGTCTTTTATTTGCTAGTGACGAACGAGGATTAAAAATCATTAATAAATTAATATCGCGTGTGTTAAATAATGTCAGTGGGTCAATTACGTGATTTTGATATTAAAAATGGCAATTGGACTGGGTACTGTGAGCGACTGGACATGTATTTTCTCGCTAACAAAGTGGACGAAACCGTTAAGTTAGCCACGTTGATTTCGGTTATGGCAGAAGATGCTTACGACTTATTGTCAACCTTGGCGAGTCCAAAGAAACCCTCGGACCTAACCTATAAGGAAGCGGTAGATCTGCTGAAAACTCATCTACAACCTAAACCGTCGGTGTTAGCGGAGCGGTATAGATTTCGGCAACGTCGGCAATTGGAAAACGAGTTAATAGCGGACTATGTGGCGGAATTGAAAAAACTATCAAAAAATTGTGATTTTAAAAGTATGTTGGATGAAAATTTACGTGACCAGTTGGTATGCGGTATTAGAAGTGAAAGTACGCGGCAAAGATTATTCGCAGAGGATGACTTGTTATCATTTCAATGGGCGGTAAGATTATCAAGTACGCTCGAGGCGGCAGAACGGAATGCCAGCGTAGTCGATCAGAACCAGAGTCCCGCTGTTGAAGTTAACAAAGTGCATGCAGCCGTTAAATGCTTGGCGTGCGGACATAATCAGCACAGGACAGAAAACTGCAAGTATTTACATTACGACTGTAGTTTCTGTAGAAGGGTTGGCCACCTACGAAGGATGTGTCCTGAAATTCGTGTTGCGGACCGAGAATTGAAACCGAGACGGAAATATGAAGCGCCGGATGGGGCCGGACGCGCATCACGCGGATTGAGCGTGAGCGGCGGCGGCGGCGGCGGCTCCGAGCAGGACGGGCGGCGCGGGCGCGGCGCCCGAGGTCGGCGTGGTGGGCGCGGGCGCAGCCGGCCCGGCGCCTACTGGATGCAGGAGCCGGCAACGGATAACATCGCCTCGGGTCAGTCGGACGTGACTGATGGCGATGATGAATGCGACGATGAAGAACCGATGTACCAGATGTCTTTGACGAATTACAGGCCGGTGTGTATGTCTCTTTTAGTACAAAATAGATCCTTAAATATGGAAGTGGATACGGGATCGGCTTTGTCGTGTATGGTAATGTTTATCGACAATACTTTAAGGAATTAATTTTAAAACCATGTCGTTTAAAATTAAAGTTTTATGATGGCTCTGTAGTACAACCTCTAGGATATATCGAAGTGGATGTCACTTACAATAATGTCAAAAAAAAACTAGATCTATATGTATTAGATAACGGTACTACTAACTTATTGGGAAGGCAATGGTTGTTTGAGCTGAATATTGAAATTCCTAAAATTAATATGTTCAGTCTTATGACAAAGTTAGACAAAAATAAAGTAATTAACGACCTTATTTCCAGGCATGAGTCATTGTTCGACGGCACACTGGGTCGGTACACGGGCGAGCCAGTGAGGCTGACTATACGCGAGGGCGCGGAACCCGTTTTCTGTCGCGCGCGGCCCTTGCCGTATGCGATGCGGGCGCGCGTGGACGCCGAGCTTGACGAGATGCTGCGCGCTGGCGTCATCGAGCCGGTCGACCGATCCGACTGGGCTACTCCTCTGGTAATAGCGAGCAAAGCGGACGGCGGTATACGTATATGTGCGGACTATAAGGTAACGCTTAATCGTGTTTTACAAGTAGATAGGTACCCGGTTCCAAAATTAGATGATTTGTTTAGCGGCCTCAGTAATAATAAATATTTCACTAAATTAGATTTATCTCAGGCGTACGATCAATTGATTTTGAATGAAGATTCTAGGGCTTATACGGTTATTAATACCCATAGAGGATTATTTAGGTACAATCGGCTAGTATTTGGTTTGGCTTCAAGTCCTGGATTGTTCCAGAAGTTCATGGTTAACCTATTAAGGGACATCCCTGATGTAGTGGTATTCTACGACGATATTTTGATCAAAAGTAGGGATATAGCGAGTCATATAAAAACAATTGAACAGGTTTTTTCTGTATTACAGAATAATGGCTTAAAGCTTAAAAGGAAAAAGTGCGATTTTTTGTCCAAGCAGGTAAATTATCTAGGGTTAATTATAGACGAAAACGGCGTGAGAGTTAACCCTGAGAAAATAAAACCCATCGTCGACATGCCTCATCCAACTAATGCAACAGAGTTAAAGTCATTTTTGGGAATGGTCAACTTTTATGGGAAGTTTGTAAAAAAAATGTCAGATCATCTCGCCCCTCTGTATGATTTATTAAAAAAGGGTAAACATTTCGTATGGGGTAGGAAACATAACGATGCATTCGTGTACGTAAAAAAAATGCTTTGTAGTACGGAAGTGCTAGCGCACTATGATATGGCGCGTCCCACTATAGTGACTTGTGACGCTAGTGGGCATGGGGTAGGTGCGTTACTGGCGCAGCGCGCGCCCGACGGCCGCGAGCGCGTGGTGGCGTATGCGTCGCGCACTCTGACCGCGCATGAGAAACACTATAGCCAGATTCACAAGGAGGCCCTCGCGATAATTTTTGCAATAGATAAATTCCATCAATACTTATATGGGAGGAAATTTATTCTACGGACAGATCACAAGCCTCTGGTTAGCATTTTCGGACCTAACACCGGCATACCGGTCACGGCAGCGAGCAGGTTACAAAGGTGGGCGATTAAGTTATCTGCGTACGATTTCGCGATCGAGTACATTCGTACTGATAAAAATACGGCAGATGCCCTTTCGCGGTTGATTAAAACGCATAAAGAGGAAGCGGCCGCCGCGGAGGACGAGCTGCCCGAGCAGACCTATTTGCACTTTGCGACGGAAGCATTATTGTTAGATTATATAATGTGCTCAAACGTGAAACTGCTAATGATCCTCTTTTAAGTCGTGTCTTAGCTTATCTGGCAGACGGTTGGCCACAGGAAATTGATATTAAGGAACTTAAACCTTACTTCAATAGGCGTAACGAGTTATATTGCGAGCTCGGCTGTATTCTATGGGGACATCGAGTAATAATTCCGTCATCGTGTAGGGAGCGAGTGGTAAGGGAATTACATGAGGCACATATGGGTATCGTCAAAACAAAAGCATTAGCTAGGAGCTACGTGTGGTGGCCAGGAGTGGACGAGGCTGTAGAAGCGCGATGCCGCGCATGCGCGGTGTGCGCCAGCGTCGCCGACGCGCCGGTCGCGCACGTGCCGTGTGCGTGGCCGTGGCCGGATCGTCCCTGGTCGAGACTTCATATAGACTTTTTGTCCATATCAGGTTTCACGTATTTGATAACCGTGGACGCTTGCTCAAAGTGGATAGAGGCCGCGAAAATGAAGGGTACTACTGCTCATGCGGTAATAGCGGTGCTACGCGAAATGTGGGCACGGTTTGGCCTTCCGAAACAGTTAGTAAGTGACAACGGCCCTCCGTTTACTAGTAGTGAATTTGAATCATTTCTCAAGCGTAACGGGATAGAACACATTTTTTCGTCACCTTATCATCCGGCTTCCAATGGAGCTGCTGAAAATTCGGTAAAAATTTGTAAGCGGGCTATAAAAAAAGCCCAAAAACAAAAACTTGACATTGATGTCGCCTTAAATAGATTCCTGTTAGCTTACCGAAATACGGAACACTACACGACCGGTGAAAGTCCAGCTAAAATTTTACAAGGCCGTAATTTACGTATGCGTCTGGATCAGTTAAAACCGGATCGTGGCGCGCGAGTCGGTGACCACCAGGCGCAGGCGGCGGCCAGGGCGCGCGGCGCGCGCCGCCTGCTGCACCCGGGGGACGACGTGTGGTACCGCGACTACCGCTCGCGGGACAGATGGCTTGCGGGCCAGGTATCTAAAAGGCTAGGGAGTACCGACTATACAATTGCATCTAACGATGGGACCGAGTTACACAGGCACATAGATCAATTGAAACGTAGGGTATCCGATGTTAGCGTAGATGTACGTATACCCCAAGTAACCGCACACCGTCGATCAGCTCGAAGTAATTCGCTCGTGTTACCGATAGAGGAGGAGCCCCATCGGGAAGGAAATAACAATAGGTCACCGATGGCGCCGGGGCCGGCGGTGGCAGGGCCGTCAGCCAATGTGGATCGACCCGGGGTGTCGGAGAGCAGTGCTCATGCTAGGGGTGCAGAAGGGTTGGGTCCTGATGTAGGCGCAGACGCACAAACTCCTAGGATAACACGAGATGTGCAACCCAAGAGAGTGGTCAAACCACCCATTAGATTTGGTTATGACGAATATCGTGATTAATTTAATTTGGTTGAATTACTTTTATATTCCACTATGTGTAAGTACCTACTTGTAGTGTGTTTCGTGCATATATAAAGGCTTTCATGAATAAGTATATTCGGTCGTTTTCCTATGTATTAATTATTGTACCTATAAACCTAATATGTTTACGAATTACGAAGTACTTATAGTAAACAATGTCTTCGATTGTACCATGAATAGTATCAAGGATCATATAGTATTTAGTATGTATTGTCAAGGGGTAACATAGTATTTTTGCACTTTGTACTTATTAGCTTCATTAGTTATATAATTATGTAGTCTTAAGGGATATGTACAAACCTTGCATTCTGAGCTATATTAGTAAATAAAGGCGGAGGTGTTGTATACGTTAGTATATGTAGGGTAAGCAAACAACGAATCATATATTTGTATGTAGGTAGTTTTGTCTCGGAATAAATGGTGAACGAGCAACACGTCTTTTATTTGCTAAGGAGGATCTGCATATTCTGTAATATTAGTTCTATAATTCAGAGTACCTAACTTAAGATGTTTTGTTCTTAATATATTATAGTTCTTTCTTGTATATTATGTCCTGTCAAATTTAGTAAGACTGATCTGTATACATCTCCCAAGTGTACATAACACTCGACTAACAGGCATTAATAGTTATTAATTCCAAAACAATTTTCTTGCTTTATATTTTCTTCGGTTTCCGCGACGGTGTTTCTTTTAAATTATTTTACTATTAACAAAAATGACATTGTTTACAAAACGTCGCGTAACCGATGTATAAAAAAATCGATCCGCCACTGTAATGCCAATATCATAACAAAATAAAATTAAAAAAAATATTTTAAGAAGCATGGCACGAAACAATCAGGACATCAATAATCAATATTGCATGCACATATGCACCAATTGGAATTTGCATGAAGTTTAGTAATTCTAGATACATTGTACAGAAGAAATCACAAAATGACAACAAATGTATAAATAGTAATACATCGAAAACACATGACGCACAAATGTACCGAATTATCTAACAAAAGCTCTTCTCTATTTTTCACAGGCAGAAGAAGGTAATTCACGGACTTCAGAAGGAGAAGACAACGATGGGAGTGAGATCAATGCAGGGTCATCCAGGGTACTGTCTGCAGCGACCTCTAGAGAAGACGACGATGACTCCAGCAACAACGCTAGTAGTGAATGCAAGAGCCCAGGGCAAAGGTGAGCAAAACTTACTTTGTACAACACTTCTGTACGATGAAACTATTGTCGGTTATTACCAAGTAAGCATCGAGTGAATAATCCAGTTTTATCGAATCTCTCGTTTCTCCTCACGTAACAGCAGCACATCTAGCACAGCTGTGACTCGCGACTCTTTCTGCGCTAAATATTACTTATATCTTTCTTCGATGTACTGTGAGAGAGTGACGGGCGATGCGATGTCGCGCGACTAGACTCGCGAAACGTAGTTACCTACTGCTTGCACCATATTCAAATTAATCGCCTGTGACAGTTATGCTAAAGGTGCTGGGAATTTTCGCGAGAAGTGATGCCATTAATTACTGTGACATCATAGGCATACATTAGGAAATGTTACTAACACACATTTAAGTATAAAATTTATGGCATAAATTAAACCATAAAAGTACCAACATTCCACTTTGTTACTAAGTACTTAACATGAAAATGTTGGTTACAAAATTGAACATTATTAATATTTCTTAATTAAGTTCATAAATTTTCATGAAAATACCCAATTTAGGCCTGTGCGCGAACACAGTTTACTTTTTCTCAATAAAATAGAAGACAACAAATATAAAAACTTTCACCGATGCTTTCTTGCTAATTGCCTTATAATAATCGTAAATCTAGAGTTTGATACTAGAACGATAAATGATAATAAAAACAATCATAGGGATTTAGGCGTAGAAGTTACTTTATTAAATGTACTATACTATAGGGCGTCATTAAATCTTAAATTTGATACTAGAAATGAATGATGATGAAATAAAACTGTATAGAGATTTAGGGATATTTGTCTAGATAATGTTAAAATTTCTATATTTTAGGATGATACTGATCTTAAAGAATTTAGAATCAAGAACGATACCTATTGTCATGTATATTCAGATGTTTTTGAATTGACTACCGACTATGAAAATGCTTTATCTTAAATTTGTCACTAGAATGAAGAACAACGGTTAAAACGTAGGTATATAAATACAGAGTACCTACTTTGATTTTCGTTCCGATGTTTAATGTGGGATGATGTAAATCTTAAGATTGATACTTAATTTGATAATTACACTGAAAAAGAAAATCGCGAATGGAATATAGATACCATACAAAGATCACACGCAATTATATTTTTTTCACCTTACCGGTTGCGGATCTGAGTAACATTAGCGCATAAATCCACTTTAAAATATATGATGATCATGGGAGGAAAACACCATAAACAAGGAAAATAAACCAAAAGCGTTCGTAAGCGTAAGAACAGGGAAGATGAACATGTTTGAAACAACTAACGGGCAGAATAATCGGAACATCTTTTTGCATTCTTCGTTTAACAATAGGGCCAATTCCTCACAATCGCGGACAAGTAAATAATTGACTGGGCTCACTGAGTGAACCAAGAGTTTGTTGTTCTGCCTCTGTGTTTATAATACTACTTAGTTTCTGTTACTAACAACTTATTTGTCTATGGACTCCAAGGATTGGTAAAACGCTTAGGATACGGTGTAATTTGATACATTCGCAAGCACTTAACGTTGACAGGGCGTCTAAAGAACTTAATCGCACCAGGTTCAGGACTTCTTACTTCTCCTGAAGGACAATATACATAAAACAGTATAGGTAAAATATACGTATCCCTTCAAGTTTTGCTTGGTTGTTAGGGAAGCCATGAACACGACGCAATGGAGGCAAATCATTTACTCCAAGTGTAAGCTATCCGTGAAGACCACCTCAGTCATGAAGGAAGCACAGCAGAGAATAATGACAGTGAGAGTGAGACAGCAGTTTGGCAATTCCATCATCTGCCGAACTATTAAAAACTGGAACTCTTTGCTGGCACATGTATGTTCAGAACCTTTAAACGAAGCGTAAAAAAGCATCTTTCGGGCCAGCATGACATGTCAACTGACAAGGCACCATTAATTATTTCTTGTCAGTTGCCATTGTGACTTGGGTTCCCCTTTTTGCTTACCATCAGGGGAAGTGGAGCCACTATGTTGTACCAATATAAAAAAAAACTTAAAATGGCATTCGGATCGTGGCATCTGCGACCATCGACCCAGACTCGAAACCACTGGTTGGGTGACGTGGTCGCTTGTATTCAAAACCCCAAGTAGCCCTTATACAACTTAAATTAGCTATACAAGGGCTGTATAATCACTTATTCAGCAATGTATGCTACTTGGGAATGTTTCATAGTAATCTATAGATAGCAGTCGCAGTAGCTGGTCGTCGGTTATGATTGCCTGTTGTGGTCGCCCTGATCGGAATTCCATTATAACTTCTTATACCAAAATAATAAATTTAACTAATGATTTTACAAAATATTGTCAAAACGTTATCCAGTATCTGAAGGACTAAGAAGAAGCTGTCTTGGTCAAATTTATTCTAATTTTACAGTATACGCAGTTGATGTTGTGAAATAAGTTTTTGGAAGTATGGCATACGTAAACATAATATATTTTTACCCCAGTTTCAAATAGTCATATTATGATGAACTGGGTAATTTTATAGCAAAGGACTAAAAAAATGGACTTAGCCAGTTTTTTCCCTTAGGCTTTAGCTTAACGTTTTAACCAACATACAAACTATAAGCTGTTATAATAACAAAGCATAAGCCCGCTTACAGCGCTTACCAAGTTTAGAACCGACTTAAAAATTGTATCTTAGATTTCTTCTAAAACATAATATTCAGAAGTTTTATTTCAAGTATCAAGTTTAAACAAGACGTTAAATTTAGCTGCCGGCTAGACATTTAAGTCCACAGACACGCTAGGCTAGGCGGTCTAGGTTGTTCTCACTAAAATAATCAAATGCCGTGACCCAAATTCGTGCTAGGCTGTAGGCGATGCATTTAGGTTCTTTGCGAATACTATTTTTAGATGCAGCTGCTTACTTCACGAAGTGGAAGTTTCAAACTAGTTTTCGTCATCATCATCACAAGCCAATAGACGTCCAATGCTCGACAAATCCCCCCAAATTCTCCACAACGATGCGGTTCATTTTGTTGGGGGCCTTCCCACGCTGCGTCTTCTGGTATGAGGTCACTACTCAAGAACCTTTGTGCTCCAATGGCCGGTTCTACGAGCAATGGGCCTCACCCACTGCTACTTATGTTTGGCAATTGTCTGAGCTTCATACATATCTAAATTACAACATTAAGTGTTTCATTGTCGTTCCCTTGCCCTTATCACATTTATTTGGGGTCGGCGTAGCATATTTTCTTCCTCCATTCTTCCCTATTACTCATCACTTCCTTCTTATTCATATCATTTCTCATCCATCCATCTTTTCTTTGGCCCTCCTCTCTTAACGCTTTTCTGGTAACGTGGCTTACCACTCTTTGCAGCACATGCCCATACCATAATAGTCGGTTACCTCGCAGCTTCTCTCTAATTGGTGCTACTTTCAGACTTTCTCTTACATATTTACTCATTTCTTATTCTGTCCGTTCTTGTCATCCCACACATCCACTGTCACATTCTCATCTCTGCCACATGTAATCTCATTTTATGTGTCCCTTTTACTGTCCAACATTCTGATCGATAACTATGACGAAAGGTCTTATAAAGCTTTTGTAAATTAGTGTTTACAAAAATTATTCAACCAGGTCGTTCAAAATGCCATGACCTAAACTCACATTAGGCCGTAGGCGATGCATTAAAGGTGGATACCCATTATACCGTATCATGCTATGACCGTGCTATGAACGTGTCAGGCAAAAAAATATTCTTTGTATTACAAAGTATGAGACTATGCATACTAGCCCGTTCCGTCACCAACCATACCCGTCGCGTGCCATGCACGGACCGTCAAATATTGTCGGCGAGGATATTTTGCCGGTGTCGAAACGCTCCGTGAATGGCACGCAACAGTGCTAGAACGGTGCGTGCAGGCGGCCAAACGGGTTAAAACCGCGTATGGTGACCGTTCTAAGCACGTTATAAACGCGTTGTCATATTTCTACCCGCTCTTACCAATCTGATACCGTCAGTTTAGAAGACGCTCGTTATTTGCAATACTTATATATTATAATGGATGACGAAAAATTGATTGAGGCTGTTCGAAAATATGGGTTGTACGTTGTTTCATATACTACAGTTTTATAGATTGTATTACCTACTAACTGCTAAATTTTAATATAGGCAAGCAAGCATTCTGACGTTCCGCTATCCATAGTCATAAAACTAACCTAACCTAACCTACAGTTTACGGTCTTTAACCTAACCTACTAACGCCTCCTTTTTATTTGATTTAGGTTTTTCGAAATAATTTGTAGTAAAGCGGTGCTGAAAAAATAATATTCTAAAGAAAAATACTGGGACTAAACATTATATAAAACAGTTTCTGTGAAACAATATTCTATAAACAAAATCTATCAGCGAATTAAGAATACATAAAAATATTTCAATTAGTTGATGAGTCTGTTAATAAAAAAAAGAGATAATAAAATTCATTGATTTGTGTTTCTGTGAAATATGTTTCTTTCAAGTAAATAGTATTTAAAACAATAATATTTTAACTCAAAATATATGATCCACATATTCATTAAAACATTTTCTGCGAAACGAAATTCTGTGAGATTTCTGTCTGCGAAACAAGGGAACACCGGAAATATGAATTCTGTTGTTTTCTTGATCTTCCAAGTCTAAGATAAGGGCTATCATTACTAATTCCCTCATGGTAAATTTTCTAATAGGCATTGTAAAAGTATAGGTAAGTATAGGAATAATTTTCTTGTCAAAAGTATTCAATTGCTCTTTCAGATAGATGAAACTACATAGAACTGTAACGCCGGGTATGAACGCTTATGCTACGGGGATGATACGCGGACACTACGGTCACTAAACTCGCTTATGCTACGGGGATGATACGCGGACACTACGGTCACTAAGCTCGTTATGCACGGATATGAAATGATGTGGGCACGTTGTAGTGGGCATAGCGGTCCGTGTCGCGTTATATTCCGTGCCTGATACGTTCATATTACGGTCATAGCATGATACGGTATAATGGGTATCCACCTTTACAAATACTATCTTTAGACGGCAGCTGCTTACTTCACAAAGTTCAAAAAGTTTCAAAGCTTTTGCGATTTTAAATAAAATAGAAAGATGGTCAGCGATGTCTAATCGTTATTTTACTTTACAATACTGGTGACATTATAACATTCTAAAAGGGTGTTGAAATAAAATTTAGTAGAGGGGTCATAATATCAGCCGAGCAAACGTGCGCATTAGCACGCTACACCATCCTTTTCTCGAAGCCGTTCAGTACATTTTCGCATTTTATTAACAGCACAAATGCAGACTTTATTTTATTTCGCGTAAGTATTGACACCAACGCCATCTATTATCAAAACTCAGCGTCATCAGCATCACGCTAAAATGGCTTGACAGATTTTAAAATCACTTAACTATATTTATGTGTGCTGCGTGATTTACTGAGAATATTATTTATAATTATACTTAAATATTTCATAATAGTATTTCTGAAGACCTAATTATTTAATACTTATAGCTAAACTCCAAGTTCGAGTTACTTATACCTTATACCTTGAGGAAATACTAATTTAAATTCGAAACATCTGCTACAACTTTCCCAGTAATTTGCTGGCAGAATTATCTGTTGCCAAAATTCTAATTTTCTATAAACGATAAAGTTATCGGCGTTGAATTTTTTCAAGTCTCTTTTACCGTTATTAGCGACCTCGAAGTTTACCAGAAAGCAGTGTCATCGATTCAAACTTTTAGCGACCTTTATTAAAACATTAAGGACTCAAAATCTAACTTTACTTATATCGACCTAAATTTCGAAGAAAAGTAATCGTGACATTGACACTTCTTTTTTTTAACACGTTCACTGTGGGTTGAGTCAAATCGGCCTCAATCGCGACTTTACCTTGGTGCGGGGCTAAAAGTTCGTGTTATCTCTCTTGTGCGGGAGCTGCTGCCGTTTACTTATAAGGCGTACGACAGAGTCAAATATACATTTATTTATGTTTTCCAAAGCCGGACTCATTGGTACATGAAAAACGTTTGAGGTCTTAATAAGCCTCAAACGCACTGGGTATACTTTGTTTTCACTCAGTGCGGATTGAGGTTTATTAATGTCTCAAAAAAGCGACCTCAAAGCCGCACTGAGCGGGACGCGGGCGGCGCGGGAGTCGATCGCTTCACGTTAGTGCGGCCACAGTTATCGATGCAGAACCACGTGTGTTTCACGTTAATCACTTTGCTCAACATTGCCTGATTAATTATATTTTTAAAAATCATTGTTTCTACAGATGTTTTTATTGTATGATAATGTTTTGTTTAAGTCTTGTTCATTAATTTATTATTGAGTAGTAACTCAATAATAAATTAATAAATCTATAAGCATTCTTTTAACTTTCCTTAAATATACTGATACTTATAAAAATTGCTTATCGTGAAATTAACTTATATAAAGAACCATATATTCTTTGCACAAGTAAATATGAAGACAAGTGTTTTTTTATCGTACATGTGACTATATTTTTTACAGATTGTCATACATCAACGGGTTTGTTCTAAATAATCGAAAGATTTATTTCTTCCTTTTAGAGTATTAAAACAAACCTTTTAACCAAGTAAAGCATGTAGGTAGGTACTCTAGTTACAAGGAAACAAATAATAAACTTATCGATAATTTAGCGATATTTGCCATTCTCTTCACTAGGTTTAGATAAAATCTAGTGCGTTTTGAGACCTGAAAGGCCTCAAAGATTCTGAAGGTTTTCTTTCTTTAACCAAAAGTCAGAACCAAGGGCGACGTTAAGGGTATTTTAAGCATTTACTGACGAATGTAGAGCACATGGAAAAAAATGCCTAGTCCGAGTATAGGCAAAGTTATGGAGGATTTAAACACCTACTGAAATCCGAGGTCGATTAGGCCTCACGCGCACTGAAAAAGAGCTTAGGTTTGGGCTGATGCGACCTCAAGCGCACCAGTTGAAAGTTCCTCAAGATTTGTTCCGCAGTGAACGTGTTAATTTTCCTTTCTGACGTGTTTAGACCAAGGTAATGTTGCATACCCCCGTAATGTAACCAAATGTCACTTTGAGGTTTTAAAAATAGATATCTTAAAAACTATACGACGTAAAAATCAACTTATCGTAAATTCTGAATTCAGATAACGTATACTAACGGGAAAAAATATAATACGAAAACCCTTGTAAAACTTAATTAATCCCAATTAGAAGTCGCTTCGCGATTTTGCGTAGAAGAGAAACCCATGATTCTCGTTACCCTAGATGCCCCCAATTCATCGTAAAAAGTATAGTATTACTTGAATATGTATAAGAAATGAGAATACGCAGCTACAGCCGTGTGCCAAAAAAGTCCGTTCAGCCACATCGTAGCGAGGAAACCGCAAAAACAAATGTTATGTACCAACATACAGAAACGTTTACCCTTGTTTTATAGACAAATGTATCATCAGATTTTCAATTCATAGAAATATCATTTCATCGAAAGCATTTTTTTCTGAAACTATAAAATATTTTGGAATGTACACAAACCTAACCTAACCTAACCTAAATCTATTGATTGGCAATTCCAAGATTTCTGATAAATCTACGAGTTCCGAGGAAAAACTTGTCTATAAAATGAGAATTCTATGAAAAGAAATATTCGGTGAAGTGATTTTCTATAAAAGAAGAGGACACCAGACAGAAAACATATATTTTATGTTTTAGGTACAAATATACATAGATCAGGAATAAAACAAAATAAATAAATAAATATTTAGGGACAATCTTACACAAATCGACCTAGTCCCAAACTAAGCTAATCTTGTACTATGGGTACTAGACGACGATATACATAACATATACATACATATATAGATAACACAAATATAGGCACAAATATTCGAGTTCATCACACCAATATTTGCCCTGGCCGGGATTCGAACCCGGGACCGCCGGCTCAATAGGTAACTGCTTACAAACTGCGCCAAACGTGTCGTCAATTTTATTAATTCATTGGTTTTGGGACTAAAATGTGCTACTGCCAGTTTCATTTTTAATATTGGCAACCCTAAATCACATCGAAAAGTTTACGAACTAACTTTCAGTTGCCGATGAATGTTTGATGTGACAAATGGAAGAGACTCCTGTCTCAGATTATCGCTCAAGTTTATTTTCGTATAGCATTGACATTTATTGACACTGCAACTATTCTCAAGCGTGGGTTGTCTATATTTAGAACTTTTACACGTCAGTGACAATAAAACTAAGGAATGTATGTGTTACTGGGTGCTCGACGTTCGATATAATGTTTTTTGACCTAATATCGTTTCACGCAATATAACGTTTGATATCAGGCCTTTTTGTTAAATGTCAGTTGAGTTATGTCGGGGTAGGTTAGGTTAGGTAAGAATCAGTAATAGTTTCCGAAAACGTGTGTTATCAAACATTACATTAGGTCAACTATTGTGTTAGATGAAAAATAATGATATAAAACATTACGGACCCGCTAGCTTGATAGGTCAAAGGGGAATTTTGTTTATTACCATATGGCGACAATTTTGGATTGTATTGGAAATACTCATAGAATCTTTAGAAATACTTAGGTAACCAATAAAAAAAAGAAGGTAGACGTCATGTCATGGGGAAATCAAGGAGGTGGCTATAGTTAGATTGAGAAAACTAAATACATCATCAGCTACGAGATTTAAACTTCAATTTATGATGAAGATGACGTAACCAACAAGGGATATCGGCTAGCCCTTGATTAAAATCCGTTTATATAATTTATTTTATAATGTGTTCTCAGTAATCAAAGCATGTGCGTGTTCATTTTTTGGCCGATCGAGCGAGACAAGCGAAGAAAAAAAATATTTCGCTAGGCCTAAAATCATCTCATATATAGGGTTGAAACGTAAAAAAATCGAAACACACTCGTTAGATTAGCTTAAAATAAACTTTTTTTCATTTTACAAGCCTTTTCAAAACCGTGGACGGTCTCTATTTAATGTAACACTAGTTTCGTGACCGTCTGCAATGAGCGACAGGACGAAATTAACTACGATCCCGAATTAAGCTAATAGACACTAACACAAATTGAATGTAAAATATTTTACTGTCTTCAAAATAAAACCCGCTTTGCATGCCCTTCTTTAGGGGTTCTTTTACATTGGAAATGAGGTACGTTGAAAATTTAAATAGAAGAATCCATACCAGATATTGAGAAGGCAGTGGTTGCAATTAGAAAAAAAATACATTTTCACAAGTACATGACTGTAAATGTCTCATTATTTTTTAATGTGGGTACACAATACAATTTTCATATTAAACCATTTATACAAAGATCAAAGCACAAAGAAAAAAGAAAAGAAATAAGGTCGCTAAGACGTAAAGCCTTTCAAATAAACAATGCAAAGATTGACACACAAAAGCATAAGGAAAAAATCTAAAGGTTATCGTTAGCGGTTGGTGTTAGGTTGGTGGGAAGTTTTACCCGCTGGCCGGTAATCCAGAGGTACAGGGTTCGATTCCCGGTGTCTTCTGCCAGGTTACGCATTCCTATTTTTCTTTGTGATTTGATCTTTGTATCAATGGTTTAATACATTTGATTTTAATTTATTGGTCTTGTTACACACACCCGCGCCACACCGGGTAAGATAAACGTCCCTGTGCTGTGAATTTTATGTCATTAGCAAAAGGTGACAGCATGGTGTAATTAGGCATTAGCGTGTCGAGAACAGGGACGTTTACCTTAAAGTCACCTAAAACCTCATCATTGACTTTTTTAATTTGTTGGCGGCCATTTTGAGAAATGACAGCAGTCCTCAGAGGCAATCCGTCCGCTAATTTAATCCGTGTTGGGACAAAACTTTTTTGTCTGCTTTAAACTAATTAATTGACGTAGGTATTAGGCTTTAGAAAACGATTCTAATGAGTCGCCAAAAGTTTATAATCGTTTTAGAAAACGTACTCGAATAATCGTTCTGAGTCCTGTGGGAACTGTCCCACACAACTGTGAAGACAACTGTGTCTTAGGTGGTTAATATTGCTTTCGTACGTGAAAGAATATTCAGCGATTTTTAGGGTTCCGTACCCAAAGGGTAAAAACGGGACCCTATTACTGAGACTTCGCTGTCCGTCCGTCCGTCTGTCACCAGGCTGTATTTCAAGAACGGTGATAGCTAGACAGTTGAAATTTTCACAGATGATGTATTTCTATTGCCGCTATAACAACAAATACTAACAATAAAATAAAATAAATAATAAGGGGGGCTCCCATACAAAAAAACTTGTTTTATGGTACGGAACCCTTCAGGCGCGAGTCGGACTCGCACTTGCCCAATTTTTTTGGTATTGGAGTTCTAGTTCTAGCAAATACAGGGTAAAATCGATGGTTAATGTCGTGGGATATACCTACATAAAAAAACTACCTTCTTGTGTTGGCGTCCCTATTGGGTTGACGACAAAAGGATAGGACAAGTGTTAAAGTCGAAAAATTTAATTGATAACTTTCAAAAAATTTTAGGATTCCGTAGTCAACTAGGAATCCTTATACGTCTGTCCGTCTGTCTGTCTGTCCGTCCGCGGCTTAGCTCCGTGATCATTTGTACTAGAAAGCTGAAATTTGGTATGAGTATGTGTATGTATCACGCTGACAAAACGGTAAACATATTTATTTATTTATTTATCGTATGGCATGTATGAAGTCACTGGATTACATATAAAAATAATTTATAGTTAGAATTTTGCCCTTCCCAGGTACGCGACTGCTTCTTCACATATTAGTTAAGTGCCATACTTTATTAAAATATTTCGCTCAATCCGGCGCGTATAATCGATATCTTCCAGAAGGTAATAAGTAATTACAGTTACTTTGGCGTTTACGTCCTTTTTAAAGAGCTTGAAATCTTTCTCGTAATCTAAACCTCGGGCTTAAAACCGCTGTTTTAAGCCAGTCTATTGTGAAGGATGGGCAACTACGGAACCCACCACTGAGCGTGGCCCGACATGCTCTTGTCCGCTTTTTTTTGAGATAGCTTACGTCATCGTAAAATATAGGCCGATATAAAAGCCGCCAAGAGCATTTCGGAAATGAAAATAGACAAAATCAATCATAACATAATTAGAAAATCTACAAAGACCCAAGATGTGGTGTTAAAGCTAAGAGCACTGAAGTGGAAATGGGCTGGCCATGTAATTAGAGGAGGGGATAAGTGGAACAAAGTAGTAATACTATGGTATCCAAGAGAAGGCATGAGAAAGAAAGGAAAACCTTTCAGGAGATGGGAAGATGATTTGACTAAGACAGCTGGCAAAACCTGGACTAGACTGGCAAGGAAAAGAGAAGATTGGAAAGTGTTGGAGGAGGCCTTTGCCAAAGGGCACACAGATACACAATTAATTAAAATGTTTGTATAAATGAACTATACCTAATAATATGTATCTGAGAAAAGGCTATAAATAAATAAATAAATAAGAGCTGTCGGGCCACGCTCAGTAGGCCTATGATGGTTGCGTTTATCACGTTATAAATAAGTGTCAAAGCATCCGTCACGTTTTGACCAATTGCGAGTGCAAGGGACAGATGCTTTGTCACTTATTTATCACGTGATAAACGCAACCATCATAGGCCCCCAGCCCGACATGCTCTTGGCGGGATTTTTTTCGTTATAATTATTTTGTTATCATTTAAAAGCGGCAACTAGTCAGTGACGTAGAGTCTCACCAGGCGGAGTGTTTTGTTTTCTTATAGCTACCGTGCTTGAAGAGGCCTTATTCCTTTTAAAATTTATTTTTTTCATATTAGGACACATATATATATAAATTCAACCAACTTTTTGAATTGAATAATACTTTCCCCCGAGTTCTACTAGGTATTAACGTAGCTATTTCATGCTTTTATTGCGTGCAGTCGAAAATAAGTTGAAAAAACTAATTTTTCGCGTTAATTTTGTCAATTTCGAGTAGTTTTAGAAACAAAAATTGTCAATGAAAAATTCAAACTATAGGTTTCAAAATCAATAAACCCCAATAGCCCTGTTCTAGGTAGTAACATCAATAATATGTTAAGAAACATGTTTGGTAATAGAGAAAAATGTTGAACTCAAAAAATATATATGTAACAAAATCAATTATTTTTAAGTCCACTGACATATGGCTTCCAGTCCCGAATTATCGTGGTGGCTTGCCACTGGGAAGAATATCGGTTTTACGACTGTTTTTATAGGGGTTCATCCGATATCGGGACTTATTGATTCTGACAGGTCACTTGAATGTAATCCCATCAAAAACATAAATGTAAAATGAGAGCCAAGTTCAATATCGCGTGCACTTCGCCGACAAAAGAATTGAGATCTGCAAGGGCGCCAAGTTCTTTGCCCTAAAATTTTTAGATACAAGGACATGCGACATACTCAATGCATTTATTTTACTTGGGGTGTAGTTCAATATCAAGATTTGACTTGGCTAGTTTTCACAAATTAATTAAATTTTATAAAAGTAACATAGTCATAGTTCATTATCAAGCTAACAGTATAAGTAACAAGACGTACACTAACTTGCGTACTTACCTTTATGAAAATAGGTTAATGATTTGATTGATTTTGATTTATAATATAAATTTATATTGTAAAACTAGCCAAGTCAAGTCTTGATATTGAATTACACCCCAAGTAAAATAAATGCATTGAGTATGTCGCATGTCCTTGTATCTAAAAATTTTAGGGCAAAGAACTTGGCGCCCTTGCAGATCTCAATTCTTTTGTCGGCGAAGTGCACGCGATATTGAACTTGGCTCTCATTTTACATTTATGTTTTTGATGGGATATCATTACTTTTTGTACAGAAATTATTATGATGTGTAAATTACTTAATTATTATTTGTTAATTAGTTTTGTGTGCTATTTTAGTACATCTTTTGAAAGTTTTGAACAAACAAAGAATTTTCCAAAACGGTTAGTACGTATTGGATTTTATGTGCATGTATGTGTAAGTGTGTGTGTGTGAGTGTATATGCTATTCTAGTATATCTTTCAAACAAAAAAAGAATTTTCCAAATCGGTTTAAAAATGACAGAGTTCTGAGGCAACAACCATCAATAATAATAATAATAAAAAAACATAAAAAAATCACTGTTTTCGATTTTTATATGTATACACACACAATTACTAAGCTGGATGCCAAATTTCACCTTTCTAGGTCACCTGGAAGTGGGTTAGGTTTTTGATTACTAGTGAGTCAGTCAGTCAGTGATAAAAATACCGTTTTTTGGACTTTAATATCTCAATAACTATTTAACCTATATTAATGAAATTTTGGGTTCTACTTGTTCTAAAGGATCTTAATACATAAGCCAAATTTCATTTTTTTATGTTAAATAGATTTGGAGTTATTGGGGGGTCAAAAGTGGCTCCAAACGGTTCGTGTAATATAACACACGGCTGCTGCTCGCCAGTTCCTGCGGTGAACTTGGCTGGACACGCTGCCGCGTGTCTAGATAACTCTTTTTTATACCCGTGTTTCCGTTCTTGGTAATCTTCAATATGTAATCCTTTGGAGAAATGCGTTTTCTATGACTACTATTGCTAAAATGTCAAGAGAGTAGTCCATACTTAATAATATAAATGCGAAAGTGTGTCTGTCTGTTACCTCTTCACACTTAAACCGATGAATCGATTCTCATTAAATTTGGCATAGAGATAGCTTAAGATCCGAGGAAGGACATAGGATAGTTTTCATCCTGGAAATTATACCTAAAAAGATTGAAAAGTGAGTGAACATTTCTGTTGGGGTGCGGTGACCCTGTAGGAAATGTAATTATTAGACCAAAAGCACAATTGCTCTTACATTTGCTTAGGCGCTTTAAATAATCCCTTCTATCAAGTTCCACGCGTACGTAGTCGCGGGCAAAAGCAAGTTGTTTATAAGAAATTCGTTTCGAAAACTAGCCCAAAAATTGTGTGCTACCGAAAACCAGCACAAAGACAAAATACAAATGTCTTAATTTGCATAAAATGTGGTACTTAATGATGCTACTCGTCAAATAAAACAGACACACACATTTTACCAGGAACTGGCATTCAAAAATATATGAGTACGTATATAACAAGCATATTTGGTAATTTAACAGATGTTTGTATTATAGCTGTTTTTTTAAATAGGCTGCATTTAGTCTTCGGAATTACAAAAACCTAGAGCATTCGGAAGAACGAAAAGAGTCGCCTAAGATTTAATTAGAGCCCAAAAAACCCCTTTTCGATTACTTAGTTAGTTTAATATAAACCCCGAAACGATTATTTGCCAGGAATTGTATAAAAAGCATAATTTTCCATATAACGCTTTTCGAAATACATAAAGTAATTAACACAAATTACGGGTCTATCGAGATAATTATTTACCTTTATAATCTAACCAGCCCGTGTAACACAACTATGGTTCGCGACTCATGGCGCGCGACATAGCATCACCCGTCACTCTCTCACGATACGAACAGAAAGGGATACTTAGCATATCTCTCGCGAGAAAAAGTCGCGTGTCAAAGTTGTGGTAGAGGTACAGTACATCTGAGACCACGGCGTGTGCAACCCCGCAGAAAAGAATCTATAAAGTTAAATAAGGAATATCACTAGACCCGTTATAAGTGTTAATTATGAGTACAAACCGCGATGAAGTGTCATATTACAAAAAGTAAACCATAATTTTCCTAACCTGTCTAGATTGTTGAGCAAGTTGTCCCCATTCACGACGAATGCGCGGCCAGATGATATGTAAGTGGCCATACATGGCATCCTACGCTTTGGAAAGCTTAGCTGCGACCCTAGCAATGAGCACGACCTGAACCAAATGCCGATTACGAATGCCTGATAGAAAACGACTGGTGTGGCCTTCAAGTCGCCGAGACGAGGAAAACAAAAGACATTTTATAAATCGAATCTTCGTGAAAATTCTAAAGCTATTGCGAAAACGTGGATTTTAGACAATGATGAAAAAATTAAAGCGGTACTAATGCTTGAACTAAAGTAAAGTAACGTAGGCGTCGCAGGGCTCCAATTTCTGGGTCGTACCTTTCGTGCATATGTATATACCTGCTATGATGGTTGCTAGTGACAAAGCATCTGTCACTTATTGACAACCTGCGGGTGTGAGTGACATTTATTTATCATGTGATAAACGCAAGCGTCATAGTCCCGCTGAAGAACCTAACACCAACAATTGTTGTAAAAAACGTTGTGTATACTTTTTATTAATAATAAATACACAAAAAAAACCTTTTGCGCATTGTTATCACCGCTGTCAAATTATTCGTGTTTTCGTAATATCTTTAGATTATTTTTGTGAAAATTCGATTCATTAAAATCATCCTAATATGTATATGAGTGATGAATAAAAACAAAACACGTTTTAAAACGAACGTTTCGGTGAATTCAAAGTGGCTATCTATGAAATAAAAGACGATCGAATATGAAGCACGAGGTGACTTGGAAGCAACACGAATCGATAACGCATTAAACAAACCGATACCTACGTAATTGGTGCCGTACCGCATCGCATATCACAAAATTATATGTGCAAATTGCATAGTATTGACTAGTTCACGATGTGCACAGCTGGACGAGTAGACGTCACTGTAATGCTAAACCATACACGTAATTTGATACCTTGTACTGTCCGTGAACGAATAGAGAGGCTGATTTATTTTGTACCTATGCATGTTATTCTTTTGTGGAGTCTCTTTGCCACAATTGGGGACCGTGAGTTTCGGTTTGAGCGTCGGTGATGTTGACAAGCATTCGTTTGTATGAACACTACGTAGGATGGCTGCAGACAAGCCACGTTGCACTAGGTACCTTTTTTATTTGAAGCATTTTTTTGTTTTCGCTTTCGAAACTCACGGTGGGGTACCACAAACAGACCACACACTGTCACTGTACACTTCGTCCCGTGTATAGTACATCCGGCGATTGAAGAGTTAATAGCAATAATATAAAAACATAATCATAACCTATACGAGTGCAATCCTAATCGCAAATTCTTTAAAGCTTAAAACGCTTATGCCGTGTCGGCGAAGGTTGTCATTTTTAAGGACGTTATTTCACATTGAACTATAATGCATACTATTATGAAATATTTTTTCTGTGCGTAAGGAATTGCGTAATAGTCTGTAATACCACATTAACTAATAAGCTTATCCTTATGGCTGTTCACTCTTCCCGCCGATCAAACTATAACACGCTACATCATTTATAGGCGACCGATCATTGCATCGAGCTCGTCAAGCTCTCACAAGTCCATGCAGATGCAGGACACAGTGCAGGGGAGAGAAGAGTCAGACCCTGACAAACGCGGCCATAAATGGAGGCACGTCCAGGCTGTCATGGCATACTACCAGGCTCTCAGGAAAATAAAAAGGTTCGATTCGAGGGAGACGGCGAAGCCGCCTCGTTGTCGATTGTTTATCATTGTTTGTTTATGATTTCCCACTAATGTGTTCTTCGTCTGTGTCTAGGCCTTCGGGAATGATTTCACTGGATATGTGTGTTTCTTGTGGATATTGTGTCTTACTAGCTCACCTTAAAGCGTCTACTTTCCTACTGTCACTTGGGATATCGATTTAATGTTTACTTGTTTAATTGCATCTGTTTGAACGTTTAAATTTGAATAGATTTATAAAACTCTAGTATTTAAGCTCCTGACTTTAGATGCAGTTTAGTTCTAGTTTTAGATACTTACGTGGTATAGATACAAACTCACTAATATCTTACTCTACAGACATACTTTTTTTTATATTTATGCAATTTTATTTGTCTAGTGTGAATAATGCATAGCCGCATGTACATTCAGGTAGATGATTGTTTGCACGTATATAAACATTTCAATATAAATAAAGTGTGAAGAGCACAAATAAATAAATAAAATCTTAAATTGTGTATAGAGGCATCTTTGAAATGAAAATTAATTTGCATTATGTGTGTTTATTTCCGATTTCCAAACATTCCAAATTTAAACAACTAAAGCTCTTAGATTGGCGATACTTTTGTGAATACTCTAACTTACAGGCTATCTGAATCAAAATGAAATTTTGACAGCATGATATCTTTGCTTGGCAATTCTAGTGTACGGCCTGAGTTAACGCTCGAAGCGGAGCGTTTAGCGGGGCGGGTTGCGTTGTTGGCAAGCGGCAAACAGGAGCGCGTACTAAAGACTAGTGTTCTAAGAGACTTGAGCCTTTCAGCTGTATTTTTAAACTTTGCCTCGACTTTTCACCTTATTAAGTTCAAATTAGTCTACCTTATTAAAGGCTAAAAGTCGTAACCAAAATGTTGAGACTCAAAAATACTCTGGCCTCTAAGACTAAGCAGAAAAATGTGTATAATAGTACATTATGAAACTATGGTATAATAGAGAGGAAAAGAGCGAGTGGCATGTAAGTCAAAGGAAAATACCGTAAAAAACATGCCACGAGCAAACAGAAGTTCTAACGAGACTTTTAGTCCTTAAAAAGGCAACTTTTTCAAAAAAAGCCTATAGCCTCCTTTAAGACTTCAACCTTTTTTAAAGTACTAGCTCTTTGAAACCTCTACCTAGCTCTAAAAAGAAATCCGGATCTTTAAATATAGGGCTAAAAGGTTCGAGTCTTTCAGTCCAATACGGGAAGGGTATAATTGCCCCTCAAACTAAAATAATTCACATTGTACGGTTTTTTTTTAACTCATAAAGGTTATATTGAGTACTATTGGGTATGAACATTTTCTAACGGATCTTGAGTGTGACTTAGGTATAAAAAAGTTTTTGTAAGCAATCTCTGTAAATTTTTGAAATGATTATTCAAATGCATTTTTTCAGCACTAGGGCATCGCATTTTACTGTTTTAACATTCCGTATTGTTATCTAACAATTTTACAAGTGAATATACAAGTGATTTTTGGCAACTAGAATGTGTTTAAGACTAAAAAATAATGTCAAGATCCGTTAGAAAATGTTCATACCCATTAGTACCTACTCAATATACTCTAACCTAACTGACTACAAAAAGTCACGCACTCGTATGTTATTGAAGTTCAAACCCCTTCGCGTATTGGGCTGTTTAGGAACACTACTAAAGGCACGTATTGATTGCATTTGTGTAACATGAACACCGCACGCCCCGCCCCGCTGCACGCTCAACTCAAGCGTGCACTGAGGCCTTACACTTAACCTGTTTAAACGTGTGTCTAACTTGTTTGTGTGCAATGCAGAACAAAGTCGAACCAGCGATGGATGAAACTGCGGACCACGGTACAACTGAGTTCTGCGATGCAGATGAAGAAACCTCCACTGAAGAGAGAAGACTCATTTTTGAAGAAGTTCTCCACACGGCACATACCAGAGACGCAGGAGACTGTGAGATTTTGCTATCATTGACCCGGATCATGAGCATGTTTGACGGTTTACTCATCCCAAGTAGGCTAGGTGATTGCAACGTGGCTCGGGAAAATATATTGATGGTTATAGACAGGTGAATCAATTTTAAATTAATGCACTAAACTAAAGCCTTTGAAGTTTGGAAATAATATCTAACTTTTTAGAATAATATTTGAAAGGAATATCTGACAACCTCGGACAAATCGACCTAGTCCCAAAAAAAGCTCTATAGTAGGCTTGTGTTATGGGTATTAAATGACGATATTATATATACGTATACGACTGTGTAAAGATAACGGTATACTTTAAATACACAGAATACAATCATAAATATGTTTCCTTACTTTCAAATTGATTTAAGTCTAAGGTCGGTTGGACACATTTAACTGGCCCGTTTACGTTAATGCTTAATTGCGCTAAAAGCTGCTATGTCATAGAAAACATCAAAATCCTCATAATGCTATTTCTTATGTCACCTAAAGGCTTTTTTCTAGAAATTGATTCATCTGTGCTGTGAATTATTAAATCATATTGTCATATAGCCCCAGTATAGTTCTATTTCATTTTCTTTGCTATTCGTAATGAATTAATATTGTTGTTTTCTACCTATATAATACCTGTATCGTTTAAAAGCTTTTTAACAGGAATCAAATGTATCAGTAATATATCTTTGATTTTGCAATTTAAGATAATTTATTACATGCAATTTTGAGGAAAAGTGTGTCTTGCATGCAAAGCTTCCGGTATAAGAATTAAATTTGCTGCATCATGCGATATTGTCGTCCATTTTAAAGCATTCTGAAATGTGGAAATACCTTTTATATCGGTGCTATCAATTTCAGAAAGGTATTCATATTAATAAATTCAATTCCATTAACTTTGACCTAGAATTAGATGCCGCTTAATTACATTGATATTACTTTTGAAAGAATGTAATCAAAGCAAAGTATAATGAATGCGAAGAACTCTATATTTTATGAAATAATTTAAAAGTATGTTTGAGTAAACCCGTATTTTTTCAATTACTTTTCAGCATTTTTAATTGTTTGTTGAGTCATGAATTAAAAATACCAAAATCCTATTAGTATAGGATTGAAGTCTTAAAATTTTAAAATATCTCCGAAGTCCTTGGACATTATCAGTATTCAATTACTGTATAGTTTTAAACTCAAATACGAACCAGTGACATTAAGGTTAAACTAAATTGAGAAATACTGAGACATATAACTTTTGCTCGCGTGTATGTAACACGGGCAAAAGATGGGCAAAAACAGCATAATTTTGGAGTCAATTTGAATAACACCGTTTTCCTTGTTTTATTAAAAAAATATCGATGCTGTTATTAATGTGGAAATACCACATACATTTTTATAAAATATTGATTGACACAAAGATAAATCATGAAAGAAAATTGTATTGGGATCCATTGGGAAAGCACTACACCGATTTAAACCCTGCTTACATTGCAGGGGTCACTGCTTTCCTTGCTAAAATTTACAAGATTCGTAAGAGCAAATGCTGCGATTCACAGAATCACACGTTTTTAATATCTTTCCCCTAAAGTGTGCCAGCGTAACCAAATAAATATCAATTACCTCAGGTAGAAGACACAGGATCGGAAGGGGCGACCGGTGACCACAGATCGACTAACCGACATCGGAGGAGGAAGGTGCGAGCGCCCCGGACTGTTGTCAACCCGGACGAAAACTTCTACTTCTACTGGCTGTGGGTGATCACTGCTTGTGTGCTCTACAACCTGTGGACCCTCATCGTCAGGCAGAGCTTCCCTGAGTTACAGGTGAGTTGTCTAATGAAATAATTAACTTTATTATGCAAGTAAGCCACAAGGGCACTTTTACATGCCTAAGTCTACTGGCATTTCACAAGAAAATACCACTGTTGAGAAGAAACGGCGAAAGAAATTCAACAGTCAGTGATTTTTTCAGAAAGTGAGTACTTAACTTAACTTAATTTGTATCCCTCTTAAAAATTGGCGTATACGCAGTCCTCGAAGAAAACATATTAAAAGTGTATTTTAAGATACATGTAAATAAAATGGAAACTACATGGTCCTCTACTGTATAATATGCCTTTGGCAGTAGATTTTTTTAAATAAATTTCGAGTGATACTCAATACGGTAGTTGATGACAGCTCAAAGCACTACTCTTTATGAAATGTCAAAAACGATCTGTTAGTATGAGGTTTCTATAAAGATACTTGCTTGTGACGTCATTAAAATCAGTGGTCAAACCACGTCTTTTTAGTTTTTATCCAAATAAAAATTGAAGAATGCCCAAAAGTTAGTGGCAGATTATTTTCTTCCGTGTATTTTTGAATGTGAATTTAGTGTTTTCAATGATACAATTTATTTTCACCATAGTCAAATGCCGTAATGGAATTTACCTAAAAAATAAAGACACTCTTTTTTAATATTTTCTATTTAAGCGGATTATATAGCGTATATTAATTATTTAAGCCTTTATTAGAGAAGCTATATTCTGTTGGTAGTGGAAGTGGGTGGTAGGGGCGGGTATAATCCGTTTAAATCGTTTTATTTAAATACCATTTTATTATCATAGTAATGAAATAATGTCATTATTCTATAAGAAGGCTCTATATTCTATAAGAAGGCCACAAGGGCACTTTTACATGACTAAGTCTGCCAGCATTTTATAAAAGGGAAACCACTGTTGAGAAAAAACGCTGAAAGAATATCAACAGTCTGTAATTTTTTCAGAAAGCTTACGTAAAATATAGGCCGATATAAAGTAATAATTTCATCCTGGTATGTAGGTATTATATTTCTAAACTGTTATTTTTTTAAGGCATGTATTTAAATCGATATCTGTATATTCCCTTTTTTCGATCAAAATATTTGAAAGTTTCACCAAAAATACTGACTTGCACACTAATTATGCACACTAAACAATGCGAATTCAATATACTATTTAAAGGTATTTGCAAAACTGTTTTACTGCATATAAAAAAAAAACTAACCTAACCTAACCCGGCCGAGTCGGATCTTAGTGTGCAGTGCGAGGATAATTAGTGCGCAAGTCAGTATTTTTGGTGAAACTTTCAAATATATCTGATGTACAAACCATATTTTTGGTGTGAATTCGGTTAAAAAGGTCATCTCTGGTTTTGTATGATGTTTAAGTTTTTTTGCAGGACATGTTCAGTTAATCAATTGTTTTTTTGCTCAGCATAAGTTTTTCTGGTATGCATTCAGTTAATTAGTTGAGTTACCTAGTGCACTGAAAAATTATATAGATGTGCATTTAAATATATCCCTTTTTTTAATGACTGAATAATGCATACAATTATACAATATAATAAAAAAATGAATCTTAAAATAAAAATTAAAAACTAGGATTGATAGACTATAAATGGAAAAATTTGCCTCAAATCGCTGTATATTGGCAGCGTGCCCAGAAGGCTGACAGCATTTACGTTGTAGCATCAAGCTGATCCGCTATGCTAGATATTGTAGGGATGTAGGCCGGTAAAAAAGAAGTATTTGGTTTAAATAAAGATTCCGTCACTGTCAAGTGAACGACATATTAAAAATATTATTTTATTCCTCTACGAGACGCCACCAAACAACCATATAAATTATTGTATTTCGGTCCAAAATATATTCTAAATTAATAAGTAAAGTGTTTCCCTGAGCCACCACCCTACAATATGATCGAGCCCTACTGCTTTTAAAAATAATGATCGAGCCCTTATTTTTTTAGTTTTGTCAAATAGGTATATATATTTTTAAGTCTGGTTAAATAAGTAGGATAAAATTTGTTTTATCGACTCGTGTTACTTTATCGGCAGAACGTTGACGCCGTGTCGCCAGTTAGGTAGGGCGCTGTGCTGCAAATATTTACAATGCACTAACGTAGATGTCGCACGTCAGGTCTGTGGTGTATGCAGCCTCCTTGAAATGTGACTGGTTGGTCGGTCATCAGATGACGACTGTCTCTTAAATAATTTCGTGCTGAATCAAAGCTTTTCAAACAAAAATACTACTTAGAGAACAGTCGCTTTTTGTTATTTTTTTTCATGGGCTTGCTAAATTATAACAAAATATTTCAAAGATTACGTTAATTCTTCTCATATATAACCGAAGAAAATATTATATTTGGTGGTCTATATCGCAGTACGATGCTTTAGATATGTGGGTGTGGCGAAAAATACCGCGAAACTGGACTGCACGCTACACTAATTTCTCCGTAATAGCTCAACTCAAACTGATAAGCCAGCCAAGTCTACCATCTGCCTCCAGAAAGTGCTACAATACTTTGGTCACATAGCTCGCAAAGACCCTGGCAATTTGGAGAGACTGATGGTGATGGGAAATATGGACGGCACCAGACCACGGGGTAGAAGCCCAATACAATGGTGTCATCAGATATCCAACCAACTGGCAACGACTTTAAGCAGCGAGCTCCAGAATGCAACCGACAGGGAGAAGTGGAGACCTGCTATCAAAAGTATTAATCGGCAAAGTCACGCATCCTGAGCAGTGAGGGACTGACTTAGAAGAAGATAATGGCACATGCCATTATTACGAATTGATTAAGCTTAGTTACAACCAAATAACGTAACCCGGATAACGTGGTTTCACCATGAGAGCGTAGTTTTCCTGGTCTCCAACCTTCATACCTCACATCACTGTAAAGCGTCTGAACTCACACTAGAATGCGCTATCACAAACGACGACTGAATAACACGATATTTACAAGGGAACAACTCCTAAAATGTTACCAAGTCGGGGAGAAAATCGCTTTAACACAAACGATATTTACTCTCGATATAAAATTACTCGAGGAAATGATATACGTAGGGCCCGGATCAACTGAACTGGGAATATAAATACCCACCATTACGCACTCAACCGTCTAAGACCGCTCAGATATTAAGGACAAGTATTAAATTGCTGATCATTATTATTTAGGTATTGCTACCAATGCCCATCTATTTTTACCGTCCGTTTACGTTAATATTTACACCTGGTAACTACTCGTATGGCGTCGCATACAAATGAGGTTCAAACTTTACGTAACCGGGTTGAAGAAATTGTGGTGTCGTTCTTGGCTGTTTCCTACTTCAAAATCTAACCAATTGTGACTACAGTTTCTTTGTCAGACCGTTTTGATTTTTGCGTTTAGTAGGCAATAATAAATAAGCGCATAACCAAGTAGCCAGGATCATTCACCAGCAACTTGTTCTTCGATACGGTCTTGTGGGGTCTGTGGTGCCGTATTATAAGTACGCACCGATGCCAGTTCTCGAAAATTGTCGTGCCACGTTCTATTGGGATCGATCTATCATCACGGACAGGACTATTGTAGCCAATACGCCTGATATCGTGTTGGTAGATCGATCCAAGCGCCAGGCAGCGCTCGTAGAAATTACTATCCCCCATGGCGAGAACCTCGTGAAGACCGAGAAGGTCAAACTCAGCAAGTACCTTGACTTGACTCACGAGGTGACCGCCATGTGGGATGTTGACTCGACGATCATTGTCCCGATAGTCGTTTCGGCGAACGGTCTTATAGCGAAGAGTCTCGACAAACATCTCAAGAGACTCTCGCTAGATGGCTGGATCAAGGGCCAGATACAGAAGGCGGTACTCCTAGAAACGGCGCGCATTGTCAGGAGGTTCCTCTCTCTGCGGCCCTAACCACCGGTAGCCTGGGCCCTGCCCCGCTGCCGGCGGCACCCTAGGTTTGGTGTTTAGGGTTCCGTACCCAAAGGGTAAAAACGGGACCCTATTACTGAGACTTCGCTGTCCGTCCGTCCGTCCGTCCGTCTGTCACCAAGCTGTATCTCAAGAACGGTGATAGCTAGACAGTTGAAATGTTCACAGATGATGTATTTCTATTGCCGCTATAACGACAAATACTAAAAATAAAATAAAATAAATATTTAAGGGGGGCCCAAGCAACAAACGGGATTGGTTGCGTTAACTTTGCACCTCATTTGTATGGGGCGCTATACATACAAGGTGCAAACTTAACTTAACCACTTAAGGATGGAGTGTTTGTACGGAACCGTCGGTGCACGAGTCTGACTCGCACTTGACCGGTTTTTTATAATATGTTTATATTTCTTAATTTCTATATTGTATTTTACTTTTTATATAAATTTATTGTAAAGAAACCTAACTTAAGAATTAAATAAAGGAAATAAGAAGCGCATAAATCAAAACGGTCCGACCCAGAACATTTCCTTTCTATTCAGTTTGCGAAAATCTCGTTGCGATTGATTAAGTTTCGGAAAAGGAAACAGTCGAAGACGAAATCTCGGTTTGTATGGAAAAATGAGCATTGATATCCTCTTAAATGTTGTTATAATCGTCTTTAATAAATTTGACATCGTAAATAAATTTATAAAAAACCAAAGGAGTTTCAAGGCCGAAAGATAGGGCAAATTCAACAAAAATATTCGTGGGTTGGTTGTTTTTTTCGTACTAGCAACAAATGCGGGGTTAGAGACGTTCTTAGTAGGTAAGCAAAGGAAAGATCGTCCTCATATTTTTAAACTGGTGGTTATCGTAACTACTATAAGTCCACATGGAAAACTCCATCCCACACTTGTCTAAACTGGTAAATACTAAAGTATCACAATATCCTATTAATACTGGACTAATAATCAAGGACTATAGGAAAAAATATAATTTAATCGTCTTTCTTTACTTAGTAATGGCGTCTACCTGACTACCTACTTGAGGTTTTCTTCCTAAGGACCTCTATTAATAATCTTATTAAAACTTTCATCAGACCTAATTTAATTATTTTACTAAGCGGTTTACACTCACGTGAAATTGTCAGGAACGGCCCGACATGTTTTGAACTCGTATGGAGCTTGTGATCAGGGACTGTATGCCGCCGCGGCAACTTCGTCACTCAATTAAATCAATGTCAACTATTGACAAAGGCCTTAGAGTTAAGAATCCATCGTAACGGCACCTTATCTACGAAACACGCTTCTCTTTTATGGCGGACGATAATGAGGTACAAAACCACACAATAGTACACACAACGCCAACCGAAGGGCTATGTCTTTATATCGTCTCGTATCTTTTCATCGTCAACATCCTGTATCGATCTGTCACCTGTTTACAAACAGAACCCAATTGTTATTCCTCTGGGACGTGGCATCATTATTCAAACAAGGCTACGAAATAATATATATCCAACGAAATTTATTCCGAACGGTTGCTACCCGTCAGGGCGTACTGATTCAATACTACCCTTTCGCTTTTACGGATTTCTATTCCGTTTAACATTGAGCGACAAAGACCTTTATTTTAAATGTCATTGACGTTTCTGGACCCATGCTTTGATGGGAACAGGGTTGAAAGGTTTTTTTATTACTATATGTCTCTTGCAATTGTGGTAGCAATATAGATACTGATGACGCGGTTGGCTCGGTTTGTAGAGACCTGCCTACTGCGCCAGCGGTCCTGGGTTCGAATCCCGGCCAGGGCAAATATTTGTGTGATGAATCGAATATTTGTTCTTGAGTCATGGTTGTTCTAGGTATATATTAAGTATATATTTATCTAGTACGGGAGCAATTCACTTCCCCGAATTTCATTTGTCATAAATGTATCACTTGCCATAATTTTCATTTGCCATAAACTTTTTATTTCATAAATCATAAACTCTTCGGGATTTCTTTAATACTATCAAGATACTATTCATGAAGAAATCATTAGGTTAGGTTAAGTTTGTTTTATGAATATCCCGATAAGTTTCAGCTTACAGAGACAAATAGATTTATGGCAAATGAATATTATGGCAAGTGATAGATTATGGCATAATATGAAATTCGGGCAAACGATAGAGAACCATATAAGTACGTATATCGTCGTCTAGTACCCATAACACAAGCCTTCTTGAGCTTAATTTGGGACTAGATCGATTTGTGTGACGTTGTCTGACATTTATTTATTTATTTATCGTGGCGTAATAAAACTAAGTAACTAGATTATTTTTCTTTGCGTTATGTGTACCAAAATAAATCATCCTCCTAGCCTTTGTCCCATATCTTTGTAGAGAGTGAATTCTCAATTGGGGTCGGCTACCTAAATCCCAAGATGTGGCGTAGGCACTAGTTTTTACGCAAGCGACTGTTAGCGATCAGAGAGGGAGCAGGTTAATATTCTTCAAACAACGGATAAATTATATAGATTTATTATAAAACATAATATGAAACAAACAAAGGAACACACTAATAACTATAATTATGCACACACACGCACACCTCATGTTATCACAGCAAGTTACACCAGCCGAAAGAGGGCCTGGCTTTTTTTTTTTTTTTTTTTCCAAACAGAGGAGACGGAAAGCCTAGTGTGGCTGCATCCGCAAGTCCAAATTGCGGGGGGGCGGGGTTAGCCGCCGGCCCCGCAGACAAAAGTGTGAGCGCCTTAGCGCTCAGAGAAGTGGGAGTGGTCGAAAAAAGATTTACGACTTTGGTCGTATAGTATGTGATCCGGTAAGAAAATTTTAATAGTCATAATTTTTTTTTTTATTTATTTTAGAGAATTGAATTTAAGGTGATTTTTGTCAGAGAATGGAGTGGTTGAGTATTTGTAAAACATGAGTGTATTAGTAATAAAGGGGTTGAGTATAATTATCTTGGTGGACGGCCCCTCCGCCTGATGTGGATCAGGGTGGGGTCGTCCAACAGAGTGTCCTCGTCGAAGTCGGACGGCGCGGCGTGATCGTCGCATTCCATCGTTGGATGGTATCGTCGATCACGTCGTCCGGGTCATTCAGTCCGTGTTTTGGCCTTTTGATTGTCAGTCTGTTAAATAATCGTCTTTGTCCGAGAGTCATTATAATGGGTTCCGCTTGCGAAGCCGCTTGCGAATCCGCATGCGAAGCCGCTTGCGAAGCCGGAGGGATTCGCGAGTCAGTGGAGTATTGTAAGCAATCTTTGATTAGAGGGTTTTCGTGTTTGAGAGCGTTTTCGATAAAGTTTTTTGCGTGAGTTTTTAGTGTTTTATATATTGTGGGCATTTGTAGGTCGTAATGGACTGATAGGTTAGATTGATACCAGGGGGCTGAGTTTATTCTTCTGAGTAGTTTGTTTTGGAGTGTTTGAAGCGGCTTTAGAGTGAGTTTATCAATGTGTGAGAATATCGGACATGCGTAAGAGAAGATTGGACGGATGCAAGTATTGTATAATCGGAGTTTATTTCGTACAGATAGTTTGCTGTTTTTGTTCAACATAGGTCCGAGCCTATGTTGAACAAATAAAGCTTTGTTGCGGACGGCTCTGATATGTGGTCTATAAGAAAGTTTCCTGTCCAACACAACCCCCAGGTATTTTACTTGGTTAGTCCAGCCGATCTGAGTGCCGGCCATTTTGATGGGTTTGATTTTGTCGTTTATTGTGTTTTTGGTACGTGTGAATAAAATGGCCGAACTCTTTTCAGCGTTCACCTCGATTCTCCAATCGCGAAACCATCTGTCTAACTCGTTGATGGCGGTTTGGAGGTATTTATGGAGAAGACGTGGACCGTTGGTTGTGGCATATAAGGCTGTGTCATCCGCGTAAAGCGCTAGATGCACGTTTGGCTGATTGTTGGGAATATCGTTAGTATAAATAGAGTATAGGGTGGGAGAGAGAGTGGAACCCTGTGGGACCCCCGCCTTTAGAGGGCGGGGGGCCGAGAGGGCTCCCTCCACCCTATACTTGAATTCACGGTTTAATAAAAAGCTATGAATGACGGCTACCAACCTGGGTGGCATGCCGGTCTCATATAACTTGTATATGAGGCCGGCATGCCAGACCCTGTCGAACGCCTTGGCGACGTCAAGGAAGATAGCCCCCGTGGTTTGACTGCCTACTTTAGAGAATCCATCTAGCACGTGTTCAGTGATTCGGAGGAGTTGGTGTACACAAGAGTGTCGAGATCTGAAGCCAAATTGTTCGTTTATCAGTATGTTCTCCTCCTTTAGGAACCACTGAACACGTGCCAGAATAATTTTTTCGTAGAGTTTTGCAAGGGATGAAAGAAGTGAAATGGGCCGGTAACTCGCCGCCTCGGTTCGAGGTTTCCCCGGCTTTGGGATACCGATTACGATAGCGAGGGCCTGGCGCTCTGGCGCAGCCCTTTTATTGATTCTCAATCCCCGCCGTTACACCGCCCGTGGTGGGACCCCAACTTCATCCTTGACGAGTAGATGGCGCCACTGGCGGCGGTGCAATGCTGATGATGTACTTGCACCCGCCGCCAACACGGCCATCCTGAGCTGGTGCCTGCCCCAGGCACCTCGAGAGTTCATTCTATAATAACAAAATCACCATTAGTTTTAAGTTAGCATCATTTTTTTCCTATATCCCTATCATGATTCCTGCCGATTTTCCCTATATCCCTATCATGATTCCTGCCGATCTAACATAGCTCATTTATAAGCACACCTAATAAATTTCTTAGCCTTCCAATTATGACATTGCGGTTACACTCATACTATTGTGATGACTATTATGCAAGTTACCTTTACAGTTCTATCTGAACTCTGCTTAAGCGGCGTTAACCAACTATGCCTCACTTAAACCAGCCAGATTTATCACTGTTTGCCGACACAATACCATCACTTAGTTCGGTGTTATAGCAATAGCCCATACCACGCGATAAATGCATCAAAACGATAATTTAATTAAATAAAGCATTTAACTTGATTTGTCTCCTACAAATATACATAAGTATAACCAAAACTGTTTAACATATAAACAAATAATCTGCACGTATTTAGTTTTAATTATTATAATATCGAACAAACTAACGTGAACCCGATATAGAAATCTTTCAAGTATTACTATTGCAACATGGAAGTACAATTTAAGAAACAAATACGACACAAGACTGATATTTAACCTTAATGTTTTTGTCCCACTATTTATTCCCAATGATATCTACAATATTAATTCAAACTTCTTGAGTAATGACGTCGTGAAATGACTATTAAAGAAATTAAACACTAAGCACCTAAGTAAATACCTAACATACGAGTGATTCGGCTTATTATCCACGGGAACAAATGAACGCCTGTACACCCAATGACAAATATCCCTTGGCTTGCACTACGATCATAAAATGTTCCACCAAATAATACCACCAAATAACACCACCATATTCCACCATGAATAACCCTTTGCACGCAAATACATTTACACATTTGAGCATATAATGTGGGATAAATTAGCATCTAATATCAACAAACAGTTTCCACCCAAGCAACTCGTTAACCTCTCGAATTCAATGTACTTTTGACTATTTTATAAAGAAATCAGTACGCTCGGCTTTTCCTGACCTATATTTTATATAACAATGTTACTCACAAACATTCATCTTATTACACTTCCTATCAGTCAATTTAGCGACAATTCTATATAAAATCCTCCTATGAATTGTCACGATTAAAATAAACCCTTTGTTATACGCAACAACGCAACACATCGAACAGCCGTTAAAATTACTAAATTAAAGCTATATACCTTTCATACCGAGTCTAACCATATCTGAATAAACAAAATATTAATCCGCACTAAAAATGCAACCTCCGATTAACAAAATCATCGCGACACTTTTTCCGTTTAAATTTTTTCTTTCCTAACGCGGGTAGCTACAAAAAAATAACCGAAATATTACCTTCTTTTACCATCTCAAAATAAATTATTTTCTTTCAAATACGTAAACTACTTTAAATATCAGTAATCTACACCTATAATCATATTGTATACGAAATCGAAAACATGACCATATCTTAAATATATTTGGCACAATTAAAATTTCTAATAAATACCAGTTATCAATAATTAATAATTATAGCAGTTATCAAATGCCATTTAGTTTTTGTCATTTACTGTTTGTCTATTTAACATTAACCAATAAGGGCTTACGATCACGCATTTATAAATTACCAAGCCTTTTTAAATTACCAACACCAATACCAAAATACGAATAAAAATGTTTATCAGACCTCACCAGATTTTCTCATCAATTTCACATTACGTATGGGATACATTTACGTCTGCCGCAGTTCTCACGACCACCGCTGCTTAGCTCCACGTCCACATGAAGCTCTGCATGAATGCTGCCTGATGCACCAACATTTGCTCCAACATGACCATGTGACGTAGCTCGGAAGACAATAGAGTGTAGTTTACCATCAATTTGCAATTTAAACAAAGAACATAATTACGGCGCGGCGCGCGAACGCATCCAATATACAAATCAAAATCAAATGTATAGCTTTTAAACGAATGTGTGCATAATATCTTTGAGGTAAAAAAAAAAAATTTATACGTGGGTGTGAATTCAACCTATCCCACTACTGATGTTAGCGATCAGAGAGGGAGCAGGTTAATATTCTTCAAACAACGGATACATTATATAGATTTATTATAAAACATAATATGAAACAAACAAAGGAACACACTAATAACTATAATTATGCACACACACGCACACCTCATGTTATCACAGCAAGTTACACCAGCCGAAAGAGGGCCTGGCGCTCTGGCGCAGCCCTTTTATTGATTCTCAATCCCCGCCGTTACACCGCCCGTGGTGGGACCCCAACTTCATCCTTGACGAGTAGATGGCGCCACTGGCGGCGGTGCAATGCTGATGATGTACTTGCACCCGCCGCCAACACGACTGCCATCAGACCTTCCAACCCAGAGGGGAAACTAGGCCTTATTGGGCTTAGGTGGTTTCCTCACGATGTTTTCCTTCACCGAAAAGCGAGTGATAATATCAAATGACATTCCGCACATAGGTTCCGAAAAACTCATTGGTACGGGCCGGGTTCGAACCCGCGACCTCCGGATTGAAAGTCGCATGTCCTAACCACTGGGCTACCACCGCTGTACCAAAATAAATATTTAAAAAAAAACCGGCCAAGTGCGAGTCGGACTCGCGCACAGAGGGTTCCGTACAAACATTTTCCATCCCTAAGTGTTTAAGTTAAGTTTGCACCTGGTATGTATAGCGCCCCATATAAATTAGGTGCAAAGTTAGGTATTTGGTATTAAAAAAAAACTACCTACTAGATCTCGTTCAAAACAATTTTCGTTGGTAGTTTTTATAGTAATGTACATCATATGTTTTTTTTAGATTTTTCATTTTCTTATTTTAGAAGTTAGAGGGGGGGGGACCAACTTTTTTCCACTTTGGAAGCGTCTGTCACGCAAACTATTCGGTTTAGAAAAAAAATGTTTTATAAACCTCGATATCATTTTTGAAGACCTATCCATAGATACCCCACACGTATGTGTTTGATGAAAAAAAAAATTTTGAGTTTCAGTTCTAAGTATGGGGAGCCCCCAATATTTATTATTATTTTTTTATTTTTGAATCAAAATCTTAATGCGGTTTACAGAATACATCTACCTACCAAGTTTCAACAGTATAGCTCTTATAGTTTCGGAAAAAAATGGCTGTGACATACGGACGGACAGACGGACAGACGGACAGACAGACAGACAGACAGACAGACATGACGAATCTATAACGGTTCCGTTTTTTGCCATTTGGCTACGGAACCCTAAAAAAACCTTAGGAACATAATCGTGTGTGAAATAAACAATTCTAGAATTTCGTCGTTTAGGTTCACTTCGTCCAGACCAGATTACAATTTTATCAACTTCTTAGCACGTCAACATTTCCATTTCGCCCATATTCAATTTCCAAATGATCCACTTCCTATCTCGTCCACATTCCCAACTCGTCCACTTTCCCATCTCATCCACATTGCCATGTAGTCCACATTTTAAGATTTTTCTAGAAATAATGAACCGTCTCCACAGAAAACTGGGACCTATATATCTCATCTCAATTTTGGAAATACGAAGGCGATAATGATTGTCAAAAATGCTATTCATACAGATGAATTTCTGTTTTGAACGAAACGTAACTGACTGATTTCACGCAATACACGGTCAAGTTAAAGTATGCGCCTGTTATTTATGCCGTCGCATACAAAGGAAACGCAAATTAAGCGCGACCGGATTGACGAAGTTGCGATGTTCTAGAGATATCGCCACTTGTCAAGTAGGGACACGTGTGACGGATGGCGATGAAATGGAGAGATCTCCATCATCTCTCTAAAAATGGTCGAATTACCCTCCCTGATTTCCAATACAGTTTCAGAATGTTATTACTAAAGATAAAAGAGTTAAAATAACAAAAGTTTCTTCGTGTGTTGTTACTTTGTAAACGAAAGAAGCATTAAAAGATATCAAACTAAAATGAACGAAGTTAGAAAACAAACACATTTAAGTTTCAATCATGGCATGCTCTGTTAGCTCTAGACGAGAAGTATTTTAACTAAAAGAGTTGTCAAACTTGATATTTCTTTTATATCTAACAAAGTCTTGGGAAATAATGAAAGAGTAAGACCACTAGAAACCTTCATTGCTGTGTTTTTAAGGTGAGTTGAGTATTTTTAAGAAATCAACCGTGTCGAGTGTTCGTTGAATATATAGGTAGGTATTAACATTCTATATGGATAGATAGATATCTATCAACCACAGACATCCACTGCTGAAAATAGGCCTCCCCCATGACTCGCCACAAAGTGCGATCCCGTGCAGAAAGCATCCATTGATTCCCGCTACCCTCATGAGGTCATCCGTCCATCTAGTCGGTGGCTGACCACGCTGTGCTTTCCTATACGTGGTTGCCACTCTAGTACTTTGCTGCCCCAACCGCCGTCCATTCTCCGGGCTACATGGCCTTACCATTGCCGCTACAACCGTGTAATCCTGAGAGTCATGTCCAACTAAAATCTAAAATTAATTAAATTAAATAAACTAAAACAAGTCTACAAAACTGTGCCGCCGCGACATGGTCCCGAAGACGCTGGCAGCATTTCCTCGCTGAATCGCAATGTTGATGCATTGTGCGAGGAAGCTGCCAGCTCTTCGGTCACCAGTAGACTCAATGAGCCTTTTACTGAGGTTTCAGTTGTATATTAACATTACATCATCATATTTATATCCAACGGACACTTAACACGGTTGATTTCTTAGTAATACCTACTCAGCTCACCTTAAAAACACAGCAATGTATGTAGGTTTCTTACGATCGTACCCTAGCATTACACTACTCGCGAAGTTGACCTAAGTTGGGCGATTATGATAGTGTGGATTGGCACTTCACTGCAGAAACTCATACTTAGACCGCCTGTTGTTTACCTCTATTGAATGTTACTTGTAATTTGTTTGTATTTATTTCCTGTTGAGGTGTGCAATAAAGAATATTCTATTCTTTTCTATTCTTAGGCCAACTTCGCCTCGGTCAACATCAGGAGAGTGTGGAGCCGGGTTACTCTTTCATTATTTCCCAAGACGTCTAAGTAAATACGAAACGATAGTCGATCTTAAATACTCCCTTGAGACTCACTTTGGCTGTAGACAGGTCTTCTCCGCCACTTACATTTGGTAAAACGATTTTCGGGATACCTTCGACTCTAAATCTTTCGCTAGAAAGACTAGAAGATTTCTTGGCGACAGTAATGTTTATTTAGCAAACTACGTTAGCAAGAGTTTGAGTAAAACATGGGATAGAAGAGCAATCAAATTAGCTAAGCTCTTTATATTGGAATGTATTTCTAATTCAAAGTCTTGGTGCGACAAACTCATCTCGAATCGGTTTCCGACAGGCCCTTAATCTGATTAAGCTTCGAGTAATACTCTCAAAGTGAAGGATATTTTGGTAATTGAAAGTATTTTCCAACTTCCCTTATCTTTGCTTATATCTCAGCTTTTTTTTATTTGTTGACGTTTATATATGTATAGTTCGCCCTTTGTACTGATGTTTTGTGTTGCGCAATATGTTTAAATAAATAAATAGGTAAAATAAATGTTTTATCTGATAGTCCTTGCTATAAGGTTCTACAAACTACAGCCTTAAAATGACCATACTATGGTTTTAATCAATATTTTTATTGTTTTTCAAAATGACAGTTTGCTATTTTTTGGGCTGAAACGCTCTTTAACACCCAATAAAAAAACTGGTCGTTGATTGACACTTGTAGCAGTAAGCGAGGACTATCGAAAAAAAAAGTTACATTTAATTATTTACAAATATCTTTACCAACCCTATGTTGAATGGTAAAGTGCCACTTTGCATGTTCGATCTTAAAAGAGTAATAATCGTTTTCCATTTAATAACTGGCGATGACAATATGCATACCTATTAAACTACTTTCGCCCCAAGAGCTATTTTAAATTGCTCAGCTTTCTATTAACGGAACTCTTACTGTACCTACATCGTAAAAAATGCACTTCCTTTTATTATTACTGGCTTTTTAAAAATAAACATTTAAATTTAACATATTAAGTAGGTACTACATCTTTCTCGTGGTTTTACTAACACGGAAAACGTTTGATTCTTCAATAAGGTTTATTTTTTGATTTCAATATAAAATTTATCGTATCGTATCGTATCGTATCGTATCGTATCGTATCGTATCGTATCGTATCGTATCGTATCGCATCGTAGCGTATCGTATCGTATCGTATCGTATCGCATCGTATCGTATTGTACCATACGTTGCCTATATTTCAAATGTCATAATACAGAAGTAACTTCAAATACCCTTTTTAAAGGGGTAAGATATCAGGGGGAATAACTGATAGCCCCCTGTGTGGATGCCTGTCGGCCGAAGAAGGAGCTACCCACGGTATCCTGAACTTCGAGAAGCTTGTGGAGACTCCAGGAGAATCCTGCGCTTCTGGATGGAGTTAGGTTAGGTTAGGTTAAGCCCACGAAATTAAGCCCATAACGATAAGGAATAAAATTGCTTTTGCCTACTGATGGAACTAACAAGTTTTGCAGTCAATATTCCTCATCTAGACTATTATAAAATTGATTTGTATTGAACATTACCCAACTAGCAAAACTGAACCAAATTTAGCTGTAAATCAGTGACAGACGCAGTTTTATATCCGTGATAGAAACATCTCTATCACTGGGAAGTGGCCCCAGTTTTACAGCTATTTGATGATATATCATGTGTATTTTGGCACCGCACGTCACTACTTTGATGTATATCCATGATACTACAATGTTCTATGAATCTCTTTAGCGTTACACCAATGGTGCCTGAATCACTATATCACTAAATTATGATAAGAAAGTAACAGCAATGCTGATATAGAGCTGTTTGTTGTTATATTGTTATTAGGGATTCTTTTATGTCGCATATCGTTAGTGCTAAATACTGAGTGTTATGTGTAAATAAAGTTGTATGAAAAAAAATGACCTTACAATTAACAGTTTTGTAAGTATAATAAAATAGCAAACTATTTTTGTGTTAGTAAGTAGTGGTCAAGTTGCTTTTAGGTACGTGCATAACGGGTAATTTATCATGCGCTCAAAATTTTATTGATGAAATAATAGCATATTATTTGTGTTTTTTTCATGCCCCTATTAAATATTGAATATTTAATTAAATAAAAGATATTTAAAATAGCAAATTATTTAAAGTCACCAATATGTATCTAAAATGTGTTCTGGTTACCGATATATCACAAATTTACAGTTTCCCACCGCCATTACCAAACACTTTCGGGTTCCTTAATAAAACTAGTAAAACCCCCTACTGTACCTACCTTTAGGTAATAAATAAAGTATCTTCAATATTGTTCAATTCATTTGCGTGAAATGAAAGTGGTTATATTTTTGGTCAATTACTGTTTTTCAAGCAGAAGTAATTTCATAAAACTCAACAGATTTGAATGGCTGTGGAAGAATATGTTTTCATCTTCTCCATTGTCATCAAAACTGTCAGTCGCAAACAAGTCATCTTGGTATCCTGAACAATGTTCTGTTAAAATTTCATTTTTTGTATCTACGGAACCAACTTCCGAATTCTCGACGCTGGTTTGACTATCATAAAGATCCTATAAATGAGGTTACAACAGCTGATATACATTTATTTAGCGTTATATTAGTAACAATAATGTTTATATGTCACTGATGATATAAAAGGTCTTAAAAAGTGTATTTGCAACTGTTTAGTGTTAATGTAGATCTTTAAACAACTTTATGCTGCTGGTGTTAAGGAAACGCCATTATATGATACTTTAGACGCATATCAGCTGCGTTATGTTCTTATATATCTCGAGTTAGCTCCATTAGTGCACTGATATATCACCAGCGATATTGCAGCGCATTAAAAGCCACAATAGAGTTACTTAGCTGTATACAGGCACTGTATATATCTGATATGCAACGAAATTGCTCTAAATCACAGTTAGGGATACTGTTGTGCAGCTGTGTTATATGTGCCGTATTAAGAAGTCCAGTAAACGTTTATGTCATCAATTCTTATCACGATATAGCTGTATAAGATTATACAGCTAAATGATGATACAAGTCGCCAATATACAACATAGCAGCTCCGCGTTGCTATTTTATGACTTTTATATCATTATTTAGTGTTAATACATTTTATTTTATCACTACTTTGCTAGTTGGGTAGTTTCCTATGTTGATGATTTTAGTAAAATCTGAGTAGTGCGATGCACGATCGCCTTTTGTTTTGTATGGGCGCTCGGCGCCATGCCAGTCTGGCGCCATTTGTTGGTTACAATTTCTTTGGCTGAACGGATTTTAACCAATTTTAGTACGGCTATGGTAAAGAAAAAAAATACGCCGACGAAGTTTCGTTAGACGAAGAACCTAATAATCGTTAAAAGAATAGCCATCTTGAAATAAACCCCCCGCTAGAATGATCCAAATAAACAAAACAAATCGTATAATAGCTAACGATCGCCTTTCCAAAACGCCGTACATCCATATTCGCTACTATATTTGACTGTGTATTTTGTCATTCAAAGCTTAAGGTACAATTCAGAAGTAAGTATATATATGGAAGAAAAAGTCCTTTTGAAGGGTAAGTCGTCAGTAGTAATGACATACAGCACATATCCACCATATCCCTGAGTCCATTTGGTCGGGCTAACGAGGCATGGCCTATCTAATGAAAAGGGTGTATAAACAGAGATCCGTATAGGTGCTTATCTGCGATGGGCAAAATGTAATCGATTGACGATTAACGATTAAGATTAACCTATTTAATCGCAATCAACGATTCAAAATAACGATTAATCAAATCTGAATCGGACAAGTTTCGATTAATTTAATCGGGATTAACTTAATCGTAGATTAATATCCAGCGATTACATTTTTAATCGATTAATATTAGGAACAAGTAACATATAATTTCTGTAAGTCTAAGTCTCCAGTTGCGTTGATATTTTTATTCGAATAATTAATTAGATGACAAGATCCCTTAGCGCAGTATTTCTTACACATTCGCAAAGCACACGTTCTTAATGCTTATTAAAAACGCACAAATAATATTTCCATACATATTTAATAACGCTGAAATCGTACTTTAATACGAATCAAAAGTATTAAGCACCATAATTCATCTGGATTCGGAGCATAATACAATTTCCGTGTTAAACTCCGTAATACGAGGCTCAACTGTAAACACCCGGTGTCTCTGACACAGAAAACCTATACAGGGTGGAACAGATCGAGGGACTTTTAAGCAAACAGGGAATTGTTCAGACTGAGTACTTCATTTTTCACCAATGAACTATGTAAATATTTCTATCCATTTTTAAGATACCGTTTGTTGAACATTCGTGTAAAAATCTGCATATATCAACCCTGGCATCTTTTAAACATCGCATTGTATTAGTAGGGTTGTCACTAATATTAAAGTATTTTATGTTGATGACTTTTCTTTTACTTTAAATCCTGCTTTACAATTATAATGGGTCGATTGTACATCACTCACATACTACTATCCTGTCAGTCCAGTCTTTAGAAATGTTCCACCCTATATTTGCAAGCCTGTGCATTTTACAATTTATTCGAGGTACTTTTTCGGTAATATAGCTCAGACAGTCGCCAAACTTAAAGCTCCTTATCCTTTCAAAAATGCTGATTGTTTTAGACATTTTTCTCTATGATCAAGGAAGTTTCTTAACATAGTATCAATTAGACGTGGGCGTTATTTCACGTCACTAGTTACAGTAACTAGTTACGCGACATGTAACCGAATCACTAGTTTCGCGTCAAATAACAAGTAGTGATTTTTGTAAATGCGTTATTTTATTATTACTGCTATCTGTGAGTCCAGTAATCGAGCGAGAGAGCACCTTCTGCACCGGCCACAGCCAGCCGAGCGAGCGAGATGTAGAACGCGCGCGTGCTGTCACCGTCCCGGCCAGCCGAGCGAGCGGGATGGCGATCGCGCGCGTCGAGTTTTGCAAACAATCACAGTAGCAGAAAAAAAAACCAGTTACAAAAATCACTAGTTATGAAACAGGTGACGGCGACCGAGTCACTGGTTTCGTTACGTTTCTTGAAAACGACGTAACGACCCACGTCTAGTATCAATGTCACTACTGAGAACAGGGCTATTGTGATTTATTGGTATATATTTGAAAAGTTTGCATTTTTCATTGATATTTTTTAGTACTTTTGTAATTTTTTTTTACTATAGTCGGGTAATATGTATTTTAATACCATCTTTGGATGTGCAGCTATCCCTGTACCAAAATTGGTTAAGGTCTTCGCACATTATAACAACTCAACGGCGACTCGATTCTATGCCAAATATTGAAATTTAAGCCCTATGTCATATTTACTAGGTTTAATTTAAAAAAATGTACGACGCGTCGTCCACTACTAATATCATTTTTTGAAATTAAACCTAGTAATTTTTTTTTTTAATTTATTTATTTCAAAAAAGCATGGTACACATTTTACAAGTAATTTCGCCAAACACGAAGTTTATTGGCGAGTATTGCACTCACTTTTTTAACAATAGTACCTGTTGAGGATAATCACTCAACGCTGCCTCTTCGGTAGCTCACGAGTGAGCTGAGTGGACTGTATTTCGGTTCTCGAAATTCGTGGCTCCAGTTCGGTCGCCGTGGCTATCCCAGTCGTAGGCACGACGGTTCAGACGCGGCACGTAGTCGCCACGTAGATGCTGCGTAACACGTAGCAAGATCGTACCTTCGTAGCTCGTAGTACAGGTTCGATTTCGTAGCTCCGGATCCGATGCGTAGCTGCACGACGTGAATGTCACGTAGATATCACGTAGGGCACGTAGACCGAAGTTTGGAGATCAACCAAACGAATGGGACCTCAGACAAACTTGGTTACGGCAGCAGGTCGATGCAGGTTCGATGCAGGTTCGAGTACGAGTTATAAAAACACTGGTTGACTTGTTCGTTGTTTAATTTTCTTCGGCAGTATGGTAAATAATCGAAAACAATAATTCCTTATAAGCTATTTCCTTTAGTTCTAATTCGACTCGGGACTCGTAAGCAAATTGCTGGCACGCAGGCCAATAGGAGGCGTCGATCCGTGCATTCTACGGCCGGCACGCCCCTTTCGTCAAGTGCGTTCCTTTCTAAGGATCGTTGTATGAGAAAGTAAACTAGCTACGTGATTGGCCGTTCATTTTCCCATTTTTCAGCCCTAACGGCTTTTCTGGTCTACGGGATGAGCGGTTCGGGGAGGGTCGTGTCTACGTTTACGGTTCAATTCGTCTACGTGAGATGTCTCATTCTGTAGCTTTCATTGCACTGCATTAAATAGCCTTACGTTTTATAAGATAAGTGTTACGGTTCGTTAGCTATTAAGTCGGATCGATCGATAAAGTTAAATTTACGGTGTGCTGGCAAGTCGCGGAAGGCTATAAAAGGTAAGTGCAATGAGTCTAGATGCATTTCTAAGTGCAGTGGCGGATTATCCCTAAGGCAAACTAGGCACGTGCCTAGGGGCGCAAGGCCGCAAAGGGGCGCAAAGGGCCGCAAAGGGGCGCAAAAGGCCGCAAAGAGGCGCAAAGGGCCGCAATGTAGCGCAAAGGGGCGCCGATGACGTTTTTGCCTAGGGCGCTCTCGACCCTTAATCCGCCACTGTCTAAGTGTATTCCAAGTGATTAGGTCATAGTGAAGTTAATTTGAATTGTTAAAACGAAATTCCGATACGATTTCGTACTGAAAATGGGCTCTAATTGGACGGTTCATAATTCACGTTAATTTTACGTTAACGTGAATTGCGGCTGACCTAATTACTTTAGAAACATAATAAAAACGGATTCCTGATGGGATTATCCGTTGCTATCGCTTGGCACTATTGCGGAAGCGATAACAGGTGATGTAATATTATCATAACATTGCCACGTGGTTCGGCACCACGTGAATATCTTATGTAATATTCATCGCTATCGAATTGTGATTTTCAGATCGGGATTGGTTTGGGATTAGACCAGTTACATATATATGTCTCTTTTATGGACTGTTATATACATTTGGTACATAAAAAAAAAGTGTGTGTGTCAGCTCCGACGCACGACTGGAGTTTACTCTTCAGGCCAGGCGCGCACCATGATTTTTTTTTTGTCGCGCGATAATTTTGTCGCAGAAATAAGCGTACTTCTGGGTTTATGAAAATCGTGGTGCGCGCACTCTCATTATAAACCCATATCTTGCATTTATGCGACAAAATTATCGCGCGACTAAAATCGTGGTGCGCGCCTGGCCTTAAGAACGATTATAAAATATATACTCAATACTCAATACGTTTATTGCACATAATGATTAGTAAATAGTTTAAGTATCACATTATGTACCCTGTTGGGTGCTGCAAACAAGAACGAGGAGGTAGGCACTTACATAATATTAATATACGAGTATAATATACAGCAAAATTACAATATTTTACAAGGAAAATTTACTTCCGATTCATTTTTAACAAATTGGAGAGATCATGAGTAGTAACTAAATAAGGAAGCGTGATGTAAAGCGCCCTCGAGCGGCTAGTTTAGTTACTAAATTTACGAAAAAAAAACCGTATCTTACTATGAAATCCATACAAAGATACGACCTTATTAATTAAGGAGCTTTGATAATTTTTATGAACATGCCAGCTCCAGCAGGCCTAATACACAACATCATTCATCTAAAAGACATAGATAAATAAAAACATAAACCGTATAAACTTAAAAATAACATGTACACGAAAACAACTAAATTTGTATACACTATTTACATTAAAAAAACTGTATACAAATTTAGGCGATTCCGATAAGGGTTCCGCCAATATTGAATTGAACATTACATTCAAGAAAGATCTGGTATTAGACCTAGCCATTTACATTAGACAAAAACAAACGTACAAAATCACCTTCCTTAAAAAAATCCTTAAATAAATCCAAAATCTCCTTAACAACAACTCCAAACAGCGTTTTGAACTTCTCCTCCCAACTTTCGGTAGAAAACAAACTATCCTTCGTCTTCTCAACCAGCCTTTCAAAAGTAATACGTCTCTTCTTCTTGTCCTTATTTTGTCTTTGATCTTCCATATCAGCCCGCTCAATAGTAGGCTGATTGACCAATAGCAGGCACTCGGACTTCTTCACATCTGTTACTCTTTTTGACTTCCGCGGCTTACGAACCTCTTGTTGTGGCTCGCTCTCTAATCTGTACTAACTTACTGATCGCTGGCCCTCAGCCTGACAGACAGAATCTTCAGACTCTTTAGATTGTAACGGCTTCGACAAATTAGCATCTCTATATGACTTTCCAAAACTTAAGTCATTCTCAAAAACAGATGGCGCATCCTGACTACAAACATCCGTATCCTTTTTTTCCTTATTTTGCATATACAACCAAAAAGCCCGTTTATATATACATCCCTCAGCAGACATAATCCTGCGAATTTCTTACTCCTTCACAAAAACCGGGCACGACTTATCTAAGGCCATATGGCTGCCTTTACAATTAATGCATCTAAAAATAGTCGTTTCGCAATTGGCATGCTCCCCGCCGCATTTCGGACAAGTAACTTTAGTAGTAGGACAAAACCTGCTCAGATGACCGAACTTCCAACATATTGAACATTGGGTAACCGGGAAAGTGTACTGATTTACCTTAAATCGGCAACCGTAGGCATAAACATATGGCGGTAAAGAAGTTCCCTTAAAACACAGACGAATAGCTTCAGCCTTAACCCAACGCCCATCATGATCCAAACGGTTCAGTCTACATATTGACAAAATGTCTTCAGACCCTTCAATATTCTTTAAAAATTCGTCTTCCTCAACCTCCAACTCAACCTGCCTTATAATTCCATAAGTGCAGCATGCCATAAGAACGTCTCGTCTCATTGTTAAACTCCTGAGAAGCCAGAAGCTTCTCCGCATCATCCTTAGAGTTAAACTGTATGCGAACTTTACGTGGACCCATAAACTTGACGGATAAAATTCCTTTTATACCCTTAAATTGCAGCAACTTTGCCAAACCAATCTGTTTCGGTAAATCTTCTTTTGACACTATATAAACTTCAAATAGCTTGTCAGGCACACCGTCCGGCTCCAGCTGCGTTTTGGCGGTTGCTAAAACCCGCAAGCGTTTAGGTTTCCTGCCTATTGTGATAAAACTATCACTACAACCACAGCTTTCGTCGCTCAGACCACAAGCACGCTTCACCGCTATATGCCGCACATCCGACATGGACTCAGCGTCCGATACAATATCCGATTGACTCGGCCCTGCCTTATTATCAAACTCCACTTCAGATAGCCACGACGGAGCTGCCCGCTGCCCACATTCTAAAAGTGACGTATCACTCACGACACCTCGACTTGACTCACTCATCGCAAAAACAGCGAAAAGGACTCTAAAACTGAATTAACTTATACATAAATAAAATAAAATTTGATAAAATTTTCAACCGTCGCCTTTGACAACCAAACGTCAATCCTCGCAATACTTATATTTTTGGAACGTATCTGCCGTGCTAATTTAAAAAGTCGTATTTCAGTATACGATTGGGGTAAAAATACGACTTCTTGATTTAGCAGATTATGCGTTAAGCGTTATAGACTAAGCTCCCGATATAAAATGACCTTCACAGAGATGTTTATTTGATGAATTGTATTTTATATTTAGTTTAAAATGTCAATAAATATATTGCATATGAGTTGCCTAACAAATTTAAGTCCAGGGTATGTTTAGTTTAAAATAAAAATAAAAATTTTTTACATTTCACCGATTTGATTATTAGATAAATTCATAAATTTATCTAATTTATAATTAAATAATCTTTAATTTTATTTATTTTCAATTCAACAGTCAGACCTTTGCAAAATGCTAGTAGGTATAGATTTACCTGTTTATACCTGGCTACCCAATAGTTGTGACGGGAAAAGAATAGGCAACCTAACGTTTGCATATTCTATGGGCTTCATACTTTCGATTGGTATAGAATTTATCTAATATTAATCAAACCGGTGAAATGTTTAAAACAATTTTTTTTTATTATTAATTAAACATACCCTGGACGTAAATTTGTTAGGCAACCCATATGCAATATAGTTATTGACATATTAAATTAAATATAAAATAAATTTCATCAAATAAACAATCTCGGTGAAGGTTATTTTATATCGGGACCTTAGTCTATAACGCTTAACGCATAACCTGCTAAATTACGAAGTCGTATTTTTACCCCGATCGTATACTGAAATACAACTTTTTAAATTAGCACGGGAGATACGTTCGATTTTACACCCCATATTTTTCATACCCCGGGCTTATATATGAAAATCGATTCTTAAGGAGTAAACTCCAATAAACTCCAATAAACTCCAATAACTCGATATATGGCGTCTTTTATGCGCGCTAAATTAATTAAATAAATTAACGTTATGTACATTAAATTTCGTTTACAAACTAACAGTTTTCGGCTTGTGTCCGTAACAGTACCATTAAAAACTTAACTAGGACGCCTTTTAACGACAACGATCCAATCCACACAAAAAAGATGATGTGAGCTTTACATTCACAGTTCAAATTTTAAATTTTGTTTTGTGCGGGTTGGATCCTTATGCTTAAAAACGTTAACTTAACCTTAAAAATAGGTAGGGCTTTAATTTCAATATTTGGCATAGAATCGTGTCGCCGTTGAGTTGTTATAATGTGCGAAGACTTTTAAAATCCGTCCAGCCGTTTAGGCGTGATGAAAACACGATGGAAAATATGACCAATAGATGGCGCCAGACGGGCGCGGCGCCGTGCGCCCATAAAAAACAGAAGACGATCCTGAATCACGCTATTAAGATTTTTCCTGAAATCATGACCCCTCTCCATAGAAATCAGATTTTTAGTACAAATCTAAAATTTTATAATAGGATAGAAGTATAGACATGTGTAAGTACTGCATTATCAACCTTACAGCTACTCGTATGTATCATAAAAAAGGGGTACCTAATGTATAACAGGCGCATTAAATACAATATTTCAGGTATTATTTTAAGTACGTGTTTTTTTTAGGGTTCCTTACCCAAAGGGTAAAAACGGTTCCGTCCGTCCGTCCGTCTGTCACCAGGCTGTATCTCAAGAACGGTGATAGCTAGACAGTTGAAATTTTCACAGATGATGTACTTCTATTGTCGCTATAACAACAAATACTAAAAATAAAATAAAATAAATATTTAAGGGGGGCTCCCATACAACAAAGGGATTGGTTGCGTTAACTTTGCACCTCATTTATATGGAGCGCAATACATACCAGGTGCAAACTTAACTTAACCACTTAAGGATGGAAAGTGTTTGTACGGAACCCTCGATGCGCGAGTCCGACTCGCACTTGACCGTTTTTTTTTTCTAATTATATACATAAGTAAAAAGCTGTTCGTTCTCCAAAACAAATAAAGATCTAGCTAGCCTTAAACTTTAATATGCTACCATTTTCCTTCCTCCTTTGCAAAATTAACGGTAAATTGAGTTAGCAGCAATAACACTAACACGTCTTCATGATCATTATATAACATCAGGGAAACCTCGCGCTTTCCCATGGGACCCCTCCAATCTGTACACCCGTAAAATTGCGCCCAACGCGACATATTATTGTTCTTGTAACTGATTTTTTTGGGTTAGGAATGAAGGAATTTGGGGCAAGCATAATTATGACACGCGACTCTTTGTCGTGCGACATATCGTCGGGGATAGTGCAATACCGCGTAACTAACAGCTGTCGATAAAGTTCTCATTTCAATAAAATACTTAGCATTTGTTTGAATATTGATTCGTATCTACACTTGTTACTTATGCGGTATTGCACTATCCAAGTATCCACGACGATATACCACTTGCACCTCTAGCACAACTGTGGCCATCGATTCTTTCTCGCGCGAGATACACTACCCATCTCTTTCTGTACAATACTGTGAGAGAGAGACGGATGATACTATGTCGCGCAACACGAGTCGCGAAGCACAGTTGTGCTAGACGTCGAGACTAGATTCGGGTTGTCACTTTCCTCTTAGCACCGGATCTTACCTAACTTACCTTACCTTTCAAATGCAAGATAGGTGACGCTGAGTCGCACGACAAGATATGGCTAGCCCTGTGCTGTAGGCCCCGCTAGTTAGATTCAAAGTTTGACGTGGTTGGCTCAGTTTGTAAGCACTTTCCAACTGAGCCGGCGGTCCTGGGTTCGAATCACGGCCAGGGCAAATATTTGTGTGATGAACTCGAATATTTGTACTTGGGTCATGGATGTTATCTATATGTATGTATTTATATATTATGTATATTGTCGTCTAGTACCCATAGTACAAGCTTTGCTTAGTTTGGGACTAGGTTGATTTGTGTAAGATTGTCCCTTCATATTTATAAATTATTATTTATTTATTTATTTAAAATGGCTGAAATTTGTAATTTTTCACATTTTCCACTTTAGACCACGCTGAAACGCTTCACTCGCTCGGTGGATTAGAATTCAACCGCCAACAACTAACACAACATACTGAAATTGGCATATACACTACACAACCAATAGACATGTTGACTAATTTTTTTTGAGGATATCAATCGTTCCTATTTTTTATTGTGATCAAATGTCTATATGGGACTGACTACACTTAAACTGCTCTAAAAGTCAGAAAAACATTCCTACGTAGCGCTAAAAACGCTCCATACAATTGGCGTCCAGGCTAGTGACGTCACAGGCCGGTATAGGTACCATTAATGGTATGGAGATATTAAGAAATTGGCCATTTTCACGGTGAAAAAGTGCGTTTAAGTTCATGGTTGTTATACAATTATTGTTTTGTAAAATTATGAGGACTCTGAAAACATTTTTAAAATTTCTTTTGGATTAAATAAAAATATCATACTATTTGCGCACCTTTGAACTCACATATTTCCAAAAAGATTTATTTTTATGCATTTTTCTTCTTGGTTTCGTGATAAATTTTGCTAATTTTATTCATATAACTACATTACGCTGTAGAATTCAACATCAGTCAACATGTCTTTTGTAAGATATATTGGATTCAACTTGCACAGACAAAAATCCAATGCGAACACACCAAACATCCTAGTTCCCCGTACGACATACAGTAAAAGTTACTAGACAAAGCAATCTCAAGTTTGGCCTTTATCTACTTTCTGTTTACTCCACGCGGTTCAATAACCTTCTGTTGCACGATCCTAAAGCTACCTGTGTCAGAGTCATTGACTTAGAGACATTATTGGATTGGTACGATTTACTTAAGATACGATCCAAGCTTTAATGGATTATTTGTCGAATGCTCACGGAGAATCTTGGAAAAAATCTACAGATCTCGCTAATATCAAAGGCATTGAATATGTAATTTAGAAATAAAGCTCATGCTGAGCCGACGGTCCTGGGTTCCAATCCCGGCAAGGGCAAATATTTGTGCGATGAACTCGAATATCTGTTCCTGGGTCACTAATGTTTTCTACATATGATCTATAATAAGTATTTATGTATATCGTCGTCTAGTGGCCATAACAGTATAAGAAAATTGAAAGGGACGGCACGGGGCACTACATATATATAAACTTCGGAGTAGCCCTTCTGTACTGTCGAGATCTTATTCGTGTTGGACTTAGAAACAGCAACACAAGTTTTAGACTATTGCGAAAATATTTATGTAACATCTTTCTGAAGTTACGCTAGCCACAAACTTTAGTAACTGAGATTAACCCTTCATATTTGAGATAAAAAAAAACCTTGCGTTCAAACCTCATTTGAGCTGCAATGATTAAAAAATATATCCGTAAAAAATACAAAAAGACTAACTTAATGATGATGAAACTCGTACCGATTCGAATCATATGTCGAGCGTTATTCGACTTCTACGACGTGGGTACCCGTTTATGTATTTTAATAAACTTAATTGTATGGAGCCAACCTCCACAAATAGTAAGGGCTCACATTTAGTGGGCAAAACCAAAATGGAGACAAGTACCGAACAGATGGTTATATGGCCTGACAAAGTCGAGATACAGACAGATAATTGGATATCGCAGTCTCCTCAAATTAGGGTACCGTTATATATTAATACAAAAACCTAGTAGTTTATATTTAGTACAGTATCGTCATTAAGGCTGTGGTTTGGCTACCTAATTAACCCAATTATGTGTCTTTGTAGGCGTTGTGGTTTCCTCTGTTCATTAAATCTGGTACGTCCACAAGTCTAAATAGCGACCCAGATGATTCAGTTATACAGCTGTACAAAACCACAAGTAGCATATCAGCTGAAAGACGTTTGCTTAACAAAGGCCTTCCTCAATGTCTCCACTCCGAATTTCCGGCTATCCACGATCCTGATCTGATCGTCGGTTGACCTGATTGGTGGTCTCCATAGACTGTATCTTCCGGTACGCAATCGCCACTCAAGAATCTTTCTGCCTCTACAGCCTTCCCCACTGCCACATAAGTCTGTTAGTTCTCTGACCTACGTTAACGACTAAGTTCTCCCGTGGATCTCTCTTAATTCTGATTTGAAAGGATATTCTGAGCATAGCTCTATTAACACAATCGCTGACATTTCCCCACCGTAAAAAAAAATAGTTTTTGCCTCAATTCTGGGTGAACGTTCTAATTTTCGCAAAAATATCTACTGAGCAAACATATTCTCCTCATATTTCCATTCATTATTATTTGAGACCTGACACTAAAAGGTTTATTTTCCACAGATAATGTTCCACTACTTCTGGCTGGCGTGTGACGGCATCAGCGACGCGGTGTTCGCGCTGGACCTGGTCGTGCAACTTCGGACGGGATACTTGGAGCAGGGGCTCATGGTACGTCCACAGATAGTGTTCCACTACTTTTGGCTGAATTGCAACAGCATCAACAACGAGGTGTTCACACTAGACCTCGTTGTGCAACTGCGGACGAGATACTTGGGGCTCATGGTACGTCCACAGATAGTGTTCCACTACTTCTGGCAGGCCTAGCTGTGACGGTATCAGCGACGTGGTGTTCGCGCAGGACCTGGTCGTGCAACTGCGGACAGGATACTTGGAGCAGGGGCTCATGGTAGGCCCACAGATAATGTTTCACTACTTCTGGCTGGCTTGCAACAGCATCAACAACGAGGTGTTCGCACTAGACCTGGTCGTGCAACTGCGGACGGGATACTTGGAGCAGGGGCTCATGGTACGTCCACAGATAGTGTTCCACTACTTTTGGCTGGCTTGCAACAGCATCAACAACGAGGTGTTCGCACTAGACCTGGTCGTGCAAGTGCGGATGGGATACTTGAAGAAGGGACTCATGGTACATCCACAAATAATGTTCCACTATTTCTGGCTGGCTTGCGACGGTATTAGCTATCTCAAAATCTGTAAATCGCGTGATTTCTAACAGTATAAGGATGCTCCTAGTACATGTGGGGGGTAAACAATGTCAAAAATTTACTCTACCTCATTAATGAACAGCTCTTATGAGCTAACAAGCTATAACATCGTCCTGTTCCAAATGCCCTGCTATTTTCAAATGAAGGTTTTAAACGAATTTTGTTAGTAGTGATGATATATAGAACTGAGACGTATCTACTAGCCTAGAAAAGGCCTCAAAAAAGTTCAAAACTATATGGTAAAAAATTAAGATAAATATAATACTTTCTGGTATTTTTAAATGTGGTATCATTATCCTTACCGCTGCCTTTGTACGTGGCGAGTATAATATTATGCCCAGGTGTTGCAAATGTCTTGAGTCGTTTGGGCTTCATTTCACTATAATATCCTCCCACATAGGCTCTGTACCTTTACATTTGATGTGAAAATAAAATGTCGGTTAAGTGGTGCAGTTATGGAGTGTAGAAGGGGTTATATAAGAAGGGGTCATAATATCCTAAAGTGTCCGCTAAAAGGTGTTAAATTAGTGGCGCTACTGTGGCTTTAAATAGTTCCGTTACTTAGCACGGTTTGTTTGTAAAGTTCTATAAAACTTAATAATGCCTTTTTTTCTGTATATACTTAAAGGAACTAGGTAGGAATTACTCTGGGCACCTCATCGTCCACTGCTGGACAAAGGCCTCTCCTAAAGTTCTCCACTACGATCGATTTTGCGCCGCCCTCCTCCAATTTCTGCCCGCGATCCTAACCAGGTCGTCAGTCCACGCTGCTGCGTCTTCCGGTTCTCGGTTGCCACTCAAGAACCTTTCTGCCCCAACGATTCACAACATCGATTCTACGAGCAATGTGCCCCGCCCACTGCCACTTTAAGGTCACCTAAAATATAAAAAATTTCAATTCGACACAGTTCGCTCCCTCTAAAACTTGAATAATTGAATACTTTCTTGCTACTTGCGGATGGCATTGGAACTATTTTTTACTGCTTACAGCTGGACACTTTTTCAAATATGAAAGAGAAAATACAGAGGGCGCTATCAATATTGAATTATGAAACCTAATTAATTGCTAAACAATGTCAGTCTTTGCAGCAGGTACGTAAAAACATATATCGCCGGTCCCTAGTAAAAAAGTCGGATCTACAAAATTGCCATTTTCGTTTTATTGCATTAATGCTTATTAAATACATTAATGTTTAATAGTACATTTACAGATTTTTCAAAATTTCATTTATTTCACGAATTATCAATGTCAAAAATGTCGTATCTTATACAGCGTCCATTGATGATGCAGATGTGGTACTTCCGACCATGTTAACCGAGTTAGCTGAAAAGTTTTGTGTAGTATGTGGCACTTCCGACATTACTATTCGGAATTTTAAGGGTATCTTATGTCGTATGTACCACTTACGACATTTTATTACGGAATATAAATTGTATCTTATGTCGTATGTGACACATCCGATGTTTTTTGCCGGAAAATATATTCCAACTTTGGTCGCATGTAACATAATATGTTATCGGATATTATCCGACATTTTTTCACGGAAAATAAATTGCAGGGTATGTCGTAACTATCACAATTTCTTTGGATGTTTTAAATTTTGTTTCATTGATTGAATATTGTAATCAACAGTTTGAATGAAATTGGGTGTTTAGTAAACTTGTTGATGGTTTCGTACGATAAATAATAATTGGGAGATGTTTATGGTGAATGTGGCAACTTCAACCAAGCTCCTGATAAAAAATAAATCCGTCTGGTTCTGGTTCTTCTGAAGGAAAATAACCAGAATAAGAACATAATATGAGGTAACGATTACTCGTGGCAATGCCGAGAACATTTCAGAATGTGTGTAATTAAATATACAGTTAAATAATAAGTAACGACTCATGACTTCTTCTTTAGTCGACCACATATTCCCGAGAATCGTGATCACTAGATTTCATATCCCTTGTCACTTGTCTCTATTGGTCTCAATTGATCGTCGCCCTCACCGCTTGGTAGTTCTCTTACTCTTGGTCAGTTTATCTAAGTCAGTAGGAATCTAAGCTCTTTACCCCACGGTGTGCTCCACTCTGGAACTAATCTTTCAAAAGAACCAGAAATATCCTTAATGGTGCCTTCGAACTCATAAATTAAAAGAGGCGATAAGTATGTTTCTGCTTTCCCCTGACGATGCTACTCATTACCAAAGGTTCAACATTAGATTTCAGTCTTTAATTCATGATTTGCACCAGTCCAATTGCAACGTATTTCTAGGCGAGGTTGAGATGTTTTACAAACAGTTCCAAAGGCCAGGTTAACCCGATACTAATTTGAATAAATCCTAGATAGCAGCGAGGTTGGTATGGCTATCAAATAATTTAAAAATGCAGCGGATGATGCTGGGGCGATGTCTAAGATTCTGAAAGCAGTTGGTAAAATGGTAATGAAAACCCTGTAGAATTTATTAAATCATGTTATAATCCAGGGCAAAACGACAGAAACATGGCCGAAAAGTGTGTCATGTATACTGCTCATCTTCAGGGAGGTTTATATAACCCTTCCTATAAATTACAGACCCATCTCGCTTATGAATCATGACTATAACCTGTGTAGTCGACACTCTTATCACGAACCGTCTCGCACGCAGGTTTGACGACTTTCAGCCCCCCAACGCTGGTTACCGCTAACCATAGAACCCTAGGTACCGTAAACCACGTCCATATTGTATATATATATATATATATATGTACTTCCATGTCTTTGTACTATGAGAAGGCTCTCGATTCGACTACGACTTAGACGGTGTCTGTGTCCGACACGGTGCCGAGACGGATAGTGCTAATATCTCCAAAAAAATTCACAGCTGCATAGAAAGATATTTTTTTTTGTTTTGGACGGACTAGTATCAATATCAAAAGCATAGACGTCAGCAACCTTCTCTCTTCTGATGATATTGTCGTAGTTGATGACTAGTCATTGCTGAGGCTCTCGAAGATCTTGGAAAAATGCTCAGACTTCAGTCGTTTCCCAATAAGTGTATCTTAAAATGATCATTAAAAGACAAAAATTATGTTAATTTAATTTTTTGATATCATACTAACATAATTAAAGAACGATACATATTTAGAAATTTTATTAAACTGGGAAAAACTGCGGTTTTTTATACCCCTAAAATGTCGTATCTCACCACAAAACACTGTGTGCAATACAAATATAACTGTAGTAAGTGACACTTGCGACATAAATAATAATACAATATCCGATTATAAAAGTCGTTAGTGCCACATCCGACTAATTAAGTCATTACTGCGAACCATATCATGCAAAAAAGTTGTATGTGGCATTACGACAGGATATCGGATGACAATTTCCAGGTAAAAAGGTAGCATGTCTTATTTCTGGCATTTCTAATAAATAATTTATAGTTTTGTTTACACATACTCTAAAAGTAGTTAATAATAGTAACTTTGGCCCGTAACAATAGGACTTAAATTGACAATTTTATACACAAAAACGTCTTTAAAAAACTTTAACTGCCTCTCCTGGAAAGTAGTCATTTTGCAGATCCGACTTTTTTACTAGGGACCGGCGATATATACTGTGATAGAACCGAAATATTTCTAAATTAAATATATCGTAAATTTCCTCAAATTAGAGCCCAGTTTTGTATGTATCTCTTAACTTCAAAATGTCTCTTAGCAACAGAACGTCAGCTGCTTTTGTATTCTTTACGTCTCGATAGGCATCAACTCGTTTGCTGCCGTCGTTCGAGTGATCTCGAACGTTCTTCAGAAAATAGGGCTTGTAAGTATTTGAAGACGTGCTTAAAAAATAACGAGAGTTATTTTCGATGATAATGATATGATATTAAAAATTAATTTCGTCCCCTTAGGTGGTACACATTTGTATCCCATTTTTTGTTTGTCTGAAAAGTATACTTTTGGATATTAATTTGATTGGGAGTTTATCAAGATTGTTACAGTACGATTAAAATCAGTTAACGATTTGGCTTTTACCCCTCTCTCGCACGCTCTTATTAAAATCGCATAAGTACGAGCAAGATAGATATACAATCCGAATCGTTAACTGATTTTAATCGTATTGTACATAGGTTGAGATGGTAATGGGCCACGTGTGGTCCCATTATAATATAACATATACATATAATATGTATAATGCGATCTCTTTGATACATTTAGCGCGCAAAGCGTGGTCGAATTGTATTTTTTTATAGTTATTCAACAATGGATGTATTTAGTGTACTTATACAAGTTTTGGTGAAACAAATAAATATTTTTTTAATTTTTCTAGGTATACGACTCCAAGAAATTAGCAAAGCATTATTTAACCTCGCGGCCCTTCCTTTTGGACATCGCGTCGCTGACACCCCTGGATCTCGTGCAGCTCAAGATTGGTGTCAACCCTATCATTAGATTTCCTAGATTTTTTAAGGTGAGTGTTTTGTTACAATTTTAGAAAATAATGATTATAATACTAATATTATAAAGGTGAAAATTTGTGCGTGTGTCTATGCAGTGTAAGTATGTTTGTTACTTCTTCACGCTCAAACGGCTGACCAATTTGGTATGAAGGTAGCTGACACCCTGGATTAACGAATGGGCTACTTTTTATCCCGAAAAATGTAGTGTTCCTGATTGAAAAAAAGAACCGTATTTTCTTCCTGAACTTGATGTTTTTCTTCCTACTCAGCATCTTCAATGTGAATAATAAAAAAGTGTCCCAAAATTTGTATGGGAATTTCAGTTTGTCAGTTTGTAACGCTCGTGCAAATAAAAAAAAAGTTAATATTCAAACGTGACGTAATGGAACGGACAAATTTTCCAAAAATTTTCCTACTTTTTTTTATTCTTCACATTGAAAATGCTATCGATTGAGTAAGATGAAGTCAAAATCGTTAAGTTCTGGAATAAACAGGGATTCGGGATTTTTAAACGCCCTGTTACCACCTATTGACGCCCTTAAGTGGAATTCGGCCTTGGTATATGAAATGAACTATACTGATGCCTATTAAGATAATGTAGGTACTAATATTTTGGTACGTACTCGAACCTCCATTATTAGTAATAAATAATAACTTAACGTTTATCGTATACTTAAGTACCTCAGCCAAAACAAAAATAACAGGAATTTTCTGTTAGATACCGATCTAAAATAATACATTTTAATTAAATCCAAATCCAATTTCTTACCAAGATTTCACAAATGTGACTTAGATTCACGGATTTAGAACGGCGGGCAACGTAAATCGCCATAATGGGGCAAATAACTCGGGACGGCTTCCCAAATTGCCCTGTCTCGGAGTTCTTAAGACTGCGCTCAATATCTTCTAGGAAGGAAGACATAGAATCTGGATTTTTCGACCCACTTCAAAAAAGGAATTTCTCAATTAGAGTGTATTGTGTAAGAAAACTCTTTGTATTAAAATCGACTGTGATGACTATTTTTAATTTGTTTGATAGGCCATACTTCAGACGTGGTCCCATATTAATTGTACCCAAACTTATTTGACGCTTTTCTTTAGGTATAATAACTCGTCCGATTGTTCTCGAAAACTTTTTTTTCTCACATAGAGGTTTACACCTTGTAAAGCCTTTCAAATAGGTAAACAATGCAAAGAACGTAGAAAACTAGGTACTGTCAGTCTCAGACATATTCAAATACATTAAACGTGTTTATTCACGTCGTAAGTCAAATAACGCTCGATTCGAATCAATAGGCGATTCATCATCAGGAGAGCTTGCCCGTAGTGTTCGGTTGGCCACCGCCTCGACTGATCGGCTCTCCTGATGATGAATCGCGTACCGATTCGAAACATGTCGAGCGTTATTCGATTTCTACGACGTGAGTAAGCCCGTTTATTTATTTTAATGCATATTCGAAAGGTTACTAATTATAAAAACGGTATAAACTCAGTGGGTCGCGAGTCGCGTAGCAGCACGGATAGCTACCCCTGATGAAGAGCTCCAAATGAGTTCGAAACATGTCGGGCCGTTCCTGACAATTTTTACGTGAGTTTATACCGTTTTTATAATTAGTAAAGATGTCTCACGATAGTTTTAATAACATTATTCGAAAGGTTATCTGGCGTTAGGATGGTGGAGCTGTTACACCCTGACACCCGATACATCTTGTTAAGAAAGATATATATTAAACAAATACAGCACTTTCCCAATTAATACCAGTTATTTTCGAAATTGCTAACATTTTCACGGGCGTAAAGGAAATTATTTTGAAGATTGTAATGTAATAAATATTATTGCACTTGATGTTTATTTGGAAAATTTGATTATTCATTGAAATTATGCAAATCTCACTTTTATAATCGTCGAATAAAAGTAAAAAATGCCTTGAATAATTAACTCTTTGAAGGTACTTTCAAACAATAGGTTATGGAATGGCAAATTTAATGCATTTTCTTTGTTCTTTGTAGGAAGTGAAATGGGGCATATTAATTTTAATACGTAGTTCAGCTCAACGAACTGTATTAAAAGAAGTCTGTATTCAATTTGCCGCAAAGTGCAAGCAATTTAAATAATGGGAAAAAGGATTTAAAGCGATTTCCTTTTTCACTATATTTCAAGTGTTGTAGTCGAAGTATAAAATGTATAGTCGACGATATTCAAATCAATGTAGGTATTATCTTAAAATTTCAAAAGATTTTTCACTGTTTAGTAGAAGGTGCAATATAAAGTGCCCGCAACTTAGTCTACGTATCCCTTTTTTCCCTGTACGAAAATTGGTTAAAATCTGTCTGTTCGTTTCGGCGTGATAAGAACAAGCAAAACGTCTCTATGATTGGTTCGTAGACACGCACACATAAAACCAAAACCGGCTTCATCTTTCGCAAATCTGTTGTATGTAGATGTAGACTCTCGTTTTAGGCGTATTTGAGTGAAGACCAAAAAGTTTACTACCTTAACTCATTTAATTAGAATAATTAACCATCGAATAAGGTACTGTTTTGAGGTTCATTATTGCGCGTTATTTTGTGTCGCACAACGGAACTTTTTCCGATCGCTTTTTTCTAAGGTTAACTACGCCTAAATTACGTCCAACTTCTTGGTCCTTACCCATTTAAGGGTCAAACCTAATGCAGCTTTACACTTTCCTAAATTAGTCACTGACGAGAGGGATGCAAAAATACGACGGAGTAGTGAAATGGAGTTATCGCCATACGTGTCTCACATATTGCTGCATCTCTCTCGTCAGTGGCAAATTTAGAAAAGTGTAATAGCCTCATTATCCTCCTATCTTAATCATTTACCATCTCTATACATATCGTGTATAGAGTCACAAACGTTTCACATGTTCGCGAAGCCTCGGCAACATATATCTTCTGCTCCCCCGAGAGCCTAATGTCCTGGTCATTATTTAAACCTGGATAGTCTGCCAACTGCAGATGCCGAGTCGGAAAACTACAGGTAATGGCCGCCATTTGTAAATTTACCTACTTACCAAACTTGTGTAAACAATGGCTAACTGGTAGAGAATGCCTTGAGGAATATGTCTTGAATCTAAAAGATTCATAAATTTGTGAAACCTGTAATGTCTCATTATTTTTATTGTGGATACACCACATTTTTTTTTCTTATTCTCTTCCGCCAGATTACGCATTTTATTTTTTTGTGCTTTATCTAGTTGTATCTTTGCATCAATTTGTTTCAATCTAAAAGATTCAGTTTTAAAATAAATAAATTTCCAAAATTATGCAACAGAAATTATGACGTGACCGAATGTTGGATCTCTCATTTTACGAAAAGGATAATTATATATTCTATGAGTTTGAGAATGACGGATATTTTATACTCGTAAATATGTAAAGGGGTTTTTCTTCCCAGATCGACAGGAGGGACGATATGATACTAGGTACTCGTACTACTTTTACTACGTATTTTGAAAGTGTAACAATTAAAGGACGAGTTCCGTTTATTTGGACGTATTTATGCAAAAGGGAGCCAACCCACATGAATTGTTTGTACTTTATGCTATAGTTACAGGGTTCGATGTAAACGGTTTTGATATGTGGAATGGTTCCACATTGCCACGCCGCGCGGTGTTACCCGCTCATCCCACTCGAATACTATTTTTTTTTTGGATAAAAATAAGCCCATGTGTTAATACAGGGTCCAGCCGTTTGAGCGTGAAGAAGTAACAAACATACAAACACATAGTTAAACATAATAAACACACTCACAAATTTCCGCCTGTTATTGCAGTTACGCTACTGAAGTTCAGTAGCTTAACTATTGCTTACTGAACCGTCGTAGGATTTACTGGCCATTTTTTTTCAGTGTACCTATCCCAATTCGGGCAGATGAAATAATTATTAATTTTCCATTATAAACTAGCTTTATAGCAAAAACTAAATTATATAATCATTTGTTTTTTAGTGGTAGTAGCAAATTTGTAAACTAATCGTAATTTTTTTTAAAAGAGAACATTTTTTTTAAACGAATTAATTATTTATTTTCCATTATAAACTAGCTTTTTGTAAAGCAATAAGAATAATTTGATTTATGGTGGTAGTGGCAAATTTTTAAACTAATCGTAAAAATTGTAAATAGGGACAACATTATTTTTAATTAGCATGTTTGGGTCATTGTCAGATTTAGGTGCGTGTCTTTCCGGTGAACATTTGCGAAATTAAGAATGCCAGGGCCTAATTTTCTGATAAAATGCCTTTGAGAATAAAGAACGTTCCCTCTTCTATAATCCGATTGTAATAGCAACATAACCTAGATTCATACAAGCTCTTAACTTTTGACCACTGTGAGGAGCGTGGACTGTACTAGAAACTGAATTTAAACTGGACTTGGAGGTCTTCGATAGTAAAGGGGAAGTTCCCGTGAATAAAATAATAACACTTGACGATAATTCACATAATGCTGTGTTGCTTGATCGGAGGCCGCTGAGAGAATGATCTTAAATTAATCGAGCGGCCATATATATAATGATCGCTGGATTAAGCTGTGATTGGGCCAATGCGTAAGAAGGGCGTGACTCAATTCTTACGTGTGATATGATTAGGTGGGTTAATGTAACCTAAACAGCATTATCTCTTTATTTCGATAAATACACATGGATATTACATAAGGTACATAGGTAGAACATATTTTGATTAAAAAGTTATCATACAAGATTCTTATTGGAAATCCTATTGTTTACAATATTAAACCTATTCGATGAAGCTTTCTATGTGTTTCATTATATATTTATTGGTGGTTTTACATGTTAATTAACCAAAGCTTCATATCTTATCCTAACACAATAATGGAGAGAAATTAACCTTATATAATAAGTAAAAATAAACGAAAAGAAATATGACTGTGTATATAATATTTTCTTATTCTAAGCTGATTACTTACATGCTACGTGATTGAGCTAACTTATAATTATTACATAAAGTCCTAACCTACATGCGACAGTCCCCCCTTCGTACGAAAGTACAATATTTATGTGGAGCAAATGTAGATGAGTCGGTTCGTAGGTCGTCGGATTATGCCTGAGTTAGTTTGGACGTCGGCCACCCTTACATGGCCATCAGGGCCGGGAAAGGTTTTTGCTATAATGCCTCTAGGCCACGTCCCTCTCGGCATAGTATTGTCAGCTATCACGACGTCTCTCATAGCAGGATTTTTGAATTTGCAGCGAGTACGGGTTCGTGGACATAGGAGTGGGCGATACTTGGCAATCCCTTTCTTTCTCCTTTTTGCGTACTGACTCCACTTGAACAGGAGTGATTCTGCTATGTTTGCGTGTCCGCTGTTCATCTCTATTTCGAGTTTTCTTAATGGCAATCGGGTTTTAAATACTCCAGCCGCAACTATAACGCAAGCAGTTGCCCTAGTCGATTGAGTAAAACTCGCGATTCGTTTTGTCGGAGGTAAGTAGTCGGATTTATCGCACGTGTGTACCGATGACGTAATCGCGTTATTACGTTCTTCGCCCGTTTGCCGCGGCGGCGGAGACTGCGGTCTTTTTTGCGGCCGTATCGATTCGTCCTTCGTAATTATTTTTGATTTTTGTTGCACGTCGCTTATGACGTTTGGATTTTTAGGGGCGAATCCTACTAACTCGAAAGGCGCTTGCATGCTCGAGTGACATATGTCGATGATTTTCTTTTTACGCGGCGCTTCCGGCGGCGGGCGAGAGTTTATTATTTCCGCGTATCCTATATTTATCGATTTTCCTATCGACGCGGTATATTCTGCCTTGAAACTTTCGTCTTCGTCCGGCTCGCGCTCTAAGCTGCGTAGTGCATGCGCGCATTTGTCGGGCAATGCCTCGTCATTCGATTGCCACAACAATCCCGTTTCGCACCTAATTTCCTCCGGGATTTTCCTACAAGTAGCCTTTAGCATGTTTAACACACGTTGGTCCGGGTCCGCCCGGGGCAAATTTTTCTTTACCTCTATCGATTCTATACTGCCGTGTTGTTTCGTACAGATTAAAATTTCCTCCTCGATAGTGGCTGGACGAACGTGGTTTATACGTACTTCCCTATTTTCCGGTCTATCCTGTGACCCTAACAGGATCCAACCCAGGTTAGTGTATCCTGCGGTTAATGATGAGGTGGGACCTGTACGGAGCTGTCGCGAAACAATTAAGCCCCAATTATCCTGCCCAATTAAAATTGTGGGCGTCCCGCGCTCATATGCTAATTGGTCCGTTATGTCTTTTAAATGGTCGCATTTTTCCACTAACTCGCGAGAAACCTCTTGCGAAGGCAGATTTAATTTATCGATTGTGTACGCCGAAATTTTTTCTAGATTTCTTGTACATAAACCGCGAATCGATAAATTTATTCTACAGGACTCATGGTCTGTTATCTGACCTCCAATGCCTTGGATCGCGAGAGGTTTGCCCGAACCCCTGGGAGCTACCTTATCGGCCGTGCCTCGTTCTATTAGAGTCATGGTCGAGCCTGAGTCTAGGAACGCTAGTGCTTCGGCACTACCTAACGGGCCTGAAATTTCGACGGGGACCACCATAAGATACGTATTAGCGCGCTGAATTTGATTAATACTGCTAACACTTGCGCGGACAGATTGCGCTTCACTCGTAAGCCCGTGAAGTAACTTATGGTGACCCGCCTCGCATTCGTTTTTACCGCATGCGACGTATTTGCACTTAATAGGGCGCCTATGATTAGGTTCTAAACACCTATAGCACAGCTTAAGGCTTCGGGCCGATTCCCACCGATCCGAAATAGATTTCTTTAGAAAATCCGGGCAAACGGCTAATTTGTGATTCCCCTTGCAAAGTACGCAATCTTTTTTACTATTGTTAAAATTATTCTGCGACTGCGGAGGCGGTCGAGATTGCGTGGGTTTCGCCGTTTGCGCGGGCTTTTTTTTATGCGTTTGCGCGGGCTTTTTTTTATGCGTTTGCGGGCGCGAATTTACGGTAGCTACGGTAGCGGCGCGGTTCGATTCCTGGTATGAGTCGTCGTCCGAATCAGAGTCGCTTGCGTAGTCTCGATAGCTACTTTGGTATGGTCGTCCGCGGCTCGCACCACCGTGCATTCGTTGTTGTGGCTGCCTCGACTCGGCATGGTTCATATTAACCACATGAACGTTTGCACGGGACTTTGAATGTCTGTGGTGTGATCGCTTCGTGGCCATACTGACGTCATTTAAAAAGTTAGCCATCGCGACTAATTCGGGCGTCCCCTGATTGGCCTGTTTATACTTTGCCCATTCATACCTAATTATTACGTTTAATTTATCAGTTATTTTACTCACTAACTCGGGCGCGTGTAAATACTGATCTTGGCGCAATGCCTTAATGGTAGCTACCGTATTTGCTACATGGCCGGCAAAAGTAACGATATTACTGCTATCTTCGGCTAACCTGGGCATGCGCTTAACATTATGGATCTCGGTCAAGACTATTTCTTCGGGATCCCCGAAATGCCTTTCTAAAGACTCCATGATTTCGTAAGGATCGGTTACAGTATACATAATGGCCTTGACCGCTATTCGCGCTTCGCCGCGTAAGGCGCGCCTAATTCTACCTACGTTGTTTACGTTGCTGAAATGAGGCGCGCTGTCCTCAAATTCGGCCCTAAACGCTATCCATTCCGAGATATTTCCATCGAAATGCGGCAATTCCGGAATTTGCCTATGAATTGGAGGGCCCTGCAATGCCCGATCGGCGTGTCGTACTTGCCCTAATTCTACCCTATTGCCGTTATATGCCGGGTTCAAACTTCTGTTTTCTACAACGGGTGGTCGATTATCGTAGTGAGATGCTACCCAACCCGAGACTCTCTCAGCGGCCTGACCCACCGCGGACGCACTGTCGGATTGCGCTTCAATACGCGCAACCTCCAGTCTAATATTTGCTTCCGCGGCTGCCTTCTGAGCTAGTTCGAGTTCGGCTTTACGCACCTGCAATTCGGCCATTAAAACAGAAATTTGACTACTACTTTCCCTATTGGCATTAACTAACGTATTGTCCGAATTCCTATCACCGGGCCTGTCTATATCTCCCCTACCGACTTCTAACGCGTGGTCGCGGGCGGAATGGGGCACAGGGGCCGGGTTCGGGGGTGAATTGGCTACGCTCGATCGCGGGGCGGGGGCCGAGGGGGGATCGCTCGCGGGCGTCATTGTGTTGGCGTTTTTATTGCTACTGCTTGCGTTATTAGATGGGCCAGTCCCGTAGCTCCAAGTATTTGTAGGATTAGTGGACGTCTCGCCTGACTCCGGAGTCTGGTCTCGTGATTTTTGAGAACGCGTAACTCTCTTTTCCGGAAGAGACATCGCACGGGGGGACTGTCGCTTAACCTAACACACACACTGAATTTAACACAATAACAAAAAACACTGAATTTACCTAATACCTAACACCTATTCATTAGCGAGGCTAAGTGCGACACTAATGAGCCCTAATATCCCTACGGCGTAAATCCCTCGTTGCACAGATCCGTTACGGTTTGTTCACACCGCTAGGTTACCCCCGTACGGAAGCTGTGTTATGCGTCACACGTGAACGCTTTAGACGCGGTACAAGGAGAACTTAATCAATCCGAGACCGATTGATGCGGAAGCAAGGGGAAATTAATCAACCCGAGATCCGATTGATGGCAGAACAAGGGGAACTTAATCGACCCGAGTTCTGTGATGCACGTCGTGGTGCGGACTATTGTCCGATTGATGGCAGAACGTGGGTTCTGTGATGCACGACGTGATGTGGATACGAGGGGAAAATTAATTCTACCCAAGATCCGATTGACGCCAGAGCAAGGGGAAGCTTAATTCAACCCTGTTTGTGATGCCCGGCGCAGGGACGTAGGGTTTAATCCGCTACACGTCCCCGTGATGATTCTCTTGCGCGCCTCCTGTCACTGGAACTTGAAGATTCGGTGCTCGAAGGTCCAATTCCTTCCTTCGAAGATCACTGATTCTTGATATCCGGCTTTCGAAGTACCAATTGTGAGGAGCGTGGACTGTACTAGAAACTGAATTTAAACTGGACTTGGAGGTCTTCGATAGTAAAGGGGAAGTTCCCGTGAATAAAATAATAACACTTGACGATAATTCACATAATGCTGTGTTGCTTGATCGGAGGCCGCTGAGAGAATGATCTTAAATTAATCGAGCGGCCATATATATAATGATCGCTGGATTAAGCTGTGATTGGGCCAATGCGTAAGAAGGGCGTGACTCAATTCTTACGTGTGATATGATTAGGTGGGTTAATGTAACCTAAACAGCATTATCTCTTTATTTCGATAAATACACATGGATATTACATAAGGTACATAGGTAGAACATATTTTGATTAAAAAGTTATCATACAAGATTCTTATTGGAAATCCTATTGTTTACAATATTAAACCTATTCGATGAAGCTTTCTATGTGTTTCATTATATATTTATTGGTGGTTTTACATGTTAATTAACCAAAGCTTCATATCTTATCCTAACACAATAATGGAGAGAAATTAACCTTATATAATAAGTAAAAATAAACGAAAAGAAATATGACTGTGTATATAATATTTTCTTATTCTAAGCTGATTACTTACATGCTACGTGATTGAGCTAACTTATAATTATTACATAAAGTCCTAACCTACATGCGACAACCACCGAAGGGACGAACTTTGTTTTTTTAACCGACAATGACCCGTTTTTTGAACGTGACATAGGAATTAAAAAGGAACGCCTTTCCAGGTGTACAGAGCGGTGAGCTGCTACTACATCGTGGAGTCGCGGACGGTGTACCCCAACTTCTGGCGCGTCATCAACCTGATCCACATCCTGTTGATCCTGGCGCACTGGTTCGGCTGCTTCTACTTCCTCCTATCTGAGGCTGAGGGATTCCAGGTGCGTGACCTTCCAGGTGTACATGGTACAGAGTGAGCTACATCATCACCAGCGGCGCAAATAATAAAATATGTGCAAACATAAATAACGGATGCATAATTATATTTGAGCCGTTTGGGGTTGAGACTCTGGGGCCCTAGGGCGAAAGCACCCCCATTATTTTTTTGACTGTAATATAATTGTGTTAATTTTATATTTAAGTCGTTTTCAAGAAACGTAGGTACCTACTAAGTGAAGGGCTTTTATTAAAACCAAAACTTAATAGATTCCTCTGTGTTGCAGTAACTTTCGTTACATAAAATACGCGTTCGTAATTTTGTTTTTATTAATGTAGGTACATGTTATTTTGAAAATTACTCATTTATCAGAATCGTGGTCATATTTTTTTACGCTGCACACCGCGATGTTGCACGGGCCGTGCCGATCACTGATAATTGGACGTATTTATGCGAAAGGGAACCAATCCAATACTTTATGCTATAGTTACAGCGTTCGATGTAAACGAAACGGTTTTGATATGTGGAATGGTTCCATTTTGCATAAATACGTCCAATTATCAATCGCATCCGCATAGTTACGTCCCACGTAGCACACGGGCTTAGCATGGCAGCTTTTTTTTTTTTTTTTTTTTTTTTTTTTTTTTTTTTTTTTTTTTTTATTTATTTATGTAACACAATAGTACAATAAACTTTTTAAATATCTGCCAAACTGCACAGCAGTTTGTTGGCATTGGGGGTTTTACAACCCTTATTCGACTGAATTCAGCTGTGTAAGGGCTGTATTAAGCTCTTAAACAGCATGTTGTGCTACTTAGGGTGTGCTTTGCCACAAATAAATAAGTTTCTGTCACAAATTTCATTTTAGTTACAAGCTTTTATAGCTGACTGTACTTTTCTTTGGATATCAATCCCCAAGCTCGGTAGGATTGCTTTTTCTATTTATAGAGTTCCTATGGCCACCTTCCGGCTCCATCATCAGATCAGCCCCATGGTACCATATTATTGTATTTTCATCAAAGTTAAGTGAGTATGCAAAATTTCAGCTCAATCGGTTGACGATATCTGCTTCAAAATTGAGTTGCAAGATTCCACCCGAGCACACATACTTACATACAATGCAAGTTAAATAAAAGCTTGTAAAAATGTTCATTTTCACAAACTAATATGCACCAGTGGCGTCAGAAACGCAAACATTTCATGTGTTTGATACGTAATGCTTAAAACAGAAGCTCTAATTAAGAAATTAACAGGCAAGCCTGCCTCACTGATGAGGGGGATGCCATTATTCTGCTATACAACAGGCGGTGGCAACATTGACTATGTCTATGTCGCCCGATCTATTTTTGGTAAAAGCGTAGGCGACAAGGCTGTGGTCAGTGCATGAGCGCAGTTCGGTCAGACTATTACCACAGAATAGATAATAGTACCTACAAGTATTATTATTATGGAAATTATATCACTGTTCTTATTGTAGTCTACGACGCGGGTTTCACCTTTCTTTTTCTATTTTCAAACAAGTCCGTATATAATCAAATTAAAAATAATAGTTTTCGGTTCTGTGATAATAAATTAAATAAATTAGTGTTAGATATTTGAAAATTTCAAATGTTGTCAATCTGGTAATAAACTATTATTTATTTATCTAAACTTTATTACACAATACAATAAGTACGTACAAGGGGCGGACTTAATACCATGCCTTAAGGCAAGTTAACGTTATACTATATTATACTGCTAACTGTAAAATCTCATTAAATGAAATGCTTTCAGCATCATCTCACAAAATGGTTGGACCAATTTCAAATTCAAATGTTATATACCGATAAGGTATAAAAAAAAATAGGGTTATGATGTTTTCCACGCGGACGAAGTTTAATAAAAAAATCTTATATCCCAGTATTTAGCCGTTTATTTATTTTCCTTTTATTTATCTATCACAAAATGTGGAGTAATATCATAAAATATTCTATTACTTATATTTATTTAGGACCCGACTCCCGTTTAATATAATTTTATTACTTTTTGTGGTTGACACACTTAGATCAGTCAGTCTCCTCATAAAATATTGATGGTAACGTTTTCAGACATCTGAACTTTCCATAATGTATTAAAATTAATTCATTCCTGCTTCAATCAAGAGGACTGTTTGATTTAGTTCATAGCGTTTTCGTAATGTATTCCATCAATCCATAGTATCTATATACTCAGCATCAAATTAGTCTGACATTACATATAGAGACATTTTTTTATATTTCTGTAATAACCACGAACTTTTTAGCCACCCGATCCTTCTTGTTATAATGCTATACAATTTAAACGGAAATGACCTTATTTTTAAGTCCGCAATAAGTGCAATAACTCAAAAAAACGTTCATCTGTGAACTCAAAAATTTAAGAGATCTGACATAATATAGGACTTGCATTCCGGAATTTCCGATGATTTTTCCGATATTACAACTCCAGAATTAAGGACGCTCAATATCTAAATTCCGGAATTGAAAAGACTATTTAATGTTATTTCTAGGCATTAATATGAAGAATTTTTTTGCATGGTTTTGTTAAAGATTTTTCTTAATATTATGGTACCTATATATTCACTTGGATCTTAAACGCTCTCAGAACGATTAAATTTCTACTACTCTACACCCACTTGAAGTATCTCTGTTTTGGCCCTATACATTTTAAGTTTGAAACCGAGGGTTCCGTACAAATGTAGTTCGTTGCTTAAACCCAACTATTTATTGATTTTATTATCTCAAATGTACACTCAACTAGCTGCACCGTGGTGTTACCCGCTTAACCCACGGGAACACTTCATTTTAGTGGGATAAAACGTAGTTTTTGCGTTAATCCTGGATGTCAGCTACCTTCATACCAAAATTTATCCAAATTGGTCTAACCGATTGAGCGTGAAGAAGTAACAAACATACACATAACCACACTCACAAACTTTCGCCTTTACAATATTAGTGTGATGTGATGTGGCCCCGATAGTTAATGCGTAGACGCATTTCATCTCAACAATATCACAAATTACATTAACCAATTTTCACCTAAAGCCAAAGGTATCATCGTCTTGTTTTAGATTAATCGCGCTATCTAACCGAGTTTGCTCGAGTGCGGTAAACTAATGTTTGTTCATAACTCCGTCAGTTCAGACGCGCTTACATCACTTGTTATGTAAGCTATTAATTACTTCTTGAGGTTGGGAAATTCTTGTTTTTGGGTCGGTGTTAGTTTGAGTGATACGGGTATCAATCAAAATGAGTACGTTATCCTGCACATGGGCCAGGTGGGCACTTTTATTTTCACAATCAGGGATCGGAAATACGGATGATTTTATACCTAAACTTTGGCATTGGCTCTGATGTTGAGTTGCCTGGAGGCGGAGTCAATTAATTTTTTGATTGTAATTAGCTGTTCACCTTAGGACATCACTTTCAGTGCGACTCGTGCAAGTCAGTATCTTTTATGTCAAAATAGGTTTGCAATGTGTATTTGAATATGAAACTAGTTTTAGGACCCAAAGCTCGGATTTATTATATCTCTTTAATGCATTTGCCTACCTTCACGTAAGAGTTGGATTGTTTGTCAGTTTTCCATACAACCATAAAATTTCTCACGCTTAAACTATCTTAAAGTTTTGAATCATAATACTCCCCACGTATTTTATCTACAATTTGAATTGCCTCGCTGTAAAAAAATTACCCTAAAATAATTCCGCGCTACCAAACGCAAATATAAATTATACCCGACTTTTGGTCTGAAATAAGAACGAGTAGATAACTGAAAACATCAATGTTTATATATCTTCGAAACACACCTGAGACAAAATTCGACGTTTCAATATGATTTCAGTCCGAGACATCGCTACTTTAAATTTAAATTTAGCGACATAGCGCCATGCTTGATTCCAAGAACAGAGTGGAAATGACAGGAACGAGCAGTAAATCTAACTTTGCCATATCACTACATAGTATAAAAAGTCGCTTCCTGCTGTCTGTGTCTGTCTGTCTGTCTGTCCCTATGTATGCTTAGATCTTCAAAACTACCCAACGGGTTTTGATTCGTTTTTTTTTTTAACAGATAGAGATGATTCAAGAGGAAGTTTTATATGTATAATACATGCATAATTTATGCGAAGCTGGGCGGGTCGCTAGTATATCAATAAAAATGACAACTGGGCGATGTCTCAATTCAGCTTGAATAGCAAATATATCGATATAACCGGTAGAATGTTATGCCGTGTTCGACAGTAGGCGCAAATCATTCGTGCACCAAAGACCACGGGGTGCACTCATGAGGCTTGGTTCAGGATATTGGCAACTAAACATAGGTATATCAAAAGTTATCTGGTTGGCACTTTTTTTTTTTTTATCTATTAATTTTAGGAGCTTGGTCGTTTAACAATCACGCCGCTCCATACGTTCTCTGATGGTATCGGCACTTGTTCCGTTCACCGAGCGCAGGTCGCGTATCTAGTATTGGCTTACATAGCATAGAAAACCCATGAATGAATGCCATGTTGAAGACAAAATATTACTAAATTGGGTTTAACGCAATATCTCATCGAATCCGGCCCCTGTAGACACTTCTCCCAACCGATGATTGGAAGCCGACCCATTTGCCTCAAGATTGATAATCCCGATGTAAAATGAAGCAAATAGTCGATTACGAAACGTGCTCGAAGGCTTCTTAGACCTATAATATAAAAAACACGTTTCATATCGACAGATATGTCATATTTTTAACCCCCGACGAAAAAAGGGGTGTTATAAGTTTAACATGTGTATCTGTTTGTCTGTTCGTGTCATCATAGCTCCCAAACGGATGGACCAATTTGAATGCTTGAGTTTTTAATCGAAAGACTTTTCCGTCGAGATGGTTCTTAGCTATGTTTGGTGGATAGTTTTCAAGATATTCAGCTTTAATTGGAACAAGTGATTTCTGAATTTAGGTCGCTAGCTTACCATAGGCCTCCGCTATAGCTCACCACAAAGTTTCCGAGGTCCTGCCCCGATCGCATTCATCGACTCCCAACGACTCTTACGAGATCATCCGTCCACCTCGTCTGGGATTGACCCACGCTGCACTCTTCTATACGGTCGCAATTCCTGTAGTGAAGTGTCACAGCCATATTTTACACTTGAAGTCAGTTAATTCCAATTAACTTCCCATCCTTAGTCAGCCTGTCATTACCCTTCAATGTACAGTCGTAACGAAGTAACGCGAAACGCTGATAAACCTTAATTATTCTCGTAAAAGCTTTGACGTCTCACACTGACACAGCAGAAATAACGTTATCAGTAGCTAGACTCTACGCAATTTGTTGTTTGGCTTTGTAGTGGTTGTTGTTCTGTTTGTGGAGTAATTCTCTGTTCCGTAATTGTGGTATTGATATTCCGCTTCCGCACAATTTCAGGATCGATTTGTATCTTGGTGTAATAGAGAATTTACGGTTGAAAACAAAAACTAAGTTAAGGCATCCTATTTTTCAGTGATCTGATTAGAAGTTAGTGAAAGTTTACTGTAATTTTTGTTACAGTAATAACAAACATGTATTGGATTGTTTACGAAAATCATGCTGTTTTACTACTATAATTTTTGAAAAACATGGGCAAATTACATTCCTTGAACAGTTAAAAAAATTAGATTTAAGAAGGCAAAAGGCTTAATTTATTCCGAAATTAGATAGGTAACAAAATAATATAGAATTTTGTAAGTCTATCTCTTTTCACTTCACCTTATCTCCACAAGTTATAAGACTAATGAAGCAAAACTTACTTGAAATTAAAGTGGTTGGAATACTGCTTATAATGTGAAGAAGTCACAACCACTTTCATTTAATAGTGTAGTAATATGTGTCGTTTACCTACTCTCTTATCTTAAATAGAAATGTTTATAGCTTTTTAAAAGGCTCTTATCGGGCTCAGTTGAACTAGGAAATAAAATCGTAGCACTTTTGTATGTATGACTTAGTATAAAGGCACCTATTGATGAATAGAAATTTAGCATTCAGTAGCTGCACCGCACGGTGTTACCCTATTGGTGTAAGCCTATTGTTAATCCAGGGTGTCAGCTACCTTCATACCAAGCTATTGGTGTTTATTGGTATATATTTGAATATTTCAAAAACTACTCGAAATTGACAAAATACACGCGGATAATTAGTTTTTTTCAACTTATTTTCGACTGCACGCAATGAAATAGCTACATTACTACCTAGAACTCGGGGAAAAGTATTACTCACTTCAAAAAGTTGGTTGAAATTATCAATATATTTGTCATAACAAGTTTATTATGACAAATATAGTTTAGTTAGTATATATAATAATTTTTTTTAAAGGATTAAGGCCTCTTTATAGCTTGATGCAGGATCGCGTTTTCTTTAGTTTGGGCGCGTGGCACCAAATTCGTTTCACTTGGGATATACAGAACCAGTAAAAGATAAAACTACACCTCGATAAACATGCAAATTGTCCCATTTCCAACTAAATAGAAACAGCTAATAACTTTCTCGAGCGTCCTTCAAAGAGTCTTCAAGTTATTTTGAGCTATGCAACAAAAGCACGTTTAAATGCAATGTTAATTAAATGTCCAAAGCCTTGGTAGATTGCAATGGGTAACCAGCGAATAATAGGCACTAATTTCCGAGCAATTAAGGAGTTTAATGATGTAGGGTGAATGAAACATTCTAAGTAAATTTTATCGTAGGTAATATAGTACAGTCCGACATATCGGTATATCACTGTCAGGCTAGGATGTCTGCTGGTTTTAGGCTGCCCGTCTACTGGAATGAAGCGGAGATGAACTAATCAGGCTCCATCTTTGTGAAGTTTAGATGACTTACCAAATTCACCACGTAGGGTAGACCAAGGGATTTTGAAACAGATAGCTTGGAGTACAGCTATCAATAATTAATTGTACCTGTATTTTCACTACTGTAAAAATATTTTACTTTGGGTACATAATATATGTATGTAAGTATATCATATGAAGTATAAATGTGTAAGTTTAAGTACAATTACCTTCGATCCAGCACCTACTATTTCTGATTAACCCAGTGGTTGACTGGTAGAGAATGCCTAAAGGCATTAAGTCCGCCATTTGTACTTATTTTTGAATTTTGCGATAAAGTTTAAATAAATAAATAAAATGTTCATTTACAGCTACACTACATACGAGTATGTATTTATCAACTTACATCAACGATATCAATTGATACAAATAATTCTACTTATGTTTTTTTTACTACTAAACGTACTTTACTACACCGTATCATACATTACCGTATCACTACATATTTAATAGTTGCTACATTAAGAAATGTTAATAACATTCCATTTTGTTGCTATTTCTGAGACACTTTCGCAGGGCTTTAGATTATATGTAATCTTTGTTGTAAAATTAATAAAGAAATAAATAATAATAATAATAATAAGAATCAGTATCAGTTAGTAACAAAATGAAATTTTGACATAAATGAAGCCATATTTCCTAACAACATTCAAATTTGTTACTAAGTACTTAGAACTAAGAAATTGAACATCACACTAATATTAATAAAGGCGAAAGTTTTTGTGTTTATTTTATGTTAATATATCTTAATTAAGTGCATCTAAGGAATGCAAATCGGTAAAATTTTCTACGCAATTACCGGTAATCCGGTAATTTCCAAAGAAAATCTTACCCACTCGCATTCCCTAAGTGCATCACTTCTCACGGAAACACCCAACAACTTTATGATACTCATGAAACTGTTTCATAATATCAAAAGATTATTCAAAGACAGAACAGGTAACCTACTTACACAGAAACCCACCTTTAAACGTACTAACTTATAATTAATCTTTCTCAGCTGACATCCTACGATAAACTTAATATTATCTCTTATACTATACCTACCAGAAATACGAGAAACATTTCCCATCACTTGGCAGTTCCATTTATCCCCTCTGTACCCTCGTAACTTTTATCTCATCTGAAACACCACGCTCCGAAGTTCGAAATACTAACTTCGTATAGTGCCGTCCCACTCATTCAAATATTGTTTGACACGAGATCCAGAGGGACAGCACTACAAATTTCGAACTTCAAAGTAGCCCTTCTATAGTGGGAAATAACTAACATTATTTAGGCTCGGAGGAATGAGTAGACATAAAATTAAACAAGGGCACGAAATAAAAGGAGCAGTTTATTAAATCGCACAAAACTTTTTTCGTATAAATAGTTTTGGGTGCGAAGCTGTTGTATTTGAGTCGGAACTTGCATTCATTTTTAAAGAAATTACGTGGCAGCAATTAAAGTTAATTATTTTCATGCGTATTTCGCAAACGTAAAAATCTACGTATTTACGTCCGTTATATGACCGTGGTAGTGACCAAATGGATATATCGCAGTGCATCGTGGAATTTGGCCACAGACAACGAGAAAAAAAACAAACAAACATACGCGTGGACTTGAGAACCGCCTTACTATTATCTTGAAACATAAGTTAGACATATAAATAAAAAATAAATAAAACAGTTATTGTTTTTTTGGTATAGCCGCTTGTCAGTGGAGAGATTCCCTTGTGCCATTATCCTTAACCTTATTTTTAATGATTTCTTAACATTGTTAAAAATGTTTCATCTCAAACAGTGGATAGCATTAAGTATAATAGACTTTTTGTTATCTTATAATTTTCCCCAAATGTTCAGTATAATTCATCGTTCCTAGGTAAACGTTTTGTTTTAATACTGTGTGTTTTCTTACAGAATATACAAAGAGTACTTAATCCAGGGCTCATCAGTTTCGATATTTTTCAAGTTTCGGTTATAAATGTGTACATGTCGGATACTTACTCCACTACATTTTCAATACAAACTTTGAAATAGTTTAAATGGCACGCAGTGACTTCGTTGAATCCATACTAATATTATAAATGCGAAAGTGTGTCTGTCTGTCTGTTACCTGTTCACGCTTAAACCGCTGAATCTATTTTGATGAAATTTGGCATAGAGATAGTTTAAGATACGAGGAAGGACATAGGATAGTTTTCATCCTGGAAATTAATTATACCTAAAAAGATTGAAAAGTGAGTGAACATTTCTGTTGGGGTGCGGTGACCCTGTAGGAAATGTAATTATTAGACCAAAAGCACAGTTGCTCTTACATTTGCTTAGGCGCTTTTAATAATCCCTTTCATCAAGTTCCACGCGTACGTAGTCGCGGGCAAAAGCTAGTAATTAATAAATAAATGATCGAGGGACAATTGACAACATTTCATATTTTTAAGACTATCATTTTATTACTTTTCTGAATTCTGCTTAAAAAGATGAAGTAATCTCTGTTTTTATTTATTTTCTGAGATGATTATTTATTTTATTATTAATTTATAAAAACATACTCATTTTAAAATGTGGCAACACCAAAACCAGAACTTAATGGAACGGTTACTTTAGTCGGTTTTCTTATTAAAAAAAAAACTTAATAAAACTCGGTATGCATCTGTCATCTGTCAACGTCAAATAAAAAAAATATATATATTTTTTGACTTCCGGTTTGTGACTTAAGATGGCCGCATGCCTTTAAGTTTAGTTGTTCGTTATTTATTCATGTTGGTTGTTCAATGTGTAATATTGATAGCCTATTGTGCAGTGAACTAACGTATGAGTGAATGGTTAATGAAGAATTCAACTTGAAGCGTACATAGCCCTTCTTGGGTCAAGGCCCGGTAGACCGCGTGGTTTTTTGTAAATCGCTATCAATTTACAAAAAGCAAAACCTCACCGAACAACGGCATGCTCTACGAGCAAACTTGAAATTGGCGAAATCATCATTAACCTGATGGAAGCCATATTTTAAAATTAGAATTAGAATTATATATTTTTTCGCTCGGACTTCCGGTTCGTGTCTTAAGATGGCCGCATGCGTTCAAGTTTTGCTGTTCATTATTTATTCATTTTTGTTGTTCAATGTGTAGTATTGATAGCGTATTGTGCAGTGAACTAACGTATGAGTGAATGGTTAATGAAGAATTCAACTTGAAGCGTACATAGCCCTTCTTGGGTCAAGGCCCGGTAGACCGCGTGGTTTTTTGTAAATCGCTATCAATTTACAAAAAGCAAAAGCAAAACCTCACCGAACAACGGCATGCTCTACGAGCAAACTTGAAATTGGCGAAATCATCATTAACCTGATGGAAGCCATATTTTAAAATTAGATTAGTATTTTTTCGCTCTTTGGTTTAGACAACAAGTCTATTCAGCCCGTATTGTCTTAGATTGCAGTTATTTGATGTATTTTCTTATATTTCTTTAAATACAGAAGAATAAATTTAAAGATTTTTTTTAAGGTACACGACATAAAGCCCTGTCGATCTCTATATTAATTTCCACCTGTTATAAATATGAAATGTTGTCAATTGCCCTATCTTCCCTTCCACCTGACCTTGTCAGACTAAACTATCGTATCTTCCACAGGGCGACTGGGCCTACCCTCATCGTCCAGGAGACTACGCCACGCTCACCAGGAAGTACCTGGGGTCCCTCTACTGGTCCACGCTCACTCTGACCACCATTGGAGACCTGCCTACTCCAGAGACTAACGCTGAGTGAGTATTATGTTATAAATTATAAAATAATGAAGAAAGATATCGTTCATCAAGTGGCACTAGAGCTTTCAATCCGGGTTTTGTTGTATGGGTATTCCCTAGATCCCGGTATATTCGATACAAAATATCCCGGATTGGAAGCCCTAAGTAACACACTAGCTGTTTAAGATCGTCAAGAATCATTCAATATTCAAAGAATAAAAAATTTACTATATTTTGCTTATCAGGGCTAATGAACGGATATGATCAAATACAAACTGTCCATGGCGTTCATACAATCCGGTTCCTACCAGCTTGCCCAATTTAGGACAATTGAGCACCATTTTCTATTGCTAATGAAAAAAACTAATCTACAGCGGTTTGCCCTGTTCTTTGTTTGACGACTCGCGACTGATAGAGGTTAACAAACTTTATTACAATTGGGTAGCATCTACCGTGGTCATACATTACATGCTAAGATAAGAAAGAGTCAAAACCCTTTGTATTAAATTCTAGGGCAAGTTAGATACAAACAACTATAATCTGAGAAAATAAATAATATATCGGTAATGTTCAGTAGCACGTTACGTAAGATACAATCAACAATAACGAAGAAACGGCCCTTATTTCATAACGTCTAAGTTTTGTGTTTTGTGATTTTATTTACTCCAAAGTATCTGTTAACAAGCCAAAATTAATTTACAATGGCATCGTTGGAATTCTGAATTAAAACGCAGCTTGAGGCTCTTACACACTATACCGGCCACCGCCCGGCGGTATACCCAATGGGCATTTCAACTGCCAGGCTGGCACTTTTTTATCGTTCGTAAACTGACCACCTGGTGGTAAGTGAATACGGGGCCAAAGACATAGCTCGCTGGCTAACCAACAGCCTATTCACTCTTTGTATTGAAGAGACACAAGTTATAATTTTCAGAAAATAGACACTATGGTAGCGAGTTCCATTCCTTAGCGGTTCGCATTAGAAATTTGGTAAAAGTGGCAACATAAGGATGAAGTCAATACTTCGCTGGAATGTGAAACGGGGATGGCGGGATTAAGTGCCGTGAAATACGCCAACTTTGCCTCCACAGGGAACTTTGCCCAAAACGCTTCTTAAAAAAAGAAACGTTACTGTAGACAATTTCAAGATGATTATGGCAACACTACTATTTTTAGTGGAAAATAGATTATATCTGTGGTATCACTGGGAATCACATTTGCGCGCAACTTCATTCCGTAACGTGTTGGGACTAGTCGAATAAGGTGCGTGATTTGACGGGCCAATTCTAGGTGAACTTCTGGTGTATTTTTTACAGAATGGGGAAACCTCAGGTGAATGTATCTTATTGCTTGTTATAAAATAAGAACTGTAGATCATTTTTACTGCAGTTTGTACTAAAAATACTTATTAAAACCAGAGTTATGACGGTGGGCAATGTTATCCAGTAACTTGCTAACCTATGAATGCTAACATTGCCCAGACTAAAAAAAGGGTTAGGGTTGTCACCTTGTCGTAATTTTATCTGACTGCGTAAATAAATTGTATTTCTATTAAGCCGTTGTACTTTTAGTAGTAGCTGCATGTCATGTCATGACATGTCCATAAAACACACACACATAGAATATTCAATGATGACAATTTTTATTTAGATTATTCTAACGTAGAGTAAAAAAATAACCGCCTAACTATTAGTAGGTACCCAATATTAAGCATACATTTTTCATTTTGATAATGGTATTGGTAAAGATAGTTTACTCAACCGAAAGTGACAACCCTGACAATTTCAAACTGCTTGGGCTATAGTTACGAAAATAATCGATTTGGGCAATGTTGGCAAAAGTTTAGAAAACTTAACCCGAGGTGAAAATTGATAAAAAAGTTGGTTAAATGTAGATTTAAAAATTGTTTCTCGTAATAAACGCATGCATATGAATACGACGGATGCGTTAGACAAAAGAAACTTTATCCCGTCATAGAAAAAAAGAGAGAAATTCGGGTTTTTACAAAAAAAGCGGGCAAAGTTGGCATGTTTCACGGTGCGCCAAAATATATCCGATAGAAGATTGACAAGCTGGCAACTCAGTGATGCCTGTGTGTTTGTGAGATGATGATGGGCTTACGGACGGACGGCCCGATAACGCCCAGTCGCGTAGCCGTTGTCGGCCTAGTATGTAGGAGCCTTTATAACAAGGGTGATTATGGAATACTTCGCGATTTTAATTGGATTTCCTTAACGACTAATACCTACCATCGGGTTCGTTAAGAACTCATTTTGGACCGGAGTTTGCAAAATAACTCAATTATGTATTTACTTAATCTCGCAGTTTTTTTTCTAACGGTTTGTTTCTAACTCGTTAACGTAATCACCGGTTTGTATAAAACCCACCGGTTTCCGAACCGAATTCATTTCGATCCAATTTCAAAAACATGTTTTTGTGCTCCTTCAACTGTGACGAGTCGATAATAGGATACGTTTATCCTTTGAGCGTTTAATATTAAACAGTAAATTCAGTAAATATATTACATTTCCATGGAACATTCTCGAATGTTACGTCAAATTTAAATGTGATTTCGTACGAATGTGTTAAATTTTCAAACAGGATTTTACCATGGAAGATTTTATTACAGCTAAGCGAGAATAATATGGAATCAGTAGGTACATTAAACGTTTATTGTCATGCGTTGAATTCAGGTAATTTTTATAGCTATAAAGACATAATTTTACGATATCTATACATACTTAATAGGGAGTCCCAACCTTGATGCTTATTTTGTGTAAACTTTTTTAAAGAAATAAATATTTTTCATTTTTCATTTTCATTTTTTTTCATATCTTGAAGAGAGATTTATTAATAATTAGGGACCTTTATCTTAAATACTCAAATTATCAACAACTGACTCGAATTTATAAATAAAAATATGTTGGAGCTTGTAGGCATGTGTCACAATCACAATACAATACCTATAGTCCGTGACCTTTCAGACTACGATTCGAGCTTGGGTGACAACTGAGAGATTCCCATGTGGATCGCGTAAGAGCGAGCGAGACAGGTATAAAACGCATTCTGACAGCTCACGCACTGTATAATACTCTCAGTAACGCAATGAAAGTATAAAAAAATCTAAAATTAAATTCTAATAAGGCGTCAATAGAAATCAAAACAAACCTACTCGTATAATATACACTTATAAATTGAATAAAATTTGTTTGTGACATTTCCTTATCCGTTAAACTATTACTCAACGAATAAAGTTTTACTTAAGTGCTCAGAAAATGAATAAAAGATTTCTAGTGCGCAATTCACTTCGAAATCTTCAGGATATTATCTAGATTCGCTCACTTTGCACCAAAATAATACTCGGGTTTTACTGTATTTGCAACAAACTAACTCGACGTTACTAACTATTAAAATATAGAAGGTTACTGGATAATGCTCATTTTATTAGTCATTATCGCCAATCATTAAACTGAAAAACCGGTGTTTACCATCTAATTCTGTATCCGGTTGGCAATAATTTTAAAACCTTTGAAACTAACCGGTTTCAACTTAGAAACCGAATGTCAACTGTCGTTATTTCTACATTCGGTTTTAAATTATTATAATTTTCAAAACCGTTTTTTCGTAGTATCGTCTATACTATCCGCAATACCAAGTGGCGAGTCAGGTCATAAATCATCGGAATCATGCTATCTCTTTCGCACCTGCACTGCCTTATGAAGCGGGCCGTGCAACAATAGTGCAGGTAGCGCTAGGCAAAAAGAGAATGTCGAGGAAATAAATAGCGTGGTATTTTTCTTATCGAAATATTAAATAAGTATATTGAATTATTAACATAAAATATTATATCATCATATTTATAATTAGAGATTGGGATTTTAGATAGCCGACCCCGATTGAGAATTCATTCTCAAAAAATGGGACAAAAGGCTAGGAAGGATGATGATATTTATAATTAGAGAATGAATTCTTTCCCCATACAAATCGGTAAACTTTCTTGAGAACGGCACATCTCTATTTATAATACATTACAATAAAATAAATAGTAGGTATAGCAAAAACATAACTTAACAAGGAAAATATTAGCTATTCATATTCGTCTTCAGTGTCACTATCGTCTTATAGATTAATAACAAGACAATTTTGTGTGTCATTAAATTACTACTTTTGCACCTAAAAACAAATTAAATAATGATATAAGATTTAATTTAAAAATATAATAATTATATCGACGTTTAAGTGATACGTTATCGACATGTTACCACCCCTACGGTAACTGACGTTTATTGCCTGACTCGCCACTTGGTTTTGCGGATAGTATAGTTTAGCAATAATGTGACGTCAAAGAGCAATAAATTACATGACAAAGTTATCTGACCCAGTAACAGTGTCGCCGGTATTGTTTACAATGCACACCGCATCTCGTCGTTGGAATTACAAAGAGCATTTTGTGCACTAGGACGTGAAACTAAGATCAAAGTGCCTTGTATGTAACAGGAAAGCTTTAAAGTGATGGTGTTGCTTAAAACTACCTATTGAGTGGGGTTATGACATTACTACGAGTATGTATGTAACCTTAACATTAAGGGGCGTTCCTTCTGAGACGTGCAGAATCGACCAATGACACACGCAAAACGAAGCCGAGATACAAATTTCAACTCATGATCATGACTGGCATTGACGTATCTAAGAATTTTTTTTCAGGGGCCTGGGTGGGGCTTGGCCATGACCTATGAGTTGAAGTCATGAATTTCTATGGGTAATTCAAAATTCTGGGGTGGGCACTAGACCATATTGGGGAGGGCACGGCCCACCCGGCCACCCCCCTAAATACGCCAATGATGACTGTCAGTCAACTCAACTCGTGATTAGTCGAATACGCACGTCTCTTTTGTGCCTCAGTGGAAACGCTCTCTTAGCGTCAAACTTTGTTACTTGTCAGATATACAATATGGATAAATGTTATAACTATTCTTGTTGTACAAAATGGCGGTAAAACTATTTCCGTCTCGCATTAACAAAGGTTTTCCAAAACAAAGATCAACCACAGTAAAAAAAATATATTAATTTATATAAGGTAAGGACTGTTACCAAATGTCCGGTCGGTTACGATACAAAGATCATATCATTGTGTTTTATCTTTGTATCTATTAGGAGAGACCGAGGGGTGTTGAATCAGAGGTAAGTTGAAACATCGTCAATTTCTCGGATCTACATTCGTTAGTAAAGCAAAGCAAGGAACACTGAGGGGCCCGCTAGTGGTAGGGCGCATGTAAACAGCGTTGTTATTAGCTCACTAATTGCCGTTGTTTCAACTCACCCCCAAAATACCTCGGTTTCCCCTATAACATTTGCGAATAACTCTATAATAAATGATGATCATGGAACTAAAACAGCACGTTCTCCGTAACTAACAGAGATTGTTGTGTTAGCACGCACGGAGGCCCCAAATTTCTGCCCCGAAGAGGACTGAAGTCCAGACTGCTACAGTTCAAATCGAACCGAGGGTATGTTCAGCATAAACGCACGCGATTGGTCAGATCATGTTTTTTCAATACTCAATACTATTTAAATGAAACAATTTAAACGGATTATATCGCGTATATTAATTATTTGAGCCTCCCTGACGTTTCAGTACCTTTACAGATACCGTTGTCAAAGGTTGACTGAGAAAAACACTCAATACTATTGCACATAATGGTTTTACAGGTGGTAAAGTAAAAATTTGAGATCACATCATGCACCCTGAAGAAGGCCGCAGCAATCCGTAAGATACTATTTAGAGGTATACAATTTAACATAAAAAATAACAATATTAAAACTTATTCTAGGGACATGGTATACCAATTAGTATATTGCAATATAAAAATGTATGTACAAAAAAAACTTTTTTCCATAGAAGGTTTTTAAGAAAGTTATTAGGTTTAACCCAAGTAGCACAATTGGGTCTAAATAGCTCGTATATCATATCTAATTAGATGCTTAAGTGAAATTTACCACCATGACTAAGTGCTATATAGGTGGCAAGAACCCTTATGCCACCAGTATAGAACCAAAAGGAGAAAAATTGCAGCCTATTTTTGGTGCTAAATAGAATCCATAAGAGATCTCACAATAACCTTAAGTGGAAATTAGAACTATGGGTGAAAGTTATGCGTCCATAAGACATCTCACAATAACCTTAAGTGGCAATTAGAACTAAGGGTAAAAGTTATGCGCAGTGAACGAATGAAAACATTGCAGTTCGGTCAATGAGTGATAAATGAGTCGCCAAAATTATCTTTGAGTGGCGAGGCAACTGTCAAATTGAAGTAATACGTGATCTGCCATATTCATTTTGGATTTATATGTCTGTTTGATGAGTGATTAAAACTTTACGTTATACAAGCATCGAAATAAGCACGAAATTCTTGCGAATTTTTTTTTACTGTGAAACTATGGTATGTTTTCTTTGTAAATTTCGACGCGCCCTTCATTTGATCAGGAATATTAAAAAAGAGAGTGCTAAATTAAATAAGGAATAGATACTGATAAGAAATAAAACTGTTAAAAACCTGACCTAATGATTGTAGGTTACGTACAATGTTAAAGTAACATCGTCACAACTATCAAAAGTCTGTGATTATGCGTCAGTGTGATAACATTCTGGTTAAAATAATCAATTTTCATAGGCTTCCATTTGTAAACATGGCGAAACAAAAACCGTCCAAGAGCATGTCGGGCCACGCTCAGTGTAGGGTTCCGTAGTTGGCCATCCTTCACAATAGACAATAAAATCGAATTTAAATTACGAGAAAGATTTCAAGCTCTATAAAAGGTCGTAAACGCCAAAGTAACTGTAATTACTTATTACCTTCTAGAAGTTATCGATTATAACGCACCAGATTGAGCGAAATGTTTTAATGCAGTATGGCACTTAACTAATATGTGTAACGTTCGAAGTATAAGAACACCGCGGGGCACTTACGTCATTTAAAAGAAAATTATGAATTTTTGCGATAACTCAAAAACGGCTCGACCGATTTTATTCAATATAGTTTTCATTGAAAGTACTAATAGGGCCTTATTTTCATGAATTTTTCCATAATTTTTTGACCCGTGGTTGAGAAGTTAGAGGGGGGGGGACACTATTTTTTGGATTTACCGAGCGAATATTTACAAAACTGCTGACTTTATCAAAAAATGATCTTTGAAGGCCCCTATTGTTTTTAAAAGACCTATTCAACGACACCCCACACGCTAGTGTTAGAACGAAAAAAAAATCACCCCCACTTTAGGTGTATGGGAGGTACCCGAAAAAAAATTATTTTTTTAGTTTTTATTTACCGTTATGTCGGCGTGATACATACACATACCAAACTTCAGCTTTCTAGCACTTATGATCACGGAGCTAAGCCGCGGACGGACAGACGGACAGACGGACATGGCGAAACTATAAGGGTTCCTAGTTGACTACGGAACCCTAAAAAAGATCCTACAGTGTTTATTTTCACTTATTTGTTCCTTATTTGGAACTATCAAGTCTAATAATCACTTATTTGTATCTTGCGAGTGGCAAAGCAGTGAATGATATTACCAATAGTAATTATTTGCTCTTTTGTAGACTATTAAACAAGCAAGACTATTAAATATATTTTGACAAGGCGCAAATAGGAACAATAATAGAACTTTTAGTTCGTTAGTGGTTCGAAATAAGTGAAAATAACTGCTTTTGGTTCCAAGAACCTCCTACTGACACCTATTTATGCGTTGGAGTGGCAATAAGGTACTTCTTAGGCCTTAAAGTTGCAATATTTTTTGGTTCCAAAAGAGCCGTAAAATTATCCCTTTAGCCGCTATTGGTGATATAATTCGCTATTGTACTAGTCATTTGGAACTTTTAGTTCCAAATAAGGGTATGTTCCCACTTATATGTAAAAGTTGCTTATAAGTGATTTTAAGGCCTTATATAGCACTATTGCTTCTTATTGAGTGACAATTTGAACCTGCATGCAACTTTAAGTAGCAAAATCGACTTTATCCCACCATAAGTAATAAAGTAGAAACAAAAAACGTTCCTATGCAACTACAAGTGATAGGATGAACTCATATACAGTTTTGAGTGGTGTTTAAAGCTATAAGTTGTATCAAACACTGTTAAACCACTCATTTAGAACTTAAAGCTATAAGATAAGCTGCAAAATTCACTAATGTGCTGCTTGGGAAGTTATTTATAGAAGGTTTGCTATGAAATTTTCTTACTGCAGTAAATAATGAAAAATTGTGGCTGTAATTGACTCCGGGGCTATGATGGTTGTTTTTATCACGCGACGATAAATAAGTGAAGCATCCGACACGTTTTGACAAAATGCGAGTGTGAGTGACAGATGCTTTGTCACTTATTTATCACATGATAAACGCAACCATCATAGGCCCTCTGAAATTATGTTTCCGATTTTAGCACATTTATTGTAATCCCTAGTACATATTTAATTTAATCTATCGCAGTAATTTCATTAAATATATTATAATTTCATTTTTTTTTAGTATTTACTTTAAAAAATCTTACAGCCCGTCTTTTTTTGGGCTGGGGGGTTATTCTGTCGACTCGGGTGTACATCGCTAAAGTACCAAATGATATACTTTCTTATATATGAGCACATGGCCAAAGTCGACATGGTGGTTTGAGTTGGACAGATGTCAAAAGAATGATATTTTTCTAACTGTAGGTACTGGGGTATATATATGTATATATATATGTATAATATATCTTACTTATTCTGCCACGAAGCTTGTTGCGGATATACTTTGTTTTCTCCATTAATAAAAAAATTATATTTCTAATGATATCTTTTATTCTGCTAATCTAATGTCATCACAATAATCCCAATTTTTATTAACCTAACAAATAACTTATCCCAAAATTATGTCACCTGTCTCTAATGTAAACGAAAATCCCAGTTTAAACTTCATTAAACGATGCTATTGTTTTCTTAGAGGGGGATAAAGCCTTTGCTTAGGGAATATCAGTGAATAAATATATTATTTAACGAAGCCTGCGGGCAGGTTTGGGCTGAATTTAATCGTTCTTGTGACTCTGTAGGGTGAAAATTAGAGATGGGCCGAATACGGACTTTGCCGAATACGAATATTCGGCCGAACATTCGGTTCAGCTTTCACCGAACTGAATATTCGGTTGCGCCGTATATGCTAGATACAGGTTTTGACAGGTCAGCGCTTCGCACGTGTTTTGCACTGGACCTCTCGCGATCGCGCCATTTTACTTATCGTGTTTGTTTACGTTTTAGCGCTAATTAAAATAACTCCGATTGTTCTTACTTAACCTACGGTTTTTTTTTTAATTACTGTATTTATATTTTGACGCATATTTATCTCTTTTTAACCGACTTCAAAAAAAGGAGGGGGTTCTCAGTTCGGTTGTATGTTTTTTTTTTTTTTTTTTTTTTTTTTTAATGTTTGTTACCTCATAACTCCGTCATTTATGAGTCGATTTGGAAAATTTTTTTTAGGTTCATGAATAGACATCTCAAGGTTGGTCCCATAAAATTTTGGTGAAGATCGGATGACGAGATCCATGAGGAATCGAAGGAATTCCTAAAATTTTATAGGCAGTCATAATATTTTTCATATATTTTCTAAAACTATTTAAGTATTTGCATATGGTAGTCATCATCTTCTAATGCTGAACTGATGATGGAAGGTACAACTCCTTAACGGTTAGGAGTTAGGAGATAATTAAAACGACATGCATTCCTTCAAGACCTCCCTGATCACCCCGCCATAAGTATTTCATATGAATCACTAAAAAGCGAAAAAAAAAATTTTTAACAAAAAAAAGAACCGACTTCAGTAAAACTAAAAATCCAAAAATAACCCGTTCAAGTACAGATTACATTTGACTCACCCTTTGAAGTCGGTGCCAAACCTCACGTAAACTTTAATATATAAATATAATAACAGTGGTTTGGGATCGACTTCAAAGGGTGAGTCAAATGTAATCTGTACTTGAACGGGTTATTTTTGGATTTTTAGTTTTACTGAAGTCGGTTCTTTTTTTTGTTAAAAATTTTTTTGACAGTTGCTTAGAATGCTGAAATAGGATCTCAATCTGACGAATTACGAAACAACCTACGCTCGTTATTTACTTTGTTTATTCGTTAAATATTATTATATCCGCAGTGTGGGGAAAGTGTGCGCATTTTGAGCTGGTTGAATTTTTCTTCGCAGTGGCGAAGTTTTATTGATAATTTCTCAGTTTTTAATCATAACCTGAATCAATGCTTTACTAGATACATATTTTCATTTTTTTTTCATGTATTTTGTTTAATTTTGATACTAGTTTAAAAAAAAGGAGGCACACTTGCCCCACATGTCATTCGGCCGAATATGAACATTGAAAAACTTGCCGAATATGCCGAATACCGAATATTTACCGAATATTCGGCCCATCTCTAGTAAAAATTAAGCGATTTATTCGTAGTGGTGTAGAAAAGCCGTGTCAAAACTGATTGTTATGTTACATCAGAGTTAAAATGGGAAATGAGCTTGGGAATTCTCAACATTAATTTACGACACATTAATAAAATTAACAGTACAAGTTTAAAAGGCCTACTAGGATATGTGTCGAATGATTCATTGGAAAAATAGAATAACCGTGTCTTCTACTTTGTAGTTTGTACCAAACGATCTATCAATGAGCACAAATACAATAAAATACTTATGACTTCTTTTAAACACACGGAGAAAACTGTTAAAGCACTCTTTTGTTTCTCCAAAATTGAGTATAATGTTGCTACTTCTCGTTAAAGAAAAAAATGTTTGATCTATGAGGAACGCTTACGCTAAAATTACATCTTTCTTCCTCCTATCTCATTCTATTACAAAGAATACACCCTAAAACAACAAAATATACCGGAAATTCCCCTCTCAAATCTTGACGCAACTTTTTGTAATCTTGCAAGAAAACGGCGCTTTTAGAAGTCTCTTGCTTGACAATAAATCTACGAAGGGGTATAGGAAGCTCATTTTTAGACTATAAATAACGTTGCAGGTCAAAGGCCTCCGTTACTGTCCAGTAAAGTTATAAGGCTACGTGACCGTAAAATATAGCCGCAATGGAAATTTCATAGTTTTGACAAGGGTCAACCTTTTTTGCGTGGGGATGATTTTCATGTTCGTGCAAAACTTTTGCTTTATCATGAGCAGGTAAATATTTTACAAACAAATATTTTGTTCAAAGCTCAATAAGTAACAAATTCTTACTTGAAACAAAGCTCGTATCTCATTGTCAATCTACTTAGTAGATACGAAGTTTTGAAGTGTGACAGTAATTTTAGTAAGTTTTTGGTGTCACCAGGCGAAATGTAAAGTTACCTAGCAACGAGAATTTAAGGATAGTAATGAACAGACTTTACCGAATTTCAGTAAGTTTTATGTTTGTGCGGGAAAAAAATTGCGCCTTAAGTTCTTTCTTTAAATTTTCATATTATAGAGCAATTCTCAAGAAATTTGTACAAATTAAGACGTCAATTAAAGTTCAATATATTTTTCCTATTTTGTTACCAATTATTGTAGTAATTTTCTATCAATGTTATCTATCAGTGTTAGGCTGTGTTTGATAATTAAGGTTCTGTTAAGCTTATACTTTTTTAATTATATACATTCTAAAATCACATATAAAATTGGTAGAAAAATAGAAAAGATATAGTGAACTTCATTTGACGTAAATTTATGAAACATATAATGTCTCATTTTTTTATGTGGGTAGGTACACCACAATTTTTATTTAAGCATTAAATACAAAGATCAAAGCTTAAAGAAAAATTGAAAAGGAGCTACCTGGGGGAAGAGACCAGGAATCGAACCCGGTACCTCTGGATTGCCGGTCCAGCGCGTTAACCATTTCGCCACCCTAGCTCCAGGAAGATCTGACGAATTTTTCCTTATGCTTTTGTGTGTCGATCTTCGCATTGTTTATTTGAAAGGTTTTTTACACCTTAGCGACCTCTATGTGAATACGTAGCCCCAGTACGTAGTACCCAGGTAGCTCCTTTTCAATTTTTCTTTAAGCTTTGATCTTTGTATTTAATGCTTTCATTTGACGTCTTTATTTGTACAAACTTTTTGAGAAATATTCATTAAAGGTAGGTACTTGAAAGTTGAATCGGCTTAGTTTTGAAGCAGAAAACAAAGGAATACGGTACGTCTATTTCCTAAAATATCTGTAGGTAAAAATCGGATTAAGATGCAGTCATCTCTATTACACCTATGGTTCTGTTCCTGGTGCGCAGTGCGACGGCAATAGTTTATAGGCTCGCAGATCGACCACACTCTTAAGACGGAGTGTAGAAGGGGAAGAGTAGAAACTTTCATAGGAGAAAATTTGAAAAAGAGTTCAGAAAGTAATAGTTCCAATGCATGTCCTTTAGTGAAAGAGACAAATGCTCCGTCCTTGCTGACCCATTCATTTCACGGCCTACGGAACCACTTTATGGCTCGTCTAACCGTTCCCCAGACACCGAGGAAATTCTTCTACACGTACCAGTTTTCCTTATTATCCGCTAACAAGTTTTGCACGTAATGTGGAAAAGTAAACAAGTTATTGAAGGTAATCGATCGTCAGAAAGAGAGGAGCACTATATTTTATGGGAGGATAATTGAAAAAGCGTGCAACCAGCGGTTTGTAGTAAATAATAGTTCCAATGCCATCCAGAATTAAGTCCGCTGTTATATAATGTTAAAATAATCGCAGTTTTATACGGAGTGAAAGTGTGTCTCAAAAAAATAATATTTTGGTGATCAGCCTATATAGTTCATGTTAGGTAGGTATACAGGAAACGCATAATTTAGTTCAGGATGACTGTTATTGAAAATGTATTAACAAACAGAAGTAACTTAACAACCTATGTACTAGAGTAGTAGTCCATTGAATGAGTCCCTCCAAGGGGGGTCTAGAGTGCGTGAGTTAGTAACGTAAGATGTTTCTTCGGAAACATGTCAAGAGTCCCTAGGTAATAAACATACTAAAACCCCGGGACACTAGGAGGAGCCCCGGAGTGGGGGGAGGGGGGGAAAGGGTCCATTTTTTCATTTTTCGCTTAAATCTCAAAAACAGTACATGTTAGAGAAAAACTTTCAAGGAAAAGTTGAAAGGCCATAAAATTATCTACAAGTTGTACCTAAATATTTTTTTTCTATTCGCAGCCGTTTTCGAGCTACATCCCATGAAAGGTGAAAAATTCGAAAACTACCCTTATATAATATTTTGACAATCGATTCCTCCTAAAGGCTTCCATGGAGGAATGTGTTTTTTTTACCAATTATAGACCTAATTAAGAGCAATCTATCAGTACCGGTCACAAGTTGCACTTTTGAGCTTTTTGGAAGAAAAAAAATAAAAAGGTCAAGTTGCGTAACTACCCTAATATAATATTTTGAGAATCAATTCCTCCTAAAGGCTTCCATGGAGGAATGTGTTTTTTTTACCAATTATAGACCTAATTAAGAGCAATCTATCAGTACCGGTCACAAGTTGCACTTTTGAGCTTTTTGGAAGAAAAAAAATAAAAAGTTCAAGTATCGTAACTACCCTAATAAAATTCAATTCCCCGTAAACGCCTCCGTGGTGGAATCTGGTATTTTTATCAATGATAGACCTAATTATGAGCAATCTATCTGTACCGGTCACAAGTTGCACTTTTGAGTTTTTTTGGAAGAAGAAATAAAAAGATCAAGTTCAGTAACTCAAACTACCCTAATATAATATTTTGACAATCGATTCCTCCTAAAGGCTTCCATGGAGGAATGTGTTTACTTTACCAATTATAGACCTAATTAAGAGCAATCTATCAGTACCGGTCACAAGTTGCACATTTGAGTTTTTTGGAAGAAAGAAATATTTTTTGATCGATTGATGTGATAAACATGGGTATGTAGTATGGGGAAATTGTTTGAGCCAAAATCATTTTTTACTGCGTGTAACTCGGAAACGGTAGGATATAGGAAAAATTTATTTAGGTACAACTTGTAGATAATTTTATGGCCTTTCAACTTTTCCTTGAAAGTTTTTCTCTAACATGTACCGTTTTTGAGATTTAAGCGAAAAATGAAAAAATGGACCCTTTCCCCCCCTCCCCCCACTCCGGGGCTCCTCCTAGTGTCCCGGGGTTTTAGTATGTTTATTACCTAGGGACTCTTGACATGTTTCCGAAGAAACATCTTACGTTACTAACTCACGCACTCTAGAACTTTTTATTCAATGGACTATAGAGCGCCACCAATTGAACACCTCTTAAGTTAAGTATTTGGTTAAGTATTTTCTACACTCCATAAGTGGTAGGCTATCTCGCCACGCCCCGCAACCAATTGCGTGCGAATTTTACACAAAAAGTAAATAAAAAGGACCTAATACTAAGTGCAAATAATAAAATATGAGAAGAAAATCTTTTCCATAGAAAATATAGCATTAACACGTTAACGGGCAAACTATAATTTTGATAAAAAAAAACAAATTCTACCCAATAAACCCACAAGGCATTGCCTTCATACATAAATTTCCGTCTGGAGACGGAGTGCCCGTTTTGGGGAATCGCCGTCCACAGACGCGGTGCTGTCACAAGAGGGTCATAATTTACGTCTCTCGACGCACCGTCCGTACAAGACGTGATAACATAGTTACTTTATGAATTTATGACATACGAGCTGCGCCGCGCGGTGTTACCGCTCATCCCACGGGAACACTAATTTTTTTCGGGATAAACAGTAGCCTATGTGTTAATCCAGGGTGTCAGCCTACCTTCACACCAAAATTTATCAAAATTTGTCCATCCGTTTGAGCGTGAATAAGTAACAAACATACACATAAACACACTGTCAAACTTTCGCCTTCATAATAGTGTGATAAACTTCTACAATGCACAAACCTGGCACAAACCCATTAAAACTCACACCCATTATTAGTTTCTTCGTAAGGAAACTTATCTTAAGACCACACTTACCCCGCATTTTCTTCAAGAATACCAACACGTTAGCACTAATACTTTAAGTGCTATATTGGAACGCGCCGCTTTTTCTATTAAATTTCAAAGCACATCTCACATATCCCAAAGCAGCGATAAAAAATCCAATAAGGTTTTCCTTAGGAATACCTTTCTAAGCACTGACAATAAGCACTTTAGTATGCTCTAAAGGTAAATACGTTTGCTTTGAGCAGTAATCGTATCTTATTTCCTTATTTAGAAATAAGCATAAAATTAAGCCGTATTTCCCGATATTCCGCATGGTAACAGCGTTTTGATGTCAATGGAACCTTATTTGTATCCGGAATGAATATTAATCTCTTCGACTTTATCACAAGAAAATATAACCCAGTAGGTAGGGGAAAGGGAGGCATAACGGCACACTTAACACAATTTTTTTGAGACACGTTTTTATTTCCGTCTGTATTTTCTTGCACAAACGCTAATTTTGCTGATTAAACCCAATCAAGTGAGCAGAAAGGCATTGGATTTATCTTTTACTGTTTAGGAGTTCCTGCGGCCACCTTTCGTTAGCTCCAAAATACTAAATTATTATATTGTCACGTAAACTACATCCAAAGTTTTATTTTGATACGACAATTAAAAGTAGATTAAAATTGCCCTCCATGATATATGTACAGCGTGAGTATTTACGGGCATATAATGTATTCAGTTATAGTATCTGATCATAGGAATCGTACGGCATACTTATTTTATTCAATAGTGTTTTTAATTAGGTGTAATCATAATCATTTTTTAAAGTCCAACCAAGCAGCAATGTACGTAGTCCAACAAATGAACGCTGACATGCTATGTCATGACGTTTAAGTACGTTTATTAATGTGTATGCAAATACATTGCGTGTTCAATTATTTCGTATGAAAAAAAAAACAAATTTTCTAAAGAAATCAATGTAAATAGGATCACTGGGTCCTTTACTAATCGTCATTTCAATATATGCCCGTATTAAATACCGACACTGTATATGATTACATGGTGTGTTAGAAAATTACTAACTTAGTTACAAGTGAAGCTAATAAAAGCGTGCATTACATACCTAGGGCGGTGAACTCGTGAATGTCCCAGATCGCAGGTGTTTGTAGCCCGAACCAAAAGAACGGGCTATAAATATGCGATCTAGAGCTTTACGAATTACCGCCCGTGGTTGGTCTAAAGTTAGAGTCAGGTTAGTACCACGTATCGGTTTGTACCGCGGGCGGTTTCGCACCTTGGCCAGGAAGTGAGATTTTCTCCCCGAAAATCCCACTTATGGCCTAGCGTGACGTGGAAAATCATAAACAATACCTACACTTCCCTATTAGGTACTATGGGCTGCACAAATGCATGGCCCATTTAAGAATGAATTCATTCATAAATAGGCCATGCAATTCTGCAGATCATTGTACGTAGCTTATAGCACATCTCTATTAAAACATCAGCCTAGCAATGTCCAAAAATAAGCTACCTGGCCAGTGAAGCGAAGCATAGAAAATTAACCAATTAGGCTGTGTTTTGCGAAGCCCAAAAGAAGTTTATTTAAATCTAAGGAATGTGATTGGTCTATTTTCACACAGCTCCGCCCCTGTGGATAAACAACCATAATGGATAGTTGCACGTTTACCCGATTTGGATAGCGCATGGTATAAGAAAATAAAGTATGCCACTCCGAAATGACAGGTGAGACTTTGACGTCATAACGCTATGATTGGTTGATTGGTTCAGTCAATCCGTTTCTGTGTTGCCAGTGGTGTATCATAATACTCCCCGATTCCCTTGTTACCTGTATGCATCTTATTAAAATCGTGACTTAAATCAATTATTACGACAAAATAAAACTCGGTCAAAAAACATGACAATCATAATGTTATGCGTGACTGTTATTTTTGTATGACTGCAACCAACCAGTGACGTAAAAAGTCTCACCAGCTGAAGTGCCATACCTTATTTTCCTATACCAATCGATAGCGTGTAAAGTTTTTTTCAATATCCGGATCGCTCTAGTAGACGAGGAGAAATTGTATTAAACCCATAATGCCCTTAAGTGACGACGTAGCTCAGCAAATTGCACCAGCCTGCAGGAAATACATCCGTAATACCCTAGAAGCTTGAGCCTTTATTAACTTTAACGTAACAGAAATAAGCCTTAATATCACTTGACCGTAGTTTGCGTTTAGGCCTTTTGCCAGCAAGCTGTAATTTTAGTGCCAGCCTATAACGTTGCGAGAGACAAATGTTAGTTCTTAACTTACTTTGCGCTAAATTTTGAAGAGAATTGGAGTTATCAATCACTTTAATTGGGGAAGTTGAGTTATTTTATGTTTGAGGGATTACCAGCTCTTTGCGTATCAGATTTTACACACATATGGTGTTGTAGCGCCGTTGCGTACATCGTAGCCTAGTGCCCATAGTATATCAATTGCTTAGTGTGGGACTAGGTCGATTTGTGTAAGATTGTCCCTTAATATTCATTTTGCTAATTTCTCCGATCTGATAACACTTATAGAAATGTACCTTTGCTTCCTCGTCGTCTTAAAACAAGGCTAAACGGATTTCAACCGTGTTTAGTGGAGATGTAGTTTACTATTGTTAGTAGTTTACTGTCCAATTTTGCTAGATGCAAAAATAACCAGATTTTATTTTTGAAGTTCATACAACAACATTTTTTTGGAGTTTGTGTTTGTTGCACTATATACTATGATACCTACATGTCCATTATCACAACATAAATGGGACTTATCATCTGTAAATATAATTACTTTACGTTGGTAATGTTCGAACGTTTCGTCCACCTCGGCACGGTCGTGTTCTAGAAACGACTCACTACCGAATTACCAACACAAAATAATTAAATAATATTTACATCACTCTAGGCCATAAGTGGAATTGGACACACCACGGGCGGTAATTCGTAAAGCCCCAGCCACCTGCGATCTGGAACAGTCACGAATTCACTGCCGTAGTTATGTAATGTACTGTCAAGCCCCATTACCAAGCCCCATTGTTTGTATACCCTTTGTTGTAATTAAGTGTCAAAATCGTGTATTAAATATATTTAAATTCCATCACCTAAATTTAACTTTTTTTAATTAAAACGTAAATAAAGTAGGCTTTAGGGTATTCCAGGTAATATCAACTTTGAAATTTCCACTGGAGTATTTATTTACAACTGCCACCAAACGTTACCTTCATTAACTGAAAAGGGCTTTAGGGAAATTTCAGTCCCTAATATTTCGCATTATGGTGTCCATGACATAAAATAATTTCGTGTGTAAAATATTAATTTCAGTAATTGTCATTAATATTTATAGAGATACTCTTACATTAATGGTTCTGAAAACTACAATACGGGAAGTATTTCCCTTTTTATTTATTCGTACTTAAGTATAAATACCTGTACAGTTGGATTCAACTTACTAAATTATCTTGGATTTAACGTGACCGGACAGATTAAAATTCGATTTATTTATTTTATCGATGTGCTCGTATAAATATACATATAGAAAACATACATAACCCAGGAACAAATATTGGAGTTCATCACACAAATATTAACCCAGGCCGGGATTCGAACCCAGGACCGCCGGCTCAGTAGCCAGCTTCACTACAAACTGGGCCAACCGCGTCGCCAAATCCTATAAGTACAGCCAGCGGCGTATTTTTTCGCAGCGATCACAAATTTTCATCATGGCATTATCTCATACCTGCCTCTAAGAACAACGAACAATTTATTGTCGTACCCGTCAAGATTTTTAATTACCGGATTCCTGTGAACGGTAATGGCGGTACCGACAAGCCGCGAGCCGCGATCTTCCATTTTCAGCTCGATTACATTAATTTATTTTACTTCCGCGATGTCTCAAATACCCCTCTTAATAATAATGATGGTGTCTTGTTTATTAATACATTAAATTTAACCACTCCATTCAGTTTAATTTAACCACGTGCAATAGGATACGTGAACGAATGACTTACGTATTATTGAAAATTCGGTGTAATGACAATTTTATTCAAGAACCCTGAGAAAGAGGGGCTATGGTGTCTTACTAAATATACTTGACAGAGCACACCGAGGGGTTTTGAAATAGGGGAACAATTTCTCGGATATAGGTACGTCCTTTAGCGAAGAAAGGACAGTCACTGATGGGCCCGGGGGTGGTGGGATACCGAGAAATTGACGTTTCATCAACTCACCTGTTTCAAAACACCTCGGTCTCCTCTACGAAACTTAAAAAATGGACTGATATTTTATTCATACAATGAAGGTTTTTTCCTTTGTTGTAGAAACTAATTACATGTACTATTTAAATTAATTTATACTTAAAAAATATATTTTCTTTTAACGATAATAACTTAAATTAATTAACGTAAGTTTAACATGATCTGACCAATCGCATCGCATCGCATCGCACTAAATTAAGTACGTATTGTGTACGTGATCCTAATATTTTGTAAAATATTTCACATTTTGGCTGTTTCTTTTTTGTAACATATGTACAGACTTACAATTTGGTAATGTAATTATCTACGTGACATAAATAATAAATGGACAGAATAAAATTACTTCATGACTGAGGCTCAATACTGTAATAATACCGTAGTGTCGTCCCTTTTTTCTAAGATTTATTAGAAAAGGACGACAATACAGTATTGCCACTTTTTGATTTGAACTCTTTTATGTCATCAAATTGATCGCAATCGAGTAAACTCAATTATATTGTAGGTACTTAAATGCCCTTCTAATGTCTTTATACGTATTTTTTTATACCCCTCTTCCTACTTATACCTACATTATTAACGGGCGTTTTTTTAGAAAGCGTAAGAATTCTTAAGAAAATTGTGTTTTTAGTGTTTTCATGGTAGGTTTCAGAATCGTTTGTACCTACAATTGAACCTCATACAATAAAAAGTATCCCAAAATTTATATTCCAGATCGTCATGTTTCTTATACGTGCTGAAAAAATAATATGTTTTCATAACACAATATTTTTGGATTTTTTTTCTTCTATGAGGTTCGAATGTAGAAATCAGAGTAAGATAAGCCTTAAAAACGATTATTAGAAAATAGTCACTTACCCTGAAACACAAAAATCTAGAGCGTTGAGTGAAAAAGCGATGTCCTTAGTTGTCAATATGATTTAAGTAGGAAACAGCCTTTGTGAAGTATTTATAATTAAATGGCGGCGGCAGAAATTTGGAGGCTGTTCGCTTCACGGCGACAAAGTTTGGGTGACGACGATAAATGTGACTAGTTCTTTCATGGAATTGTCTTTTTATTTGTTCCTTTTCCTTTACTCATCGATATTAAACACGGCGCGAAGTTTTTGAAAGTTTTCGAACAGCCTTCATTGATTGTAACCGCCATATTTCAGTATCGCTTTCTAGAACTATCTGCTTTGGGGTGTTTTGTATTATTGCAACTGTTCGAAAACTTTGCACTTTTATGTTTTGTAGAATTTTCACATCTTAATGATTATTAAAATATACATGAAACTGGCTTACGTCGTAGAAATTGAATATCGCTGAAGATGTTTCGTATTAGTTCGCGATTCACCCTTAGTTGCAGCAGGCCAATGGAATACTGCAAAGTGCGAACCGATTCGAAACAATGCATGTCATTTTTTTTTTAAGACATGATTTGAACTGTCTCAGGGCTGGTTAGCCTTCACTACCAGTAGTCGGACTCTGTGTGGGAGTATAGCCCGCTAATGGGATTATCTCCACGCCACACGAATACCTACATGTCTAGCGTATTCGACTTCTATGACGTGAGTTAACCCGTTTCATTTATATTTTAATATGTTTGGGACTCACGGGAGTTTTCCGTTTTAAAGATACTTACTTTAGTTCTCGTTTATCACGGTTATACACATTTTCAGTTACTTTATCATATTTTGGATAAATTTTGTTTATAATATCAGGTTGGCGCATTTTTGCACTTAATATCCGTAATATATTACGTGCAAAATATCTTTCACTAAATATTCAAATGCTGCATTTACACATTCAAGAGTCAATATTTAATCAAATGCTCTAGACTAACTTTGCTCTTAACGCAAAAAAAAAGTCTTCAACGCGTTTCTGTCTTTGTTTGTTACTTGCCCCCTTTCTGCTTTTGCCTCCTAGGTGTTAGGCCCGTACTAATTGTAGAGGTTTGTCCCTTTTTTGAAAACCACTACTTTTTATTTTTACTTTACCCCCTTTAGGAGTTCCCTCCTCTTTTTTAAGGATTTAGTCCCATTTCGTAGCCAGCTTCGAAATGATCAAAATAATCCCAATTCGAAGCTGGCGTTGAAATGGGAATCCTTTAGTCCCATCTCCATATCTATTTCTACAAATCTACCGATGCCATTGCGAGGTGAATATGTAAATGCGGCATTAGAAAACAAATTGGGTACTTTCCTGCAATCACTCTCACTCAACACTCAAATTATGTCTCGCTTGCCATTAAATGGTATTTCTGATAATACACAGACAATATGTATACATAATTAACGATTTCGGTGATTTTTTAACCAAATAGTACTAGTAATTGTAGTAGTGACAGTTCATAAAAAGGAGCTGATTTCAAGTACCCAATTGTGAGGTTGCGTTGTCACTGATGCGGAGAGATGAACGGTCTCAAAATCTGCACTCGTCTGTAGAAAATAAACGCGGAGCAAATTGGGGCTGAGATGGGCTTCGCCAGAGGTGGGTTTAAGGGGGTCGACCGGGGCGGCCGCCCGCTGGTTCCTAAAGGCCTTTCTTTAACCAGGACTAGGGCGCCTGGGACGCTACATCTCCAAACCATGAATCCGTCTAATATGGCTACGGCCGGCCCTGGGCTTCGCTCTGCTCCACGACAGTGAAAACGCACGGTCCATTTCCTTTGAATTATAAGTATTATTTAACAATATTTTTACTTCTATTTCAGATACGTGTTTACAATAGTGAGCTACTTGATCGGAGTGTTCATTTTCGCCACCATTGTAGGCCAAGTAGGGAACGTCATCACAAACAGGAATGCCAATAGGCTGGAATTTGAGCGGCTGCTTGATGGCGCAAAAACCTACATGAGGCATCATAAGGTAAATATAAATTTAACACTAAATGGCGTTGGGGTAGTTAGAGTAGCGCTTCCCCCTGTTCACGCAAATAGAGGCACGTTGGATGTTAACTTGCAGAAAGTGCCCAGCGCAACTAACTAACGCTAAAAGGGGCCTACAACTTCGTTCGCCTTCCTCCATCGCCTTACTTTATCGCAATCGAATAAAGAGTATCCAATAGCCATCTGAATGACGTGATCCTTGAGGCATAAATTGACACAATATATATTTACAAACAGACATAGTACGCATAATATTCTGGTTTCAGTGTCAATAAGTGAGCCGAAACTACTTAGCTGAATATTATAGTGAATCATAAATGTTCGAAGACACTTTTCACACCATTAACCTTGTTTGATTGTTTTTATTATATTATGTTAATTAGGTGAAACATTCTTACTGCTTTTGAACTTCACAAAAACTTATCGGAATGATATCAGAGCGGGCTCCTTTTGCGCACAAATACTGAGCCTCGCGATTCAAAGAGGGAATATGGCGAGCGTGCTGGGGACGATACCTCAGACGGCCTCAGTACAGGGAGACTCCTTTTAATTAAGTTTTATTTGGCTAAAGCTCTTGAGAACAGATTCTTAAAATCCATTCTGATATTAATTAGATATAACTGTCCAGGTTCCAGGAGGCATGAAGCGGCGGGTACTCCGCTGGTACGACTACTCCTGGTCCCGAGGCCGGATACAAGGCGGTGGGGACATCAACACGGCCCTCGGGCTGCTGCCTGACAAGCTGAAGACCGAACTCGCCCTGCACGTCAACTTGAGCGTGCTTAAGAAGGTATTTCCTTTCTCTTTATTTCTTACTAAAGCGGAAAGTGAGAGTCAGAATGGCGGGAGTACCATCAAGAATTTGTAAAACAGCTATACCAAAAACAATATGAAAGTTTACTATTTAGTATCTATTATAAAAAAAATACCGCTTCGTACAAAAAAGTTACTACAATGTTAAGGTACACGCCATTCTGACAGTCAGAATTGTTTTACAAATTTGTTATGGTACCTGACTCTCACGTAAAAAACATGTACACTGTTAAAAATTATGTGATTTTACACACAAAAAAATTACAGAAACCTGTATAATTCCCTCAAAACCTGGGAAAAGTACCAAAATTTTGGTTTTTTTCCATAATTTTTGGTAATTTTAAATATCTTCGTTAAATTCAACGATTTTGATGTCTTTTTACAAAAAAAATATGTAATAATTAATAATATGTGTACGTTTACATAAAATCTGTAAAATTACATAGAGCGTCTGGGACAAATACATTTCAATATGTATTTATAACGCTTAAAACTGTAATTTTACATACATAAGTCGTCATTCTACACATCTTCAGAAAAAACCCATTTTTATGTGAAATTACATAAGTTTTTTGTAATGATCATAATAATTTTAGTAGGATTACGTAGAATATTAAGTAAATTTTCAGTTTTTTCTTTATTTTTCAATATATCGTGTAATTTTCAATTTAATTCTGTGTTTTTTCATAAACAATATGTAATAATCATAAAAAATTTGTATATGTACATAAACTCTGTATAATTATATGGAATGTTTGGGAAAAATACATTTCAATATGTATTTATAACGCTTTTATTACATACGGAACTCGTCATTTTACATAGTTTTGTAATTATCCCAAATGTATCAGTAAGATTTCATAAATATTCTGTAATTATACAGGTTTTTCTTTATTTCACAAAATATCGTGTAATTTTCAATTATTGTGTGTGTTTTTACATAAAAGTCATGTAAAAAATCACTAAAAACTTGGACGTTTACATAAAATCTGTATAATTACATTGAATGTGTAGGCAAAGTACATTTAGACATGTATTTACAACGATTGAAACGGCTATCTTACATACGAAACTTGTTAATTTACATATCTTTCTGAAAAACACATTTTTTTGCAAATTTCCTGTACCTTTTTGGAATTTTCCCTAAAGTATCTGTAAGTTCTCATAAATATTCTGTAATTATACAGGTTTTTCTTTATTTCACAAAATATCGTGGAATTTTCAATTATAGTGTGTGTTTTTACATAAAAGGCATGTCAGAATCACTAAAAACTTGGACATTTACATAAAATCTGTATAATTACATTGAATATATGGGAAAAGTACATTTAGATATGTATTTACAACGATTGAAACGGCTATTATTACATACAATACTTGTTATTTTACATTTCTTTCTGAAAAACACAGTTTTTTGTATATTTCCTGAACCTTTTTGGAATATTCACAAAAGTGTGTGTAAGATTACAAAAGATACTATGTCATTGTACAGTTTGTACTTTATTTTTCAAAGTATCGTGTAATTTTCAATTTTAGTGTGTGTTTTTGCCTAAAAAAATATGTAATAATCACCTAAACATGGACGTTTACATAAAACCTGCATAATTACATAAAATGTCTGGAACATTTAAATAAATAAATAAATAGATTAATATCTTGTGACTATTTACACCAATTGGCCTATAAAGTCCCAACCTAAGTAAATCTTGTACTAATATGAATACAATCGCCGTCAATAATTTTACAAGAGAGATTGAATGGCATTTATATACAGTTCAACAAGGTGTTCACAAATATCTGAACGATATAGTCGTATATAGCCTGGTGACAACCAAAACTCACTAAAATTTCTGTCACTACTCTTCAAAACCTCGTATCTAGTAAGTAGATTTACACTTAGATACGAGCTTTATATAAGTAGGTATTTGTTACTTATAGTGTTTTGGTTGTCAACAGACGGTATATCCATGAAATAGGTATAGGTAGCTACCGTTCCTAAATTACTATTCTTATTTTTATTACATTATGGCTCATTTTGGAAAAAATCTACGTGCGCGTAAAATTAAGAAAAAATATTTTTAGGTTTCCGTACCTCAAAAGTAAAAAAACCGCTCAAACTTGAAATTGGCGAAATCATCATTAACCTGATGGAAGCCATATTTTAAAATTAGAATTAGAATTAGAATATTTATAAAGGCCGTTAGGCCCATCTGCGGTGTAAATCTGTGTCTGTGGCGCTAAGGCATTACTTTGGACTCGCTTGATGGACCCAAACGCCATCTCACTCAAACAGTGTCTTACGAGACGTCATTTATACCACACAGAGTTGTAGGTAGTTTTGTTATTCTTGTTAGGATAGGATATTATCTCATTGCAATTGTAAAACTTGAAATTTCACGTAGTTCGTGATTTAAAATTCCTTAATGAGTACCGAGTGACTGCAGTTTTGAGAACTCTTGTGCTGTTCTCATTAGTCATAGCTATCGTTTGCTACCATACATTGGTCTAGAACTACTGGAAATCTTTCAGCAGACCACACATAAAAATTGATAAAATTGAAATTTCACGTCAGAAATCAGATATGATGAATAAATCTTTAACATTTCTAAAGCAGTATTTTTTGTATTTGCTGAGTTGGACCATAAGTTTTTGTCTTAGAGAACTTTAAATGTCACTTCATAAATTTTAATGTTTGAAAATAAATATTTTCCTCTAATTAAAACATTAATCGTGAGGTTTTATTGTACGATAAATAGCTTTTCATGTCTGAAATATTTCCTACAAAGGCGATTAGATAATTTTTCTTGATTTATTTCATGCAGATTTATGCACATTTATATATTTACCTGACTATAAAATGAGCATGCACATATATTAGTGTTTCAGCTAGGTATCCATCTAATCCTGATCACCTTTCAGAGCAGATCCGACTCGGCCGGGTTAGGTTAGGTAAGGTTTTTTTTTTTTTATATCCCTAAAAAACGCTCCATAATGTGCGGTAGTCATTATTAGCTATGCTTTATCAATTTGAAATTTTCTCCATACAAATCGTTTTTTTTTCGATGTTTTCCGAATTTGACCGAATTTTCGGACAAGATTTCAGATTCATAATTTTGAGCCCCGAGAGCCCCCCGATACCGAGTTTTAGCCGCCTAGCACCAATTGAGAAATTTTGAATCGTTTTTTAGGGTTCCGTAGTCAACTAGGAACCCTTATAGTTTCGCCATGTCCGTCTGTCCGTCTGTCCGTCCATCCGTCCGTCCGTCCGTCCGGCCGCGGCTTAGCTCCGTGATCATTAGTACTAGAAAGCTGAAATTTGGTATGAGTATGTGTATGTATAACGCCGACAGAACGTTAAAATAAAATTAAAAAAAAAAATTTTTTTTCGGGTACCTCGAACGGGTCTATATCGGATGGCATACAATTATTAGTCCTATCGTTGTGTCGCATAACGTCTTTTGTCCTAATAACGTATGGCATACACTTTGTTCCGCATATTTTTGATTGTCCGAAATTGTTGCTCCTATTATCGTTTGTCCTAAATATTATTTGTCCTATCGTTTGATGTGGCTAAGATTCAACTATCGAATGATTGATGTGCATAATTGTATGTTCCTAATATTTAATGTGCTAAAAATCTTTTGACTACATTTCATTATACCTAAATCCCGAAGATTTTTAAGCAAGCATTCTGACGCTCCGCTATCCATGGTCATAAAACAAACCTAAACCTAACCTACAGTTTTCGGTCTTTAACCTAACCTACGAACTGCTAAATTTCAATATACCTCCATGCATTCTGACGCTCCGGTCGCTTCGCTCGCTCCGCTATCCATGGTCATAAAAACAAACCTAACCTAACATACAGTTTTCGGTCTTTAACCTTAACCTACTAACTGCTAAATTTTAATGTACCTCCATGCATTCTTACGCTCCGCTCGCTTCGCTCGCTCCGCTATCCATGGTCATAAAACAAACCTAACCTAACCTACAGTTTTCGGTCTTACAATATTAGGGTAATGTGTTATGTTATAAAACAAAGTCGCTTTCTCTGTCCCTATGTCCCTTTGTATGCTTAAATCTTTAAAACTACGCAACGGATTTTGATGCGGTTTTTTTTAATAGATAGAGTGATTCAAGAGGAAGGTTTATATGTATAATACATGCATAATTTATCAGCATTGCACCCGTGCGAAGCCGGGGCGGGTCGCTAGTATAAAATAAATCGAACGAAGCAATGAGCACTCCAGGTGTACTATAAGTACATACTAGGTCCATATGACTGCGCAATAGCCGATTTATGAATAGTCTAAGATCCCTTTAAGAACGACCTTCACCGAGATGTTTATTTGATGAAATGTATTTTATATTTAATTTAATATGACAATAAATATATTGCATATGGGTTGCCTAACAAATTTTAGTCCAGGGTATGTTTAATTAATGATTAAAAAAATTTTTTTTTTAAACATTTGATTATTAGATAAATTCTATACCAATCGAAAGTATGAAGCCCATAAAATATGCAAACGTTAGGTTGCCTATTCTTTTCCCGTCACAACTATCGGGTAGCCAGGTTTAAACTGGTAAATCTATACTAGCATTTTGCAACGGTCTGATTATTGAATTGAAATTAAATAACATTAAAGATTATTTTATTATGAACACGGTGGTATAGGGTTGCCTGCGAAAAATCAGTCCAGAATTCCGGTTGTCGACTTTTGACAAGTAAAATATTGCAGCGAGTGAATGTGTGCGACTGAGAGGCTCAACCAAAACCATCCCATACGATAGAAGAGGACACAGCATAGCTGCTGTTTGAAGTCCGCCCATTTAAAAAAAGAGAGTGCGCATGCTATTTGTACTTGAAAATGAAAAGCATAGCGATAGACTCGTATATGCTGTGCATTATTTTGGAGTAGTTCATTATTAAAATAGAGAAATAGTTATTTAACTTTTTTTTTAATCAATTAATTAATGAAATAATGATCTTTATTCTGCAAGTAGGCCACAAGGGCACTTTTACATGTCTGAGTCTATCGACATTTCACAAGAGGTGACCACTGTTGAGAAGAAACTCCGAAAGATTATATACATTACATTTGTTTTATTCTACTACCTATGTTTCTACTTGAATCACTTAAAATTAATGCCGTTTAAACACTTTTCACCGTTGGTTAAAATTCTCCAACATTTAAAAGTATGAGAATCTCTGAACACCATGATGACGTAGGCTTGTGTCAGTCACGTGGTTCGCGAGTCTCGGAAGAGAGTACCAGGCGGAGTATATTATTATACCATGCATTTTATTGTATCTGTAGCGACAATCTACTCCAAAATAATGCACAGCATATACGAGTCTATCGCTATCCTTTTCATTTTCAAGCACAAATAGCATGCGCACTCTCTTTTTTAAATGGGCGGACTTCAAACGGCTGCTATGCTGTGTCCTCTTCTATCGTATGGGATGGTTTTGGTTGGGACCTCTCAGTCGCACACATTCACTCGCTGCAATATTTTACTTTTCAAAATTCGACAACCGGAATTCTGGACTGATTTTTCGCAGGCAACCCTATACCACCGTGTTCATAATAAAATAATCTTTAATGTTATTTAATTTCAATTCAATAATCAGACCGTTGCAAAATGCTAGTATAGATTTACCAGTTTAAACCTGGCTACCCGATAGTTGTGACGGGAAAAGAATAGGCAACCTAACGTTTGCATATTCTATGGGCTTCATACTTTCGATTGGTATAGAATTTATCTAATAATCAAATGTTAAAAAAAAAATTTTTTTAATCATTAATTAAACATACCCTGGACTAAAATTTGTTAGGCAACCCATATGCAATATATTTATTGACATATTAAATTAAATATAAAATACATTTAATCAAATAAACATCTCGGTGAAGGTCGTTCTTAAAGGGATCCTCTACTAGAAGAAACGTGCCAGGACATGCACAGATGTTTGTTATGTCAGCGTGGAATATTCTAGAAGGAAGTGGTGCCAAAGAGTAAAAATAAGAGATGTCAAGTCAAGTCAATGCTCTTGCTACCTACCTAGTAGTAAAAAACGGCAAAAAATCACGTTTGTTGTATGGGAGCCCCACTCTAATATTTATTTTATTCTGTTTTTAGTATTTGTAGTTATAGCGGCAGTAAATAGGTAAATAGGGTCCCGTTCTTACTCTTTGGGTACGGAATCCTAAAAAAGGAGGTTCTGCGCTTGACCCGTATGTTTGCTGGACCGATTTTAATGCGGTTTTCAGTAATGTATTCGTTACATTCTGGAAATAAGAAGGTTTTGGTATAAGTACAACAAATGTATATTAACCGACTTTAAAAAAAAACAGTTGCTCTCGAAAAGTATAATTTAATCCGAGGTTACATAGTTTAATTAAGGTGATTACGTGGATATCTAGCGTGTTGTACGAGGTTGCGGTTGCGTAGTCGCGGGCAAAAGCTTGTATTCATATAACACATCATTAAAAAACCGGTCAAGTGCGAGTCGGACTCGCGCACCGAGGGTTCCGTACAAACACTTTCCATCCTTAAGTGGTTAAGTTAAGTTTGCACCTGGTATGTATAGCGCTCCATACAAATGAGGTGCAAAGTTAACGCAACCAATCCCTTTGTTGTATGGGAGCCCCCCTTAAATATTTATTTTATTTTAATAACGTATAAACTATTGACATAATAGGTCTGTAATTTTGCACAGTAATCTAATGATAGCTAAGCTAACAAATATATAAACAATAAAGTGAGATTGTTGTGGAATGGAAGAAGGATATTGATATTTACACAACGCGAGATCGATAAATTTAAAACTTAAATAAAAACTAAACTATATACATGTGTGGGTTGGAAACAGCCCAGAACCCATTTATTTGATGAGACAGAGCAAATTATGAAAGAAAAAATTGCAAAAGTTTGAAGGGAAAAAAGTCAAAAAATGAATTAAAATTACGTAAATATTGTGCTCTGAACGGCTGGTTTTGCGAGAAAATTCGTTACTAAAAAACTACAGCTAGGAAAAATCTGAAATTTTGCACAGAACTATATTGATACTTAAGCTAATTAACAGTACACTAAAAATGGGGGTAAAAGATCTAGGTTCTGAGAAATGGGGGGAGAAAACTCACTCACTGTTAAAGTTCAATAAAAACCTGTTTTTCTCTGGTGTTTCTGGACCGATTTTGTTTCTGTTTTCTTGGTTGAACGCAGAAAGGTGTCAGGCAGGCTGGTACGTCCTCAAAATCAGCCGGACGATCCCAGGTCGCAAGTTACGGGAACAAAGAAAAAGTGTTTTTCGGCGTTTACTCGGCTGTTTTCCGCCGGAAAATTCTGAGAAAATTCAGGGAGTTGAAGGCTTAACAAGCACTTTGGATGGTAGCAAAAAACCCGGGGGTCGTCGATGATCTGGAGGCGTCGCACGCAAGCAAAGTTTGAAATTACGAAAGTTAACTTTGTTTTCACTATTTTCACTTTAGGAAAACACGTCCGGCTATTTTGAAAACTGTCACTTAATAGAATTTAAAGAGAAGAAAAGAATGTCACATGAATCATCAAAATCGGTCAGCGGAGCGAAGCACAAATGACAAAGTACCAACATACGATACTTACAAAGTAACAACATATTTATTAAAACTTGTTTAAGTTAGTTGCACCGCCCACAATTTATCTGCTTTGCCCGAAGGGGAGGCCTATGTTCAGCAGTGGACGTCCTATGGCTGAGATGATGATACTAATCTACTTAATTCAATGTATACTCTATACTATACGATTGTAGGCCTACTAGGCAGGCAAAAAACTAAATGCTCTTTATACCCTAAAACTAAATTCCAAGTAAAATGAATTACTTCCATATAAATTAAACCAACTCTATACAGAGCTCCCTAAACTAAATCATTTTGTATTCCAAAATCAATATACATACACCAAAATAATTTTACGTTGAGTCCGTATATCTTTTTGCTTCCCAAAATGGATTTTTTGCTAACCAAATATTGTTTTCATAAAACATCAACATTAATACCAAAAACTGCAGTCTAATTTGCTTTAGTGTAATCAAATTATCTAACCTTTGGTCAAAATATATTATTGTCAATCTAAAATTGCAATAGCTTCCCTTTATTTCTTTACAACTAATGTGTTACACTGGCAATGATTTTATGATGGTTTGTCAACAATATCAATATCATTCGTGGTGATTTCTTTAAGACAAGTAGTCGTCATTCGATTATCGACATTAGTATACTACTAAAATTTCAAATTCGAATTATGATATAAGTAATGCCTTGATCACACGTACCGAGTAAACGGGCGAGACAGTGCTCTGTCTCGCCCGTTTGTCTTGTGTGTGACAGGGACGAGAGCACTGTCGATAATCTTTCGAATCAGACGGCAAATTAGTCGAAGCCCGTGGCGCTAGAACGGATCGCGGGCCAGTCGGGAGAAGCGACGCCCCCCCCACGCCGGCAAACTCGCGTCGAGGCTCAGCTAAATAGGCGAGAGAGAATAGAAGAGAGCTACTGTAGGCGAGAGCGGGTCAAAACGTCGTAAGCGCCGTGAATTTCACGGCACTTACACGTTTAGGTCGCGAGACTCAATGCCCCGCTTTCGTAACGTCCTAAGCGCCATGATTTACACGGCGCTTACGACGTTTTGTGGTCGCGATGATGATCTCTGTATAGATTAAATGCCGTTAGAATTTATAGAAGTGTCATCGTCTTTTTCTTTGAGTATTGTCGTAATAATTGATTTAGAACACTCAGGATTTTATGAGGTTAATGTAGGTAAGTACTTAAATAGTGAACCGGAGAGAACGATATACGTACTTAAATACATAGAACAACCATGACCCAAGCGCAAATATTCGAGTTCATCACACAAATATTTGCACTGGCCGGGATTCGAACCACTTTTTGAAGTCGGTGCCAAACCACTCAACTTTTACTATAAAAAATTATTCCGCGCATAAAGCCTTTAATTATTACCATTTGGTATTACGAGTATTTTTGTTCAAATGTAATCTGTACATGAACGGGTTATTTTTGGCTTTTCAGTTATTTTAAAGTCTAACAGTCTTAACATACCTATATCGAAAAGTATAATTTAGTGACGTTGAGCTACTACAACTACTCAATAATAATAATTCAATTTCAATCACTAAAAAGCAAAAAAAAAAGAACCACCACAAAGTCATTTTTGCGGCGTTCGCGTCTATGTAGCTCCATACTCTATGCGCGTCCAAAAGCGTCACGCAAAATGGCGCGATGCATGGCGCGAAAATCATTTTGTGTTCTACAGCCACAATGAAGAGTCACTTCAGTAATGCGTTGCGTCCTAGGTTGTGTTGTGAATTATGTGATTGTGAAACCGAAGTAATTGTGTATAAAGGTAAGTAAAGTCCTTCTTCTTCTCTCGACTAGACTCTCGCTAGATGGCTGGATCAAGGGTCAGATACAGAAGGCGGTACTCCTGGACACGGCGCGCATTGTCAGGAGGTTCCTCTCTCTGCAGCCCTAACCACCGGTAGCCTGGGCCCTGCCCAGCTGCCGGTGGCACCCTAGGTTAGGTTTTTTTATAATGTGTTTATATATTTTGTAATTTCTGTATTGTATTTTACTTTTGATATAACTTTATTGAAAAAACCTAACTTAAGACTTTAAATTAATAAAGGAGATAATAATTGGTTAATTAATAGGTAAGGTTTGCCTATCCATATTTTATGGGCCTTACAGCTCGGCCATCCGACACGTAAAAATAATAAAATGCATATTCTTCACATCCTAGTTACATTAATAACTAAAACTAAGTTTCGTTACTTATTCCCCAATATGTTCATATTTTCCATGTCATTTACGTACATTGATACTATTTTCATTTATTAATTTAACAAATTGACATAATTTCATATTGTGCAATAAAGTTTAAATAACGGCAAGTCAAAACTCGTCGCGATAGCACGCGCTGCGCGAAGGTCCCGGTCGTGAAGTCGAAACCAGCGAGCGCAGCGACATATACGTATATGCAGCGGGAGCCCATGTAATTATGGTTTAAGTCCTATATAATAGAGTTGGTATATATTTCTAATATCTATCGTCGGGGTTGTAGAACGGCGCAGGGCCGACAGCGCGACCGTCCGGGTGGCAGCACGACCAGGTTGATGTTCGGCGACTTGCCGTCGGCCGCCTCGGCGTCGCGCGGCAGCGTCTGGCCGTTGAGCTCGGCGCCCGCCTTGTACACGGCGCTGTTGGCGTTGGACGCGGGGCGCGCGGAGCCGCGGCTGACGGAGCGGTCGCGGTGGTCGCGCGGCACGAGCGGCGGCGCAGCGCGCACGGCAGCAGCGCCCACTGCGCGCGCACGTCGCTGCGCGCGATGCCGAAGAAGAACAGCACGAAGGTGCCGAGCACGGTGATGTTATCCGGTAATTAGATGATGCCCAATTCATTACCTGTGCCAGTTTTTTAGGGTCCCGTAGCAAAATATGACGCAATCCTTAAAATAATAAACTTTCAGTACTAACAAAATGTAAACAAACCCTTATATTTTCATATTTTTTGTATTTAAGTTAAGTTTGCACCTGGTAGCTATGGCCCCGCATACAAATGAGGTGTAAACTTAATCCAAACGGGTAGTCCTTATATAACTTTTGAAAGCAAATTTTTTAGGGTTCCGTAGCCAAATGGCAAAAAACGGAACCCTAACAGATTTTTTCAAAAATGTCATGTCCGCCATCTTGGATTTCATAATTGACATCATTTTCGAATTTCCAACCCCCGATTTATTCGAAATCCATACCCCACATGATATGTTTAAAAAGTCATTACTTTTTTCAAAAATGTCATGTCCGCCATCTAGGATTTCAAAATTGACATCATTTTCGATTTTCTAACCCCCGATTTATTCGAAATCCATACCCCACATGATATAATGTTTAAAAAGTCATTACTTTTTCAAAAATGTCATGTCCGCCATCTTGGATTTCAAAATTGACATCATTTTCGATTTTCTAACCCCCGATTTATTCGAAATCCATACCCCACATGATATAATGTTTAAAAAGTCATTACTTTTTTCCAAAATGTCATGTCCGCCATCTTGGATTTCAAAATTGACATCATTTTCGATTTTCTAACCCCCGATTTATTCGAAATCCATACCCCACATGATATGTTTAAAAAGTCATTACTTTTTTCAAAAATGTCGTCCGCCATCTTGGATTTCAAAATTGACATCATTTTCGATTTTTAAACATATCATGTGGGGTATGGTTTTCGACTAAATCGGGGGTTGTAAATTCGAAAATGATGTCAATTTTGAAATCCAAGATGGCGGATATGACATTTTTGAAAAAAGTAATGACTTTTTAAACATATCATGTGGGGTATGGATTTCGAATAAATCGGGGGTTGGAAATTCGAAAATGATGTCAATTTTGAAATCCAAGATGGCGGATATGACATTTTTGAAAAAAAGTAATGACTTTTTAAACATATCATGTGGGGTATGGTTTTCGACTAAATCGGGGGTTGTAAATTCGAAAATGATGTCAATTTTGAAATCCAAGATGGCGGATATGACATTTTTGAAAAAAGTAATGACTTTTTAAACATATCATGTGGGGTATGGATTTCGAATAAATCGGGGGTTAGAAAATCGAAAATGATGTCAATTTTGAAATCCAAGATGGCGGACATGACATTTTTGAAAAAAGTAATGACTTTTTAAACATATCATGTGGGGTATGGATTTCGAATAAATCGGGGGTTGGAAATTCGAAAATGATGTCAATTTTGAAATCCAAGATGGCGGACATGACATTTTTGAAAAATTCAACTGAAGTGGGTTTGGGATATTTAAGGGCTAAACATTACCGCGTATACCGCGAACCCGATCGTTTCCACGAAAACGGCAAGTCAAAACTCGTCGCGATAGCACGCGCTGCGCGAAGGTCCCGGTCGTGAAGTCGAAACCAGCGAGCGCAGCGACATATACGTATATGCAGCGGGACCCCATGTAATTATGGTTTAAGTCCTATATAATCGAGTTGGTATATATTTCTAATATCTATCGTCGGGGTTGTAGAACGGCGCAGGGCCGACGGCGCGACCGTCCGGGTGGCAGCACGACCAGGTTGATGTTCGGCGACTTGCCGTCGGCCGCCTCGGCGTCGCGCGGCAGCGTCTGGCCGTTGAGCTCGGCGCCCGCCTTGTACACGGCGCTGTTGGCGTTGGACGCGGGGCGCGCGGAGCCGCGGCTGACGGAGCGGTCGCGGTGGTCGCGCGGCACGAGCGGCGGCGCAGCGTGGGGCCCGCCCGCGGCGAACAAGCAGCGCGCACGGCAGCAGCGCTCGCTGCGCGCGCACGTCGCTGCGCGCGATGCCGTAGAAGAACAGCACGAAGGTGCCGAGCACGGTGGCGTTATCCGGTAATTAGATGATGCCCAATTCATTACCTGTGCCAGTTTTTAGGGTCCCGTAGCAAAATATGACGCAATCCTTAAAATAATAAACTTTTAGTACTAACAAAATGTAAACAAACCCTCATATTTTCATATTTTTTGTATTAAACTTGGTGTATAAAAAATACTATCCAAAAGCCAATTTAATGGTTCACTAATGTTTGACCAAAAAACGTTTGACAAATGATCATTTGACCAAACAACGTTTCAATAAATATTCATTAGGCAAACGAGACATATGACTAAAAGTATCATATTACAAAAAGTCACTTAGCAAATTATAATTTTACAAACACTACACTTGACAAAATATCATTTAACAATATGTTATTTCATATAAAGTACTTCTTTTTAACAAAATAAATTTAATCTTTATTTTATCTTATCTTTATCTTGTCTTCTTTCTTATATTTATCTTATCTTATCTTTATCTTATCTTGATCCTATCTTTATCTTATCTTCTTTCTTATATTTATCTTATCTTTATCTTATCCTATCTTTATCTTATCTTCTCTAAAATCTCCTATAAAATGTAAAAGACTTACTATGGCTGTATATTTTTCTTTGTTAACAGTTTAAAAAAAGAGGATATCAATTATATACTGTAAAATTGTAAAAATAACATTATCTTCTTGATTGCAGCCAATGAAAAGAATGAAAGAAGAACCTATTCACAGCAGAGCAAATTTCTGAACTCGACACCTGCGATACCAAGTATTGTTGAAGTGGCCGGTGTGTCTCGAAGAAAGCCCGCGAACAGAGCGCTCCCAACGGCAATGATTTCATAGATAATATACGGCTGATTGCTGTATATTTTAAAGAAGATATATCACACATGTACCAAAGTGATGAGGTATATCTATTATATTTATTACATTATTTCCTTCCGAATTTCGTTCCTTGCTTAATTTTATTAGTAGTTTCATCTATACTGATCTATTTTTTTTTTTCAGAAACCATTGACGGGCAGAAGTTGCTGACCTCCCCAAAGTTGCTGCACCTAATATTGTATTTTCAGGTGAGATGTAACTTTACTACAATTATAAATGGGGAAGGCCGCTGAGCGTTTCAACTATCGCTTGCAATTACATTTAAAGACGAACGAACGAAGCGACGGTTTAAACGCTCAACGGCCTTACCGAAATACCAACCAGGGGAAATAATTAATGCCCAAGTTGAAATTGAACGTTTTTTATGTAACTAGGTAGCTATTAACATAAGCAGCATTTAGTGCCTGTTTTAACCTTTTTTTTTTCGCACAGATATTGAAAATATATATTACTTGCTGGTAGAAAAAAACATCGTCAGCGAAACTGCGAGCTTCTCCAGGTCGTTACAATTATTGATGGCAGCTTACTTCAACTTTAATTTGGAATATCCAGTGGAATGTCAAAACACGTTAGAGTTTATGCAAAGGTATGTTTTCAAAATAAATCCCAAAGAAGGTTGTAAAATCCGTAAAGGTGTCACGCTGAAAAAAGTATTGTCGTTAATGGGTAAACTTAAGTTTGAATAAAATGTCATTTAAATGCGAAAATTGTGACTAGAATTTCTCAACTGTGATCTCGTACAATAACCACCAAAAATGTCATGGATTCTGTAAAAATGTAAAATTTATGTGTATTGATCCTTTGTGTAAAAGTATGTTCAATAATTATGTCTTCTAGGAATCACAATTTTAGATTACACCAGTCCGAAACTAGTAGTGCTGATGTTGACATTAATTCATCCTATAATAAATGTACAGTGTGTAATAAGAGAATTTTATCAAAAAATGTTGAATACCATTCTAGAATTCACGATATTCAGTCTGGAAAAACGGTTTAATTATATCCATGTTTATTATTACTCTTAACTTTATGTTGTTATTATTACTCTTAACTCATTATTATTAGTACTTAAGGTTTACATAACTCATTATTATATATATACCACTATTACAGCCAAACCCCCTCGCATTCTACATAGTTTTTTATGATCTTAGCTCAGGTTCACCGGCTTAAGGTGCCTGAAAGGGTCCGTGAGCCTTGAGGCGGGGAACAGGAGCCTATATATATATATATATATAAACCACTATTACAGCCAAAACGCCTCGCATTCTACATAGTTTCTTATGATATTAGCTCAGGTTCACCGGCTAAAGGTGCCTGAAAGGGTCCGTGACCCTTGAGCCGGGAAACAGGAGCCTATATATATATAAAATTATGCAAGGAACGAAATTCGGAAGGAAATAATGTAATCAATATAGTAGATATACCTTATCACTTTGGTACGTGTGATATATCTTCTTATAATATACAGCAATCAGCCGTATATTATCTATGAAATCATTGCCGTTGTGAGCGCTCTGTTCGCGGGCTTTCTTCGAGACTAAAGCTTAATATATATATATATATATACCACTATTACAGCCAAACCCCCTCGCATTCTACTTAGGTTTTTATGTATTTGTGCGATAATTTCTGTTTTAAAGCCTTATTTCGTGACTATAGGCATAGAGCAATTCTCCCTTAATGGTTACAATTATCCATTTATCTAGTTTTAAAGTTGTAGTGGCAAGAGAATTTAGTTAGTCGCTCCACGTTAGACGGCTTAATTTTCGACTCATGATTTAACACTTCTGATGATTTAATGTAACAGTTTCTAAACTGAAATGTAATATTTAACATTATCTACATCAAAATAATTTATAACATTACCTTGTAAAAAGTTATAGTATATAACTTCAATTATTTGTATTCTTCATTTTTGTTATTGTTATTATTGTAAGACAATAAATTGATCGTTTTACTTTGTTTTGTATTTCAGTTTGTATGTTTAAGGTGGCTGCAAGGAAATACTAAAGAATCTGTTCAAATAGTGATTTCACTCTCTAGAAGGTTCAAATTGTATTACCTTACCAGTTTATTAATTCTAGTCAGCCACCTCAGATACCTAATTAATTTTAACTATAAATTACTTGTTTCGGTGTGCATTATTATAACGATAAATTAGTTAATGTTACATGTTAAAAGAATCAACGTGTCGTTATGTGAAGACGAAATAAAAAAATAGTCGAAAATTCTTACTAACACGATAACAATAAGGCTGATTCTTTTATATGTTGCAATACACTCGCAATATGTAATACCAGGTGTTTCCTGTAAAAGGAGCAATAAATTAAAATATAGATTCTACTCTTCAAATTGAACAACATTTGTTCAGCAACTTTAAAAAAAAGTCAGTTCTCAGAATTTTATTATTTCAAACAAACTAGATAGTGTTTTCAATGTACGTCGTCCAACATTGACATTCCCTGAGCATTGACATAGCTGTCACTCTACTAATATCGGACATTTCGCAATACATTGCTTCTTTGTCTAAACATTATTCTACAAAATATCCTTTTTTACACGTTGTTTTCAGAAGTTGCTTAACAAATGTTGTCCAGTTTCAAGCGAAGAATCTATGTTTTAATTTATCGCTCCTATTACAGGAAACACCCGGTATATTTGATATGATATAACGTTACTGCGCATTCGCTACCGCTAGAAAGACGTTGACCTTATTAACTGAAACTAGATTTAATTAAAGGGGATTCAGATACAGATACAGATAATTTATTAATAAAAGCAAATGCATTTTACAAGTCACATATCAATATTTCAAATATAATCGAAAATCGCTTAATTAATTACAATTTCAATCACTGTATTTCATTGTAAAAAAGGTGTTATAATATATAACTTCAGTTATGTGTATTGTTTATATTTATCATTGTATGACAATAAATTGATTTACTACTTTTTAATTTGTTTTTTTTTTCAGGTTACTTGTTTTGGTGTGCATTATTATAACTATAAATTAGTTAATGTGACATGTAACTGTAAAATATTTTCTGTAAAATTTAATAATAATTCGGTAGATTTATATAATGTCTGTAATTATCGGGATTTAGGTTTTTTGACGGACGTTCTTCTTTATGTATTTTAATAGTGCAATAGTATTAATCGAAATATATATGTAACAAAAACACTGGGAAATAATTAACTATGAAGATTACTGATCTGGATATAATCGTATCTTCTGTATAGAAACTGTCCACCTATAACAAAATTACAGGGGATATATGTAATACTTGTAAAATGTGTATCCTCAAAGCAAGTAAGTTAATCATAAAGCAGTATTTTTATTTGACTGCTGTGTGACTACGCATTTTATAAAGAGTACATATCACCCCTGTAATTATGTTATATAGGTGGATAGTTCTTATATACAGAAGCTACGATTATACCAAGATCAGTAATCTTTCCAGTTTATTGTTTCCCAGTGTTTTCTTTTTCATATATATTTTGATTAATACAACTGCACTAATTTAAATACGTAGAAAAAGAATTCTGGCAAAAAAAAACTAAATCCCGAGAATTACAGATATTATGTAAATATAACCGAATTATTATTAAATTTTACAGAAAATATTTTACAGTTACATGTAAAACTAACTAATTTTATTGTTAATAATGCATAATAAACATGTAATTTTACCTTACCCTTACTTAAAAATACATTTTCTTTAGGTAAAAATACATAAATGGATTCAGTAATATTACTGAATGTATGTGAAATTACATAATAAAATCATTAATAAAACACAAACTACGTGTAGTTTTACATACAATATCTGTAAAAAAACCACATAGTATTTCAGTAATATTACAGAATAAATGTAAAAATCCACAAATAAACAGTATTTACACAGAAACTACATGTAGTTTTACAGAAAATATATGTACAAAAAACACATAATATTTCTGTAACATTACAGAATAAATGTAAAAATCCACAAACAAACATTAAAAATACAGAAACTACATGTAGTTTTACAGAAAATATATGTACAAAAAACACATAAGATTTCTGTAACATTACAGAATAAATGTAAAAATCCACAAATAAACAGTATTTACACAGAAACTACATGTAGTTTTACAGAAAATATATGTACAAAAAACACATAATATTTCTGTAACATTACAGAATAAATGTAAAAATCCACAAATAAACAGTAATTACACAGAAACTACATGTAGTTTTACAGAAAATATATGTACAAAAAACACATAAGATTTCTGTAACATTACAGAATAAATGTAAAAATCCACAAAAAACATTAATAACACAGAAACTACATGTAGTTTTACAGAAAATATATGTACAAAAAACACATAAGATTTCTGTAACATTACAGAATAAATGTAAAAATCAACAAAAAAACATTAATAACACAGAAACTACATGTAGTTTTACAGAAAACATATGTACAAAAAACACATAATATTTCTGTAACAATACAGAATAAATGTAAAAATCCATAAAATATCATTAATATCACAGAAACTACATGTAGTTTTACAGAAAACATATGTACTAAAAACACATAATATTTCAGTAATAGTACCGGAAAAATGTAAAAATAATTAACGTCTATGTAAAATTACATAAATAAAAATTTTACATATCCTAGAATTTACATGAAGAGGTATGTAAAATTACATAAAATATTATTTTACATATCTGACAGTTTCAGTTATGTGAAATTACATTTTATGTAATTTTACATATCTGACAGATATGTAAAATTACATTTATGTAATTTTACATAACTGACAAATATGTAAAATGTTCTTTATGTAATTTTACATATATGTAAAATCGTTAATTATGTAAAATTACATAGCCCTGTAAAATTACATAATTATGTAAAAACACAAAAAAGTGAGGGCAACGAAAGTTGCCCTCACTTTTGTGTAAAATTCCCTGAAAATTTTTAACAGTGTAGCAGGATTCGAAATGATGTATCATTGACTGCATACCAACACTAACCAAGTGGTAAAGCATTTTTTTTTAATGTTGTATATTTTTTGTCTACCCTATAGTATAAGGTACCTACCATTGATACGCCGTACGAATATGTGAAACGTATTTTTCTGTCATGGATATGTTTTGAAAGTATCAAGTGTTGAGGTATCGTTTAATCAAAATTACAATACTAACGATTTCAGGTAACAATTTTCCAAGAGTGCCAACCTGAGTTTCTGCACGATCTGGTATTGAAAATGAAAGCCTACATTTTCACCCCAGGGGACTCTATCTGTAGGAAAGGTAAGCGTCGTATTACGAAATGAGGCTCATTTTTATGGATTTCGTATTCCCAAATAACATTATTTCTTCATGTTTCTCGACAGGTGAAGTTGCTAGAGAGATGTTTATAATCGCGGATGGTATATTGGAAGTAATATCAGAAACTGGAAGAGTACTCACGACTATGAAAGCAGGAGACTTCTTTGGTGAAATAGGGATATTGAATCTAGATGGACTCAATAAGTAAGTATAAAGTGTAAATTATTAAAATAACACTCAGTAATATTCACAAACACGAGACATTTTAATTCGTAACTTACCTATGTACGTAAATGCGACTTATTTGTATCAAGTTTTTCGGTTTTATAACAAGTATAGAGGAAAAAGCCAGTGGCCTTACCTGCTTTGAGACTATACATTAAGTTTCAGCTTTTATATTATTTATAACTAAAGCCGTGTAGACGCTGTCTCTTAGGCTATACCGAACTCACTTTTAAAAGACATTGCTGGCAGCTATGTCGATATTCTTAAAATCTGTTTTATTTCTGATAATTTAGGCGCACAGCAGACGTGCGATCTGTGGGATACTCGGAGCTATTTTCGCTGTCACGAGAAGATGTATTGGCAGCCATGAAGGATTATCCAGAAGCACAAGATATTTTACAGACTTTAGGAAGAAAACGATTACAGGAAGTTAAAAGCATGTCCAGGCAAAGGGTTAAAGGTAAAGGTAATATCATATACTTATCTCCTAACGCAATAGCTATTGGAAATATGTGAAAACCGACTTTCGGACCGTTGGTTTATGTTCATCTAACATTAAGTTCAGAAATCTGTTCTAGCTTTCGCTTACGCTACTTTAAATAGCCTTAGATTTTTATTGATATATTTGTTTTGAACAGGGGAAATCAGTCCCGATAAAGCAGGTGGAGACGATAAGACGTCAAAAAGGATAGTGCATAAACTTCGCAGTGATGTCAAGGTAAAGACTGTAAGAACGATTCGTATACTTAGCATGCTCGATATCTTTTACCGAAGCATGCTGAACATGGAATCGTTAATAGAAAAGTACTTATAAATTTTCAGGGTATACGTAATGCTATCCGGAGCAGGTCTAGAGCTGGTCGTCGTTCCGGCGAATCACTAGAGCTTCAAGCTTTGACAGGTGAAAGGTCATCAGTAGACGGAAAAACACTTAAGAGAATGGCAAGAGTTGAAAGCGACGACTCTCAGCATATAAATCAAGATGTAAGTAATTGCCGTAAGCGACTTATTCAAGATATACACGATTGTGACATAACAAATAATCTATTTACTTTGAAGGATACTGGTGAAACTACATCTGGCAGTAAAAATGGAGAGAAATGTATTTCGCCTATCGGAGCCGGTCTACCACTATTATCTAGATTAAAATTGCTGAAAGAAAAACAGGTCTGAGATATTTTTTATAAGTAAAGTACCGTAGTAATAATGCCATCAAAATTGGAGGTGTTATGTTGTTATATAAAAACTAATATACAACTCTATATTGCACAGGATCGCGAGGAAAAAGCAGCAAAACAACGGCATTCGACATCCTCCGTAGTTTCACCGCAACCCCAGCCTACGCCTTCGACGAGTTCTGGGCCACATGGAGAACCCGAAGTCATCGGCGCAGGATTACCACTTCTTCAGAGGCTTTTACTACTTAAAGCTAAAGAAGAACGAGAAAAGAATCAATTAACACCAATGAATAGCAATCAAGCGTCGAGCTCAGATACCATAAGCCCTAGTTCTATAAAAAGTCCCTTAAGCCCGACAATAAAAGCTCTTAGTCCTATAAGAAAAGGATCTGAATCTAGTTCACCGGGAAAATTACATAGTCCAACAGCTAAAAATTCCAGGAAAAATTCTTCAGGATCAAGTGACGGTACGTCACGGCCTAAAGTAAGCTTTAGAGATAAAATATTGCAAGTACAAGGTGACGGAACTGCTGTTTGTCAGCCACTAATGAAAGAGGCTAGCGAAAAACCTGCAGCTGTCGTAGAACCAACCCCTAAAACTGAGAGCAACTTGATTTCAATACCCCATTCCGTTGTTAGTAAAATAAAGTCACCAGCAAAAGCTGTGGGTTCGACTTTCAGAGATAAATTAAAAATGTTACAAGGTGGAAGCTCTCCAAAAGAGTCTGGCGGAAACTCACCAAAGGATTCAAGCATCGATAAAAGTAAAACGCCATTGCAAGAAAAAACATCGGTAGAAATCACGCCTATACAACAAAGTGAACCAAAAGAGGAGATTAAACCTAAGAAACCATGGACAAAGTTGAAAAAAGCCGCGATTTTGGGAGAATCGAAGAGCCAAAGTGTATCGAGTGAGGAGAAAAAGGAAGTTGAAATTGTGAGCCATGAAGTTAAAGAAGAATGTAAGCCTGAGGCTGCTGTTAATATATGCGTGCCAATATTTACAGCGGAGCTTGTTAGTATAGACAATAATAATGTTGAAATTGATAGTGATAATGTTAAGCAAGATAAACCTAAGATATGCTTAACAGGCCCTTTGGAACCCGTCCAAGAAAAATCTTTAGATTTATTATCTTATTCTCCAAAGAAAAACAACATTGCAAAAGCAAGTGATTCTAAAGCAACTCACTTTACTGGAGGTATGCTGTTACCAAAAGCTAAGCAATATACATCAATAGATGATCTTTCACCAGAATATGGAGGTCTGCCATTCGTAAAAAAACTAAAAATTTTAAACGAACGGCAAAAACTAGCAGAATTAGAAAAAGTAGTTAAATTCCGAAGTTCAAGCTTAGACTGCACTAGTTCTTCAGAAGACTTATTATGTGATACTCTGACTAGAAGTCATTCTGAGGGAAGCACCATGGATAAAAGAAAATACAAACGAAAATCGATAGATTCTCTCGGAAGTCATGGATCTAATGAAACACTTGAAAGGCGGACACTCAAATCTATTCTTAAGAAACTTTCAGAAGATGTTACTCCAGCTGAAAGTCCAGAAAGGAGTAATGAATTAAAGAAGCTAATTCGAGCTCCGACGTTAGAAGGTTATGCAGCAAGGCATTCAAAGTTTTCAAAGAGTGTCACATTCCATCGGCATACTTTGCCATCTCCGCCTTCAAGCGTTCCGGTGGATATCAAATGTGACGTATTTGAAATGCCTGAAGTAGGAATCGAAACTTTGCCAGATGGCCCTCCTGCAGAAATTAGTACAGAAGGGGTAGCAGAACCAATCCTTCTTAGTAATGAAATTATTCCTCCAGCCACCGAAACCGTTTCCGCGGAAGAATTAGATTTCAGTATTAAACCAGATTATGAACTTCAGCAAAATATTGACCCCATGTATAGCTTTAAATCATTAAGACCCGAAGAAATAAAGGTACCTTCTGAGAAACCTAAGCTAACTCTTATATCAGCTGTCGCGAATCAACGCAAACTATTACGAGGTGAGTTTTAGCTTCAAAATCCTCATGAGTTGTCGTATTAAATCTAAATACTCGCATTTACGCCGTAAATTAATAAGATTTATTTGCAATTTCAGGATCATTAGAAGAACAAGAATATTTTGGTGAAGTACTTTTAGGTATAAAACAAGTTATTCAGGGACATTTACATGACGTTCAGGGAAAATTTCAAGACAGGTACTATTGCAATTTAATATTTTGTCTGTTTTAGTTTTTCTAGACCTAAGTTTAAATTCTGCATAAATGTTTGTATATATTTTCTCATAAAAAAAAAACATTTTAAAGTTCGCTTGCCGTTTTTTCAGATTTAATAGCTTAGAAAATGAGGTGAAAAAACGTGATGAAATAATCAGTCAACTTCAAAAACGTATTCAAGAGCTAGAACGACTTGGCTTACCGGGCGTCAGCCCTACTGAAGACCCAGTGGAACCTTCAGAGCAGCTTCCCATAACTGAACCAGTTGACGAGAGTGCAGCACACATTCTTCTTTGTAAAAACGGTAGTTCCGGCAGTGAAGACATATCTGGTGCGGACGAAGGCTTTATGGTATGTATGGATGTTTATTTTTATGAATAATAAACGTTTGACATTTTCATTTATAAATACTTTTATTTACAGAGAGGCGATTCACTAGATACAGTTTTTGCAACATCACCACCCACAGTAAGTGCCGAAGATGAAGAAAAAGACGTTCCAGAGCAGCAAACTTCGCCTAAAGAAGTGATTTCGACCGACGATATTACGGAAGAAAAGCTCGCAGAAATGACGGAGGGCATAGAATTAGGAAAATTATCATATTCAGAACTCCAAAGTTTAGCTGAAAGGATATCAAATAGGACAGAAAAATCTTACTCGAGCAAAGAGCAGTGGACACTTAACAAATCAAAGAGGTTAGATCTGAATCTGGATGGCAAAGCCGGAACTTATTCGAGAAAACGAGCGGCAAAATTGAGGCAGAGGAAATCGTGGGAGGACCAAAGTGATCAAGAGAGCATGGAGATGCAAGATTTAACAAGGTAACTCCGATAAAAACTTCTTATGTTACTTACAGAGCATGGTAGATATTATAGTAATGTATGTGATTTTGTTTTATTTAGGCCCCTGTCTCCTCACGGTACTTCGGAAGATCGTTCCCTGCTCAGCCCAGAGCAGTCCAGCTTGAGAACCAGCAGGCGTGGCATGCGTCCATTCCATTTCTTCGGAACTCATCTGGATAACACCAAGTCCAAAATAAAGAAGACCCTTTCTGTAGATACTGGAATGCACCATACTGGAAGGAAAGAGAAAAGTTAGTATTTGCGTGTTTTTTAAATAATGCTAAATAATAAGTTAGGTAAGGTGAGTCGGGGCTATTGTAGCTATGGGGTTATTGTTTCTTCTTCTGTATATATAGGATACACAGACCAATGGTATATATACACAATCCTATATATACACAGACCATTTTAAGGGTCACAGACCATTATAATGGTAAGAAGACACAATAACCCCATAGCTACAATAGCCCCGACTCACCTTACACAAGCCGCCTTGGTTTTTAACTTTTAAGTGCCTACAGAGTATTGTTGTTGTTGTTGTATTGTCTTTACTAACCGAGGATTTTATCACTTTCAGTTGATTTAGGCCGTCAGCGTCAACACCGCAAGTTTAGTCTTGGGTCATTCTTCGGATACCACCGCGGATCGCAATCGAGTCACAAACAAGCACACAACTCCAACGATGTCGTACTCGATATGGGAAGTGATTACAGTTGGAGTGACACGTAAGCATCTTATTCTACTTCACTGCATCTGATCTGACGTAATTTGTGTAGTGTATCTATTGCCTGGAGAAGACTTAAATGTAGACGTGGAATTTACTCGCTGAGATCTATTACACAAGTCTCAAGCAAGGTAACTTTCAAGCGAATGCTGCGTAAGCATCTGCTGAAACAAGATCTCAAATAATCCTCCCATCATCATCAGTAGACATTTGTATATAGATATATATTTTAGGCACAGTTTATGTAGGTAATTTGTAACTATATTAATAATTGTATATTAAATACTCATATTATATCTGATGCTCTCACTACAATTAAATTTCAGCTCTGTACCCATTCTAGTATCTCTTTTTGGCCTATGGTTGACTGGTAGAGCCAACCATTTGGCATTAAGTTCGTCATTTGTTCTTACTTTTTTGTGCAATAAGGTTTGAATAAATAAAGAATGTGATGGTTATAGAACTCGCATTTTTCAGAGAAGACTTCATTCTACACTTGCTTGCGTTTCTTTACTTATACTAAAAATACAACTACGTTCAATTTTACAGAAACTCAACCTCATCAAGCAGCGATTCAGAATCGATGCCACGAACTCCGGTATTTGAAGAATTCGTTGAGAGTAGCTTCCGAAGAGGCAGAGCCGGTAGCTCCAGCCACGGTAGCGTTTCGCCCATAAGACGTGAGTATTAAGACCACAGACCATAAGAATACTAAAATCGATTCTACTTGGTCACTTTCTACATTTTAAACACACAAATTCTACATTTTAAAGTGCCTTTACACACATAACACAGTGCCGTATTTACTTTTGTTTTCTATGTCGAGCAAAAAGGATACAATACGGTGGTCATTTAGATTATAATTCGCGGTGTAATCCAAAGTTGAAACACAAAGATACTATATGATATTCTTACTCGTACCTTAATATTTCATCGATAAATTTCAACCATTATTTTGGTCGTTTAATTTACAGCATTGGCTGGCAGTGGTGGCGACTGGGAGGTAATGATGCTTGCTGAAGAACTGGATAAAAGGGAGCGAGAGAAGGAAAGGGAAGAGAATAGGAGGCACCACTATTCTACAACTCTGCGAGAATTAGAAGAGGTTTGTTGGTCTAAACCTTATGCACAAGGGTTTTTCTTACTTTTTAATTTTACCTTGGCCATTTTCATCAGGCCATTTTATATTCCTGTTCTTCGTGAACGAAATTAAACAAAAAAATCTGTTCTGTTTAAAGTATTGAAAACCTGCTTGAAAATTTTACATAGAAAATTTCGTCAGTCTCAGACATATTGACACAACGTCAAATCTAATACACATTTACCCGAATACTTTAAGCAAAATTAGTAACAGCTTGTATTACTCCTCTTGTGGCGTACAATTTCTCAGGAATCCGATACCCCGCAGCGCGAAGACAGTCTGGACGAGTACTCCAACATTGACGACTCCAACTCCTCGTCCACCACGCATCTGCTGTCCCAGTCCATGAGTGACCCGTCACAGAGGTCCCTGGAGACATCGTTCACAGAACGGAGCAGTCGAACGGGCAGGGAGCCGAGGCAGCAAAGAGGAGGTTCAGTTGGAGAGCCTGTGGGTGCATCTCATTGTTAAGTTAACTTTGCGAATTCAAGAATATTGAAAAACAGACCATTATCCTCCGTTTCTTTCTCGTTTTCTTTTGTATTCTCCGTGACTGGCTATTATTTTCTTTCTTGTTATCTCAGCCTTTGATTCCATGCCATGACACAGCTCGCGGACTGAAACTTGGATGGCTTCATTTTACTTGTGAGAGAGAGTTTTCTGCATACTCCTGCATATAAATGTATAAATTTCGAGTTTTATGAAGAAGGTTACCTTAATTGTTATCGTTTCTTACCTGCCGACATTATTGTTGGTCAGATTCACTGTAGGTATTAACGAATTAATTAATTTTTTTATGAACTCGTATTCTTTTTTTTTTGTTCTCAGATTCGATCAGATTCTCCATTGCGACAGAGAGGCCTGATCCTGCGAGCAGCCAGTCTCGATCGGGAGACCACGCCAGCGCCCTCACATACCCGCCGCTTTGGGTCTTTGAAGAGTGCCAGCACAGACTCCCATAAAAGACTCTGATCCGTTTTGCTACACGGACCAAACCGTGGCCCCGATGACAGTAAAAAAAATGAACTGAACGATGAAGGCATTCATAGTGCAAGCACTGATAATGGTGATGATGGTAGCATATTTGAAGCGAACGATGAAATTAATGGTAGCCAGAATGAATCAAACTCAGCTCAAATTTATTGTAACGAAACTTTAAACGAACAGGGAAATGGAGGTGAAACCGTAAGAGAGAGAGGCATAGTTAGGAACGAACGAGAGAATGAACTAAATATAAATTCGAATGTAAACGTTAGTAACGACGACCGAGCGGTTGTCGGTCAATTATTCGTGGTGATTGTTTTGTTCTACGAAAATTATGACTGTTTGATTTTTTTAGTTCTAGAATAGTTTTAGATTGACGCCGTGAAAAAGTGTGACTATACATGTTTTAGATTTCAGTGCTCTTTATATGGTGGTATTGGTATCGGCATTTCAAGTGACTGATTTTTAATTCACGCAATTATCATTTTTAGCGATATCTTAGACATCCTAAATGGTGCATTGTATGTTACGAATGCCATCACTTAGATCGTATTATTACTACTTAATGTAATTTCAATCTCTTACTAGAATCGTAATTTAGTACATTATGTCCAAGTCGCTTGCTGATCGCATCTGTCCATTTTATTCTTACTATTTTATTTTATGTATCTTTCACGCCATTATCTAATCGAAGGTCATGATCGAATCAACAATAATATTTTATTATTTTTAGGTCTATATACTTTGTCAACATGGATTTGACTTAGTATGTAGTTGGTAAAAGTTAATTAGATTTTTTTAAATAATATTTCAGAGCCTGTTGTTTTTGGAATGCACAAAAGGAATGAATATTGTGTATATTTATTTCGAAGTGTAAGATTAAGCTTATCTATACTTTTACTTAAATACATAGAAGTGTCGAGTTCCTAGAATGAATATTTTTGTCTTATTGTAACATTATAAAATCAATATTTTTTTAACATGCTGTTTGAAATATGTATTATTGTTTTAAGCACCAACTTGTACCAATGTTAGGTTCCTATAGATAGACATTTCTATGAAAAATATAATTTATCGACTTCAACGATATGTTTACGATTATACTTTATATAATAAGAAATGTATTTACAATCAAACACGTGTATTAACTAATCATTGAATGAATCTAGTGCCAAAAATCTAGGTAGGTATACCTAAACATATGTGTTACTTTCGAATTCTATTCGATATTCTATACGTGTTATTGTATAATTATATTATACAGAAATGTAAATATCCGTTTAACATTTATGTTACATAATTACAATAGACTATATTAGGCCATAATATATAATAATTTGAATTATATTAATAAGGTCGATACGATCTATTAAAGTAAGTAGTTCGGAAAATGGAACAAAGAACTGTTTAAAACTAATTTTCGGTAACATCATTGTAATATAATATATAAATCAAAAGGAGTCAAAGTACCTTGAACTATTTTAAAGTGCCAAATTTACTCGTTACCCACATGAAAATGAAATACAACAACTAGACACTTTGTCATAATTGCCACTAAACAACGTTATACTTATTTTGACCAAATATTATTTGCAAAGGCTGTCTGGGTGAATAAACAGCGTTTGTAAGGCGTTTTTTTTCGTCATTCCCATTTCTGAAAATATAGTTTAAATAGATGATTGTTGGAAGTCGAATTTTCATGTACTCCGAAGCCACTCCCGAGTGCGATCCTAGTTAGATCATAATTAAAACCACTGCATGGCTCTTCCGCTGTGGTAGTAATCGTGATATAGGAATGACGCTAGAACTGCGCGGTTAGAACGCTAGTAGATTTACCTGTCTACGTATGTTATCACTAAGTACCGAGCTTTTTTATATCGTGTTTAAATGGTTACAACCGTCAGTGCCGCGAGAAATTCACGTAACCCGTATACAGCTGTGGAAAGGCCTCTCGGGCCCGCGTTATAATCTCATTCTATTCTAGCGTGCTAGAAGGTAAATATGTCTATGTCAGAGTTGAAAAAAAATTGTGCATTTTAAACTGGCCTTAAAGCTACATTAGCTAACAAATAGATTTAGAGAAGTACTAAGGAAATACAAAGGCCCATAATAGTCTGTCCGATCCCTAAGATCAAATGAAGTCACTTTGGCACAAGGTACAAACAACCGTATATATGTAAATTTCAGGTCGTTTTTAGGGTTCCGTACCCAAAGGGTAAAAACGGGACCCTATTACTGAGACTTCGCTGTCCGTCCGTCTGTCACCAGGCTGTATCTCAAGAACGGTGATAGCTAGACAGTTGAAATTTTCACAGATGATGTATTTTCTATTGCCGCTATAACAAAAAATAAAATAATATAAATATTTAAGGGGGGCTCCCATATAACAAACTTGTTATAGATTATATTACGGGACCATTCATGCGCGAGTCGGACTCGCACTTGCCCAATTTTTCACTTTTGCCAGTTTGAAATAACTTGATCTTAGAATTCCGGATAGACTTCTATAGTCTATCCGGAATTCTAAGATCAAATTCTGTCAAACTGGTACAAGTGAAAAACGACTTTAGATAATGTTCCAAAGTGACTTCATTTAATCTTAGAGATCGGTACAGACTTACTTACTAATTACTTACCTATGAATTGGTGGTCTATCCGGAACTTAAGAGGAAATTATGTCAAAATGGCACAATTGAATAATTACCTGGAGGCCTTATTCCTTTAAAAAAATTTTTTTTTTTCATATTATGACAAATATATTATTTATAAAATCAACCAACTTTTTGAAGCAAATAATACTTTTCCCCGAGTTCTAGGTATAATAGCTATTTCATGCTTTCATTGCGTGCAGTCGAAAATAAGTAGTAAAAACTAATTTTCCGCGTAAGTTTCGTAAATTTTAAGTAGGTACCTACTTTTGGAAACAAAAATTATCAATGAAAAATTCAAACTGTAGGATTCATAGTAGATTGTTTGACAAGGGGCTAAAACAAGCCATTATGGCACGAGGTAATTATATCTGATATGCCAAATATATCTGAGTGTCATAATGGCTTGTAGACCCGTGTTAAACACTCTGCTTTTCACTTCGACTGAAAAAAATGAAAAACTTAAAAATTGAATTTACTTAATTTATTTTATCAGTTAATATTCTTAGCCAAGATAAAATGTTTAATTTAATTTATTTTATCATTTAATATTCTTAGCCAAGATAAAATGTTTAAGAAAAAAAATCTTTTCGTTGATTATAAAACGTGCTAAAATAAAATTTCAGTTAATATTCCAGTACATTGTAAATAAAAACTTATCGGTTTATTTTTTAAATTGGGTCGATCTGATCAGGTTGCAGGTCGGTTTATTTTATTTGTAAATAGTATGTAGCTGGCCGGTAACAAGATTATTTTTTCAGTGTCATAGAAATTTGTATGGGATTATATGGTTTCCTTTTAAACCCTAGGGGCTAAATGTACAATTTTAGCCCCGCTTTGCGAACTTAAAACGACGTACTTTTTGAGCAGGAGAAGTGAAAAATATATACCAATACATCTCAAGAGGCCTGTTCTAGGTAGTAACATCCATAATAGGAAACATTTTTGATCCTGCAGAAAATTTCTAAAACCATCAGTATTTTAAAAGGAATAAGGCCTCTTAATTTTACATGTAGGTACGGTCGTTTGTAACTTATGCCAAAATTGTCATAATTTGATCTTATAGACTAAACTTATTTATATTCAGTATATATAAGTATCCACAAAAGTTTAGTAAAATAAAAAACAATGAGATTGCTCGGTGATAATGATAAAACTAATTTAAACATACCTACCGCTAAAAATCGTAACCATGAAAAATGAAAATTCGTAATTTTAACAAAATTGCATGCTGTGATTTACTAAAAAATCATTGCGCATTAACAAATAACCAATTCTATGTTATGCATAATGAATCTTTAGTAAACATACCTAGACATTTTTAAAGTAGGAAACTGACACGTACCATTTTTAGGGTTCCGTAGTCAACTAGGAACCCTTATAGTTTCGCCATGTCCGTCTGTCCGTCTGTCCGGCTGTCCGTCCGTCCGCGGCTTAGCTCCGTGATCATTAGTACTAGAAACTAGAAAGCTGAAATTTGGTATGATTATGGTGTAGGTATGTATCACGCCGACAAAACGGTAAACTAAAAACAAAAATAAAATTTCTGATACCTCTCGAACACCTAAAAGTGCGAGTGAATTTTTTTTTTTCGTTTCAACCCTCGTGTGTGGGGTGTCGTTGAATAGGTCTGTTAAAAATAATAGGGGTCTCAAAGCATTACTTTTTGATAAAGTTACCTAGTAGTTTTGTAAATATTCGCTCCGAAAATAAAAAAAATAGTGTCCCCCCCCCTCTAACTTTTCAACCACGGGTCAAAAAATATGGAAAAATTCACGAAAATGGGGCCTTATAAGTATTTTCAATGAAAACTATATTGAACAAAATCGGTCCATCTGTTTTTGAGTTATATCACAAAATTTCATAATTTTCTTTAAAAGGACGTAATTTGACTTCCAGAAGGTAATAAGTAATTACAGTTACTTGGGCGTTTACGACCTTTTTATAGAACTTGAAATCTTTCTCTTAACTTAAACCTCGGGCTTAAAACCGCTGTTTTAAGCCCGTCTCTTGTGAAGGATGAGCAACTACGGAACCCTACACTGAGCATGGCCCGACATACTCTTGGCAATTACTCTTAATACCTATCATCAAAATAAGAGCGAATAAGGTACTTGTTTTAATTTCCTTAACTATACGGGCTGTACCTCCACATAATGGAAGTGGCAGTTATAATTACATCGATTTATGTCTAATAATTTAATTTTCCCATAGGCCAGAAACCGAATTTTAAAAATAAACATATTCCAAAATAGATTACAGGTGAGAGTAATGGGTACAATTTATACATATATTTAGTACCTACCTACTTATAATGTTATGATCATTTTGTAACGTAGCACAATGTTAGTTATACTTTAAATATTTCAGAATAAACGGTTACCTATATTGTCTTAATGTTTATTATAAAGAGCCCAATTAAATGGTACGATTAGTTTTTAAATAGAAAACTATTGTAATAAATAAATGATAATGATTATATTAAATGATAATAAAAAGCACTTAGTGAGATAGTTATCTATGACGAAAATAAAATAAATATTGTATTAGTATTAGGCATCAACTCAAGAAAGTGATGAGAATAAAAATACATTTAAAATAAAGCTTAGTATTTATTGTAATATCCTTTTGTATACCTAACACTCATAGGAATTGATAATTTTTGATGCCTTGAGTAAATAAATATGTTCACCATTATAATTGGACTATTACATTTTTATTAAATCAACAAAGAAACCATTTTGAAGAAACCGCGCGAATCGGGTCAGAATAACTATGAGTCCGGTTTAATGTACGACCAAATAATGTACAGCCCAATAATTGGCGACCACTTTTTTGGACGCCAATTATTGGGATGTACATTATTGCCCTGTCCAAATAGTGGCTTCACATTATTGCCTCGGACCGAGCTTGTACACCCTGATAACGCTCATCCCAATAATGCACGACCCTGTAATTCGAATCCATTTAGTAGAGTAGACGCCGCTTATTGGCCGCACATTATTGGCCCGTACCGATAATGCTCGACCCAGGAATGTACAGCCCAATAATCCGCGTCCATCATGGACGCCAATTATTGGGCTGTACATTATTGGGTTGAGCATTATTTGGCTGAGTGGTCCCCATAACTCGAATGTGGCTCTCTTATGGCTGTATTCTGTATTTACTATTATCTATGTAGTTTGTTATTGTTGCCAAACTTGTGTTTTAAGATTAGTCTACACGATCCGACTTCAAAATAAATGTGCACGCGCACTAGGCCATGAAGTATATTTTTATGTATTATAGCACTAGGCCTAAATACGCGACAGCGGAGCAACGAAAGCGAATATTTTTTACATGAAATTGTATGAAACATGACGTACGATGCAAGACGTTTCACTGTATATGCTTTACCTATTCTATTGCGTAGTTCCTTTGCCACGCAGTGCGCGCACACCCTTTACAATATCTTGAATGAATGAATTATTTTTGATAACTGTCACTGTCAATGTCAAAAGATCAATCAATAATTGGATTGGATAGAATAGAATTAGAATGGAATTGCGGAATGCAGACTAAACAACAGCCTGGGCAATAACATTACTTTCTGATTTTCGTGAGAAAACAACTAAGAAATATATTCAACATAAGAATCGCTTCTCTAATACTTTTGTTAATAATTCATACAGTTTGAGTTCATCTGTGTAATTCGTAGTTCTTTCCTTTATGTAGAAATCGTGTAGCAATGCCGCCTCGAAAACAGCCAAATAGTTTGTTTAAAATCTGCATCAAAAACTGCATTAGTTTAATTAATTCTGCTTGTTATGTCATTGAAATTAATTGTCCGGAGAGTAATTTTCACGAATGCGAGGCTCGGGCGATCGCTTTGAAGCACCAGTTAATGTCTATGCTTCCAGCCAGGTGAGTCGTGAATTATTAAAAAAAATAGTGTCACCAAAAAGTATAGTATCGTATCATATTACAATACGTAAATAGTGGGTTAGCGGATGTTATTCTTCAAGGTCAATTAAAGACAGAAATGCGATTAAGCAATCTATTTTATTTTAGAATGCATTAGTTGACATTCTTGAGCTTGAATTGTATCTTGCTTTTAATACAATTTTAGAATCATCATTTTGTATTTTAATTAATAAAACCTTGGTCAAAATACATGATATAGATGCAATTTCCTAACTCACTGATATGTTGTGTGTATGTTTGTCAAATGCCGCATAAGGAGTACTCGATAATTTTTAATTTATTAGAATAAGTCTAAATCATGATATTAACTAGCTCTCCCTAGATATTAGGGGTCAGATACAGAAGGCACTGGACACTGCATGCAACATGAGGTTCCAGTGTTTGTACAGTCAAGTTCATAAATTTATGTGCACTATAAATATGTGAACTCGCCTCTCTATTGATAGCCTAGAGGGTTGATGTTTTAATCACATTTTTGCTCATCAATCTAAGAACTCTACTGTACTTAGCAGTTGGTAGCTTTAAGTCGGCCCCACTGCTGGTGGCACCCTGGGTTAGGTTTTCTTTAACACTTTCGCTACCAGGAACCCGCCTGGTAGGACTCGTAATCATTGCTCAGATGCCGGTCACGTCATTTTTGCTTAAAGAGCTACCCACCTAGCGGGCTCTCGGTTTCTGGGGTAGTGTTAAATTTTATATCTGGTTGCGAAAGTGTTAATTATATTTTTATAGTTAAGCATTATTATATTTTAAAATCTAAGTATATTCATTTTGTGTACCCTGAGACTACATAAATGGTGAAAAGTAAAAAAAAAATATGAATAATTAGGCCTACTATGTAATTAAAAAACAATATTTCACAACTTAAGTTTTTATTTTATTTTCGCTTCATTTGTAAATATTTCACAACCTAATTGCTACCTTTTTTTCCAGGTTATTTGATGTCCTCTGTTCGGAAAGAACATGCTACCAATACCGCGGTGACCCTCGTATACAGCTCCACGTCTTAACTCACCCTAACCTCAGTGTCTTCCGCAAATGTGACCTAGATAATGGTATTACCCAGATGTTCTGGATAGATACCCTGCCAAATTTAAGTCGCCTAGTGATCCTAGACCTCAAATTCATATGCACCGATGAAATACTCCAGGTCATCGGAGTCAATTGCCCGTTGCTCGAGGAAATAAATATAGTGTCTAGGTTCGATATTTGTAAGTCACTTTTCAATGCTTCCGTGCTGATCAGAAATGTGTCTGATGCGGGCCTATGTTCAGTTGCCAACTTAAAGCAGTTGCGTATACTTGCCATGGATTCACCGCGCAACGCAAGAGCCAACCGGATAGGTAGATGCGTCTCACAAGCTGGAATTATAAAGGTTGTCAGTGAGCTTCCAAACTTAGAAGAATTAAGGATAGAATCATGTGATATTGGGTCAACTATGATTGGTACAGTTGTGGATATTGGGCCGTTAAGTCTCAGGAAAATTAACTCTCACTGCGCATCAGCAGAAGGCATCAGAAAATTGCTCCGGATGTGTCCTTTTCTGAAAGAATTCACAGTAACACACTTGTCGGATCATGATAAAGATGCCATTCTGGAACAGATTTATCTTAGTGATATCAGGTTGAATCGGTTAAATTTGTCGTTCTTTGCTTATTCAGAGGCTTTGCAGCAGCTCTTGGTGGTTAAAGGTGCTCATTTGACGCATTTTTCTCTATGGGAAATAGATCTTTCGTTGAGTTTTGATGCAGTCTTGTCAATCGGCACATGTTGCCCAAATCTCACGTCCCTATGTTTAATGACGCAGTCACAATGTCTCGTTGTCCCTCGATATCATCAGCGACCAGGCAAAGTATTCTCAGAGCTACACAATTTAACAATAGGCAATGATCATTTTAATCTAGATGACCTAGTGTCTTTTTTCCTTGAGAGTACTCAAAATTTGCAGAAACTAGTGCTTAAATATCAAACTAAAATGAACGCAGATCAAACGATGCTGCATTTATTACAGAAAGGTAATTTGAGGAATTTGAATTATTTGTGGTTAGACTGTACTTTAGAAGTGTCTAAACCTGTTGTGAAACAGATCATACAGAGTTGTGAAAAACTGCAGTACTTAACTGTTGATAAAACAGAGGACTTGAGTGAAATACAGAGGTACATAAGCGAAAATAACTTAGATTTGAAATTAGGTAGCTATTAAGTATATATATATAATATAATTATAGTTTATTTTACAATAAATATATCTTTTAAAAAGGTAGTTTCATTCTCTAACAATGTTATTCCTCATTTCTTTCAGTCACACTGAAAGTTTTTCAAAATCTTTGAAATTCGTTCAGTACCTACCTATGTATAAAAAAAGACAATTTGTTTATGGGATGCAATAGTTTTAAGAGTTACTTACCAAAAAAAGTGAACCACATCTAATTAAATTAATTTATCATACATTCTGCAAAATTAATTTTTAATGTATGAAAAATTAATTTTGCTGCTTTTAGGCTACGAATTTAGCAGCTGGCCTCTTTAGCACAAGTTGCTGTGACAAGTAGACATAATGGCACAATAGTGTTTCTTACAATACTTTTCTGAAAACCACATCAAATTGTGTTCAGCCAAACGCGAGATAATCGCGGACATACATACCTACATACATACAAATATGTCAAACTGAGAACCTCCTTTTTTGAAGTCGGTTAAAAAATGGATAGCAAGGAGTAGGTATCGTTTGTCGCGTGAGAAAGTAGTCGTATATCGATGCAATGTAAGTACTTAGAACAGTAGGTCCGGTGTCAGGGAAACCAGACTAACAGTACTATGGTTACCTACTCATATGTGGTATAGCTACTTATGCAATTTTCATTTCAATGTTTTCTCTAACCTCGAGGTTGAATTCAACGAAAATCTCAAGAAAACAGCTAATACAAAAATGATAATTTATTTCATTTCAACCTATCAACATATTTACAATTTCATATTTCTCATAGTAGGTACTTATTATTGACAATTTCAAATAAACCTAGCGCTATCTACATACATAATTGATATCGTACTTCCACTTTTATACTATTATAGTAGTAAAACGGAGACGAAAACAAAAAAAGGATAGAACAAAACAACATAATACAAACAAGACCTAGGAATATAAAGGGCAAATTTTAATGACAGCTACTAGCAGCTAGGGATCGCCTATATCGATGAACCCAATTATCGATGCTTATCCCATAATATACTAGGAACCGCGCCGTCTTTTGTAAAAATAAAAATCCATTGAATTGAAAAGTTATTGAAAGTATACAAATGAAACAATATACAATATAATTGTATATCCTAGGTCTGGGTACAATGAAAGTGGACACATCGTGCATCGGTATCACACTTTCAAGACAGTGTCAAGTTACCCTTCTGTTTTCATCTAATTAGATACTAAAATTATCCCAAAACCCATGTTTATAAAACACAATCCCGCATGTCCTACATTGTAGGCATATTATAAAACTAAGTACATATATTTCTACATTTATGAATACATACTAAAGCACAGCAGTTAAGGTTCGAACACACCAAAGCCTAAAACGTTGTTTTACCGGCTGTGTGTACAGTAGAGTTCTTAAATTAATGAGCAAACACCTGATCAAAAATATCTGAATCTCTATGCCGTTAACAATAGAATAAGCCGAGTCAAATTCTTGCTCAAAAAATCATGAACTCGATTTTACTTATACTCTTCCACCTTTGCAAACGACAAATCATAATACCGCAGGTAGCCAAAATACAGTCTTACTAGGAATTAAATTGGGTGATTATTACAGCGTTTTAACAGTCTTGATACTTTGTAATTCATTGTCAACGTTATCCTTAAAATTGACGAACTACTTACGTATGAATTGTAGCGCACATTTTCGATGGTTCTGTAGATGTCGAGGCTTTTTACAATTATCAAAATGAATGGTTTTTTTAAATTATCAAAATGAATTTATAGTGGACAGACTAATAAGACGGTTAAAACGGTCAAATAATCAACCAACTATGATATGATCACCATTTAGACACGATACTCATAAGATTTTGATTATAATGGTATTGCGTGGTGGTAGGCAGGACAGCACACGACCGTGAAAGCACACTGAATAGCTATGTCTCTGAAAATACTGTGACCCATAGCCATCTTTGATGTGTTCGTTTCTTTATCATACCAACATCAGCTTATTAATAATCATAAGTGTCCCGCAATAGGCTAGTTGACTCATGTCAAATTGTAATAAACTAATGTTTATTCCGTATAGTATGTAGCATAGGAAACCTAATTATATATTTTTCAATTCATAAAAGTGAAAGATGGCTGAAAAAATTGAATTTGAAAATAAGGTTTTTAATCTGTATTTTGAACTGCTAAAAACGCTGTCCGCCATTTTAGCTTATGATAGTGACGTCATTGGGCATGTAAACAAAACTGAAAGTATACTTTGACGACTTCAAATAGTGCCGTCCCTCTCGATCTCCTGTCAAAGTATATTGGAGTGAGCGGAATGGCACTATGCGACGGTCGAATTTCGAATATTTACAGGTAATTCTACGTCACGCCACAGATTAGCAAAAGGGAAAAATGGCGGACGGCGTTTTTGACTGTTTATGAAATTTCAAATATTCAATTGATAAAACTAAGCTTTCTAGCTTTCACAAAAATACGAGACATTTTTTTTAGAGCCAGTAAGATCATTATTAACCCTTTCAAATATATTTCAAAACTGGGTCAACTAGCCTATTCTACAGAGACCAGGGGAAATACTTCTCACTATGGATAAAACATTTGGACATATAATGCCCCTCGTTGTAAAAATAAACTAATTATCAATAAGTTCATTTGTACAGATTAGTCATTGCTTCAAGGAACATTATAACATAATATAACTATAAATTAACCGTAATTTCATAAAATCATTCATCAGCTTAACTAAAATTGTCTAACTAAACTAAAGTCAGTCGGGACAAATACGCCAGCGAGAATCGAATAGCACAGATGGTCGTATTTATAAAAAGGGAACCAGCCCACATAATCAAAACTGTTTACATTGAACCCTCTTACTATAGCATAAAGTACAAACGTGTAATGTGGGTTGGTTCCCTTTTGCATAAATACGTCGAGATGCTACTGAGATGCCACGACTTTGCGCGACCAGTGGCAGCGGCAGCGGTGAGCGTCGAGCGGCAAAAACAAAATCATCATTATCTTTATGAACAAGGACCGGAATTCTCCATAGCAAAAATCAAACTTTGAGAGGGTTCGACCAGTGTTTTATCGATTATCGATAAATAATTTTTCACATACCAAACGAAACATCGTTAAAGTAATAAAAACAGGCTTTTGGATGGAATAAAATAATGATGTCAGAGGTAGAAATATATACCAAATCGATTATATAGGACTTAAACCATAATTAGATGGAGTCCCGCTGCATATACGTATATCGCCCCTCGCCACTAAAGGTGCGTACGCACTAAGCGTAACTACGCGACGCGACCAAATATTTTTGTATAGAATTGGATGTCGCGCCGCGTAGTGCGTTCTATCTCATAGAATTTCATACAAAGCATATTTAACCGCATCGCGTCGCTCCGCTGCCACGTAGTTACGCCCAGTGCGGTCCTCTTAATGGGGCTTCTAAACGGGCCATATTTTACTGAAATTTGTGGCCGGCAACTATGGCCATCCCTCTCTGACACCCTACGCTAGAGCAAGATGCAAATAATGGCGCGTTTAGAAGCCCCTTAAGACTGAAGTCACAACTTAGTACTAACGCCATCTAGTATATCTCCGATATACTACTAACGCCATCTTACTCCTGTCAAATAACTATAGTAGCATGGTTGTAAGATGACGCTGGTTTAGTAGTGGTAGTATAACATCTGTACTTTTCCATATTTCTATATAGTAGGTGTGCTGGCCCCGCTAACGCACTTGCTCAGACTGGCCAGAGGCTTGTAACTAAATAACTATACCTAGATATATTTCTAGCAGGAACAACAGGTGGTTAGTGCTTACAAAATAATAATATCGACCAACCTGTTTTCGATAACCACCACGTCAACGTTATAAGGGAAATGCCAAATAACTGATGAAACTCGAATAATTGTCACATTGTTATTTCAATTGTTTAACTCTTAAGATAAATAAGGTCTATGAATGTAAAAGTTTTGATTACTAAACTTTTAATTATACTTTGATGTTAAGTTAAGAAGCAAATGAAAATGCATATTACGATTTTTCCTCTATGACGTTGAAGTAGTATTTATCGATAACATGATTGTCGATGTTTTATTTTGTCAAGCACTAACAACACGTCGTTCGTGCTAGGGAAATCTCTAGGTATATAAATAACATTTGACAGCCTTACTGAAACTATCAAATTTACTACCACCACAAAACAGATAGGTACAGAAATCTACATACAAGCGCGCTCGAGCAGACGCACACATAGACATTGCTCACGGACACGTCAAGCGGATGGCACTCGCGCTCGCACTGGTCCGAACTGGTCCGAGATTTCGTGTCCGTGAGCAATGTCTATGTGTGCGTTTGCTCGAGCGCACTTGTATGTAGATTGACATATGTACCTATCTGTTTTGTGCTACCACCATGAGTTAAAATCATAAAAAGACAAAACATAAATGCCATTAACGCTTTGGTAGGCGTTCTTCGTTGCCCATCATCAGAGCATACTAGTGGCTGTACTATGGGCTGCACAAATGCATGGCCGATTCGAGCCCATAAATGGAGCAATCCATTCATAAATTGGCCATGCAGCGAAATGGAGACAGAGAAGAAAGGATTTACACGAAAACGTTTACCTGAACAAGCTGTGTCAGATTTATTGCAATGTTATTCTCACACCAAAAGGTGCTCGCAACTTCACGTAAAACATTATTCTTTGCCGTAGCAATATTAGTTGCCGTAGTAGTTTAGTAGTCAGCGTGATGAAGGGACAATTTATTTTTGCCAACATATGGCGTTGTACGGCTGGTAGTATTTGCACTTGTTGTTATCATTTTCATCATCATAGAATTCGTTCTTGGCTTCTACCATGTTGTAGGCCTCCCCTTGATTGACGCGGATTTGAACTTTTCAAGTTTACATAAACATACTCCGGAATAAGTGAATATTCTATGTTGTTTCTGAAGTTTCCCGTTCCGATCTCCTCCAGTTTCACTTGAATTTCATCAACTTCATGAACCCTTGCGTGGATTCCACCAATTTCACATGAATGCCACGAATTTCATTCACATTTAATCCATCAATTTCACATAATCACCTCTGGGCTCTGGTTTCATAAGTAATTACAGTTACACATGATCTTCATCCGTTTCACATGTAATTAGCTAGTTTAAAATGATCATCGCCAGTTTCACATAAGGTCCACTAATTTCACATTAACTCCGTCGGTTTCACATGAACTAATAACTAAATGTATTATTTTACACCGTTTCCCCAACTCTTCTTATAAATTCCTTCCTGTGCCTGCGGAGCCCGATTCATCATCATATTAGACGTCCACTGCTGAAAAAGGTCTCCCCAAAGTTCTCCACAACGATCGGTCTTGCGCCGCCCTCATCCATTTCCGCCCGCGATCCTAACCAGGTTGTCGTTCCACCATGTTGTTAGTGGTCGCCCGCCAATCGAGTTCCTTTTCCTGCGGCGACGGGGCACGATTGGAGGGCGTCAACTAGCGGGGAGCTTCGCAGCCGGGGCCTCCATGGCTCCTCCTCTGTCTTCAGTATGGTTTTATTGTCGTTATCTCGCTGTCGTTATTCTCATTGTTATAACTCATTCATTGGTTCGACGGTCTAGTCTGCAAACTCTTGGTTGATCCAATATGAACTTAATGACTTTCACACAAATTATGGAATCGCATTTCATGCATTTCTCCTTACTTATATTTCACATGAACTTCGTGCTTATTGTGAATTTCACAAGTTTCACATAAATATCGCCTGGTCAGATGGACTCAATCAGTTCCTCATGACTTTGGATCTTCACCAATTTTACATGAAATCCATCAATTTCACGTGAATTGTATCGGTTTCACATTATTTACTAATTATATTAACTATAATTCTACACCAATTCCATCTTCTTCACATAAACTTCTTCCTATACCTGCGGAGCTCGATTGGCAGTTGTCAACTAGCAGGAGGCTCCGCAGCCGGGGCCTCCTGCTATGGCTCCTCTGTCTTCACTATGGTTTCCTTGTCGTTGTCCTTCTCATCATCATAGAACTCGTTCTTGGGCTCCACTGTCTTGTCGGCCTCCTCTTGGCTGATCCGGATGTCTGGGTCCGGTTCGTCTTTGATTTTGTAGTCTTCGGGGTAGAAGTCGCCTGTTGAGAAAATAAGAAGTAAGCAAATATAGTTGACCCATATTTGAAATATATTTGAAATGGTTAACATGAGTCAACTAGCCTATTGTAAGCGTAATAGATATAGCACCTGGCACATGAGTCATCTGCACAGCTGGTGAGTGCTGGCACATCTTCAGATTGTCATACACATGCTTCGTTATCGCCTCCAAGTACTGCTTGCTGTTGGCATTGTTCGTACTGAGAACAAAACAAAATTCAAGCTTTTCGAGAAAAGCGATTTCTTACACTGACTGGTATATACATATTGGAGGTTAGCTTGTTTGTAAGAAATCAACCCAATTATTTTACACGACTGTCATCTACAAAATGTAACCTCAGAGCACAATATAAATTTAATATCCAGCTACCGAAAATTAATACCTCTATTTATAAGAATAGCACTTTTGTAATGGCAATCCGAGTGTACAATCACCTCCCGTCAGACATGAAAGCTCTGGAAGGAAACAGTTTTAAAAGGAATCTTAAAAATTGGCTCATTGATAAGGCATTTTATAGCTTAAAAGAATTCTTCGATTGTAGCTGTACTAATTTATAAATAACTAAGTATTGCATGCCTGAAACAGGTAACTGTTGGAACAAATGTATATTTTTTTGTCGACCTAACGATGTACACAGTTTTGCAATAAATCATTCTTATTCTATTCTTGAAATGAAAATATTGAAAATATTTTATTTCAGTAACTTAACATGGTAAGGTTGGGGCTTCCTTTTAAGTATGTATTACCTGTATCAGGAAACCCCGCTCTTCCTTAATGACAATTGGTTTTATATTAGAAATAAATTTTTAAATCTAAAATAAGTATATTGGATCTAACTATTTACTACTTAATCTTATTTAAACATTTTGCTCCTACAGGTGTGTGTGTGTGTGTGAGTGTGTGTATGTGTGTGTGTGTGTGTGTGTGTGTGTGTGTGTGTGTGTGCGTGTGTGTGTGTGCGTGTGTGTGTGTGTGTGTGTGTGTGTGTGTGTTCCTTGGTCTATGTGTATGTTATTTTTATGACAACATATCATAACATAACTACCTTTTAATTACAACACACTTCTCTTTCTTTATATTTAACTTATACTATATACGTTGTTATAACTTACACAAATATTACACATTAGTCATAACATACTATACACTTTTTATACTATACAAAATTACCTTTCAAATACAATAACACTTTCTTGTATATTTAACTTATACTATACATTACTTTGAAATTACACGATTTCTTCTTCAAGTTCTTACATCGTCTATGACAGGACTGTATGAGGGTTAGATATTAATTATTTTTATTAAAGCAGTAACGTCTGCTAACTTAAACCAAATGTTTACTAGGTCGATGCAGAGTCAGCCACCGGCTAAGCTTGCACCATAGATTGGAGCGGAGTTTTTTTTTTTTTTTTTTCTTTTTCGAAATTTTCTCTTCGTCACGACCTAGCGAAATTTAATTTATGCATTTTAAAACAAAAATTTCTAAAATCGGTTGAGAACTCGCTGAGATCTGCGCATTGTTACAAAGTCCATTCGAGTCGATCCATGGGAGCTTCGCTCGCTCCGCTCCAACAATGAAGCGAAAAAGATTGAATAGTTCAGGCAGGGTTCGAACCTACGTCTCCAACGGCTTTCGGGGACAACACAGGAGTACCTATTGGACCACCGAACCTGATGCGCGAGCCATCGAGTTTTTCAACCAGTTGCTTCTGCATGCCTTAGATATTCCATACCACTACTGCTATAAGCTGATGATTGGCTTAATATTAGCTTATAGTTGGTATATTAGCTGCTAATCTATACCAAATAGAACCAAAATTCTATATCAAATAGAAATGGAAAAAGAAGTGAGCGTCAGGATGGCGGGTGTAGGATGAGCGGGAGCGACATACATGATAATAATAATAATAAATATCGGCCAACCTCACACAAATCGATCTAGTCCCAAATTAAGCTCAAGAAAGCTTGTGTTATGGATACTAGACGACGATATACGTACTTATATAGATAAATATATACTTAAATACATAGAACAACCGTGACCCAAGCACAAATAGGGAAACGTACATCTCTAGTCACAAGCCAGTATCTTCATAGAAACTTCATACTAACAGATCTTTTTGACCGTTCATAGAGTAGGTGATTTGAGCTGTCATCAAATACCATATGAAAACCATTGATACAAAGATCAAAACTTAAAGAAAACATTAAAAATGAGTTACTTGGCTGAAGAGACGGGAATCGAACCCGTACCTCTGGATTGCCGGTCCAGCGCGTTAACCACATCGCTACCCTAACTCCAAGCAACCTTAGCCTTTTATTGTGGTGTGTACTCACATAAAAAAAATAGACGTATTGCCACTGTTCTGGGTATCTTACCTGCTGATCTCTGGATGCAGTTGGAAGTCAGGTGCGAACAGCTCCAAGTATTCTGTCAAGGGTAGCTCGTTGGAGATGTTCTCGTCGACGAGTAGCGACGTTTCGTACGTCCAGCATCGAGCCACGTTTCTTAGCGTGTATCTGCAAATTATAAGCGGCCGATTCATTACAAGTTTTTGTCAAAAGTTATGGTTTTGGACGAGTTATTATTGGCCAATGTTCTTTATTAGGGTTCCGTATCCAAAGGGTAAAACCGGGACCTTATTACTAAGACTCCACTGTCTGTCCGTCCGTCTATCACCAAGCTGTGTCTTATCAACTGTGATAGCTAGACAGTTGGAATTTTCACAGACGATATTATATTTCTGTTGCCGCTATACAACAAGTACTAAAAACAGAACAAATACTTAAGTGGAGCTCTCACGCAACAAACGTGATCGGTTACGTTAACTTTGCAGCTCATTTGTATTTTTAACTTGACCTACGGTACGGTACGGATACGGAAACTTTCGTGCGCTAGTCCGACTCGCACTTGGCCGGTTTTTTTATAGCCGTCAACTGATCGTTATACAGATTCCTTGATTTGACCAATTCTTAGCTTACCCTCCTCCGACTACTAGTAAAGGCTCGTTGAAGTTTTTAACAAACTTGACACATTCCCCGTGCCTTCTGGTGGACAGAGAGAAGCAGCCGTATTCGTTTACCAATACATTAGATACCAACGTAAAGTTGCTTATATATTCTATAAAGACTTAGCTCTATCAGAGTCTATTACAGCAGACTACTAGTGTTAGGCACAGTTCAAGTTCTTCACAAACTTGACACATTCCCCGTGCCCTTTGGTGGACAGAGAAGCAGCAATGTAGATTATATATTCTACAAAGACTTAGCTCTGAGTCTAGTACAGCTTATCCTACTCCGCCGACTACAAATGTAGAAACGTTCAAGCCCTCTGTTGGACAGCGAGAAGCATTCATTTCCCAATACGTTGGACACCAACGTAAGGTTCCTTACATATTCTATAAAGACATAGCGCTACCAGAGTCTAGTACAGCTTACCCTCCTCCGCCAACGACTAGTGTAGGCACGTTCAAATTCTTCACAAACTTGACACATTCCTTGTGCCCTCGGGTGGACAGAGAAAAGCAGCCGCATTCGTTTACCAATACATTGGATACCGACGTAAAGTTGCTTATATATATTCTATAAAGACATAGCGCTACCAGAGTCTAGTATAACTTACCCTCCTCCTCCAACTACTAGTGTAGGCACGTTCAAATTCTTCACAAACTTGACACATTCCCCGTGACCTCTGGTGGACAGAGAGAAGCAGCCGAGTCGGTCGCCCGCGAGAGAGTCCGCGCCGCATTGCAGTACTATCGCAGTGGGGCGGTAGAACTCCATCACGTTGGATATCACTGGTTTGAACACCTGGAATTGTTCATGTTATTCTTTTTTACCACTTGTTTTTAATGTTATTAAATAGTAGCTCCTATTTATTACAAAATACAGGTAACTGGTTCGAAATGAAAAAAAAAAAATGTAGATAGAATAGACATGTAAAGTTAGGTGATTCTTTCAATAAAATTATGGTGAAAATGTACGTCTAAATAAGTGTTTTATTTTTTTTTATCACATATATACTAAAAATATTCATTAAACTATCGTCACAATTAAATAAGCACGCAATTAAATGGTAACTGCCGTGGTGAACTACCCATTACATTGTTTGACTAGGAGTTCAAAGAAGAAGTTGATTCTTTGGATGAGTGAGCGAAGCGAGCGATCATAAATGAAATGAAATGAAATATCTTTATTGCACGATTATGGAAAATTCACATTGGTGAAGGTGTTACAATTTTCGTAGTCGCATAATCTACCCATTAGAGCATGCAATAGTGGGTTGAAATTGTAAATTAAATATTACACATCATTTTAATCCCGACCAATATAGACAATGGCTTTAATAATTATAATAATACGTTGTGACAGCACATTAACAATATATAAATTCGATTATGACACTTGTCATGCATTTTATTGCGCTAATGTTTAAATCTAGTAGAGTTGCTAAGCCGCGAAATTGTGCGCATCGGGTTACAAGCATGAAATTTCTACCACACATAGAGCGTTCCACGGTGATTATTTTCAGATGTGGAGGGAAGTCAGATTCATCCCCTGTGTGGTGGGAGAGCGGGTGAAGAGGACCAAGTACTGCTCTTTTTCTTTTTTCTATTACTGACCAGTTAAGGCTATTAGGGCTTTTGCGATATCGTTTTCGTGTAAAATAGATATCAGCTATTAATTTTTCATGTTTTTTAAGAATAGTTTCATATAAAAATTTGGGTTTATTGCCGAAAAGGTAAAAATCAAAACAAGTTTTTTTTATTCAGAACGATAAATTAGTTATCTATCCTGAATATTAACAATTTGAAAAAATATTACTAAACAGCAAACATAATCTTGTTTTTAAAAATGTATACATATTGGGCACATCTGATACAAAAAGTACCTTGAAAAAAATGTTGATGTTAAGCTTAGCCTGCGTGTTCTAGTACATTTTGCTAAGTCGCGAAATTGTGTACATCGGGATACAACCACGAAATTTCTACCACAGATAGAGTATTCTGCGGTGATTATTTTGAGATGTGGAAGGAAGTCAGATTCGTCCCTTGTGCGGCGGGAAAGCGGGGTGAATAGGACAAAGGAGTCCTCTTTTTCTTTTTATATTACTGATCAGATAACGCTACTAGGACTTGTGTGGTGTCGTTTTCGTGTGAAACAGATATCAGGAATTCATTTTTCATGTTATTTATTCATAGTGCCATATAAAAATATGGTTGTATTTCCGAAATTGTAAAAATCACAACAAGTTTTTTTTATTCAGGGAGATAAATTAGTTATATTTCCTGAATATTTACAACTAAGAAAAATATTGCAAAATAGCAAATTTAATCTAGTTTCTAAAAATATGTAATACACATATTAGGCACTCCTCATACAAACAGTAACTTAAATAAATTGTTGATGTTGAGATTAGCCCGTGTGCTCGTGATACATCAGCAAAAAAATGTTTTGTTTTAATTACATTAATTTGTTTTTCTAGGACGTATATAGTAAATATTTTATGTAAAAGCATGTTAATAATCATTATTTAATGTATTTAATGAAGCGAAATAGGATGCGTTCGGAGATTTACGTTGGTTACGCCGACGTAAAGATATATTTTAAGCTACTGTTTGTATGAGAAGTGTCCAACATGCATATATGTTTAGAAACCAAATTGAATGAGCTTTTTAAAATAATAATAATAATTTGAAAATATTCACGAAATTTAACTAATTTACCTCACTGAATAAAAAAACTTGTGATTTTTACCTTTTCGGCCATTACACCCATATTTTCATATAGAACTATACAAAAGTAACATAAAAAATGAATTTCTGATATTTGTTCTACACGGAAACGATACCAAACACGTCCTGGTAGACTTAACTGACCAGCAATAAAGAAAGAAAAGAGGGATACTTGGCCGTATTCACTCCGCTCTCCCGCCTCACAGGGGACGAATCTGACTTCCCTCCACGTCTGAAAATAATCACCGTGGAACATTCTATCTGTGGTAGAAATTTCATGCTTGTAACCCGATGCGCACAATTATGTTAGAAAACGGCGGACTAACAACTCTACTAATCATAACTATTATACAAAAATAATAATTATATATTTTCAATGTCAAAAGTGATTTTATCTACTAAAATAATGATTAACTAATTTGTATTATTAAATTTCAGGTCACATTCAAAATATTCATTTAAATTATAAAAATATATGTAATCTGAGTGTCAAAATAGCTTTGAGAAAATATCATGATGTATTTGTGTACCTTTGAAGTAAAATAAATAGCTCACCTGAACATAGCTCTGATCATCAATCCCCTCCTTCAGCGGAACATTCACCGAGTAATATCTCCCGCTCTCTGCCCCAATCTCATACATGTCACCAGTGCCCGGGAAGAAGTAGTTCCCGTACTTATGGAAGCTGACAGTCATGACTCGGTCTGTCAAGTAGAAGGCCTCCTGGACCCCATCTCCATGGTGTACATCAATGTCAATATAAAGTACCCGAGGGTGATATTTGAGAAGTTCCAATATAGCTATGACAATGTCATTTACGTAGCAAAAACCTGAAAAGTTTAAACATGTTATACCTAAGGTCAGGGTTATTTTACGACGGAAAATACTGCGTCTTAATTTTACTGTACTTGAACTCCCATGCCTTAGAAGTGAAACGTTGCAAGTTCTATGTTAAATATATGAACTTACAGCATTCTGCTTATTAAGTATGGACACACGTTCAGTGTCATGCCTCTCATTAATTTACTTTGATAGATGATTTAGAAATATTAAGTCTGACTTCATATTAATCTTTTCAACACCAAAGAAGGCTGTGGCTGACAGCAAAAAATTGGTCCACTGACGCCAACGGCCAAAGCCATTTAATGTTTAAAATCTTTGTAATTGAAATCGCTACAAATATTTTTCAATCCCAGTTGATTTTGGAGGACTTTTTTTGTTCTTTGCTGTGGCATGGTATTCTTTAATAATATATAAATAAATAAAACATACCAGAAGGTTCAAACTTCTTTGCATGATGAAGTCCACCAGACCAGTTAATGGCGATATCACAAGCATTATTATTAAGCTTCATAGCGCCCTCTAAAGATGCCCCCGTGTACATAGAGCAGAAATCAAACAGTCCATCAAAAACTGGACAATCGTCGCCAACGTTGTAGTGAAGGAGGTCTTTGGAATAAGCTGTAAAATAAATATGTTGTGAGTTTATCATTTTCACGACCCAACTGGCCTAGGGTGTGCAGGCATTATTGTTGTACCTATTTTTTTTGTTTACATACACATGTCGCCGTACTATACAAAATCTTATGACAATTTTAATTAATACCCATAAACCCTGATTGTAACTTTTGTTCAGATGCTAGCCTGGACTTTGGGGCAGGCTGCAGCTATGATACAACTAACCCAGCAGACTCTGTCAGTTTCTGGGGCATTCTAAAACTTTTTGTCCGGTGGTGAAACTGTTACGTCCATACAAAACCCTGCATTGATTTCTTAAAAAGCATAAAATTTTCATGACCGTGTTTTAATAAATAGTGGTAGAAAGAACTTCATCCAAATCAGAAGAAAAAGTCTGCCGCAAGGTAGACAGAAAAGTAAATTAATGTTTAAGTGCATGTTATTATGCAATCATGGACTATATAATTTCCATGAGTGTGCCTATTAAGGGTCATGCAGCCAAAAAGTAATCATCCTGTTCTGCTGACCCCGAGATACAACTTCTCCAATGTTACACAATACCATAGAGAATTATGAACATTAAGAATTTTATTTATATCTATAATATAACCATTTAGCCTGTATAATAATCTAAAGAGTCATCTCACTTAGATAGGTCAGCATTGATTAAAGTTTGCAGGTAAACATTAGTAGTTCAGAAGTTTTTTACAGAAATACTTACTCTGTATATTCTGTGGAGTCACATTCGCCAAAAACTCTATGTAGTCCTCGCTGTGAAACCGGCACATGTCATGCGCACTGGCCCTATACGGCTTGTAAACTTGCATTTTCTTATGCAGACCATATTTTAGCACCAAACTATGCGTTACAGACAACCTATGCGGCTTCATCGGGTGCCCCGGCCCGTAGTGAAAGTTCCCCACGTCCGCATTGTAAAAATAAGCAACCCTGTGTTGACTCATAGCGGATAAATAAATACGTACTCCTTCAGAATCAAAATAATGCCAAGAACTAAAGCGATCACTACTAAGCGTTTAGTTAATTGGATGTCACCTAGCATGCTTCACGCATTTTGCACTTCCCAGGATTAAGTAATATTCAGATTAGTTTCAAGTTTTAATTAAATATAGCTTGTTTTCGGCTTTTATTTACTAATATTTTACTTGCAGTAAAATGCACTGCAGTAGCGGCTAGCGCCTTTCTACATGACAGGCGTCACAGGCGTGTCAAGCAAGTGAAGTGACAAAACTTCAGCAGCGTTCCAAAAATTAAAATAGCTAAATTACTGCATAAGTGGAATGCGGCTAATTTAAGTTCTGTATGTTGGCTAACGTGTCTAAGTCAGATCGTGTAAAATCGTTGTAAGCAATGAAAAATAGATTGAATCGAAAAGTAACTATTATCAGTATTATCTTATCTATGCTATTGTCAACTTGCCTTGCCGGTAATGAAGTGACAGCGTGTATTTTGTAGTCGCGAAAGTTTATTTTAATTTTATTTTGCATTTATCTTCGCATTCACCGAGACATCGTCTACTAAACGTTAAGACCTATAAATAAAGGTAAGTTAACATTCGTATGCTTTCATACTAATTCGATAAAGTCGACCCATATGCATAGCAATTCAGATAACGACATCGAATTGGAACATAATCAACAACTTCTTATTGGCAACATCTGGTCGTAAATGTTACTATCGTATGTTACGTAATACGTATAGAGTATATCTCGTCTTCTAGTATACTATGATGATAGCATTCTTCTAGTATACACATGAGCATTGTATTGAACTATAACTACATGGTCAGTGTACAATATTTGCCGGTAGGTGTATTATTGTGTTGCATACCTACATCATATTAGGAACTTAATTCGTTCAATTACAGTTATCTTTTTATCACATGCCACGACACTAAACAAACCAATTGAGGTTTGATATCTTGATAAGCTGAAAACAATACAAAAACTTAAACTAACCTTTCAAGGGCTTAAATCACATTGTCCACAAAAAGTTTAAAATGCACTCACAGGAATAATGCTAAAGACAAATATAAACACAGTTCAATTTAACCCTTAATTTGATAAAAAACGAAGGTCACTAGTTCAAGCCTCGTTAAGGTTGAATAGAACAAACAATTCTCGTTCAAAAAAAAATAGAAAAAGATGGTCAAAGAGTATGTTCATCCTGGCGAACATTGTCAAATTAAGGGTTTGATGAGAATAATGTATGTATCAGTTGCTTTTTTTTTTATAAAAACATGAAATAGATTAGTTATGATAATTATACCTTAGCATTCGCATGGTGAACTTCAAATTAACGTTTATGAGTATTTGATTAAATTATTATTTATTAATATCATCCCTTTTAAATTTGAATGCCCTATTTAAGATATGTAAAACTATTAAAAGAGTTGTAAATAAAAAACCACAGCCACAAAAGTATTAGCTATAATAAATCTAGGATAGGATATTATACTTGGCAGCCAAGCTAGAAACTATTGTGAAATGACTACTTGCATCTTAATTTTTGGATCGATTGAATTGTCTCATGGATACAAATTCAACGGGCTTTGTTTGAAGCTTGCTAAGTTAAGGTGTCCTTTCACAAGTTTAACATTGTCATTGAACCAACATGCATACTGTCGATAAAGTCGAGACTCTACTCACTGCTGTTTATTAACACACCTGTGCTAACTCAGAGCACTAATAGTAAAATTATGTAGCAGAATATTTTATCAACAAAAAATATATCGATGTTACTGTCAAGATCTAAATGTACATATGTTTCTTTTTATTTTAAAATGAAAAAACAATAAAACGTCTAGTATTCGTCTATTTGAAAATAGTTTTCATAGTAAGTATACAATCAATATTTTTTCCACATTCGTCGGTATAAAAGATTGCCATCTAGATGAAAATATTCACTTTATCAGACATGATAACTAACTTTTTTATAGTATTCGAGAATATTCAATAATCACATGTATTAAAATATTTATATATAGACACTTTTTTAACTATAACGATACAGCACTTTGGTAAATACTTAATAAAAACATTACATAGTTATCAGACAGTCTTAAAAATTTACAAAAACAGCCTATGATTTTTTTATTGGAAAAGTAGGTAAAGAAATCAGTCTTGAGAAATAAAGTATACCCATTTATTTCTTTGGTAATTGTGGAGGTAGAATTAACTCTTTCGCAACCGAGGATATTGCAGCGCTACGCGCGCGTATAACATAAAGGAAATGTGTATGTAGCGAAAACTGGCTACGAACACAGTGCCCACGAGCGGGCTCCCGGTGTTGAGTGTGTTAAGCATAATATTTTTCCGCCCATTCGAGAACCGCTACAGCATTTGCAGGAGGGTTCTGCAAATGTTTCATTATCTCGAAGAAATCCTTGAGCGTTTTATCTATTGTTTTCTCGATTTCCTCCTTCTCATCTTCCTCCTCCTCTGTGAGGTTGTTACGACCTAAAAATTCTTTCAAGTCCGCCCAATGCAACTTGAATTCTTCAATCAACACGTCCATCTTGAGAAGCTCCTCATCGCTCGGGGCGTGAAGCTCGATCGTCATTGTTCTGCGAATAATGAATTTTACAAAGTAATGAACAAACACAAACAATTATTATTGAATCGACGAAGTACAGTGAATTTGCGTTCAGAATTGCCAGCTCCAATTTCTTTTTACCCCTAGAGCTTAAGTTGAAACCCCCTAACTAAACATTTTATTGGAAAATCCCCTTAATATAAAATAAAGAAATTATGTCTTAATTTCTGCAATTTCCGATTTTGCAATCACGCTAGAAATCACAGTAGCGTAAATCTAAGTCGCACTCGAGTTGGAACAACAGAAAGTGGGATACACTGAGGTATCGAGAACGTTTAATTTTCACTAATAATTTAGTTTCTCACATTGTAAACACGTCTTCCAGTAATAATTACCAAACAAATGTGATATAAAATAAATCCTAAATATATCCCTTAAAAATCCACATTTCTCCCCCTAAATTTAGGGGTAAAACCCACCCCTGTTTGCGTCGCTGCGCAAATCGATATCACGTGGGTGAGGCCCCCAGACACGGCGGAGGTGGGGGGCACAGACTGAGAGAGTGGGGCGCCAAGAGACGTCATTACGCGCTTGAGCTAGATTTATCCTTAACGAACGAAATACTCGCTGTGCTGAAAACTTGATGTGTCAGACTCAATGAATGATCCATTTCATGAATTCCGCTCATGTTTTAATACCATTATTACTTTTCACCAATATTTGAAATAGAATTTCGTATACCTGTTAATACCGAATCTGTTGCGTCTAGCCTGGAAAAATAAATCAAACAGTTAAAGTAATAATTTGTCTCACCTTTGTAAATCTTCGCAGCGCTCCTGAATCGACTATGACGGGCGTTCCCTCCAAATGTTGAGTAGAAACTAAGCTTTTATACTAGAAAGATTCGTCTGAGCTAGTGATGGGCCGTTTCCGAGAATATTCCCCAGGCGAGAATATTCTCGGAAATATTCTCGGAAACATTCCCCATGAGGGGAATATAGGGGAATTTAGGATTTGTATATGAATAACATTTATTTTATGACATTCTCTATATAAGTAAATGCTTATCTATTTAATAGGTTATCAATTCAATAGAAAAAAATATAAAAAGTCAGCTGTAAATGTAAATTTCCTATGTTCTCGAGAATATTCTCATTGTTCTCCGGGAATATTCTCAATGTTCCCGGGAATATTCTCATTGTTTCCGAGGAATATTCCGCAAGTTTTTAAATTGCTCTCAGGAATAACATGGTAAAATAAATACCAGTGAGACAAGCAAGTTAATTTCTGATAGAGAAGGAATAGAGAAAACACGTGTGTTGTCAACGCAATTAGCAAAATAATTGTATTTTATTTAGTTTTTATCGTTTTTACGTATATATTTATTTCATTATTTCAATAGTATTTTAAATAGGTAGTGTATAGTAGTACCAAAGACAGGCATGCCATAATTCATTACTTAAATACACTGCCAGAAACATAAAATAAAAAAAAGTGAATATCAGCATTTAATCTTTTGCAATATTTGATAAAATTATTTTTCTTTAATCAGTTGGATCCAAGCCAATGTTGATGCTCCAGACAGGGTTCCATAGCCGCTATCACAAATATATTACAAGATCAAGAAGAGAAGTCTTGTTTTGGTGCGGGGGCTCATCCCCCCCGAGCCCTCCGCTTCGTAAATCTATTCGTGACTTGAAAGTTCAAAGTTGTGTTTATATTATCTAAATACGGGGGCTCTGCCTCCGAGAGTGTCTCTTGAGTCATCGTCTCATCACTTTGGATTTAAGCTATCATGTTTCTGTTCTTGGTAGTTGCTTTGATTTGAGTGCCGCCACCGCTTGTCCTAGCTCCACTTGTGACTTCAAAGTTATATCTTAGTCATCGTTTCCGAAGTTGACTTAAAATAATCAAAAGACTAACAATCTTGTTTCCCTTCTGTTCGTTTCTCCCCTAGGCCCCTCCCCTATCTTATAGTCTTCGACTCCTCAGTAGATTTTACGGAATTAGAAGACATCTTCTCATTTTCATTTTCGGATTCAACCGTAACTTATTGCTGGAAACGTTATTCGCCCCATCAATGAGGCGCATATTTGGCGCACTTTTAGTGGATTATTTCTGCCATGTCTCTGTAGCGGAAAATCATGCCGACTGTCTTTCGCGCGGCTTGACGTCTTTAAAGATTCCAGGCCAACTTCTGGTTTCAAAGATCTTCTTAAATGCAGCGAGATCCTACCGACTGGTCGGTAAACTCGTTTGATCCGTCAGTAGTTTCAAAACCAGCCAAGAGAAGACACATGCATTGATTTCAAATCCGTTAATTGACTTACCGCTCTTCCTTGTAATAGCTGAACAGATATCATCTTGGTCGAAGTTGTTGCGCTGTGTTGTACACGTCTTCGATTTGGAAAACTGCTTCAACAACTTCAATATGTGTCTGCTTCAGATTTAAATTTGGCGCAGTCTATGTCTACAACAGTGTCATTACAAAATGAGTTTGCGGGAAGATAACCTGTGTTCAAGAAATTTTCAGCTCTTAGAATTATTTCTGCAGCATGGTGTTATTGGAGTAGGAGGTAGCTAGGCGAGGAGCTTCTGAATTAACCTACCAACAAAAACACTAGATCATACTACCGTAAAATGGACACAAACACGAAACCAATCTGATTGCAGATTCATAAAATATGTCATGCTGGGCCAGATGAATCGTTTTGTGGCAGCGCGTCAGTGTTAATGATTTTTTTCTGCTAACTGCTAACAAAGTCATACAAGTTTCAAGTTTTACTTCTCTAAGTACCCTTTATGAGTTGGTTGACTATTATTACTCGTAAACTTGTAAAGCCTACCCTAGCAGCGTTTATATAGCCAATACCCAAGTACTCCCAAAATTTGCAATTTAAAGTTTGATATTTCACAAACAGATCTATAAATTGGAAAATTGTTGCAACAAACCTGCAACATTTTGTAAGGCCTATCCAACGACATATCACACCATGGGGTAGACTAGAAAAAAAGACATCCCCACTTTATTATAGGGGGAGGTAAAGTAAAAAAGTATTTTTCCAAGAATTTGTTCTACCAATTTGTCAAAATGACTTATATGTATAACCATGCCAAATTATAACTTTCTGGTACTAAAATTCTCTCTAGTACTAAGAAAAGTTCAATGTTCCCCATTTTGGAGAATATTCTCGGGAACAAAGGAAATTTCCGGAAATATTCCCCAGGAGAATATTCTCGGGAACGGGAATATTCTCGCGGCCCATCACTAGACTCTGAGCCATTGACGTAATAAATTCATGGACACAATCAGACGGAAAAACCGGCCAAGAGCATGTCGGGCCACGCTCAGTGTAGGGTTCAGTAGTTGCCTATACTTCACAATAGACGGGCTTACTTTTTAAATTACGAGAAAGATTTCAAGTTCTATAAAAAGGTCGTAAACGCCAAAGTCACTAATTTACTTATGACCTTCTGGAAGTTATCGATTATACGCGCCTCGATATCGATTTATATCGATTAATGCACTTATGTCTAACTTCATGAATTTTCATCAAATTTCAGCTTTCTAGTAATGATCACGGAGCTAAGCCGCCTACGGACAGACGGACATGGCGAAACTATAAGGGTTCCTAGTTGACTACTGGAACCCTAAAAAATAGCACTAGCACTATACTTGGGCGACACATTGGGTCTCAAAAATTACTAAATATTCAGTGAAAAATTGCAGAAATAACAGCTAAAAAATATAAAAAGGACGGAATATTCTTTTTTACGTAAGTTCTATTGATTAATTACGGATCGTATGTAAACTCATAGTTTTAGATTAGAATTATTAACTACAAAATGCAAGACAGACGCGAAGAATAGCTTAAGCCAAACAATTCGTCTATCGTGTGTTCGGCAGATTCATATGTTTTTTTACGCTAATCAAAATGTTAATAAATTATTAAAAAAATTGCTCTATTTTGTCACAGTCTAGACACTGTCAGTTTAAACCTTTGAACGCCAAGAACGCCTATAGGGATCGTGTGCTGCCGTGCATAGTTGCATACCACGCCGCCGACAAATAAAGGTGCGTAACTACGCGACGAACTTTAAAGGGTTAATAATGTCAATGTTTTACACCTGTCTGTGTTTGTCACCCAGAAGTGGAAGGTTCAGTGTGTGAACTGAGGGACCGCACCTTTGGCTGTATGAATTCTTTACGAATTCCAGGATTTTTCTTACAAAGAAATTCGCTACTACTACTACATTTTACACTTACTAAAACCATTAAAATCCAAGTGATCTCTCAGTCCACACTCACACTCTTACTCTCATTTCACATACTGGAACAAGATGCCCACGCCGCATTTTCAAAGATTCTGATAAGTACTCCACATATGCAGCATACGCGCGAAAGTCTTTGTTGCGGTTACGAATCGTAAAAGGATTAAGTGACGAATTACTGTGTGACGTAATAATACGCGGTGTTAAAGACCCTCAAGTACGAGGGGTCGCCACAAACGCGAAGTTAACATCCGAATTTATTGTGGAGTTCTTATCGAACTTTGCGAAACCCAATGATACAAGTGCGGGCGCACCTAATAACAGAGATACGCGTAATAGTCGACATACGACAGATTTATCTGTTGATAAAAATTACAAGCGTCCAGTCCAGCCCAAAATAATGATAAACTCCTATGTTGCTATACATGTACCAAACAGGACATAAAATGAAATATTGCCTTAAAAGATTTAAGAGAGAGAAAATAATGATGAGATGACGGAAATATAAATAAATTTCTGACCAATTCAGAGTTCACAAATAAATCAGCAACAAATGCGTGTGTTCATTTTGTTGAAAAATTGGTCATAGTGATGACATGTGTTTTGCTAAAGAGCGATCGGAAACGAGAAATAAAGCCAATGTAAACTTGTCATGAAACCACATGCGATCACACCATTCTTATGGTCTGTGATCACACCCAAAGTGACATTAGGTATAACAGCTGTGATAAATGGTGTTCCAACTGATGTATTAATTGATAGTGGTTCTAGTATTTCTTTAATTTCCAACAACCTTGTCAAATATTTTTCTTGTAGAACACATCCAAGTGTACAGATTTTACGTGGATTTGGATGGGTGGAAATGCGGTCCGATTGTTACGTAACTTTGCCTATAGAATTTAGTGATGTCACCTTAGAGGTAAATCTGTATGTTGTACCACACCATTATCTTTGTGCGCATAGAAGTATGTGTCCTCATAGGTACGGATGTGTTAAATATAGTAGAGTTGTTAGTCCACTGGTTTCTAACATAATTGTGCGCATCGGGTTACAAGTATGAAATTTCTACCACAAATACCGTGTTCCGCCGTGATTATTTTCAGATGTGGAGGAAAGGCAGATTCGTCCCCTGTCAGGCGGGAGAGCGGAGGACCAAGTTATACCTCTCTTTCTTTATTGCTGGTCAGTTAAGTCTACTAGGACTTGGACTTGTCTGGTATCGTTTTCGTGTAAAATAAATATCAGAAATTATACGGCCGAAAAGGAAAAATAACATTTTTTTTTTATTCAGGGAGATAAATTAATTATATTTTCTGAATGTACACAATCAATAAAAATATTGCAAAATAGCAAATTTAATCTAGTTTCTAAAAATATATGCATGTTGGACACTTCTCATGCAAACAGTCTTAAAATATATTGTTTACGTCGGCGTTACCAACGTAAATCTCCGAAAGCATCCTATTTTGCTTCATTAAATACATTAAATAGTGATTATTAACATGCTTTTACATATTATATTTACCATATTTCTAGTGACTCTATCACTAATTGTTAAAATTCAAAGTCAAATACTAAAAATACATTTATATTGTTACATTGTCACTAATAATAATGAATGAATGAATGAACAATATTTATATCAGATAAAAAAATATTGTACCATCTATATTTTTGTTAGTAGATGCATAGTTACATTGGTTAGTAAACAATTTTATTTAGGTAATAGTATTAAGTATCACAATGCTACCCTATAGTCATATTTTATACTATATTAAACTCATTTTAAATTTATTAAACTGATTCTCAAAAGTCGCAACCCTACTTATCATCAGTCAAAGCTCCATTATGTTTTACAACACAGGATCATTGATAGTAATCTACTTATCTAAATGACAAATAAGAGTTAAAAGCTATTCCATAGATATTTATGTCGGACAGTCATTTGCAGTTCAATTCAAGCAGTGAGATTGTGGCTATTACTAAAACTATATTAAATTATCTAATTTATAAAAAAAAAGTTACATTTGGGAAGTGTTGTAACTGGGGTAATTATTAGGTATTATAAAATGTGAATAATATTTTGTGTGAAATTGGATATTAACAATAAACCCATGTTCATTCCAGTGCCCATAATTTATCTGCTTTGCCCAAAGGTACACTGGTAGAGAGTGCAGCATTAACTCCACCTGTCGTGTGATTTGATTTTCATTTGTCCAACATAAATAAATAAAATTACTTCATATAAGAATTAATTAAAAATATTCAGATTCATGATTAGTTGATAACGTCATATACCTCCAATATCCACAGTAGGTAAATTGTCTCAATATCAAAAGTTTAGATCATATTTTTATTTTGGTGTACCTACTAAAATACACACAAATGGATACACTATATTTATTTTTAGAAATCTTTCAATATATTTGTTTAATTTATTTATATTAGTGATGCATCTGATAATGATGGGTAAGTAATATAAGATATAAGAACCTATAATATAATATTCATATTATATACGCTCATATTGTATAAGCTTGTTTTGTATACCGTTCAAGGTGTATAACGAACGTTAGATATAACATCAAAATATCTATTTTGGTTAAGTATAACGTTATTTAAGTATAATATCATTGTATATAACGAACATAACGTATAACGTTCATAATATCTCAGATTTATAATGTATATTACTCAATAAATCTAACACCAAAATGCATAATGCTCGTATAGAATAACCGCCTGCATATCAATTGTGTACATACTTATGCAATAGTTCGCTGTAAAATTTTAATATATGTACCTCCATGCAAGCAAGAATTTTGACGCTACGCTCGCTACGCTCGCTCCGCTATCCATGGTCATAAAACAAACCTAACCTAACCTACATGTAGATGTAGGCAAAATGGAATATGGGTCAAAAACCGACAACTGTAGAGTTGTCGGTTTTTGACCCATATTCCATTTTGTCGCAGTTCTTCCAAACGTTATACTACTCGTATTTGCCAGAATTTCATCTGACATTATCAATTGTGTACATACTTATGCAATAGTTCGCTGTTAAATTTTAATATACCTCCATGCAAGCAAGATTTGACGCTACGCTCGCTTCGCTCGGTCCGCTATCCATGGTCATAAAACAAACCTAACCTAACCTACGGTTTTCGGTTTTTGACCCATATTCCATTTTTATCGCAGTTCTTCCAAACGGTATACTCTTACTTGCCAGAATTTCATCTGCCATTATCAATTGTGAACATACGTATGCAATAGTTCGCTGTTAAATTTTAATGTATAGGTACCTCCATGCAAGCAAGCATTTTGACGCTCCGCTCGCTTTGCTCGCTCCGTTATCCATGGTCATGAAACAAACCTAACCTAACCTACAATTTTCGGATTTTGACCCATGTTCCATTTTAGGGGCATAGGGGTAGCAGTAATAACCTATTATATTTTCTAATCATTATACTAAAATAAAGTATATACTATGATCGATATACGTTATGTATGTTATATCAACTGAATTTAGAGTATTTGAGTGTTATATAAAAAATCATTCTACTACATGAGTATTATGCTAATTTACCGTTATTCCTAATAAAAATATTGATTTTGATGTTATAGCAAAAGTTTATTATATCTTGTGAACATTATTAATATGAAATTATATATTATGTAGTTATATCTCATGGGACGCACCCGATAATGATACCGGTATTGGGCGATATTTCTGTTGCCAATACAACAATATTTTTTCACAGATTTTTAACCCCTTTCACACCATAACAACACTCAAGATAAATATATAGGGCTAAATAGTGCCGCAATTTACGTTTGCCCGATCACCGTGAAATCGTAAAATTTTGCCCTCTAGCGGCTAAATGTCCCCATTGGCCTTAAAGCAGAAAATAAAAAAGTTGGAATTATTTCATTTGGAAATAGATGACTTACATATTAATACTTAGCTTAAAAAAAGTGAATTCTTAACCTATTTAAACCCCTATTAGGCATAGGTTTCATCCTATGTATCGATATCTCCAATATTTTTGTACTATTATCGGTATCGTGTCGGCAAATATCGATATGATTATATTAAAATTGCATTTCATTTTTTTTTTCTAAAAACTTAACTTTTTCTAAATATTTGTATAGAATCTTTTTATCGATTCATATTTCTTTTTTTATTTTAACTTTTTTTTCTTATATGTATCAAACACACTTATTACCTGCCAGTTGTCAATCAGACTCAGACTAAACAATGAGTGACAGACAATGAGAGTGGCGCTAACCGCCTACAGCGACCTGACACCGCCGCCCACCTGTACGCTGAAATCACGCCGATTCAAGTACAGGCGAGCATACAAGTGCGCAAAGTTGTTGATATAGTTCAGAAAAAAAATATTATTAAATAAATATATAGTTAGCATAAAAATAAATAGCTTTAGTGTTACAGCACTACTCTGGATAATTAGAGATCGTGGGTTTGATCGCCACCCTCAATATAGTGGATCGCGTAATTTTATTTAGATGACGCCAGGTTGGCACGGTGCCGCGTGCCCATACAAAATTAGTGACGCTATTAAGTTTTTTTCAGAAATCATGACCCGTCCATAAAAAAATGATTTTCAATCCAAATCTAGAATTTTATGACAGTTTAATAAAAAATATAGGTATTGTCTTTAATTTCTTTGAGACCATCAACAATACATACAACAATATAATCTAATAGTATGAGAAAATTATGTCAGAGTAATTTCCCAAGTAGCACAACTGGGTCTAAATAGCTCGTATATCATATCTAATTAGATGCTTAAGTGAAATTTACCACCATGACTAAGTGCTATATAGGTGGCAAGAACCCTTATGCCACCAGTATAGAACCAAAAGGAGAAAAATTGCAGCCTATTTTTGGTGCTAAATAGAATCCGTAAGAGATCTCACAATTACCTTAAGTGGTAATTAGAACTATGGGTGAAAGTTATGCGCAGTGAACGAATGAAAACATTTCAGTTCGGTCAATGAGTGATAAATGAGTCGCCAAAATTATCTTTGAGTGGCGAGGCAACTGTCAAATTGTGTTTTATTAAAAGTAATACGTGATCTGCCATATTATTCATTTTGGATTTATATGTCTGTTTGATTGTGATTAAAACTTTACGTTATACAAGCATTGAAATAAGCACGAAATTCTTGCGATTTTTTTTTTACTGTGAAACTATAGTATGTTTTCTTTGTAAATTTCGACGCGCCCTTCATTTGATCAGGAATATTAAAAAAGAGAGTGCTAAATTAAATAAGGAATAGATACTGATAAGAAATAAAACTGTTAAAAACCTGACCTAATGATTGTAGGTTACGTACAATGTTAAAGTAACATCGTCACAACTATCAAAAGTCTGTGATTATGCGTGAGTGTGATGATAAAATTCTGGTTAAAATAATCAATTTTCATAGGCTTCCATTTGTAAACATGGCGAAACAAAAAAGATCCTACAGTGTTTATTTTCACTTATTTGTTCCTTATTTGGAACTATCAAGTCTAATAATCACTTATTTGTATCTTGCGAGTGGCAAAGCAGTGAATGATATTACCAATAGTAATTATTTGCTCTTTTGTAGACTATTAAACAAGCAAGACTATTAAATATATTTTGACAAGGCGCAAATAGGAACTATAATAGAACTTTTAGTTCGTTAGTGGTTTGAAATAAGTGAAAATAACTGCTTTTGGTTCCAAGAACCTCCTACTGAGACCTATTTATGCGTTGGAGTGGCAATAAGGTAAGTACTTCTTAGGCCTTAAAGTTGCAATATTTTTTGGTTCCAAAAGAGCCGTAAAATTATCCCTTTAGCCACTATTGGTGATATAATTCGCTATTGTATTAGTCATTTGGAACTTTTAGTTCCAAATAAGGGTATGTTCCCACTTATATGTAAAAGTTGCTTATAAGTGATTTTAAGGCCTTATATAGCACTATTGCTTCTTATTGAGTGACAATTTGAACCTGCATGCAACTTTAAGTAGCAAAATCGACTTTATCCCACCATAAGTAATAAAGTAGAAACAAAAAACGCTTCTATGCAACTACAAGTGATAGGATGAACTCATATACAGTTTTGAGTTGTGTTTAAAGCTATAAGTTGTATCAAACACTGTTAAACCACTCATTTAGAACTTAAAGCTGCAAAATTCACTAATGTGCTGCTTGGGTTAGTTATCATTTTCTTTTCAAGCACTTAAGATAATGGTAAACTGTCTAATTACCATAAACACTTTAATTATTATTGGCTTAGCTATTAACTAATTTTAGGTGTAAATGTACCGCTACTTTGTTAAGTTTTAATTAAACAACTCTTAAAACGTTTAGTAGCTGGTAATTTTATTTAAATATTTGAAAAGTAAACATTATTTTTTACTTATTACCTACTGTTTTTTTTTATGCTTTTTCTGTGTAGGCTTGTACGCAGATATAGAGATACGCTTATATTAAATAAAAAAAATACATAAAATTTAATAATTCTCATCATCATTCCCTTGCCCGTATCCTATTTATTTGGAGTCGGCACAACATGTTTTCTTCCTCCATACTTCCTTATTACTCGTCACCTCGTAGTTTAGTTCCTTCTTATTCATAACATCTTTTACACAAATCATCCATCTTCTTAGGTCTTCTTTATCCGTCCACATTCATGCTTAACGCTTTTCTGGTTACGTGGCTTTCCTCTCGTCGCATCACGTAACCATACCACAGAATAGATAGTAGTATAAGTACAGAAGGCACACTACTTTGATCTTTACGAAAGCCGCTTTTTTTAGCCGAAAAGATATGATTTATGGCCCATGTAAAGTTGTCGTCTCCAGCGCAAGCCAAACGGAACGTTGAGGCTGTGTAATAACGGTGAAAATGAATTGGCTCACTTGCCGCGTCGACGCTAGCGAGGGTTATCAACGATTAAATAAAATAATAATGTATTGTCCATTTATTCGTTGCATTCAATATAGAGAGAAAATTATATTATTTATGTGTTATATATATTGTTTCATTATATATTTAACTATAAAATAATACATTTCAAAATTTACACAAATTGAATCCACAGGCCACATTTTATTGGTGTTGCTGCGAACCACTGCAATACAAAATCTTGTTTTCTTTTTTTTTAAACACTATAATAATACAAAAATACAGATTTTGTTTACAAAAGATGACAATAAATTAATATAATAACGCACAATAATATAGGTGCACATGACACATTTCTCTTTCCCGTCCCTTTTACTGCCCAACACTCTGATCCATACACGATGACAGGTCTTATATGTATGCTTTTGTAAATTTTAGCCTTGAGCCGAAGCGGCATCCGGGGTTCGCATATAACGGCAGTTACCTGCCGCCATTTCATCTACCCAGAGCTAATCCGGATGTAAAAAATGACATTCCGTTCACAGACAAATAAAAAAAAACTCATTAAATCAAGAGTGTAAATGATCTTCATTTAGTGACGAGTAAGCCCCTCCGTTTTACCTTATCCGAAAATTATTTCATATATTGGATGTTCAATTACCCAGATTTCCAACTGATGATACAGATTCTCGTGAATTCTCGTTAGCAGGTTCAATAATTATAAAGATTCTTTTGTCTAGCTAATAGTCAACAAAAATTATCAATAAAATATTCAAGCTGCAGGTTTCAAATATATACCAATAAATCCCAATAGCCCTGTTCTAACTAGTAATATTTTTTTCGCCTTTATAATTTTATAAAATTTGTGAGTGTGTTTATGTATATGTTTGTTACTTCTTCACACTCAAACGCTGGGACCCATTTGATAAACTTTGGTATTAAAGTAGCTAACACTAGTAATATTGATAATATGTAAAATGTTTGATCATAGAAAAATAAAATTCGCCTTACAAATGTCTAAAACATTAGATAAGGAGCCTTAAACATAGACTCGATTGAATCAACAAAAAACCTTATGAGAGGTTACTTATAAAAAAATAAAACATTCAAAGCGCAAACCTCACAATAATTAAGCACACGAACACTTCTTGGCACGACGCTACACGCTCGCTACAAAACCCGTTGCTTATAATCAACACTGGCCATGTAGAACTAGCATTTCACGACGAACCGGTCACTAGCTCTCTCGCGTTCTCAATTCGAAATTCAAATTTTTTATTCGAATTGTTTTTTTTTTTAAACATGTTTCGAATACTGAGATGTGCGTTGATTTTTTTGATAGCGTCCAGCATGGTAAATTTTAGGGTCTTCACGAGAGCCATGTCGACGGTCGCCCAGTCTTTCGCCGCCAACGGGGTCGTCAGTGACGTCATTCCGGTGGCTCCTCAGGCTCTTGCATCAGTAAGTACCTTTTCTTTAATTTTTTTGTAATCTTCAACGGATCCGGTTTTCCACTTATGTTTCGCAATGTTGATCAGTACCTCTACCATGAGTTGGTTTCGAAAACTGTCGACACGCCGACTATCCTCGCTTGCGAGGAAACGCAATTCGAATAGAGTTACTCCTACACACGTAAATTGCGGTAGTGTGAGTGTATGAGACACTCGCCAACGTTTGTTCTAACTTCACACCGAATCAATCTGTCTCTTTCTAACTAAACTTAAGAGAATGAGGAAGATTCATAGCGGCCAAAATAAAACATGGCGGATTTACGGTAGCGAGTATCGTTTACGTGACGTGACAATGTCGGCACCATGAGATTCAAATTTGACAGGTTCACCTCGAAACTATCGAAAATTACGCTCACGACTGTAGTTATAACTCTCACTGCCAAATCGAAGGGTGAAATCATATTAGATTTTTTGTTTTATAATGTTTTTCAATTATTAGTGATCCAAATAATGTCTGCAAGACATTTTTAGAGTAAAATATGTCAGCAAAGCCTATAATAATATGAAGAATAACCACGCTGCAAGTTATGTAGGTACAAAATGTAATCCGCTATGTGAAAAGTGAACGTTTTAGTGAAAAATGTGCCCTGAACACCCGAATACAATGTGACTGAGTCAACGAAAGTGAAGGCGAAATTCCGGCTTGAGGATGCAAGCATACAGTTGCTTTTTGGATGTGGGTCCGTCGTCGGTCCGAGGAGCCTTCATGCACTTCTATACAGTGCTACTGGAAAAAGTTTACTCTTTCTACAGTGACAGCTGTGAAAGTAAAGGGATTACTCAGAAAAACATTGAAGGGACTTACTTCCCTTACAGTACAGACCACTGCATTATATATATTATTATAATGCATTCATTTCAGAAGCAAAAATGAGGACAATTGAATCAACATGATTACAAACATACTGGTATTATGCAATATTAATTGCACTGCTTTATCATTGATAAACAAAAATAAGCCAAAGTAGTGTTAAAAGAAGTTTATTCAGTCTTTCTGCTAGTGTGCAAAAGTCATTTGTATTTTGAACACAATGATTGTGATTCTCTGTGATGCATGTAAATTTTTAATATGTATACTTTACTCTTGTTAATATGGTTTGGATTTGAGTGTGTTGAGTGTGACTGCACAAACATTGGTGCGGTGCTCTTACAACAAAAAAAAGCCCTGCGATTTCTTACAGGGTGTCCACATGTACCTGTTACTCACAGATCCATGTTTGTAGAACACAAAATTATGACAGTTGTTTCCTTATATTTGTACTGTGTCTGCTTGTATGTATTTAGGAATAAAGACCAACTAAAAGTCTCTAGACAAAACACATACAAACTCCTAAGAAATAAAAATGAATTTTTAGTACCCAAGAGTAATTTTAAATATTTTGACAAAACTAAGCAGTACTGCAATTAGAGCTTATAATAAATTGGACATTAGTATTAAGAAATATAGTAGCTACAGAGTATTTGAACGAAAATTAAGAGATTATTTTACAAGTGGACCATTCTATTCAATTAAGGAATTTTATGCAAGAGCGCTAGATTAATTTTAAATAAGTATTCAATGTCATTATTTTAATTTTTATTTAATTTTCATTCAAATACGACATGTGTATAATTAAATTTATTTTGTTATCAATAATGAATTGATTTTACTTGAAATTGTATTTATTTTAAGTGAGTATTTTTTTACTTTTACTTCTATTTTATACTTGTATTTGCACCCATTTAAGTATGTTTTATTGCAAATAAATTATTGATTGATTGTTATCTTAAATTTTATATGTTAAGAGGCCTTATACATTATTAAATGTACAATTTTTCATATAACAAATATATTGATAATTTCAACCAACTATTTAATGTCAATAATACTTTTCCCTGAGTTCTAGATAGTAACAAAGCTATTTCACATTTTTATCGTGTAAAGTCGAATATAAGTTGAAAACACCACTTTGCTATATGAATTTTGTCAATCTTGAGTACTTACTTTTTGGGAAAAAATTATCAATGAAAAATTCAAACTGTAGGTTTCAAATATAACAGTTCTAAATAAGTAATAACATCAATATATTAAGAAACATGTTTGATCATAGCGAAAAAGCCTTAAATAGAGGGCAAAATCAAATCTGATTTTAATTTTTTTACCTTGCTGTAGTGAGTAGATTCCTTCACTCGCTCAGCTTTCAATTTCAACACTAATAACAACTTTTCAGGCTTGCACGTCAATAACTATTACTCATTAAGTCCATGTCTTTTAATTTTTTATAATGAACCTTTTTAATGCCAAGCTGTGAAACTATTTAACGTGCCACTGAAGTCACTACAAAACATAAAGAAGTGCTCCAAAAGTACCTAGTTGCAGCCTTTTTAATTACAAAGTTTTTGATTGAAATTTGGACGACTGTGGCCGACATGGCATCAGTGGCACGATTTGTAATTGACAGCTACAGCCGTCTTTCACAGGCTATATATGAAATGTGTATGTACAGTCGCCATCAGATATATCGCAGCATACAAGGCGTTCATAAATATGTGAACATGTACTGTAACGCCCAGTCAATAAGGGTCGTGTTCACATATTTATGAACGCCTTATATGCTGCGATATAACTGATGGCGACTGTACCTAGTTTGCCCAAATGTAAGTTTGGCAGAGAAAAATTGTTTTTTCTCAGCTAACCACAGCAGTACGGTACTGGAAAGTTGCCATAGGTAGCCAACACGTCAGGAAGACTCAAATAAAGAATATACATAATATAATCCGTTTAAACTGTTTTATTCATATAATTCATGTTTTTCAATTTTTTGATTTCTCTTGCAACATGATAACATCTTTAGTATGTAAGCACATGTTAATAGAAACGCTTCTAATAAACTTTGTTATCTTTACAACTCAAAAAGATTAAAATACTTTTTTTAATTTCTACCAACAGGATATTATACATTACATTCAGTAATCAATTACTTAATCAAACATATACTTAAATGGTTTATATAGGTCACTATAAAATTATACTAAACAACAAAGGTTTCTTTTCAATTAAATGCACAGTATTTTGGTAACAGTAACCCTTAATGATGAGGAAGGCAGGCGACGAATGACCCTTTCAAAACAAGACATATCACTATGTGATTTTTCAATTTTCATCATCAAGGACAATTTTTCTCTTAGCCGTTTTGACAACTCCTGACTCAGATCTTTTAGGACGGCATAGAAAAATCTTGAAAGGTGATGTGTGTAACGACAAGTGGTAGTTGCTTTCATTAGCGTTGTGGTAATACTTAGATTTTGGTATATTGTCTGCACGGCCTTGCTTCTATAATGCACATTTTCTTTTGTTCTTACTCGAACAGTCTTCTGCAGGTATTAGAGGATTTTTGATAAATTACTATTCATCTTGAGTTTTTGGCAATTCTGAAAAAATAAATATTCAAGATAAGTAACATAATTTAAGTGTAAACATAAAAATTATAATTATATTATTAGATTTTTAGGGTTCCGTACCCAAAGGGTAAAAACGGGACCCTATTACTGAGACTTCGCTGTCCGTCCGTCTGTCACCAGGCTGTATCTCAAGAACGGTGATAGCTAGACAGTTGAAATTTTCACAGATGATGTATTTCTATTGCCGCTATAACAACAAATACTAAAAGTAAAATAAAATAAATATTTAAGGGGGGCTCCCATACAACAAACTTGTTATAAATTATGGTACAGAACCCTTCATGCGCGAGTCGGAATTGCACTTGCCCAGTTTTTGTAAAATTAGATATCATACCTGGAGGCTCAATTATTTATAGCATCATTCTGTGACAAGGACAATTTCTCGATGAGATCCAGTATCAGGCAGCCACCTCTTGCAATCATCTTGACGGTGAAATTAACTTGGAACAGCCTCATCTGTAAGAAATATCTTCCGACTAAAGCCCTTTTTGTACTTCATGTAGTTATTTGGGTTTTTTTCCATCTGAAATTTAACATAACTGATAAACCAACTATCTTATACCATATTCTAATATTATATTTATAACAAAACAGCACATAAAATTATAAAGAACATAGATAAGCTAAACAACATAATATAAAAATGTTTGTAATTCCCGAGTGACGTGTTGTAGTTGTAAACAATATAGGGTTTAATAAATCTAAGGCCACATCCAATAGGTTAGGAATTAAAGATGTTATTTTGTTTTGTTTTAAGTATACTGATAGTTCTATCCACACTAGCTCGTACGGAAAAAAATAATTGTTACTTACGTGTGATTGAGTGTGATCTTCACACATAAATACATTAATGTGATAGAATGGCATTCGGATCTCCCCGTAGCCACATTTTTCGTCTTTTGCGTTTCGCCGGTAAGAAACAAACAGTTTCTGTGGAGTATTTATAGATGTATTTGTACATTGTGGCACTACACACCAAACAAACACTGCCTTTATACCATTGTATCCATATTTTTTGAATAAAGTCGATGAATCTCACTTTTCTATTTACGTTTTATGGATGTGACGTCACGCATGTGAAGTCAAGATTGAGAATGAAATGTCAAAGTGACTGGCGCGCGGCGCCATTAAAACCCGTTCCAGACCTTCCGATCCTACCCGATCCGATCCTACTTATCGGATAATGTGTAGCGTAATTGTTAGGAAATCGGATAATGTGTAGTGCAATAGTTAGGACCTAAAACACTACACATTATCCGATTTCTTCCGATAAATCGGCTCGAATCGGAAGGTCTGGAGCGGGCTTAAACCCGTTCGAGACCTTCCGATCCGATCCGATTTATCGGAAGAAAAGTCCTAACAATTGCACTACACATTATCCGATTTCTTCCGATAAATCAGACAATTGCACTACACATTATCCAATTGCTTCCGATCCGATTAAAACCCGCTCCAGACCTTCCGACCCGATCCGATTTATCGGAAGCAATCGGATAATGTATACATAGTGCAATAGGCTAGTAGACTCAGTTTTGAAATGGTTAATAATGATCTTACTAGCTCTAAAAAAATGTCTTGTATTTTTGTGAAAACTAGAAAGCTAAATTTTATCAATTGAAAATTAGAAATTTCATAAACAGTCAAAAACGCCGTCCGCAATTTTTGCCTTTTGCTAATCTGTGGTGTAACGTAGAATTACCTGTAAATATTGGAAATTAGACCGTCGTAATGTGCCATTCCGCTCACTCCAATATACTTTGACAGGAGACCGAGAGGGACGGCACTATTCGAAGTCGTCAAAGTAGACTTTCATTTTTGTTTACATGACCGATGACGTCACTATCATAAGCGAACATGGCGGACAGCGTTTTAAGCATTTCAAAATACAGGTTAAAAACCATATTTTCAAATTCAATTTTTTCAGCCATCTTTCACTTTGATGAATTAAAAAATACCTATATATTTAGGTTTCCTTTGCTAAATACTATACGGAATAAACGTTAGTTTATTACAATTTGACATGAGTCAACTAGCCTAATTGTCCGATTTATCGGAAGAAATCGGAACCCGTTCCAGACCTTCCAATCCGTTCCAATTTATCAGAAGAAATGTCCTGAAACCCGCTCCAGACGTTCCGATCCGATCCGATTTATCTGAAGAAATGTCCTAACAATTGTACTACACATTATCCGATTTCTTCCGATAAATTGGACAATTGTACTACACACTGTCCGATTGCTTCCGATAAATTGGATCGGATCGGAACGTCTGGAGCGGGTTTAACAATTGCACTACACATTATCCGATTTCTTCCGATAAATCGGACAATTGCACTACACATTATCCGATTTGTTCCGATAAATCGGATCGGATCGGAAGGTCTGGATCGGGTTTTAGAGTAAGGAAAATTCCATAGAGCTCGTGTTACTTAGTACAAACCTACGATTATATCTGTGTCTCTGCAAAGCACGTCAATTTTGCGCAAGAAAAAACGAGACGACAGATACTTTGTGACGACGATTTTTGTCAACACGTCGACTACAAAGAAAAAACCCATGAGTCAAAGTTTTGGTTGTTAGTGACGCCCAAATAGATTTATCGATACGACATCGATAAGACTACTATTATATTATATCACTACATAGTAAAAAACAAAGTCGCTTCCAGGTGTCTGTCTGTCTGTCCCTATGTATGCTTACATCTTTAAAACCACGCAGTGCATTTTGATGCGGTTTTTTTTTTAATAGATAGAGTGACTCAAGAGGAAGGTTTATTACATAGATTTTGGAAGATAGGATGTTGAAGACCTCACACCGTTCAAGCCTAAACGTCACAAAGGCCTCTGTCTGTCCTAAAGGCCAGTCTGTCAAGACTTTTAAGCTACCATATAAAGTAGGGGAGTAAGCAGATGATAATGACATCACTGACGATTATCTACAATTTTTTTCGCATTAACTCGCTATACTTTGACTTAAATCTTTATTGAATCTTCCGCAAAGATATAGTATTCCATAAGCTTGGAATCCTTTTCAAGGTGAGGCTGAATTGAATCGCAAAACTTAATCTTGGAGATTTTTTATAATGCTCTGTTTTTTATCTTTGCACTAAGAAAATTGTAATAAAATCCAAGTGAACCAAAGCGATAACAATAAAAATACATACAAAACCCGCGTATTTATTTTAATATTATATTCTATATTACAGGATTAAAGTTAAGCATAAGAAGTTATTTTTATGAATAAATCAATTTATTGACATTAATTGTTAAAATTTCATTCGTAAAGGTGAAAATTAATATAGACATAAATTAAAGTGTACAAATGCAATACTCTCTGCATCGTGTACACTTGAATTTATTTTTCTGCAAGTATGTGAAGAAATGTAAGAAAATACATAAAATAACCGAAATCTACGACAACTATGCATGCATAGAGCTGTTAGTCTTCAACACCGATAGTGAAAAAAATTAACTGTCAATAATGTTAAGCTCAACCTCATAAGTGCAATAGAGAAAAGTAATAAAATTGTAGTCTTAAAAATATGAAGTGTTGTCAAATCTTAGCAACTATAATCATAATGATAGTTTTTTCGATATCGATAAATCTATTTGAGCGTCGCTTACAACAACAAAAAAGACACATGTGCTGAACACGTCCTTGAATTTGACGTGTTGACAAATATTCTGTCGTCTCGTTTTATCTTGCGGGCACTTGATGTGCTACACAGAGATAGCAATAAGGTCATAGGTTTCTACTTAGTAACACGAACTATTGATATTTCTTTACTCTAAGGGCTAATATTATACTTACTCAGCCATGTCAATATAGTTAGAAAGAGACGGATTCATTTGATGTGAAGTTAGGTGTATTTGCGTGACGTATTTTACTACACGCACTTTCGAATCGAGTTAACGTTAGCGTGCAAATACAACTTATGGTGCCGACCACTTCTGGTAGTTCTATACGCATCCGCTAGAGGCGCTGTAAAAAATCTCCATACAAATCCGTTACGTAGTCGCAATCGAGTACGGTATTTGTAAACTCATGGTAGAGCTACAGAATGTGACTAAGGAATCCAATCCGTCGTCAAAATGGCGATTTCGCGAGATTTGAGGGATTGAGATTGTTTTGTTTTATTAGCAGTTGCTATAATAAAAAATAAATAGAAGCAAAATAGTTTCTTCGGATTCCGCGATGGCAATTTAAACGGAGTTTATCGCGTATATTTATTATTTCTTCCTGAGGTTTATCTGGCATGTATTTAACACTATTTAAATAAAAAAATTGGGCAAGTGCGAGCCCGACTCGCGCATGAAGGGTTCCGTACCTATACATATATATATAATCTTTAACAAGTTTGTTGTATGGGAGCCCCCCTTAAATATTTATTTTATTTTTAGTATTTGTTGTTATAGCGGCAATAGAAATACATCATCTGTGAAAATTTCAACTGTCGAGCTTTCACCGTTCTTGAGATACAGCCTGGTGACAGACGGACGGACGGACGGACGGACGGACGGACGGACGGACAGCGAAGTCTCAGTAATAGGGTCCCGTTTTTACCCTTTGGGTACGGAACCCTAAAAAAGTACTTCTTTTTTTTATTATTGCTGTCACGTTTATTTTTAATTCATAATTATTAAGGTGGATAGTTTAAGTTACACAAATGTAACTTTGACAGAGAAATTTTGAGTTTTCCTCAGCCAAACTTTGACAACTGATAAAGAAAATATTTGAACTAATATATAATCAGTTCAAATACCTACCTTTAAATCCCTTTAAATAAACAATTTCCAAAGTGGTACAGATAAAACCGTTGTCGCCTATTGCATTTCCGAGACTTATGATAATCATCTTGATGATCAGATTGATTGATCAGATTAAATTGTCTTATTTAAATATATATACATTTTTTATTAATACGTACTGTAGTTAAGGCATATTACTTATAGAAAATATAGGTAATAAGGTTTTAAAAAAATATATGTAAAATTATTTCACATCTTTGTTTTATGCGGCATGTATTAAATAAATAAATAATAATATAATTAGGTTTTATAGGTACACATAATTATCTTCTATCGATTCAAGTCCCTTCGTCCACATTTCCACCAAGTGGTGGATATGTGGGCGAATTTAGTATGTCACTGAGATGAGAAATTATGTGAAAGAAGTGAATCTGGACGAAACCATAATGTTATCTATTCAACATTTGTGTGTGTTATCTATTTAACTATTTATTCAACATTTTTTAACATTTCTTTTCGAGGAAATGATAAAATTATCTATTAACTAATGTTTCGACTCCTCGATTTTATCTTATCTTGTCGCTTAATCATCACTCGTATTTTATATAGGAATAGCATATGACGACGAATTTTTCGAATTTCGTTTTTCGGAGTAACCCCCTGCAGGCGCGCAAACCTTATAACCTAACTTAATGGGTTCTTTAAAACGATGTTTATAAACCTGAAAATATTTATAGGTCTCAGGAAATAATTACTTTCAGACAAATTAAAATTTGGCGAAGCGTTACAAATGGGAAACAATTTCGTAGTTGTGAAAGGATTCATTCCCGCATTGGGTTCTATGGTCACCTATTGGAACGAAGGACGAACTGAACTATTACATTACATTTTTAAATTTTTCGCGTTTAAATGAAAAAGTATTGATATTTTATTACAGAAGTAATTAAACAGTAATTTAATTACAAAAACCCTAGACCTATCGTAATGTTTTAGGGACGAATGTTTTAGTGGTAAATAACGAGCGAGGTTTGTTACGCAATTAATCGTCGGCAGTAAATATTTCCCTATCACCTACCTAATCAATTAGTAGGTACGTAGTGTACCTACCTAATCAATTTTTGCTTTATTAGCACAATTGACAACATTTCTTATTATAACAGGTGGAAATTAATATAGAGATCGACAGGGCTTTATGTCGTGTACCTTAAAAAAAATTCTTTGAATTTATTCTTCAGTATTTAAAGAAATATAAGAAAATACATCAAATAACTGCAATCTAAGACAATACGGGCTGAATAGGGTTGTTGTCTAAACCAAAGAGCGAAAAAATATATATTTTTTTTATTTGACGTTGACAGATGACAGATGCATACCGAGTTTTATTAAGTTTTTTTTAAATAAGAAAACCGACTAAAGTAACCGTTCCATTAAGTTCTGGTTTTGGTGTTGCCACATTTTAAAATGAGTATGTTTTTATAAATGAATAATAAAATAAATAATCATCTCAGAAAATAAATAAAAACAGAGATTACTTCATCTTTTTAAGCAGAATTCAGAACTGTAATAAAATTATAGTCTTAAAAATATGAAATGTTGTCAATTGTGTCCAAAATATGAAAGCTTTTCAATAGGTATGTGTCCATAGCATTGGCTGTAAAAGTTTAAATATAATCTATATTATCACTTTTTCACAAAAAATATGATTTCAATGAGTGAAATTGGTAAATAACTAAATATGTTGTTTTTTTTGTTGATTTTCTCATAAGGCTCTAAATCAATTTCGATAAAATTAAATGACCTCTGAGATGTGATCATGAAACAAAAAAAGGCATGATCTTTGTATTCTCAATGGTTATAAAAAAATCATCAAAATCGATTCATAATTGGCGGAATGATCACGTAACATACATACATACATACGTACATACGTACATACATACATACATACATACATACATTCATATATGACGCGGTTGGCGCAGTTTGTATTGCACCTGCCTACTGAGCCGGCGTTCCGGGTTCGAATCCCGGCCAGGGCAAATATTTGTGTGATGAACTCGAATATTTGTGCTGGGGTCATGGTTGTTCTATGTATTTAAGCATATATTTATCTATAATGTATTTTCGTAGTCTAGTACCCATAACAAGCTTTCTTGAGCATAATCTGGGACTAGATCGATTTGTGTGAAGTTGTCTGAAATTCATTTTTTTTTTTATTTACATACAAAAAAGCAAACAGATCATACAGTCGATTGAAAACCTCCTTTTTTGAAGTTGTTGAAAATAAGTAAAAATATATTTATACGTAATTTTCTCATTTACAGGTAATATTCTTACACTAATGACTCTTCGTTATAAAATGTTTAAATAACAAAAAAAGCGTTGATGAAATTAATTAGTCATCCAGTACCCACGTAGGTAAATATTTTAGTTCTAAACCTCAGCGTATGCATACGCTTTTCAACTAGTATTATAAACATTGATCGAGTCGATTATGCTGCATCGCATATGATCGCATGCAATACAAGAACGGTATTAATTACGAATGATGACGTTAACATGACATATGCAGTATACTGTATACCACGCTTTAACACACACTTTAACAACATCTCCTGATTCCAACCGTGCCATAATATGCATTTACCTAAGTTAGTGTAATTAAAAACGAAAATTCAGTGATGACGACTGACGTTAAATTCTACAGCATAATGTAGTTTTATGAATAAAATTAGCTAAATATGTCATGAAACAAAAAAATATATAGATTTTGAAATATTCACATATTTAAAAATGTATATATATTTTTTTTTACTGAAAGGTAGGTACGCAAATGTTGTTTTTTTTTATCTTTAAGAATTTTTGAAATTGTTTTCAGAATCCTCAGTATAACAATCGTGAAATTAATTGCAGTTTTTTTTTTTCACTGTATAAATGGCAAATTACTCATTGTCGCCATACAAATATTGACACCCAAACATATGTTAGGTTAGGTTGCCAATGACGTCACGATGAGGGGGCCATTTGTATGGAGCGTTTTTAGCGCTCCGTAGGAATGTTGAACTTTGACGGTCATTTCTGACTTTTAGAGCAGTCTAAGTGTAGGTAGTCTCATTAAAATTCCCATGTTCCATTTGATCCCAATAAAAAATAGATTCGATTGACATCCTCATTTTTTGGCCCCATGCCCTTCTCCAATATTGGTTCTACCTTTTTCCTGACAGCTAACTGCACTACCATATTAGATACCTAAGTATAGATGGTATACTGGTTGCAAGATGGCGTTAGTACCTACACAGTATAACCTCTAATATCATTAAAACTACCATGAGACATCTTTGATAATTATAAAAAAACCGCTCAAGTGCGAGTCGGACTCGCGCACCGAGGGTTCCGTACAAACACTTTCCATCCTTAAGTGGTTAAGTTAAGTTTGCATCTGGTATGTATAGCGCCTCATACAAATCAGGTGCAAAGTTACCGCAACCAATCCCGCCCAAGCTATCACCGTTCTTCAGATACAGACTGGTGACAGACGGACGGACGGACGGACAGCGAAGTCTCAGTAATAGGGTCCCGTTTTTACCCTTTGGGTACGCAACCCTAAAAACGGTTTACATTCACGTAAAAATTACTTAACATCAGGTACGATCGAGGTCAAATGTTTGTCTATCGCACATAAAAACGTGTTCATAATTATTAAAGTAGCAGGGAGTCGATGGATGTGAAGTGCTGGATCGCACTTTGTGGCGAACTATAGGAGAGGCCTATGTTCAGCAGTGGACATCTGTGCCTGATAGATAGACATGGTGAACATTCAGGAATATTCCATTAAACCTCATATCGCTACACTATGCTCAATCTAGTAATAGGATAAGATCAGTGTGAAAAATAATGGCAATGAATTATAATATAATATAATATCGGACAACCTCACACAAATCGATCTAGTCCCAAATTAAGCTCGAAGGCTTGTGTTATGGGTACCAGACGACGATACACGTACTTATATAGATAAATATATACTTAAATACATAGAACAACCATGACCCAAGCACAAATATTCGAGTTCATCACACAAATATTTGCCCTGGCCGGGATTCGAACCCGGGACCGCCGCTCAGTAGGCAGGTGTCTACAAACCGAGCCAAACGAGTCGTCTAAATTATGATGTCCAACAATAACAGTTGTCAATTTGCTAAAAAAATTAGAAGTTTGCAGTACGCCTCATTATAAAAAATGAAAAGCAAATTGTGGTTGTAGGTCGGTTAACTACGGTTATTAGGGTAAATTACATGTTTTATTACGGGAATAAAGATCGTTAGCTATGTTGAGTACGTGTTGTGTACATACACCTACTTATCTATTATTGTCATGGATACATGGAGTTACCCAACGAACTCTTATTAAAGGTTTGTTAATAATTAACCCCCGAAAAAAAGAGGGATGCTTTAAGTTTAACATGTGTATATGTGTGTCTGTCTGTGGCATTATAGCTCCAAAACGGATAAAATCCTTAGATTAAAAACGCCAAGTTACCTAGTCGGAGCTTAAATGTGGAGTCAGTTTTGGTTAGCCACGGGCTAAGTTTCGTCCGTGTGCACTGTGCACATCTGTCACAACGTCCACCTTGCGATTAGACACGCACACATAAAACCAAAAGCGGCCTTATATTCCGCAAATCTGTTGGATGAAGGCTCTCGTTTTATAGGCGTATTTATTCTTAGTTATAATCAAAGTAAAACGTGGGACTGTAGGCACCATACATCACTTTCCATTACCTTGATATTAACCGAGGTTCCTCATATCAGCCGATAGACGTGCACTGCTGGACAAAGGCCTCTCCCAAAGTTCTCCACAACGATCGGTCTTGCGCCCCTCTCATCCAATTTCTGCCGGCGATCCTAAACAGGTCGTCGGTCCACCTTGTTGGGGGCCTTCCCACGCTGTGTCTTCCGGTTAACTGCGGTTACACTAAACTAAATGTACAGTGAAATTAAAAAAGCTATCCTATTCTTGGAAATCCGTTGAGACTAAATAGTAAATAGAAGTAAAATGCAAATTTTCGCTATGAATACGGTATGTAAAATTTTCCGACACGATATAATCTGTTTAAAATTGTTTTATTTAAATGTGTGACAGTCGCGGAAACCGAAGAAAATACCATACAAAATGTCGTCAAGGTAAATTATTTCGTTTACCGACTTGTTATCAAAAGCCTCAGTCCTATTGATCTTTTCGAAAACTGTTATAAAACTTGAGTGGTGTAACATAAGTGTTAAAAAAAAAATTATAACTCACTTAAATGTTGGCTGCATTTTATATTTACTAAGTTTTGTTTTTACTCACATGTGCAAAAAGATCGCATGAAACTCGTATTACGTCTGTCATTATATACTCGTCTTCGTATACAGTCCTCGCATTACAGACTCGAACAGTGGATGCAATGCAATATGGTGACGAAAGCATAACATAGATAAGAGATTACATTTCGAGTAACATATCCATATTACGTATATCGTTTGACATGATTTTGATCGTCGTAAATATATTGCATCCACTGTCCGCTCTGCTCATAATGATCACTAAATCATAATGAAAACCTAATAGTCAATATTTTCTCTCAAACAAGCAATGAAATGTCGTCATAACATACGTACGTTATAACAGGCTTCGAAGTATCACATTTCGGGCGGAACAACTTGAGATAGCTGTAAAGTAATTTCATATAAAATTGAAGGCCTAGGCCGGGAAGTAAATATTTTTTAAACATGGCGTTCTGTTCAATGTTCATGAACAGACTAAAGAGCTGTTTTTTTTAGTGGTGTACTTTTTTATTTCATTGCATATATTTGAGAAAAACACTATACATGCCTTAGCCGTGAAAAGGGCTTGCCGGCTTCGTATAACTATCCTCCCCACGGTTGGCCGTCTATAGCTATTCACCCGGGAAGCCCTTATTTCCCGACGTGTGCAGTAATGTACTATTGTTCCCAGGTATGCTACCCGAGCGGCGCTGTCGTGAACGAAGGCAATGTCCTCACCCCCACCCAAGTCAAGGATATCCCCAAGATCACCTGGAACGCCAGTCCTGACAAGTTCTACACCGTCGCCATGACTGGTAAGTTCACATCGTTGTCATCATCATTTCTCCGGGGGCAGCGTATGGCAATGAACATCTTTTGGTCAGGGATGTGTCGTTCTCGGGAGCGATTCCCAATTTGATGACCATAGATGTTCATTGCCATACGCTTACCCTGAAGTACGGCCACCATGACAGGTCAGCCAGTCAGTTTGAACCAAACGATCCACGTATAAGCTCTGAAGTCTGAACTCTAAAGATACCCAAAGGTACCCAAACTAATTTACCTGCATCCCTATATAATGCAATTTTTATGCCGCAATACCACTTTCACGATAACATTTTGTATACCTATGATAAACACGACTATCATAGACCTGCTGCATATGATGAAATATAACAGAAAATCAATGGTATAAAGAAAATCAAGAGCATCTCTTTTAGTTACTACTAAATCTCTTTTAGTTTTTGAATTCGTTTTTCAGTCTTCGACTATTTTCCAGTTGACAGGATGGAGTGAGTTAAATTCACCTCGAAGCAGAAATAACAAACGCGGGCCTAAAAGCCACTAAGATTCAACCCTTCCTTTACAGTCCTACTACCAGTTGTGCCAAAGCATTTTCAATCTTAAAATCCTTTGACATAACTGACAGTGACGTACTCGCTCCGGTACACAATAGCCGTTGGTTCAAATCCAGCAAGGTGGTAAATTCTTAACTGAGTTTAATCTTTGTACCAACTTTATCCTCCTGTTCGCTCCGGCGCTGGACCGTTTTTGCCGGTTTCTTTAAGGACGTTAACGAGCAAATTACATAACTCGACGACAACGATAGCCAATTAGGCAATTCGCTTAGGGATGGGCTGTTTGATTGGATAATGGACTAATGGTGTTAGGACTGTTAGGGTCATTACCACAGATTAAATAATATCAGCATTAGGCAGGTATTTGTTTCTTTTTGATTAGCTTGAAAGGTCATCGACCACATAGATAACTTTTCTGCTCTGGCATTATAGACCTGCATACTGCTGACTTCTCTATACTAAGTACGAACCCGATTAGATTAATCGCCCTATATCATTATTTTTTTGTGAAAGAACTGCATAATCATGGATATTTTTTACTCCTGAAGAAAAAAGTGGGGTGTTATAAGTTCAACATGGTGTGTCTGTGTGTCTGTCTGTGGCATCGTACTTCCCAAACTGATGGACCAATTTAAATGTGTTTTTTTAATCGAAAGACGTTTCCGTCGAGATGGTTTTTAGCTATGTTTGGTGGAAATAGGAGCAGTTGTTTCCATGATACTCAGCTTTAATTGGAAGAAGTGACAAGATCTCAGCCAACATTGAAGCTAAAAATTCCAAATTTGTATTCATGTTCAGTTCTAGTAGCATTTTCTATGTCACTTATTGAATGACAGCCTCAAGAAGACCAGCTACCGTGTCCGTGTGTCATGTCGGGGGTATTTTTAGTTTTTAGGGTTCCGTACCCAAAGGGTAAAAACCGGACCCTATTACTGAGACTTCGCTGTCCGTCCGTCCGTTCGTGCGTCCGTCTGTCACCAGGCTGTATCTCAAGAACGGTGATAGCTCTAGACAGTTGAAATTTTCACAGATGATGTATTTCTATTGCCGCTATAACAACAAATACAAAAAATAAAATAAAATAATTATTTAAATATTACCATACAACAAACTTGTTATACATTATGGTACGGAACCCTTCATGCGCGAGTCGGACTCGCACTTGTCCAATTTTTTATTACGTATTAACATATAGTAATGAAGCCTTTTCCTCCGCAGACCCCGACGCGCCCTCCCGCGCTGAGCCTAAGTTCCGCGAATGGCACCACTGGCTAGTCGGCAACGTGCCCGGCGACAACGTGGCCGCCGGCGAAACTCTCTCCGCCTACGTCGGCTCCGGGCCCCCGCAGGGCACCGGCCTGCATCGTTATGTGTTCCTGGTCTACCAGCAGCCTGGGAAGCTGACCTTCGACGAGCCGAGGCTGCCCAACACGTGAGTCACTGCTGAGGATTCCTCGTAATACTCTCCAGAACAGCTTCAGGCCTCTTCTACCTTAGATGCTGCACCTGAGACTGTCTAACAAGTAAGTAGATGACCAATGCCCGGAGAATCAGAGCATAGTTGCTTTAAGCAAGCTTTAATACGTAGCTGGTTAATGACGAGGTGCTGGTGAGATACAAACTACGTAGTAGACAACGTAGCCGTCGAGTCTCTTCGCCTACGTCGGCTCCGGGCCGCCGCAGGGCACCGGCCTGCATCGCTACGTGTTCCTGGTCTACCAGCAGCCTGGGAAGCTGACCTTCGACGAGCCGAGACTGCCCAACACGTGAGTTACTGCTGAGGATCCCTCGTAATACTCTCCAGAACAGCTTCAGGCCTCTTCTACCTTAGATGCTGCACCTGAGACTGTCTAACTAGTAAGTAGATGACCAATGCCCGGAGAATCAGAGCATAGTTGCTTTAAGCAAGCTTTAATACGTAGCTGATTAATGACGAGGCGCTGGTGAGACACAACCATCGTAGTAGACAACGTGGCCGCCGACGAGACACTCCGCCTACGTCGGCTCCGGGCCTGCTTCGCTACGTGTTCCTGGTCTACCAGCAGCCTGGGAAGCTGACCTTCGACGAGCCGATGCTGCCCAACACGTGAGTTACTGCTAAGGATTCCTCGCAATACTCGCTAAAACAGCTTCAGGCCTCGTCTACCTTAGATGCTGCACCTGAGACTGTCTAACTAGTAAGTAGATGACCTATGCCTGGAGAATCAGAACTGAGAATCAGAGCATAATTGCTTTAAGCAAGGTTTAATACGTAGCTGGTTAATGACGAGGCGCTGGTGAGACACAACCATCGTAGTAGACAACGTGGCCGCCGGCGAAACTCTCCGCCTACGTCGGCTCCGGGCCCCCGCAGGGCACCGGCCTGCATCGCTACGTGTTCCTGGTCTACCAGCAGCCTGGGAAGCTGACCTTCGACGAGCCGAGGCTGTCCAACACGTGAGTTACTGCTAAGGATTCCTCGTAATACTCTCCAGAACAGCTTTAGGCGTCTTCTACCTTAGATGCTGCACCTGAGACTGTCTAACTAGTAAGTAGATGACCTATGCCTGGAGAATCAGAACTGAGTATCAGAGCATAGTTGCTTAAAGCAAGAAGAAAAGAAAACTGCATAACATTAACATTATTGCGGCGTTTCTTTAGATATCGAACGACACGACTTACCTAAATGCCTGCCTGATTATGCTATGGTTACATTGTTCGCTGACGACACACACGTAGGAGTTAGTGATAAAGATATTGATATACTAAGGCAGAAAATTGAGAATGTTATGGCTACGCTCAAAGATTGGTTTAACGCTAACGGGATTATTTTAAACACCAATAAGACGACATTAATAACATATAATAATAAAAATAAAACTGACAATTCTAACAGTAGTGACTTAGGATTAAATAGCGTAACAAACACAATATTTTTAGGTTATCAAATTGACAATAGATTAAGCCACTCGCTACATATTGACAAAATTTGTAATAAAATAGCTTCTGGTAACTATGCTCTCTTTAAACTTAAACCTCTTATTAATAGACATTCTCTACTCAATGCTTACTATGCTCTAGTCCATGCTTACTATGCTCTAGTCCATGCTCACCTCAATTATGCGATAACCACCTGGGGTAATGCGGTGGGAATACAAAGTATTCTTGTAGCTCAGAAACGAGCCATCAGAATCTTATACGGCCTACGAAAAGATAATTCTGCAAGGGAGTACTTTGTAAAAGGCCATATAATGACCGTTATTTCATTATTTATTTTTAAAAGCTTATTGGAAATTCACAGGGATAGAATTAACTTAAAAACAAGAAAACACATACACAATTATAACACACGCAATAGGCATAAACTCTGTGTACCTCCAACGAAGTTAGTCAAAACATTTAAGAGGGCGCCGAGCGTTTGCGACTGAACCATAGAGCGCGGGGAATGCGTATTAAAATCGGGGCGCGGCCGCCATAGTAAAAATGTATGGAGAATTACAAGCACTTTTTGATAAATCTGGACCTTTAATACCAAACAATAATTGAAATATTTGATGCGGACAAATTGTAATGTAAACATTCATCTTTTTTTTTAACTGAAAATCAGAATAGATTTCCATTGTTAAAGTATAAAAAAACACTTAACGCCTGCTTACGATTTTACAATTTTCGTCCAACTTAGTTATCTAGGGTAAAATATTAATACTTTTATAATTTTTCCACGGTGAAGTTGTTAACACATTCTTCGAAATGCTAAATATATAGTTTAGAAATGGATTAAACAATAAAATTAGTGTTGACGTTATCTACTTAACGGCGACTGCCTATTTTTTCACATTTCGCTCGGTGCAGTCTTAAGCAAGGCCTTCCGCTCAAAATTACGCTGTATAATCTGCTACCATCCCATATAATGAATATGCCGTACCTCGAGTTTAAACGTAAACTCAAAATAGGCTTAGCTAATTTGTATAGACTCCTGGAAATTATTTATTTTTAACATTGTATAGTATAGTACCTACGTCATTTAGTTTAGTTAATAATGCATGTTTTTCTGTAACTTGACTTGCTAAATGTAACGTTTTTTGTTGCTTGGCCAAATAAATGAATTGAATTGAATTGAATATCATATTTTCGAAGCGCTGATAGATTGTAACTTGTAAAATTTTCCGTGTGACATATGTGTAAGTCTCAATTCGGATTTATTCTTTACAGATCCGGTGATAACCGCGGAGGATTCTCCATCAACAAGTTCGCCACTAAATACGGGCTGGGGAATCCAGTGGCCGGCAACTTCTACCAGGCCGAGTGGGACGACTACGTGCCCATCCTTTACAAGCAGCTGGGCGCTTAACCTGAGCGCCAAACACGTCTCACGTCGCCGGACAACTTTGCCCCAGACGCCAAGACGCCATTTGCCGCTATACAGCGTTATACCTGCTATCAGCTTGGCGTGCGTGGCACAGATTTCCGTCGAGATGGTTAATGCGTTTGAGTTTGGATCTTAACAAAGCATAATTGAACGTCGGTTTGCCCTTTATAGACAAATATTCCATTTCATGGACATATCATTTAATTTAACCAAAACTCAGTAACAAATACCTACTTAAAACAAAGCTCGTATCTCATTGTGAATCTACTTACGAGATACGAGGTTTTGAAGAGCAGTGACAGGAATTTTATTGAGTTTTGGTTGTCACGAGGCGATTTCATCACAATATTATTTCTCTAAAGCCATATATTTTATGAAAAATAATACTGAAAAAAAAACGATGAAATTAAGCTTTTGTCTATAAAAGGGGATCCCCTGAACATCACGGCTGATGGCATGACACATTCTTGAATAGTGTCTTGAGGCATTACGTACGAATTTTCAAATGGACTAAAAAGTTCCTCCAGAACCAATTAGAAGTTGTCTAAGATCTTTGTAAATTTGGGAAGAGTCCAAAATACTATCTTTACGAACAAAGTCCCAGAATCCTTTGGACGAAGTGTACAACCCCTAATTTTTACAAATGGAACTATTATGTTTCTGAAAACGTGGCTAAAAGTCTGCGAAGAAGAATATATTGTTACGATTCACGAATGTGTCAATAATGAGTAAGAATTTTAAGACTGTAGGTATAAGGAATGTTTTTTGTTGTTTTTACTAACTGGACGGATATAATAGTGGACATAATACGGTATTTGATAACAGCTCAAATCAGCTACTCTTTATGAAATGTCAAAACGATCTGTTAGTATGCAGTTTCTATGAAGACTATACTGGCTTGTGACGTCATAAAATCAGTAGTCCAAACGTCTTCTTTTTAGTTTTTGTCGAATTGAAAATAATATAATATCCAAAAGTTAGTGTTAGTGTAGGAATTTGTTTCCGTCTATTTTTCAATGTGTTTAGTAAATGTTACAATTTTCCATTGTAGTCAAATACCGTAATAGCATAACATATTATTATGATGTGGAACATGAAAAAACTTGAGGATATAATATAAAATAAATCTTAGGAAGCGGCAGGAACGTTCTCCAAACTTAAATGTTAAGATCCAAAATATATTTTTAAGAATTTTAGACATTTCGTTGCGCATTTATTTCTAAACTAAACAGAGAATTTGTAAGATAAGTTTCCATTGCACCAATTTATGAAACGCACGTGTGGCGTTTATCCTACATAATATTTACGAGTTTTACAAAGTAATCATTCATTCTGTGGTCATGGCAATAAATAGTTAACGCAGAATTTTGTTGTTTTTTTTTTATGATTTCATTGTGTATAGGCGTTCTTGATTACTTGATTAGGACTTGCGGTGTTTCAGTCAAGTGGACACGTCTACGATATGAGTCGCAAAACGCATCTTTTTCCTCAAATTAAAAAATGACAGGCGAAAACGGAGTGGCCTAATCCTGCGGTAATAGATTAACACGTTGAAATAAAACATCAATACTTATCCACTCAAATGCTTCGAATTTTGAGTTTGACTCTATTTATGGTGACAGGTAGCCGTAGTTACCAAAAGCAATATCTACAAATCTTCTGGGACACTGCAGCAAAGCTGTAAAGCAGGGGCACATAGGTAGGTAGTCTAGTTATAGAACTGCGTCGAAGAAAATACCGGCATAGCGCCTACGGTTGATATACGTATATGCAGCGGGACCCCATGTAATTATGGTTTAGGTCCTAAATAATCGATATACGTATATGCAGCGGGACCCCATGTAATTATGGTTTAGGTCCTAAATAATCGAGTTGGTATATATTTCTACCTGTCGATTTATGTACTTTAAAATTCCTACCTTTGCAAATTAATGAAAAAAAAAAATGATTCTGTGCCAGCGGGGCCCTTTGTTAATTGTAAGTTTACAGACTAATTCATGGAGACTCTTATTTCTACCTTTTCAAATAACTTTTCACTACACCCTACATATAAATAGTTTTTGAGAAATACGCGTTTGAAGATTTTGTCCTTCTAGCAGGGCCCTTTGGTATTTAGTGACTTACATGACCCCAGGTAATTTTAAAAAACAGGTGGTTATTTCTACCTACTGAATCAATTGTGACCAACTTGCTAGTGACAGGTTTTCAAGAAAAAAAAATATAAAAAATATTATTGTATTATATTATCACTAAACCTGTCACTACCAAGTTGGTAATAATTGATTCAGTAAGTAGAAATAACCGGCTGTTTTTTTAAATTACCTGGGGTCATGTAAGTCACTAAATACCAAAGGGCCCTGCTAGAAAGACAAAATCTTCGAACGCGTATTTCTCAAAAACTATTTATATCTAGGGTGTAGTTAAAACTTATTTGGAAGGTAGAAATAAGAGGCTGCATGAATAGTAATTCGTTTAGTCTGTAAACTTACAAGTAACAAAGGGCCCTGCTGGCACAGAATCATTTTTTTTTTCATTAATTTGCAAAGGTAGAAATTTAAAAGTACATAAATCGAGAGGTAGAAATATATACTAACTCGATTATATAGGACTTAAACCATAATTACATGGGGTCCCGCTGCATATACGCATATAAATAATCGAGTTGGTATATATTTCTACCTGTCGATTTATGTACTTTAAAATTCCTACCTTTGCAAATTAATGAAAAAAAAAAATGATTCTGTGCCAGCGGGGCCCTTTGTTAATTGTAAGTTTACAGACTAATTCATGGAGACTCTTATTTCTACCTTTTCAAATAACTTTTCACTACACCCTACATATAAATAGTTTTTGAGAAATACGCGTTTGAAGATTTTGTCCTTCTAGCAGGGCCCTTTGGTATTTAGTGACTTACATGACCCCAGGTAATTTTAAAAAACAGGTGGTTATTTCTACCTACTGAATCAATTGTGACCAACTTGCTAGTGACAGGTTTTCAAGAAAAAAAAATATAAAAAATATTATTGTATTATATTATCACTAAACCTGTCACTACCAAGTTGGTAATAATTGATTCAGTAAGTAGAAATAACCGGCTGTTTTTTTAAATTACCTGGGGTCATGTAAGTCACTAAATACCAAAGGGCCCTGCTAGAAGGACAAAATCTTCGAACGCGTATTTCTCAAAAACTATTTATATCTAGGGTGTAGTTAAAACTTATTTGGAAGGTAGAAATAAGAGGCTGCATGAATAGTAATTCGTTTAGTCTGTAAACTTACAAGTAACAAAGGGCCCTGCTGGCACAGAATCATTTTTTTTTTCATTAATTTGCAAAGGTAGAAATTTAAAAGTACATAAATCGAGAGGTAGAAATATATACTAACTCGATTATATAGGACTTAAACCATAATTACATGGGGTCCCGCTGCATATACGCATATCCTTGTTTTTACTAATACTTTGAATGATTATTATTAATGCGTGCTGTCTGCTGTAACTGCTGTATATTATATTTGACGGCGCGCGGCAGTAGCGCCACCCAGGGATCGGATACCGTTATTTTTGTATTACCGTTATTGGTCACGTGACGCTAAACCAAAATGAATATTGGTAGTGGTTTCGTTTACCGGTATTATAACGTTATTCACATAATACCGTTATTTAGCAAATTCCGTTTCTGTTTAACAAAATTAACCGTTTAATTTGAGTTTGACAGAGATAGAATGAGTCGTTCTGTGTTGCGATTTTGATTTTACGTACGATTGTGTTTATATGTCACTCGCATTTGACTCGCGTCGCGGTAGTCGCAGCGCAGCAGTGATTTGATTTGATTTTCCGCAGTTCATGTGGTTTGGTGTGCGTTTTTGTCTTGTAAGTTAAAAAAGGAGTAATGTATGTATATATCTAAGGATATAAGTATTTATGTTTGTCCGCGATTATCTCGCGTTTGGCTGAACCGATTTTGATGCGGTTTTCAGAAAAGAATTTGTTACACTTAGGAGAAGATTAACGTAATTCGACTTAAAAAAGAGGATCTCAGTTTGACCCATACGTTTGTCTGCATTCATGTGTATTAGATTACATTTGAATCCTGTAGTCAGATTGTTTAATTATTTTTAAGGGTCCTCGGGATGCCGATTACGAGAGACATCCATTTTGAAATCCAAGATGGCGGACATTATTTTTTCTTAAAAATCGATATGGGTGTCATTTCCAAGGTTCCTCGGGGTTCCGATTACGAAAATGACATCCATTTTGAAATCCAAGATGGCGGACATTATTTTTTCTTAAAAATCGATATGGGAGTCATCTCCGAGGTTCCTCGGGGTCCCGGATACGAAAATGACGTCCATTTTGTGATTTTGAAATCAAAGATGGTGGACATTATTTTTTCTTAAAAATCGATATGGGTGTCATCTCCGAGGTTCCTCGGGGTTCCGGATACGAAAATGACGTCCATTTTGTGATTTTGAAATCAAAGATGGTGGACATAAATTTTTCTTAAAAATCGATATGGGTGTCATCTCCAAAGTTCCTCGGGGTTCCGATTACGAAAATGAGATCCATTTTGAAATCCAAGATGGCGGACATTATTTTTTCTTAAAAATCGATATGGGTGTCATCTCCAAGGTTCCTCGGGGTTCCGATTACGAAAATGACATCCATTTTGAAATCCAAGATGGCGGACATTATTTTTCTTAAAAATCGATATGGGTGTCATCTCCAAGGTTCCTCGGGGTTCCGATTACGAAAATGACATCCATTTTGAAATCCAAGATGGCGGACATTATTTTTTCTTAAAAATCGATATGGGTGTCATCTCCAAGGTTCCTCGGGGTTACGATTACGAAAATGACATCCATTTTGAAATCCAAGATGATGGACATAATTTTTTCTTAAAAACTGATATTGGTGCCATTTCTCAAAATTATATCTCCGCCAGTTTTAAATCTAATTTTTTATTTTAAAATTTACACCCCCCGAAAAACCCAGAAAACGACATCCATGACGATTTAAAAAAAAATTACGTCCACTATCTTTACTTCCAAAATGGATGCCATCTTTGAAATTTACACCCCCTATTATATTAATCTGTGCCCCTGAAACCTAGAAAATGACACTCATGTCAACTTTTTCAAAAAAGTGACGTCCGCCATCTTTATTTCCAAAATGGATTCCATATGTAAAATTAGTACACATACAGTCATACATACATGAACCCTAAAAACATTACCCTCCTTTTTTGGGCATTTGCGTAAGTCTGTGACAACCCTTGGTAGGTACGGCGGCCTTGAGCGGTGTCGGCACTTACGCAAACATCAAAGGCGTCGGCCCACTGTTACTTTTTACACCTTGTTTTCTTATACCATGCTACCAGTGAAGTAGTTTAATGGGTTAGAACCAAACTGCTACCAGTAATAGTCAGTAAAATTTTATCCTGCTTTATGTCAACTAAATACTATGAGATATAGATTTCTGCGGAATGCATAATCGGACATGCAAATATTATTCATAGCAATTTGATGCAACATCTGGGGGCACGGGAGTGCCCCCGCCAAGACGAGCAAAAAAGAAGCGGGGCACTACCTACCTTTTCTCGAACCGTTTCGTCTAATTTTCAAACCCTCATAGCTTTGGCCCAGTTAACACCAGAGCGCCCAAATTCACAGGTTAAGATGCTGTTAGGAAACATATAAAATGTACTGAATTTCATTGATCTAGCTTTTATACTTTAGGTTTTATTGGTACCTTAAATTCGCCGATTTTGCCACTCACATATATACACTTATACACTGACGTATCAAAACCTCTCGGGTATTTCCCGATGACCTAGAAAGCTGAAATTTGGTGGGTAAGATATTTTTAGTACATATGTGTACTAAAAATAACTTACCTACCAAATTTCAGATGCTACCAATAGAATAATTCTGAAACTTGGAACTTTTACCCCCCAACCCCTTAAACTAGGGGATGAAAGTTTGTATTGAGACTCGCAAATTTTGATACTAGAGGTCTGAAAATTTATACCTGACTCATTGTTATAAATAAAATACACATTCTAGGATTTTTAGAAATTCACCCCTCACCCTTAAAATAAGGGGATGAAAGTTTGTATGGGATTTCCATAATGGGGGATAAAAGTGTACATATATGGGGCTAAACGTAAGTATTTCTTAAATACACAATTATTATTACTACTTAGAAACGCTTCAGCGCAAAAAAAATAAAAAAACCTATAAATTATAAATTACCTTAAAAAAGGAAATGAGAATCCCACCAAAAACATTTCGTGTAAAAGTGGCGGCCAAGACTCACAGGCTCATAACGCTTTCGCTGTAAAAAAAATTGTCAGATCCCTCGAAAAGCCAAGCCCATAAGCCCTGAGTTTACTAATCCTACATACAATGTGTACTAATTTTACAGTAAGTAAAGATGGTGGACGTATTTTTTTTTTTCAATCGTCGGATGTCGTTTTCTGGGTTTTTCGGGGGGTGTACATTTCAAAATAAAAAATTAGATTTAAAACTGGCGGAGATATATTTTTGAGAAATGGCACCAATATCGGGTTTTAAGAAAAATTTATGTCCACCATCTTTGATTTCAAAATCACAAAATGGACGTCATTTTCGTATCCGGAACACCGAGGAACCTCGGAGATGACACCCATATCGATTTTTAAGAAAAAATAATATCCGCCATCTTGGATTTCAAAATGGATGTCATTTTCGTAATCGGAACCCCGAGGAACCTTGGAGATGACACCCATATCGATTTTTAAGAAAAAATAATGTCCGCCATCTTGGATTTCAAAATGGATCTCATTTTCGTAATCGGAACCCCGAGGAACTTTGGAGATGACACCCATATCGATTTTTAAGAAAAATTTATGTCCACCATCTTTGATTTCAAAATCACAAAATGGACGTCATTTTCGTATCCGGAACCCCGAGGAACCTCGGAGATGACACCCATATCGATTTTTAAGAAAAAATAATGTCCGCCATCTTGGATTTCAAAATGGATGTCATTTTCGTAATCGGAACCCCGAGGAACCTTGGAGATGACACCCATATCGATTTTTAAGAAAAATTATGTCCGCCATGGTGGATTTCAAAATGGATGTTATTTTCGTAATCGGAACCCCGAGGAACCTTGGAAATGACACCCATATCGATTTTTAATAAAAAATAATGTCCGCCATCTTGGATTTCAAAATGGATGTCTTTCTCGTAATCGGCATCCCGAGGATCCTTAAAAATAATTAAAAAATCTGACTACAGGATTCATATACAAACGGAAGCAAGGAACAATTTCTTGCTTTAACTACGTAACTCGTAATTTTTACTTAAAATAAGCTATAAAACATGTCCGACATTTTGAATTGAAAAATTCATGTGACATGTCAGATCATATATTTTTTGTTTACACAGAAACAAACAATTATATAATATAATAGCGATATTTTTGCGGTATTTGAATTTTATTGGCAGGCGTAACGCTTTTACATCCGCCATTTTGTTTACGTTAGCATGACATGGGAAAATTTAAAACTTAGGTACTTAGGGTTTTACTAGTCATGTTGTCGAAAGCGATTTTATAATTGCAAGATGCTTAAATATGACATATATTTTTTTCATAATCTTTAACCACTGTTTAATATGTTTACGACTCATTAAAAAGTGAGCGAGTTCGGCGTCTACTGGGAAATAGCACCTTAAGTGATCGCGCCGGAATTATCGTAATGCAAAAGTCTCTACCACAATAACAATAAACAAAAAATCCTTAAAGCCGGCCGGCACGAGTCAAACAGAGACAAATATACAAAATATCCTTATGCGTAAACAAGATAGCGATGCGTCGGCGCCTACAAAGGAAAACGCGCAGCGAAACTGAGTAATACCGGTTAATACTGTTCAACGTAACGTTATACATTCGTTTTTCTTGAATAACGATAATCGAAATTATTTTGTTACTTTTTTAAACGTTACTCTAAGGAAACGTTATTTCAACAAACGAAATTTTTAACAGTTATCGAACAATATTAACCAGTATTCGGATAACGGTATCGATCCCTGGCGCCACCTACCCGAGTAAGAGTGGACTCACTCTAGCGGAGCGTCGTATCTATGGCGGCGGGGCGGCCATTGTGGTTTTGACAACCGTCAGACGCAACGGTCGCATGCGCACCAAGTCCGCGACGAATCGCTAATATTCGGCGTAATCTTCGTTGTTGTCGATTTGATTATTATCTTAAATTGATCAGAGTTACCTAATTAGTAACGTAGTGATTTAATTTGTGTTGATCTAAATGTGAGTTGTGTTAATTAGAAAAATCATATGCAGAAACCGTTATATGGTGTTTTAATTTAGCTCATCGCCCTAATACTCACGATGCCTGATCCTGATGAGGCCACTCCTGCGCCTATATCAGAAGTGGGATCTAAAGGGCAGCAAAATGAGCAAAACCAGTCACAAAAGGACGAAATATCTGCTGCAAGGCTTCTGAGCAATATGGAAGCACTCTTGTCATGTGTTCTAGCGATGCCACAAAATTCAACCGTGAGTAATACGTCACCTAAGCTGCTAGAATTTAATCCTGATGACTTGGATGCCGACATAGACGGTTGGTGTAACGTATCAGAAGTAATTATAAAGGGCAAGCGCCTCGAAGGTGTTGATTTATTGGTGGCCCTTACTAGCTCATTGAACGGACGTGCGCCTGCATGTCTTACGAAACTAAATCTAAATGAATTGACGTGGGATATTGTCAAGCAAACTCTGATTGCAAGATTTTCCAAAACGAAAGTGTATTAAGATTATTTTGATGACATACTGCGTTTTGAAATAGGCGTTAAGGAATCTGCATCTGAATCAGCTATGCGTTTATGGAATTTAATTGAGCGTATACCCAAGTTAGAAATGATTGAAGAAATTAATACCGGGTTCGTAATATCGGTGCTGTGCCAAAAGGATAGCATCATTCGGCGAGAGTTGAATGCACATACAATCACATCTAGAGCTCAACTGTTTAGGATACTTGGTGGAATATCTCTAAAACGACGGTTTGAAGGATGCGCTAAACAAGAACCAGAAATAAAACGCCCTCGTGTTTCCAATGATAGATTTATTGGTAAATGTCACTTTTGCGGCCTGGCGGGACATCGGCAAGCAGAATGCAGGAAAAATCAGAAGCAAGAAGAGTCCGCGCTGCCTAATAAGTTGCAAGAATCTTCAAGCTCGATGCGTCCACCGGAAAGGGAACCTGCTATATCCTGTTATAAATGCGGGAAGCCTGGACACCTGGCTCCTGCGTGTCCAGACAGGAGCAGCGGCAATGGAGCCACGGTCAAAGTAGTCAGCTTGTGTGAGCACCGACCGTCGAGCGGCAGTTTGGAAACATCTATCGATGAGCGAGTCTCCTTTTTATTTGATAGCGGATCATCTTGCTCTCTTTTGAAAGAAAGTTGCTGTAAAGCATTCCCTGGCACTGTGTGTAATGATCTGGTGTATCTTAGCGGCATAGGAGGGGATAACTTAAAGTGCACATCTCAGATTCTCAGCGAGGTAGTGATTGATAACATTACGACAACTTTGCTTTTCCACATTGTGCCTGATGATAGCATAACTGTGCCAGCTATTATTGGTAGGGACATCTTAGAGAAGGGAATTTGTGTTAGCCTTGACAATGACAACCTTTCGTTCAATTATAGAGAAAACATTAACTTTTGCGCCGCGTCTAACAAAAAGCGATTTACAGACGTCGATACGGATTTGCAAGGGGAAGATAAGACAGCACTTCTCGAGCTGTTGAATAAATATTCTGATCATTTTATCGATGGTATACCCACTAATCGTGTTAAAACGGGAGAGTTCAAGATAGAATTACTAGATCCCCACAAAGTTGTTCAGCGTCGTCCCTAATGTCCCTATAGACTGGCGCCGGTTGAGAAACAAATCGTTAGGGAAAAAGTAGAGCAGCTTTTAAAAGCCGGCGTGATTAGGGAGAGCTCATCACCCTTTGCTAGCCCGATTCTCGTGGTGAAGAAAAAGGACGATTCATATAGGCTTTGTGTAGATTACCGTGGTCTCAATGCCAACACGCATCCTGAGTATTACCCGTTGCCTCGTATAGAAGAGCAGATTGACCAACTTACAGGTGCCAAATATTTTTCGTCCTTAGACATGGCATCAGGGTTCCACCAAATCCCAATGCAGCCTGAATCTGTAGAGAAGACCGCATTCGTCACGCCCGAAGGACAATACGAATACCTCGCCATGCCTTTCGGGTTGCGGAATGCGCCGTCCGTATATCAGAGGTGCATTACCAAGGCGTTGAATCATATTAAAGATAAACCTCTGATATACATGGACGATGTCTTATGTTACTCAACTGATGTGACTGATGGCTTGAAGCGTCTTGACGAAGTTTTAGGAGCACTCTCACAGGCTGGGTTTTCATTTAACCTACGAAAATGTCAGTTTATGAAACAAAGCATTAACTATCTGGGTTATTCCCTTCAATCCGGCGAGGTGAGACCAAATGCCCGAAAAATACAAGCCTTGGTAGACTCACCCCAACCTAAAACAGCTACGCAAGTTAGGCAGTTCCTAGGCTTGGCCTCTTACTTCCGGAAATTTATACCGAACTTCTCTCAATTAGCTGGACCTTTGTACCCTCTGACAAAATTGAAGGGACCTATTAAATGGACTGATCAGCATGAACAAATTCGAAATTCGATTGTTAATATTCTAACATCAGAACCGGTTTTGACAATTTTCGATCCCGAGTTGCCCGTGGAACTGCACACGGACGCGAGTGCGGAAGGTTATGGTGCGATCCTTATTCAGGGGAAAAATAACCTTCCTCACCTCGTAGAGTACTTTAGCCGTCGTACCTCCGAGGTAGAATCACGCTATCACTCGTACGAGTTAGAAACTCTTGCGGTCGTGCGCGCGGTTGAACATTTTATGCATTATCTGTATGGGCGCCGGTTTCAGGTATATACGGACTGCAATTCCCTTAAGGCGTCAAAGTCTAAGGTCGATCTTACTCCCCGTGTGCACCGTTTGTGGGCCTACCTACAAGCGTACGATTTCGAGATTATATACCGTGAGGGCCGCGGAATGGAACACGCCGATTACTTCTCTCGAAATCTACAACCCCAATTAGACGATCCTGAATGCGCTTCGGTAACTACTAAGGCTGTCCAGTTTGTCGAACTTCATCAGGGTTGGCTCACTTTTGAACAAAAACGTGACAGCGAAGTTCAGGATTTGATTACAAAATTTAATAATGATCAATTACCTGAAACAGTTGCACATACTTATGATGTCAGAGATGGTACACTTTACAGAAAAGTAGTACGAAATAAAATTGTCTCGTGGCTGCCAGTAGTTCCACGTTTCCTGATTTGGACATTAATAAATCACATTCATACTGAGATACAACATTTAGGCAAAGATAAAACTCTAGACAAGTTATACGAACAATATTGGTTCCCACAAATGTCGAAGTGCGTACGTAAATTCATTGATTCTTGTATAGTTTGCAAGTCTTCAAAAGGCCCATCGGGAGCTCAACCCATCCAACTTCACCCGATACCAAAGGTCGCTGTGCCATGGCACACTATTCATATAGATTTCACTGGTAAGTTGAGCGGGAAGAGCGATCGAAAGGAATACTGTTCGGTAATAATTGATGCATTTACGAAGTACGTGCTACTCGAACATACTACATCTATTGAGGCCGTTTCCCTTTTTGGAGCTCCGAAACGACTTATAGCAGACCAAGGGAGATGTTATGTCAGCTCAGAATTCAAAAGCTTTTGTGCCGAAAATAAAATTGATCTTCATTTTATTGCTACTGGCTCCAGTAGGGCTTATGGCCAAGTCGAGCGGGCAATGCGGACGTTAAAGAGTCTCCTTACAATAGTAGAAAATGATGCTCACAAAACATGGCGCGACGAATTAGGTAATATTCAACTCGCAATTAACAGCACGAGATCAGCCGTTACCAAATACTTATACCCCTACAGAATTAATGTTTGGAATTCAGGCCCAATCTTTAGGGATATCTAGCTTAAACGCAGATTCGATAAACTCCCCAAGCCGATTAGACGTCAATGATGTAAGACAGGATGCTTTGAACAATATACATAGAGCTGCCGCTTCTGAAACCGAACGCTTTAATCGCGGCCGTGCATCCGTTAAGCCGTTTTCCAAAGGAGATTTCGTATTTATTAAAAACAGTGAACGTAGTTAAACAAAATTAGATAGGAAATTTAAAGGGCCGTTCATAATAACCGCTGTTCTTGAAAACGACCGTTACGAGCTCAAGAGTTTACATAATTCCCAGCGTATCTTCAAATACGCACATGAAAATTTACGCGCAGTACCTATTCATCTAGTTTAATGAATGAAGAGGAGACCGTGACGGCGCCGATAGATGTTGACGATACGAGTAGCTTGCAAGCAGACAATAATGACGATAGATTATTCAGAAATAGAAGCTCCGATACTTTGACCGCGTGTTCTGATACCATTTCCATAAGCCGCTCTGATACACTAACAGCAGGTTCGGATACCGATAGTGTATACTCAGATCCTGAGACGATAGAAGTACAGTGCGAAGTCGAAGTCCATACCCAGCAAGATGGTCCGCAGCATTAGGTATGATTATATTTAAATTTGTATAATATTATGTCTGCAGGCCAAGAAGCACTTGGCCCGCTATGTTATGTGTGTTGATCTGATGATAATAGTTGGTCGAAAGGACAGTGCTGTCGAAACCAGAGTCTGGTAAACGATGTACTCGTCCGGTCCAAACTTTGTGAGTGAGCTGTGTATTGGAGACTTGGAGAGTGTCGTCCGAGCCAAAGCGTATTTGGTTGAAGGGATGCATTTCTTTAATCTAACCATGTTGTTTGCGCGATGAGTGGTCGAAGGGACAGTGTCGTCCGGTCCATGTTCTGCTTTTTACTAAGTTATTGCTGGTCGAAGGGACACACTCGTCCGGTCCACATCATCTAAAAAGATGCCTTAAAAAAAATTAGAATCTTAATCGTAGGCTTGTCAGGTTGGACGAGCGGATATCTTGGTCATGGAAACTGTTTTGTTTCAGGACCACTCGCAGATAAACGCCCGAGGACGGTCGACAGTCAGTATGGCCGTGACGGCGCGCGGCAGTAGCGCCACCTACCCGAGTAAGAGTGGACTCACTCTAGCGGAGCGTCGTATCTATGGCGGCGGGGCGGCCATTGTGGTTTTGACAACCGTCAGACGCAACGGTCGCATGCGCACCAAGTCCGCGACGAATCGCTAATATTCGGCGTAATCTTCGTTGTTGTCGATTTGATTATTATCTTAAATTGATCAGAGTTACCTAATTAGTAACGTAGTGATTTAATTTGTGTTGATCTAAATGTGAGTTGTGTTAATTAGAAAAATCATATGCAGAAACCGTTATATGGTGTTTTAATTTAGCTCATCGCCCTAATACTCACGATGCCTGATCCTGATGAGGCCACTCCTGCGCCTATATCAGAAGTGGGATCTAAAGGGCAGCAAAATGAGCAAAACCAGTCACAAAAGGACGAAATATCTGCTGCAAGGCTTCTGAGCAATATGGAAGCACTCTTGTCATGTGTTCTAGCGATGCCACAAAATTCAACCGTGAGTAATACGTCACCTAAGCTGCTAGAATTTAATCCTGATGACTTGGATGCCGACATAGACGGTTGGTGTAACGTATCAGAAGTAATTATAAAGGGCAAGCGCCTCGAAGGTGTTGATTTATTGGTGGCCCTTACTAGCTCATTGAACGGACGTGCGCCTGCATGTCTTACGAAACTAAATCTAAATGAATTGACGTGGGATATTGTCAAGCAAACTCTGATTGCAAGATTTTCCAAAACGAAAGTGTATTAAGATTATTTTGATGACATACTGCGTTTTGAAATAGGCGTTAAGGAATCTGCATCTGAATCAGCTATGCGTTTATGGAATTTAATTGAGCGTATACCCAAGTTAGAAATGATTGAAGAAATTAATACCGGGTTCGTAATATCGGTGCTGTGCCAAAAGGATAGCATCATTCGGCGAGAGTTGAATGCACATACAATCACATCTAGAGCTCAACTGTTTAGGATACTTGGTGGAATATCTCTAAAACGACGGTTTGAAGGATGCGCTAAACAAGAACCAGAAATAAAACGCCCTCGTGTTTCCAATGATAGATTTATTGGTAAATGTCACTTTTGCGGCCTGGCGGGACATCGGCAAGCAGAATGCAGGAAAAATCAGAAGCAAGAAGAGTCCGCGCTGCCTAATAAGTTGCAAGAATCTTCAAGCTCGATGCGTCCACCGGAAAGGGAACCTGCTATATCCTGTTATAAATGCGGGAAGCCTGGACACCTGGCTCCTGCGTGTCCAGACAGGAGCAGCGGCAATGGAGCCACGGTCAAAGTAGTCAGCTTGTGTGAGCACCGACCGTCGAGCGGCAGTTTGGAAACATCTATCGATGAGCGAGTCTCCTTTTTATTTGATAGCGGATCATCTTGCTCTCTTTTGAAAGAAAGTTGCTGTAAAGCATTCCCTGGCACTGTGTGTAATGATCTGGTGTATCTTAGCGGCATAGGAGGGGATAACTTAAAGTGCACATCTCAGATTCTCAGCGAGGTAGTGATTGATAACATTACGACAACTTTGCTTTTCCACATTGTGCCTGATGATAGCATAACTGTGCCAGCTATTATTGGTAGGGACATCTTAGAGAAGGGAATTTGTGTTAGCCTTGACAATGACAACCTTTCGTTCAATTATAGAGAAAACATTAACTTTTGCGCCGCGTCTAACAAAAAGCGATTTACAGACGTCGATACGGATTTGCAAGGGGAAGATAAGACAGCACTTCTCGAGCTGTTGAATAAATATTCTGATCATTTTATCGATGGTATACCCACTAATCGTGTTAAAACGGGAGAGTTCAAGATAGAATTACTAGATCCCCACAAAGTTGTTCAGCGTCGTCCCTAATGTCCCTATAGACTGGCGCCGGTTGAGAAACAAATCGTTAGGGAAAAAGTAGAGCAGCTTTTAAAAGCCGGCGTGATTAGGGAGAGCTCATCACCCTTTGCTAGCCCGATTCTCGTGGTGAAGAAAAAGGACGATTCATATAGGCTTTGTGTAGATTACCGTGGTCTCAATGCCAACACGCATCCTGAGTATTACCCGTTGCCTCGTATAGAAGAGCAGATTGACCAACTTACAGGTGCCAAATATTTTTCGTCCTTAGACATGGCATCAGGGTTCCACCAAATCCCAATGCAGCCTGAATCTGTAGAGAAGACCGCATTCGTCACGCCCGAAGGACAATACGAATACCTCGCCATGCCTTTCGGGTTGCGGAATGCGCCGTCCGTATATCAGAGGTGCATTACCAAGGCGTTGAATCATATTAAAGATAAACCTCTGATATACATGGACGATGTCTTATGTTACTCAACTGATGTGACTGATGGCTTGAAGCGTCTTGACGAAGTTTTAGGAGCACTCTCACAGGCTGGGTTTTCATTTAACCTACGAAAATGTCAGTTTATGAAACAAAGCATTAACTATCTGGGTTATTCCCTTCAATCCGGCGAGGTGAGACCAAATGCCCGAAAAATACAAGCCTTGGTAGACTCACCCCAACCTAAAACAGCTACGCAAGTTAGGCAGTTCCTAGGCTTGGCCTCTTACTTCCGGAAATTTATACCGAACTTCTCTCAATTAGCTGGACCTTTGTACCCTCTGACAAAATTGAAGGGACCTATTAAATGGACTGATCAGCATGAACAAATTCGAAATTCGATTGTTAATATTCTAACATCAGAACCGGTTTTGACAATTTTCGATCCCGAGTTGCCCGTGGAACTGCACACGGACGCGAGTGCGGAAGGTTATGGTGCGATCCTTATTCAGGGGAAAAATAACCTTCCTCACCTCGTAGAGTACTTTAGCCGTCGTACCTCCGAGGTAGAATCACGCTATCACTCGTACGAGTTAGAAACTCTTGCGGTCGTGCGCGCGGTTGAACATTTTATGCATTATCTGTATGGGCGCCGGTTTCAGGTATATACGGACTGCAATTCCCTTAAGGCGTCAAAGTCTAAGGTCGATCTTACTCCCCGTGTGCACCGTTTGTGGGCCTACCTACAAGCGTACGATTTCGAGATTATATACCGTGAGGGCCGCGGAATGGAACACGCCGATTACTTCTCTCGAAATCTACAACCCCAATTAGACGATCCTGAATGCGCTTCGGTAACTACTAACGCTGTCCAGTTTGTCGAACTTCATCAGGGTTGGCTCACTTTTGAACAAAAACGTGACAGCGAAGTTCAGGATTTGATTACAAAATTTAATAATGATCAATTACCTGAAACAGTTGCACATACTTATGATGTCAGAGATGGTACACTTTACAGAAAAGTAGTACGAAATAAAATTGTCTCGTGGCTGCCAGTAGTTCCACGTTTCCTGATTTGGACATTAATAAATCACATTCATACTGAGATACAACATTTAGGCAAAGATAAAACTCTAGACAAGTTATACGAACAATATTGGTTCCCACAAATGTCGAAGTGCGTACGTAAATTCATTGATTCTTGTATAGTTTGCAAGTCTTCAAAAGGCCCATCGGGAGCTCAACCCATCCAACTTCACCCGATACCAAAGGTCGCTGTGCCATGGCACACTATTCATATAGATTTCACTGGTAAGTTGAGCGGGAAGAGCGATCGAAAGGAATACTGTTCGGTAATAATTGATGCATTTACGAAGTACGTGCTACTCGAACATACTACATCTATTGAGGCCGTTTCCCTTTTTGGAGCTCCGAAACGACTTATAGCAGACCAAGGGAGATGTTATGTCAGCTCAGAATTCAAAAGCTTTTGTGCCGAAAATAAAATTGATCTTCATTTTATTGCTACTGGCTCCAGTAGGGCTTATGGCCAAGTCGAGCGGGCAATGCGGACGTTAAAGAGTCTCCTTACAATAGTAGAAAATGATGCTCACAAAACATGGCGCGACGAATTAGGTAATATTCAACTCGCAATTAACAGCACGAGATCAGCCGTTACCAAATACTTATACCCCTACAGAATTAATGTTTGGAATTCAGGCCCAATCTTTAGGGATATCTAGCTTAAACGCAGATTCGATAAACTCCCCAAGCCGATTAGACGTCAATGATGTAAGACAGGATGCTTTGAACAATATACATAGAGCTGCCGCTTCTGAAACCGAACGCTTTAATCGCGGCCGTGCATCCGTTAAGCCGTTTTCCAAAGGAGATTTCGTATTTATTAAAAACAGTGAACGTAGTCAAACAAAATTAGATAGGAAATTTAAAGGGCCGTTCATAATAACCGCTGTTCTTGAAAACGACCGTTACGAGCTCAAGAGTTTACATAATTCCCAGCGTATCTTCAAATACGCACATGAAAATTTACGCGCAGTACCTATTCATCTAGTTTAATGAATGAAGAGGAGACCGTGACGGCGCCGATAGATGTTGACGATACGAGTAGCTTGCAAGCAGACAATAATGACGATAGATTATTCAGAAATAGAAGCTCCGATACTTTGACCGCGTGTTCTGATACCATTTCCATAAGCCGCTCTGATACACTAACAGCAGGTTCGGATACCGATAGTGTATACTCAGATCCTGAGACGATAGAAGTACAGTGCGAAGTCGAAGTCCATACCCAGCAAGATGGTCCGCAGCATTAGGTATGATTATATTTAAATTTGTATAATATTATGTCTGCAGGCCAAGAAGCACTTGGCCCGCTATGTTATGTGTGTTGATCTGATGATAATAGTTGGTCGAAAGGACAGTGCTGTCGAAACCAGAGTCTGGTAAACGATGTACTCGTCCGGTCCAAACTTTGTGAGTGAGCTGTGTATTGGAGACTTGGAGAGTGTCGTCCGAGCCAAAGCGTATTTGGTTGAAGGGATGCATTTCTTTAATCTAACCATGTTGTTTGCGCGATGAGTGGTCGAAGGGACAGTGTCGTCCGGTCCATGTTCTGCTTTTTACTAAGTTATTGCTGGTCGAAGGGACACACTCGTCCGGTCCACATCATCTAAAAAGATGCCTTAAAAAAATTAGAATCTTAATCGTAGGCTTGTCAGGTTGGACGAGCGGATATCTTGGTCATGGAAACTGTTTTGTTTCAGGACCACTCGCAGATAAACGCCCGAGGACGGTCGACAGTCAGTATGGCCGTGACGGCGCGCGGCAGTAGCGCCACCTACCCGAGTAAGAGTGGACTCACTCTAGCGGAGCGTCGTATCTATGGCGGCGGGGCGGCCATTGTGGTTTTGACAACCGTCAGACGCAACGGTCGCATGCGCACCAAGTCCGCGACGAATCGCTAATATTCGGCGTAATCTTCGTTGTTGTCGATTTGATTATTATCTTAAATTGATCAGAGTTACCTAATTAGTAACGTAGTGATTTAATTTGTGTTGATCTAAATGTGAGTTGTGTTAATTAGAAAAATCATATGCAGAAACCGTTATATGGTGTTTTAATTTAGCTCATCGCCCTAATACTCACGATGCCTGATCCTGATGAGGCCACTCCTGCGCCTATATATTATTATTTCTCCTTCTTTGTAATAACTAATATTTTACATGTAAAGTCGATACAATCTTTGTAGTGAAAAAATATCAAACATAATTAGGAACTATACGTTTTCCTACCGGACTGATACACTCAAGATAAATATATAGGGCTAAGTGTCGCAATTTACGTTTGCCCGATCACCGTGAAACCGTAAAATTTTGCCCTCTAGCGGGTAAATGTCTCCATTGGCCTTAAAGCATAGAGAAAATAAAAATGTTGGGATTATTTCATTTGGAAATAGATGACTTACATATTAATATTTAGCTTAAAAAAGTGTTCTTAACCTATCTCGACATTTATATTTTAAAACCGCGGGGACATTTTACCCGTTAGGGCAAAATTGGACGGTTTCACGGCATATATGCTAAACACATCAACCTATGTATCGATATCTCCAATATTTTTGTACCATTATCGGTATCGTGTCGGCAAATATCGATATATATTCAAATTGCATTCGATACAATTTTTTCTTAAAACTTAACTTTTTTTCTATATGTATCAAACACTCTTATTACCTGCCAGTTGTCAATCAGACTCAGACTAAAATGAGTGACAGACAATGCGAGAGGCGCTAACCGCCTTCAGCGACCTGACACCGCCGCCGCCCACCTGTACGCTGAAATAAAGCCGATTCAAGTACAGGCGAGCATACAAGTGCATATAGAAGACTTAAGATGGATGATTTGTGTAAAAGATGATATGAATAAGAAGGAACTAAACTACGAGGTGACGAGTAATAAGGAAGTATGGAGGAAGAAAACATGTTGTGCCGACTCCAAGTAAAAAGGATAAGGGCAAGGGAATGATGATGAGTATTATTAAATTTTATCGTATTTTTTTATTTAATATAATCGTATCTCTATATCTGCGAGCAAGCCTACACAGAAAAAGCATAAAAAAAAACAGTAATAAGTAAAAAATAATGTTTACTTTTCAAATATTTAAATAAAATTACCAGCTACTAAACGTTTTAAGAGTTGTTTAATTAAAACTTAACAAAGTAGGGGACATTTACACCTGAAATTAGTTAATAGCTAAGCCAATAATAATTAAAGTGTTTATGCTAATTAGACAGTTTACCATTATCTTAAGTGCTTGAAAAGAAAATGATAACTAAATTACTCTGACATAATTTTCTCATACTATTAGATTATATTGTTGTATGTATTGTTGATTGCCTCAAAGAAATTAAAGACAATACCTATATTTTTTATTAAACTGTCATAAAATTCTACATTTGTATAGAAAATCATTTTTCTGAAAAAATCTTAATAGCATCATTAATTTTGTATGGGCAAGCGGCACCGTGCCAACTTTTACGCGTGAATCGGCTTTATTTCATCGTACAGGTGGGCGGCGGTGTCAGGTCGCTGAAGGCGGTTAGCGCCTCTCGCATTGTCTGTCACTCATTTTAGTCTGTGAGTCTGATTGACAACTGGCAGGTAATAAGAGTGTTTGATACATATAGAAAAAAAAGTTAAGTTTTAAGAAAAAATTGTATCGAATGCAATTTGAATATATATCGATATTTGCCGACACGATACCGATAATGGTACAAAAATATTGGAGATATCGATACATAGGTTGATGTGTTTAGCATATATGCCGTGAAACCGTCCAATTTTGCCCTAACGGGTAAAATGTCCCCGCGGTTTTAAAATATAAATGTCGAGATAGGTTAAGAACACTTTTTTAAGCTAAATATTAATATGTAAGTCATCTATTTCCAAATGAAATAATCCCAACATTTTTATTTTCTCTATGCTTTAAGGCCAATGGAGACATTTACCCGCTAGAGGGCAAAATTTTACGGTTTCACGGTGATCGGGCAAACGTAAATTGCGACACTTAGCCCTATATATTTATCTTGAGTGTATCAGTCCGGTAGGAAAACGTATAAGTTCCTAATTATGTTTGATATTTTTTCACTACAAAGATTGTATCGACTTTACATGTAAAATATTAGTTATTACAAAGAAGGAGAAATAATAATATATAGGCGCAGGAGTGGCCTCATCAGGATCAGGCATCGTGAGTATTAGGGCGATGAGCTAAATTAAAACACCATATAACGGTTTCTGCATATGATTTTTCTAATTAACACAACTCACATTTAGATCAACACAAATTAAATCACTACGTTACTAATTAGGTAACTCTGATCAATTTAAGATAATAATCAAATCGACAACAACGAAGATTACGCCGAATATTAGCGATTCGTCGCGGACTTATACACAATAATATAGGTACACATGACACATTACAATTGGTTTACATCTAAACACTGTTTTGCCGTCCTGTTAAATTCTAATAGTGGTATATATCCGAATTCGAGCAAATTCCTGCATGCCGCTACGATGCAATATTTTTTAGCTATCTTTTTATTCATTTAAACACTAGTATAAAAAGACAAATGCGGCACGTTCACTTGCCACGTAAATCGGGAGAGCGTGAGCGCGCGAGCACCGCGCGCGTGCGTTCCAAGACAGAGCGTGGCAGCTACTGAATATGCCGCATTGGTGGGGCGACTGGCATGTACTTGTAGCGGGGAACGTTAATCGTGGAGTGCGCCCCGCCTGCCCATACCATGATAGTCGGTTATCTTTCAGCTTCTCGCTACTTGGTGCTTATAATTTCAGACATCCTTTTACATGCTAATTTATTCTGTCCATTTTGTCACCCACACATCCATCGTAACATTCGTAACATCCATGCCGTCATCCGTCCCTTTTACTGCCCAACACTCTGATCCATACACGATGACAGGTCTTATATGTATGCTTTTGTAAATTTTGGCCTTGAGACGAAGCGGCATCCGGGGTTCGCATATAACGGCAGTTACCTGCCGCCATTTCATCCACCCAGAGCGAATCCGGATGTAAAAAATGACATTCCGTTCACAGACAAATTAAAAAAAAACTCATGAAATCAAGAGTGTAAATGATCTTCATTTAGTGACGAGTAAGCAAAGCCTCTCCGTTTTACCTTATCCGAAAATTATTTCATATATTGGATGTTCAATTACCCAGATTTCCAACTGATCTTACCTACAGATTCTCGTGAATTCTTGTTAGCAGGTTCAATAATTATAAGGATTCTTTTGTCTAGCTAGTCAACAAAAAATATTAATAAAAAATTCAAACTGCAGGTTTCAAATATAAACCAATAAACCCCAATAGCCCTGTTCTAACTAGTAATATTGATAATATTGAAAATGTTTGATCATAGAAAAATTAAAAATTCGCCTTACAAATGTCGAAAACATAAGATAAGGAGCCTTAAACATGGACTCGATTGAATCAACAAAAAACCTTATGAGAGGTTACTTATAAAAAAATAAAACATTCAAAGCGCAAACCTCACAATAATAACGCACACGAACGAACACTTCTTGGCACGACAGTCACGACACTACACGCTCGCTACAAAACCCGTTGCTTATAATCAACACTGGCCATGTAAAACTAGCATTTCACGACGAACCGGTCACTAGCTCTCTCGCGTTCTCAATTCGAAATTCAAATTTGTTCTTTATTCGAATTGTTTTTTTTTTAAACATGTTTCGAATACTGAGATGTGCGTTGATTTTTTTGATAGCGTCCAGCATGGTAAATTTTAGGGTCTTCACGATAGCCACGTCGACGGTCGCCCAGTCTTTCGCCGCCAACGGGGTCGTCAGTGACGTCATTCCGGTGGCTCCTCAGGCTCTTGCATCAGTAAGTACCTTTTCTTTAACTTTTTTGTCATCTTCAACGGATCCGGTTTTCCACTTTTGTTTCGCAATGTTGATCAGTTGTGAATGTTGATCACAATGTGACCAAGGAATCCAATCCCTCGTCAAAATCGCGATTCCGCCAGATTTGAGGGATTGAGATTGTTTTGTTTTATGGTTAGCAGTTGATATAGTAAAATAATTTCTTCGGATTCCGCGATGGCAATTTAAACGGAGTGTATCGCGTATATTTATTATTCCTTCATGAGGTTTATCTGGCATGTATTTAACACTATTTAAAAAAAGTACTTCTTTTTTTAGGGTTACCTTACCCAAGGGTAAAAACGGGACCCTATTACTGAGACTTCGCTGTCCGTCCGTCCGTCCGTCCGTCCATCCGTCCATCCGTCTGTCCGTCCGTCCGTCCGTCCGTCCGTCCGTCCGTCCGTCCGTCCGTCCGTCAGTCCGTCTGAATAAAATAAATATTTAAGGGGGGCTCCCATACAACAAACTTCTTATAGATATATATATATATATAGGTACGGAACCCTTCATGCGCGAGTCGGACTCGCACTTGCCCAATTTTTTATTATTGCTTTCACGTTTATTTTTAATTCATAATTATTAAGGTGGATAGTTTAAGTTACACAAATGTAACTTTGACAGAGAAATTTTGAGTTTTCCTCAGTCAACCTTTGACAACTGTAACAGGAAGGCCCAAATAAAGAAAATATTTGAACTAATATATAATCAGTTTAAATACCTACCTTTAAATCCCTTTAAATAAATAATTTCCAAAGTGGTACAGATAAAATTCTGGTGTTCCACAAGGCGGCATTCTATCTCCACTCCTTTTCTCAATTTTTATAAATTTAATCTCGTCTCACATCGTCTGCTCTTACCATTTGTATGCTGATGATCTGCAGCTGTACACTCAAGCTGAAATTAGTGATTTGGATCGTGCAGTCGCGGATATCAATCAAGACTTGAACCACATTTCAGCGTGGTCACGAAATTTTGGGATCGCCGTGAACCCGTCTAAATGTCAGGCCATCGTACTCGGGAGTCCCCGATTACTCTCTACAGCAGACCTGACGTGCCTAGCGCCAGTCCAGTTCGAAGACGTACAAATACCATTGGTATCGCAAGTAAAAAACCTGGGTCTGATCTTGGATAGTGGTCTCTCGTGGGAGCCTCAGGTCTCGGACGTTTGTCGCAGAGTCACCAACACGCTGAGGTCGCTTTACCGGTTTAAGCACTTTCTCCCCATCAGTACTAAGACTCTCCTTATACAGGCCCTCGTGTTACCTATAGTCGACTATGCTGATGTGTGTACAACTAATCTTACTCAGACTTCATTGAGCAGACTGGATCGTCTTCTTAACAACTGCATAAGATTTATTTTCGGACTTCGTAAATATGACCATATTTCTGCTTTTCACCGTCAACTGAACTGGCTTCCAATTCGTGAACGTAGGTCATTACGAGTCTTGTCCACACTATATTCTATCTTATTCGATCCAGCTGCGCCCGACTACCTAAGATCCAAATTTTCTTTTGTAATTGCCCGACCAGGCGGTAATCTTCGCACCTCACGGAATCTCAAACTCAATGTCCCCCTTCACCGCACTAGTTTCATGACGCACTCTTTCACAGCTGAAGCAGTTCGGCTTTGGAATGATCTACCGCTTCCCATCAGGCAAGCGCAAAGCAAGCTAACCTTCAAGCACATGTTGCGCAAGCATTTCTCCGATAAGCTATGTCACGAACTGTCAGCATAATGATTCACACAAGGTACATTTATTATATAAGTAAGTATATTGTATGATTTGTATGTCATATTTATGTACGTTTATGTTATATATATATATATATATATATATATATATATATATATATATATATATGCATATGAGGTATATTACTTAGGTATGTGTTATTTAATTGTTTCATGTAACAGATTACATAAAAGACCCTGCACCATACAAATGTTTCTGTTTAGTCCTATGGTTGACTGGTAGAGAATGCCTTATGGTATTAAGTCACTCACGCCATTTGTACTTTTACCTGTGTATTGTGTGCAATAAAGTTTAAATAAATAAAAATAAAATAAATAAAGGCGTTGTCGCCTATTGCATTTCCGAGAGTTATGATAATCATCTTACTTGATGATCAGATTGATTGATCAGTTTAAATTGTCTTATTTATATATATATTATTAATACGTACAGCAGTTAAGGCATGTTACTTATTGAAAATTAAATATAATTAGGTTTTTAAAAAATATATGTTAAATTATAGTTTCACATTTTTGTTTTATGCGGCTTGTATTAAATAAATACATAATAATATAATTAGGTTTTATAGGTAGCTACACATAATTATCTTCTATCGATTCAAGTCCCTTTCGTCCACATTTTCATCAAGTGGTGGATATGTGGGCGAATTAAGTATGTCACTGAGATGAGAAATGTGAAAGAACTGAAACTGGACGAAACCATAATTTTATTCTTTCTGATAATCATTTCGAGGACATGATAAAATTATCTAATAACGAATGTTTCGTCTCCTCGATTTTATCTTATCTTGTCGCTTAATCATCACTCGTATTTTATATAGGAATAGCATATGACAACGAATTTTTCGAATTTCGTTTTCGGAGTAACGCCCCTGCAGGCGCGCAAACCTAATAACCTAACTTAATGGGTTCCTTCTTTAAAACGATGTTTATAAAATCCTGAAAATATTATAAGTCTCAGGAAATAATTACTTTCGGACAAATTAAAATTTGGCGAAGCGTTACAAATGGGAGACAATGTTTTATAGTTGTGAAAGGATACCGATTCCCGCATTAGGTTCTGTGGTCACCTATTGGAACGAAGGACGAACTGAACTATTACATTACATGTTTAAATCTTTCGCGTTTAAATGAATAACTATTACAGAAGTAATTAAACAGTAATTTAATCACAAAAAACCTAGACCTAAATAACGAGCGAGGTTTGTTACGCAATTAATTGTCGGCAGTAAATATTTCCCTATCACTGTACCTAGTGTACCTACCTAATCAATTTTACGTTATTTTATTAGAACAATTGTGTCCAAAACCAAATATGAAAGCTTTTCAAATGGATATGTGTCCATAGCATTTACTGTAAAAGATTAAATATAATCGACGGTGGAAAGGAGAAACCCCTTAAGCGACATTTTGCTAACTTTACAGGAGAGCGCTTAAAAGTATAAATTTTCTTTAAAAAAATTTAACTTTTTTTCTAGTTGTTTTAGAGACTTCAGTTCTATGGACGTATTTTATTAAATTGTAATACCTATCCACCAATACCAACGTTACTGAAAAAAACTTAGAATCTTCTGATATAAATGTCGCTTAATTTAAATTGACCTGAAAAAAACCCAGAGAAACCCTCTAAGCGACATTGCAATTTTTAGGCAGATACCGTAATATGGTCCTACTTTGCTCCTAGGGTGGTAACTATGCTCCAACAAAAAAAAAAGTTTAGTTCCGTTACAGACGAAAACTCTTGTTAACTTTGTAAATTTAAATGATTTTATCGGGTAACGTAAGATTTCACCTACCAACACCGGTGGGATGGATTGTCAAAAGCTTAAATATTTTGACAGTAGCTGTCAAAACTTTAGAACGCGTGGATGCAACCGATTTTGTTTATGCAGAAAATCTGTTTGAATCTTGAAAATCTCTGAATGAATTTAGGTAAGTGTTTTATTATTTCATTTAGAACTTCATTAATTATTAGAGAGCATGATATTTTAGTGATTAGTACAAAAGTTTCGAAAATATTAAAAACTTTTGAGGACGGTCTTACTATGCACATGTTTTTGGGGATTTTTTGCTCCAGGAGCATAAAGGATGAATTTGAAATTTACCCTTGCGTGATAACGGGAATATCTGAAAAAGGCCCTACAAGATCTATCAAAAATTGGAAATGGCCAAAACCCCTTTGGGTTTTGAAATTACGTACAAATGGGTGGATGTTTTAGGATGCATAAACGTTCCCAAAAAAGTAGGAAGACGAGAGATTTATTCTATTCCTGAACTAGACCACTTATGGGGTGTTTGTTTTTTTTTTACGAAGTTTTCCTTTTGTTTTGTTTAGAAAACCTGATCACTTAGGTTTCTTTATGTTTTGTTTACGTTTGGCAACAGTTACCTGATCTTTTGTTTTGTTTGTAGAGGTAAGCTACCTCATCTCTTTAGTTTAAATGTTGCAGTTAATAGCAATAATTTGCCAAATGTTTATTAACGTTGATTTTTATGATACCTCTTGTTTAATTATAAGAATTATTACAATTTAAGACTGATTGCAATGCAACTAGAAAGTACTCGATTGATCTCAATAAAAAAAAATGTGATTCTGAACCAAATTGTGTTTTTCCGTTTCACCAATAATCATCGAGCAGACTATTGATAGCTAAAACACGTTAATTAATGCTCCACGCTGCAGAAATAAAGCAGATTACAAGGAAAGATTGTCTTGGAGCAAAGTTTCCCGCCTCATACAGATTACTTTGCTCCAAAAAATAAGTTTATAAAAATCTAAAATATCAACTAAACTGCAACAAAATTCAACCTCAAATGAAGGCAATGAGTACTTATTTCCGATAAAATCATTACCAGTACCTTAACTTTATATTTATAAAATATGCGATGCAATTCGTAAAAGTGGAGCCAATTTTGGAGCAAAGTAGGACCATATTACGGTACTAGAAAAAAATTGGGCAAGTGCGAGTCCGACTCGCGCATGAAGGGTTCCTTCATATTTATAATCTATAACAAGTTGGTTGTATGGGAGCCCCCCTTAAATATTTATTTTATTCTAACAATTAAACGACCTTTTATATCATACTTATTACAAGAATATTACTTTAAGCAACTATAGTGAGGAAAACATTTTCTCATGATTATTAAAGAGATTTTGTGGTCCGGAAATGTGTTATGTAAGTATTATAATCAATTATATATTATAAATACAATATAAACCCAATTATTGTTAAGTCATCTTAAATGGGTAACCCAAAACCGGGAAAAAAACAGGAATGTACAGGGTAAACATGAATAAGTAAATAAAAACAAAAAAAAAACGATAATGTTTATTTAATTTTAATTTTCCATTTTCCTTAATTATTCTTGTTTTTTTCCTAATTTACTATCCGTCTTAGTAATCTATATATATAAAAGAAGAAGTCCTGACTGACTCATCAACGCACAGCCGAAACTACTAATGTTAGAGAGTTGATTTTTGCACAGTAGGTTACTTTAATAACGTGGGCTAGGGATAAGAAGGGATTTTTGGAAATACCTCCCCTAAGAGGGTTTAATAGGGGTGCAAAGTTTGTATGGGGTAAACTTTTTTTTGGAGTTAGAGACTTGAAACTTTGTAGAATGATTACTTATTTAAAAACACAAAAAGAACTTTCAGCGTTTTAGAAAATTTCACCACTAAGGGGGTTAAAAAGGGGTGCAATGTTTATATGGGAGAAACTTTATTTTTTTAACTAGAGACTTGAAACTTTGTAGATAGCTTACTTAATTAAATACAAAAAAAGTCATTTCAGCGTTTTGGAAAATTTCACCTCTAAGGGGGTTAAAAAGGGGTGCAAAGTTTGTATGGGGAACACCGCTAATATTGTTTATAAAGAAGTGTTACGCTAAGGTTATCAGTTTATATATTTTTTATTTCCTGTCTTCTACCCAGTTACTACGTCCTTTTTTTAAAACGAACTTGCACCCCCTTTTCTATGGTTGACTGTCAAACAATATTTTCTTAGTGCTGTCTCTTATTTATTGTGTTCCAAACTTTATGTGTTCCTATATTTAGTGAGTTGTCTATCAGCACATGAATAATTTATACTTTATATACCTATTCTTACTTTATTTAGCTTCTTGAGAAATATAGAGAACTATGGCACCAGAATATATTGAATCACGTTTCAAACAATACTACTAGCCTGTAGACCAAAATAGTAATCGCATCATTATATTCGCTTATGTGCATTTAGTTTTTAATGGTCCCATTTCAGCATTTTCTTTAAACACTAGCCTTTTTAATAACTGGGGTACCTGCTAGACCATTTAGAAACATTTTGGCCAGCCTCGGGAACTCCGCCACACCACTCTTTTCGTTTAATAGGCAGGCCGGCGAGTACAAATACCAGTGCTGCCTTCTTATGTAAAGAGGTCATTATTTATTATTGTTATGAAATAAAGTTTATTATTTATTATTATTGAAAGAGATACTCTTCATTAAACTGCCTCCATCTCTCGATTTCCTGTGCTGAGTTTAAGATTGTTTTAACAGCCTTACGATATTTAACTTTTTTTTTAAATCTCACTCATAATAACTAAGATCCCCATTTTCTAACTCCAAATCCATGCGTCGCTCTATATCTTGCAGTCAAAGCCAAAGATTAAAAGCATCAGGTAACTGAAGGATTAAATATTAAGCATCCTGCAAACAATTCCCGTAATCTAATTGGAAAAAAAATCTAAAATTCTTTAACAATTGCACATCAGTGTCTGCCACTGTTTGAAATGTAATATGTCTAGACCATTTTAACTAAGAATAAAATTCACTTACCTATTTTAATATCTTTGTCATCATCAAAAATCTACGCGGACGAAGTCGCGGGCGGCCGCTAGTCTTCTATATATATATAAAAGGAGAAGTCCTGACTGACTCATCAACGCACAGCCGAAACTACCAATGTTAGAGAGTTGATTTTTGCACAGTAGGTTACTTTTATAACGTGGGCTAGAGATAAGAAGCGATTTTGAAAAATTCAATCCCTAAGGGTGTTAAAAAGAGGTGCAAAGTTTGTATGGGGGAAACTTTTTTTTTGAGCTTGAGACTTGAAACTTTCTAAAAAAGTATTAAAATAAAATGAAAGAAAACTAATTTCAGCGTTTTTGAAAATTCACCCCCTAAGGTGGTAAAAAATGGGTTAAAAGTTTGTATGGAGATTAAGTATTTTGTTGAGCGCGGGACTTGAATTTTTGTGTAAAGGTACACTATTAGAATACAAGAAAAGTAATTTCAGCGTTTTTAAAAATTCGTCCTTTAAAAGGGTTAAAAAGGGGTTAAAAGTTTGTATGGGGGGAACTTTTTTTTTTCAGCTAAAGACTTGAAACTTTGTAGAAAGATTACTTATTAAGAAACACAAAAAATACTTTCAGCTTTTTAGAAAATTCCACCCCTTAAGGGGTTAATCTATATATATAAAAGAAGAAGTTCTGACTGACTCATCAACGCACAGCCGAACAATGTTAGAGAGTTGATTTTTGCACAGTAGGTTACTTTTATAACGTGGGCTAGGGATAAGAAGGGATTTTTGGAAATACCTGCCCTAAGAGGGTTAAAAAGGGGTGCAAAGTTTGTATGGGGTACAAGTTTTTTTTTAATCTAGGAACTTGAAACTTTGTAAAAAGGTATTAAAATAAAATGGAAGAAAATTTATTTCAGCGTTTTTGAAAATTCACCCCCTAAGGTGGTAAAAAAGGGGTTAAAAGTTTGTATGGAGATTAAGTATTTTTTTGAGCGCGGGACTTGATTTTTTGTGTAAAGGTACACTATTAGAATACAAGAAAAGTAATTTCAGCGTTTTCAAAAATTCTGCCCCTAAGGGGGTGAAATAACTAAGAATAAAATTCCTAACCTACCTATTTTAATACCTTTGTCATCATCAAAAATCTACGCGGACGAAGTCGCGGGCGGCCGCTAGTCTATATATATAAAAGAAGAAGCTCTTAATGACTCATCAACGCACAGCCAAAACTACTAATGTAAGAGAGTTGATTTTTGCACAGTAGGTTACTTTTATAACGTGGGCTAAAGATAAGAAGCGATTTTGAAAAATTCAATCCCTAAGGGTGTTAAAAAGGGGTGCAAAGTTTGTATGGGGGAAACTTTTTTTTTTTTGAGCTAGAGACTTGAAACTATGTAAAAAGGTATTAAAATAAAATGGAAGAAAACTAATTTCAGCGTTTTTGAAAATTCACCCCCTAAGGTGGTAAAAAATGGGTTAAAAGTTTGTATGGAGATTAAGTATTTTGTTGAGCGCGGGACTTGAATTTTTGTTTAAAGGTACACTATTAGAATACAAGAAAAGTAATTTCAGCGTTTTTAAAAATTCGACCTTTAAAAGGGTAAAAAGGGGGTAAAAGTTTGTATGGGGGGAACTTTTTTTTTCAGCTAAAAACTTGAAGCTTTGTAGAACAATTACTTATTAAAAATCACAAAAAGTACTTTCAGCGTTTTAGAAAATTCCACCCCTTAAGGGGTTAAATAGGGGTGCAATGTTTATATGGGACAAACTTTATTTATTGAACTAGAGAGTTGAAACTTTGTAGAACGCTTACTTAATCAAATACAAAAAAGTGATTTCAGCGTTTTGAAAAATTCTGCCCCTAAGGGGGTGAATGAACTAAGAATAAAATTCCTTACCTACCTATTTTAATATCTTTGTCATCATCAAAAATCTACGCGGACGAAGTCGCGGGCGGCCGCTAGTTTATTATAAGATGATGACGTTAACATGACATGCAGTATACTTATACCATGCTTTAATTGTATACTGATTTCAACCATATGCATTTACCTAAGTACGCACGCAATTAAAAACGGTAATTCTAATAGGGATGAATGAGTGTTAAATTCTACAGCATACTTACTGTAGTTAAATATGAATAAAATTAGCTAAATATGTCATGAAACAAAAAAATATATATTCATTTTGAAATATGTGTCCTGAAAGGTAAATGTACTTTTTTTTATCTTTTTGAAATTGTTTTCAGAATTCTCATAATATAACAAAACTATAATTGCAGCTTTTTTTTTCACTGTAAAAATTGTTATATGTTAGGTTAGGTTGCCAATGACGTCACGATGAGTTGGCCATTTGTATGGAGCGTTTGTAACGCTCCGTAGGAATGTTGAACTTAGACGGTCCTTTCTGACTTTTAGAGCAGTTTAAGTGTAGTTAGTCTCATTAAAATTCCCATGTCCCATTTGATCCCAATAAGAAATAGATTCGATTGACATCCTCATCTTTTCCCCATGCCCTTTTCCAATATTGCTTCTACCATTTTCCTGACAGCTAACTGCACTACTATATTAAATAGTATAGATGTTATACTGGTTGCAAGATGGCGTTTACGTACACAGTATAACATCTAATATCATTAAAACTACCATGCGACATCTCTGATAATTATAAAAACGGTTTACATTCATGTAAAAATTACTTAACATCAGGTACGATCGAGGTCAAATGTTTGTCTATCGCACATTGTATGCACCTGTACTACTTTCAAAAAAGGGCGCCCTCTATAGTGAACGATATTGAAACAACAAAGTCACGTATAAAGCCTATATTAAAATAAATTCACACGACATCTCATAAAACTGAGTAAAACAAACGATAGCGTGATGCAGCCGTAGCCGGTTGTCGGGTCAGCGCCATCTAGCGTGCAATTAAATAGTTATAATCACTATATAAAACAAACGTTAGCGTGATGCAGCCGTAACCGGTTGTCGGGTCAGCGCCATCTAGCGGCCGCTTGGCTTATTATAATTTATATGAACGCAAACATGCCGCCCACCAAGAACAACTGTTCTTAACTCTATTTACAAGGACACATGTACACGAATTTTCCTTAATTTTACTTATATGTACATATACTGACAGTTGTATAAAATACTACCAAAAAACAATTAACATTATACAGATTAGTCAGCTAATGGTAGAACACAAATTCTGGATGTAGGTCGTTTTATTAAATTGTTTTTACATCTGAGGGTAACAACTCGCGTTACGTTGTCCAAACCAGGATGCGCCTCAACCACTTGGCCAAGCAACCATCTAGCAGGTGGTAAATCTGGTTCCTTCACAAGCACTACATCTCCTACTTTGGGCTCGACAGTTTTTTGTGTCCATTTATGCCTTTGAAGGAATTGTGTTAAGTACTCCTGGGACCAGCGACGCCAGAAATCCTGCAACATTCTTTGACACAATTGCCATCTACGTAAAGGCAATATTGGAACATGTTCATAACAGCGATCAGGTGCTACCACAAGTGGTTCTCCCACGAGGAAATGTCCCGGCGTCAAAGGTAGTGATTCTCCTTCGTCGTCAATACGCCACATAGGCCTCGAATTTAAACAGGCCTCGATTTGCGACAAGACTGTGATCATCTCTTCGAAAGTGAGTGTCGAATTGCCAATCACTCGCTTGAGATGGAACTTACAGGACTTAATTCCGGCTTCCCATAGTCCGCCGAAATTAGGAGCGTACGGTGGTATAAAATGCCATTGAGTTCCGTTGGTGGCCATCCAGTCTGAGATCTCAGGAACCAGCGTAGATTTTTCCGAAATAAAAAGTTCCTGGAGTTCTTTGGCCGCACCTACGAAATTAGATCCATTGTCACTGTACAGATCGCCACAGTGACCTCGCCTAGCCACGAATCGCTTAAAGGCAGCTAAAAAGCCTGCTGTTGACAATTCGCTGACAGCCTCCAAATGTACAGCCCTTGTTGCCATACATATAAAAAGGCAGATATACCCCTTGTATGACTTGTTTCCTCTGCCTTTAGAGACACGAATATTGATTGGGCCCGCGTAATCTACTCCACTGCGCAGAAATACCTTTGCGGCGTTCACTCTCGGCGTGGGTAGCTGTCCCATCAATTGATTACGGATATTGGCCGCGTGTCTGACACAAGGAATACATTTCTTTACGTATGCTTTTGCCAAATTCTTAAGTCCGGGTATGTAAAACTTTGCCCTGATGTAGTTGACCATCAGTGGTTGTCCACCGTGCATTGTTTTGACATGTGCATCTTTTATGATAAGTTGGGTTAACCACGCTGATTTTGGCAACAAAATGGGATGCTTTCGATCATAATCTATATCTGCGAACTGGAGCCGCCCACCAACACGGATTATTCCCAAGTCATCTAGTTGTGGAGTGAAAGAGGTAAGTTGACTTTTTCTTTTTAGTTTACCCTTTTTTATATCTTCTAGTTCTTCCCCATATGCTTGATATTGACTCTTTTTTACAATAATTGCTAGAGCTTCCTCTATTTCTGTTTTCAATAGGTAAGTATGATTTTTCCTTTTATTTTTCAGGAACCGTCGGCAGTAAGCGACAAGTCTCAGTAATTTCGTAAGTGACGAATACTTCGACCACATCGAATCTTCTTCTTCTGCTCCGAAAAGCGCTGTTGCGAGGTGAGTATGTACTTTCTTTTCTTCTAGGTTTGTGATTAATGATTTTGCCGCAGGGTAATTGATTGTCTCTTTTTTCAGCCATTTAGGACCACTGATCCAAAGTTCAAAGTTGCTTAGTTCAGACGCTGGAACACCTCTGGATGCGCAGTCGGCTGGGTTGTGTTCTGACTTTACATGCGCCCATTGATTCCGACTGATCGCTGACAAGATCTCGGAACATCGGTTCCCGATAAACGTCTTCCATCGGCTTGGGTGGCTGCTCAACCACGCCAATACTACTTCCGAATCGGTCCATGCGTGTACATTTGCTTTTGGCACTTCTAAAACTTCCGAAACCTCTACCAACAGTTTGGCCAGCAATACAGCTCCACATAACTCTAGCCGAGGCGTTGACACTTGCCTTATAGGCGCGACTTTCGTCTTACTGGTCACTAAACTGACGTGTATCAAACCTTCTTCTCTATATTTCAACCATTCTGTAGGGACACAATTTGCTGACTAGTCATACGCTGCCGTGTGGATACGTATGTCTAGATCGCAGAGCGTTGCGCCCGACAGTCCGCCTTGACCACTTGTAATGAATACATGGAATAATATATAAAGGACATTTTATTTAACATAAGGACGACCTTGCACGCCAAGTATCCTCGAGTTAAGATAGAACATATATAGTAAATTCATTGTTCTACATTGGTGACCCCCGACGTAGCAAGTGGCAAGGATAGCTCGAAGAAACAGGATGTATCCACCTGGTACCAGCGCGGCAGTTGGCCGTAAGCCGGGGTGGCTGTGCTTTTACCACCACCGGTACGGCAGGAGTGCGGCGAAGTGTGTAAGACCGTGTAGTTGGACGGAACAATAGTTAACTACACGGTTATACGTTTTTACCCGGGCAGGACATGGCCTTGGGAAGATGGAGCGACACACTGGGACATTTTTATCCAGCCCAGGGCAAGGCATGGCTTTGGAGCGATGGAACGTTGGCGTCCATACCGGAGCAGAACATGGTTTCGGAAAGGATTCCGCAATGAACTGATTTTGCGTTGGAAAGTGAATAGTGAAGTGAACATATGTAGTGCGCAGTAAGTTACGAACTATGTTTACCTAACCTATATTTTTAATTGTTTGTGAAAGATCTGAAATTAATCTTTGCAATCATTTTTCATTTCACACAGTTATTTATACCTATACACATATATACGCATGTCGCGGAAGTCGAGTGTGAGGCGAAGTTGTATAACTGGATAGATTCGTAATTAATCTGTGTTTATAATTAATTAGAATCCGAAAGAAATGATGAAAATGAAAAGTAGTGTAATTGTCAAATGATTTGGATAGGAAAACACTCTGTTGAAGTAATGTATAAGTGTACCATGACCAAATAGCGACTAGATTGCATTATATAATATTTAGGGAAAGTTGATTTAATTTCCATATTGTTAGGGTTGCTTTAACCAACTAACAACAATATTGCATTATATAATATTTAGGGAAAGTTGATTTAATTTCCATAATGTTAGGGTTGTTTTAACCAGCTAACAACAATATTGTATTATATACATAATAACTTGAAACAATATAGGTATATAATGATATGTAGCGGAAAGTTGATTTAATTTCCATAGTGTTTCATAACCGGACATCTCGGGTTACCGGTTGCAAAACAGTTCTCAGAACGTTTGCGAACTAGGCATGAGGAGCTGAATTCGCATTTAACGTGTGACTGTTTGCGCTCGAGCGAATACACGATGTTTGCACAAATGTTGCAATATAGTATTTCTCGAGGTAGTGATTATATTATAATTTATGAGAGCTACGATAATCTTATGTAGACTAAAGTACCTAAAGTTTTAATATAAATATTAGGGTGAAGGTCCCATAAGAGAGACCACTTGTGTAATTGTAAGATAGGTTTAAGTGTGGTAATTATATGAAACCTAGATTTTACAATTTTATACATAATTTTTTTTTGTTTTTTGTGACGGGGAGGCTACTGTAGGGACACAATTTGCTGACTAGTCATACGCTGCCGTGTGGATACGTATGTCTAGATCGCAGAGCGTTGCGCCCGACAGTCCGCCTTGACCACTTGTAATGAATACACGGAATAATATATAAAGGACATTTTATTTAACATAAGGACGACCTTGCACGCCAAGTATCCTCGAGTTAAGATAGAACATATCGATACCTTTGGGTTCAATTGGCGTAAAGGACATTTTGGCGAAAATGAGTTATATATATAATCTTGTTCACAATTTCAAGCTCTATCGTTCTGTGTAGTTAAAATTTCGATAGCTTTAAAAAAAATGCCTTTACGACCCAGTTTTTATTCATCATGTTCGCAAATCTAGCTCAGGTTAAGGGTCGTAAGTGTCCAGTTATAAATTACGAATTAAAAGGTGTATCGTAAAGTAAACCGGTAAATATTAATACTGTCGTAGATGACGTATTTTTTTCTTGGTAACCTTTAAGCCCTTAATTTCTCACGATGACTTTCCATTAGCGCATAGTCGAAATGGGCGTTAAGGACATGTTTTCTTTTACTTGTCCTTTACGACCTGCATTCAAATTATGATACTCGAATTTGATAAACCGAATAAGGTTGTAAAGGGCATGTATTATTTTAGTTGTCCTTTACGACCTCCTTAAAAATGATTACACCATTTTTTGATAGAATTAAGTAGGTTGTAAAGGACATGTATTCCTTTACATGTCCCTTACGACCTACCTTCGAATTATTATACTTGTTTACATACCGTAATTTGATAAACCGAACACGGCTGTAAAGGGCAAGTAGTCTTTTAATTGTCCTTTAAAACCTGCCTTAAATCTAATCGATACCTTTGGGTACAATTGGGGTAAAGGACAAAACGCTGGTTTTGAGGAGAAGCAAAAAACCTTTTTTATTTTACAAAAAATGGCTATACTTTTTTTGTTTCTCGACCTATATTTTTGACATGTATATGAAATATATTTGAATTGTCCATATCTTTAACCTTTTATGACAGTTATTCCTGTAAACAATGAATTATGGAAGTTAGATGTCCTTTACAACTGGTAAAAATGCTATCAATGTCATTTACACCCGTGACTTTTTGGGGTATTTGGAAATGATGGGGTTGTAAATGACGGTCTCAGATGACTTTAGTCTAATTTCGGGGCGTAAAGTTAATAGCTATGTAATAAAAATGGACAGTTTTCAACTTAATTTACCTTAAAGAGACTTGAAAAATGTATTATAAAGATGATGAATTTAGCTAGGCATATCCAGATTATATTTAAAATGAATATTTTTTGGAAAACGCAATAATAACTATGAAAGAACTATTTTGTAATCAGATAAAAAAAAAATTGTTTATAAACTGACTAGATTGCGGGAACAAGGAGGAAAATAATGTCATACTAGTGTTCTACTCTCTTCCAATAGCACTAAATAATAGTAATGGAAGTGACAGAGTGGCTAATGATTATCGACATTAGGATGTCAAACATTATTAGGACGAGTACGTAGTGAGTAAAATACTGTAAATGTAAACAATAAGTATAATAGTATGAAAAATAATGCCGTCTTGCGTACATAATGACAGTTACAATAAAAAATCATACTACTAGGTCTTATTTTAATTAGTAATATTTGTACCTCATGAGAAAAGTCACGGTACAAGTATTATTTATTTAGTTTCACGTAACTTGTACCATTTTCCACTATACATTTCCATTAGGGTTTATTGCCCAAATTTAAAACAAAAAACTTAATGGTTTCAACGATTGTTCAATATAGAAATATAAAAACTTAACAGATCTTAATGGACGTATTATTTATTTATAAATTCGTAGCAATATGTTTCAAACACTTTATAAACCTTACGCTGTTTTTTACCCTGCAATCCCTTCATTCACGATTAACTACAATAAAATGTTAGAGACCAATCGAAATATTAAATTATAAATACTTATATATCAGGGACTGGAACTGGTTACCGAAATTCATACATAAGTATAATATATAAGTAATTATAATTTAATATTTCGATTGGTCTCTAACATTTTATTATCATTATTTATATATTTATTCAAATGTCAAGAACATGTCAGGTCAGGTACATTGTCCCACAAAACTGTTTTCACAGTTTGACTGTGGGATCCTTTCTATACAATAGTAATACTCAAGTAATAAAATCTAAATCTTAATTAATGATAATATGTATAGGTAGGTAAGAGGCAAATATCTATACAATTTTTAGCTCAAACTTTGATATAATTAAGTTAAATACTGTCTAGGTAGTATTTTAGTACAGCTTTTTTAAATTTATTTTTATTTGTCTCTGCCCAGCCGCAGGTAAGGCGTTAAGTAAATATGGTAAGCGCTTTTCGATGAGCCTGTCCCCATAGTAATTGCTTACTCTGGGTACAGCATACTTACCTGCAGCTACGGACTTGGTGCCATGGTTATGGCTCATTTTAGATAGGTTACTCTGTTGATTACCGTGTTGATTGACTGATAATAAGTATTTGTGTTTTAGGCTTGCCGGAAGAATTTTACATACTTTAAATAACTTGTAATAATCATTTCTATATTTATTTTTAGTTTTATTGTTTACTAATAGCTTCAGGAATCTAATTTGTAATTTTTAATTTTTTTTCAAATTCGTTTTAAAAGTGAGGCCATAGCTATCCAGAGAGTAACCTATAATGGATTCTACTAGTGACACATAAATACATTTTAGGGTGCTTGTTGGGACTCTATAGCTTAGATGATAAAACCTACCAAGTAGGACTCTTAATTTACTACAAATATAGTCTATATGAGATGACCATGAGAAGTTTTATTGTAGTTAATTGTGAATGAAGGGATTGCAGGGTAAAAAACAGCGTAAGGTTTATAAAGTGTTTGAAACATATTGCTACGAATATATAAATAAATAATACGTCCATTAAGATCTGTTAAGTTTTTATATTTCTATATTCAACAATCGTTGAAACCATTAAGTTTTTTGTTTTAAATTTGGGCAATAAACCCTAATGGAAATGTATAGTGGAAAATGGTACAAGTTACGTGAAACTAAATAAATAATACTTGTACCGTGACTTTTCTCATGAGGTACAAATATTACTAATTAAAATAAGACCTAGTAGTATGATTTTTTATTGTAACTGTCATTATGTACGCAAGACGGCATTATTTTTCATACTATTATACTTATTGTTTACATTTACAGTATTTTACTCACTACGTACTCGTCCTAATAATGTTTGACATCCTAATGTCGATAATCATTAGCCACTCTGTCACTTCCATTACTATTATTTAGTGCTATTGGAAGAGAGTAGAACACTAGTATGACATTATTTTCCTCCTTGTTCCCGCAATCTAGTCTGTTTATAAACAATTTTTTTTTTTTTTATCTGATTACAAAATAGTTCTTTCATAGTTATTATTGCGTTTTCCAAAAAATATTCATTTTAAATATAATCTGGACATGCCTAGCTAAATTCATCATCTTTATAATACATTTTTCAAGTCTCTTTAAGGTAAATTAAGTTGAAAACTGTCCATTTTTATTACATAGCTATTAACTTTACGCCCCGAAATTAGACTAAAGTCATCTGAGACCGTCATTTACAACCCCATCATTTCCAAATACCCCAAAAAGTCACGGGTGTAAATGACATTGATAGCATTTTTACCAGTTGTAAAGGACATCTAACTTCCATAATTCATTGTTTACAGGAATAACTGTCATAAAAGGTTAAAGATATGGACAATTCAAATATATTTCATATACATGTCAAAAATATAGGTCGAGAAACAAAAAAAGTATAGCCATTTTTTGTAAAATAAAACAGTTTTTTGCTTCTCCTCAAAACCAGCGTTTTGTCCTTTACGCCAATTGAACCCAAAGGTATCGATATATAGTAAATTCATTGTTCTACACATTCTTCTAAAAGAGGAGACGGTAACTCTTCATCCCAGTCTATACCTGCTAGCCATAACCGTTGAATGAATATTTTAGCTTGCACTATGCTGGGTGCAATCCATCCCAAAGGATCATAAAGCTTTGCTATATCTGAGGTAACCTTTCTTTTAGTTACAGGTGCTGTTGGAGGAGGAAGCCGCACTGCATATGCAAACTCATCGTGGCTTCGATCCCAGGTAAGTCCCAAGATTTTGTTTACAGGTTCTTGTTTCATCTCTATTTTCTTGTGTTCATCCTTTCCCACTATGCTTTCTTTGATTTTCTCCAACATAACTTTACTATTGCTTGACAATTTTTGTAATTCAAATCCTCCTTTGCTTAATAATGCTTTCATTTGCCAATACATCTCTATTGCTTCCTCGTCTGATTGACATCCTGACATCAAATCGTCCATGTAAAAGTCCTGGCGCACCCGTGCTGCGGCCAGAGGAAACTCTTCACCTTCATCAAGAGCTACCTGTATTAGACTCTTGACCGCAAGGTAAGGGGCTGAGGACGTCCCGAAAGTGACTCGTTTTAACTTGTATTCTTTTATGTCGTCTTCTGGGTTTTCTCTCCACAGAATACGTTGGTATTTCGTGTCTCTCTCATCAACTATCACCTGCCGATACATCTTTACGATGTCAGCTGTGAAGCAAATTGGATGCATACGCCATCTCATGATAATGTGGCGCAACTCAGACTGTAACGTGGGTCCCACCAGAAGATCATCATTCAAAGCCACTCCGTTTGAACCCTTACAGGAAGCATCAAATACTATACGTACCTTAGTGGTATCTTTGTCTTCACGCACTACGGCATGGTAAGGTAAGTATAGTCCCTTTTCATTAGATTCCTAGACGGTGATAGACGTTCCATGTGATTTAGTTCCAGATATTCATGAAACACCTTGTTATACTCTGTTTTCAGGTGGCGATCCCTTTGAAGCTTTCTTTCCAGGGAGTGAAATCTTCTCAATGCTATCTCCCTGGAACCACCATCTACACAGGCTGGTTGTTCATCCCGGAACGGTAATCTAACTACGTAGCGCCCGTCCTCATCCCGTGTAGTAGTCGCTTGGTATACTTCTTCACACCTCTGCTCATCAGGTGACAATATCTTTGGTGTGTTGCTAGGTTCTGATTCCAGTTCCCAAAAAGACCTTAGCAACTGGTCTACCTGAGTATGCATGCTGACTAGCGTGCATGATACGTTCGTTTGTGACCCAACTTGCCCACTTAAAATCCAACCCAGGGTTGTATTTTGTGCCACTGGTGAACCCTGTGAAGGACATCTAATTAAACCTGTGTCTATGATCTGCGCGTAAACTTCTGCGCCAAGCAGCATGTCTATTTTGTTGGGGGTGTGATACTCCGGATCTGCAAGCTCGAGATTCTTAAGCTCTGGCCAGGAAGCAATAGCCACCTTTGCAGCTGGTAAGTACGAAGTGAGTTTGTCAAGGACATATGCTGTAACCCGAATTACATATCTGGAATTGATACGTGATGCAATAGTCACTTGAACGGTTGACTTTGATACGACATTCTGCTTCCCTCCTAAACCAGATATAACACCTTTGGCTGGGGTTCGTTTTAACCCGAGTAATTGAACCGCGGCCGAAGTGATGAATGACGCTTGTGACCCTTGGTCAATGAGTGCCCGAAGTAAATGACGTTCTTCCATTTCCCATGTTTTGGCTTCTACAACCGCCGTAGCCAGTAACACCTGCTGGGTGACTTCGTTTACGAAGTGATTCATGATACTGGTACCCGGTATAGCCTCTTCCGATGAATTGGTGACTTGTTGTGTGTGAACTTGTGCCATAGTTGGGCGTTCGGCTGGCTCTCCGTTGCCGAACGCTTGCTGTTCACCCTTTTGATGTAGTAGCGAATGGTGTCTCCTATTACAGATTTGACAACTTTTTGTATTTTTGCAGTACTTGGCCGAATGATTGTTACCCAAACAGTTGAAACATAACCCATTGGTTTGGACAAAGTTACGCTTTACATCGCCATCCAAGTTAATGAAATCTTTACAATGTATTATACGATGTTCTCCTTTGCAATAACTACATGATACATTTGTAATATGAAGATTAGCAACCCTTTGCACTGGAGTACTTTTGGCATAACTAACATTATTTCCTTTATAATTAGTGTTATTACTGGTACCCCTTGGTTTATGAACATAGCCTGGTTTCGGTTCTAAAAATTCTAATGCATGAAATCTCGTCAACAAGAAATCTTTAAACTGCTCTAAACTCGGTAACTGATCTAACCCTGATACAGATTCACTAACTTTACTTTCCCAGTTCTTACGACTTTCAGCATCTAACCTTTGACTAACAATGTAAATTATAATAATATCCCAGGTACCAGTGTCTATACCAAGACTCTTTAAGGCGTTTAAAGTTTCAGTAGTACAATCTAATAGATTCTTAATATCTGTGGCAGACTCAGTTAGAAGCGTCTTTTGCGAGAAAAATCTTTTTAATATGCTATTCCCTAAATATTGTTTGTTATTGTACCGACATTCTAACTGGGTCCAACACTGACTGTAACTTTCGCTAGTAATAGGTATGTGTCGTAACAGTTGCTCCGCTTCGCCTGTCAAATGCGCCTTCAGATAATGCAACTTTTGCACGTCATCAATGTCTTTGTTTTTGTGGATGAGTGAAGTAAATAAATCCCGGAAACTCGTCCATTCTGTATATTTTCCCGAAAAACTTGGAATTGATATCTTTGGCAATTTTACTTGACTCGATTTTGATATGCTCGCTGATGAATTGGAACTAGTACTACTGGATCCTGCCGTTAATCTGCTAAGTGCACTTTTTAGCTCGCATTTGTAGTCCATATATAGTTCGTAAGTCGCATCATACATATCATCCTTCATATATGCACTATTTTGTAATGTTTCTCTGTCAGGTGTCGTTAAAAGCTGCGTGTGCATGCGTGAAAACTGTTGCCATAGCTGCTCTAAGCTTTCCAACCTAGTTTCTATATACGAGATATTGATGCGATCCTTGGGAGACTTTTTATAATTACTAAATGCCTTCGCGATACGAGCATTCTGATCCGTCTGTAGACTTATACTTGCTTCAAACTTACTCATCTCTTCAAAAAATTACAAGTCCCAAATGTAAACAAACTTCAAATTTTCTAAGTCCCAACCCTTTCGACGCATAAGACCACAAACGCGAAATACCAACCCGAGGTTTTTTGGCGTTTTGCGGATTTATAAAAATGATAACGCTAAATACCAACTACGTAAAATGCCACAAACGCAAAACACCAACCGGACGTTTTGTGGTGTTTTGAGGCCTTATTAACTTTTTGGTGTGGATACACACCTAGGTATTATTATTTATTTCGTATTTATTCAAAAAGTATAGATATGGTATTATTATTCTTTTTGTTTCTTGTCTCATAGAGTCTCGGGCTCATACGTCCCGGTCTTTTGAAAGGCTTGCTTGGGGATATGGATCCAACACGTAGAGGCCCCTTGGAGAAGTTGGCTGTGGCTGTAGCCCTGCTGGGACCCATTCCTGATCATATCAATAAGATGATACATCCATGAACGGGTCCCAGCAGGTGATTGAACTATTGCGTTGATATGGAAAAGAAAAAACCGGGTTATTAAAATGGCGTATGGGTAGACTCTTTATTTGGGCTATTGCAATAGTAAAATGTCACCCGCCGTAACCATCAGTGCGACTATTACCTATGGTGGGTGGTGACTCGCCCTTCAGTAGGTGGGCCCCGTAATGCCATCGTGCCGATGGCCGGAAGCAACACGAGCGTGAGGGTGAGGGGGTGTCGAGAGGTGTGCTGCGCTTTCTCCGAAGTTACGATGCTCTTTAACACTTCCACCCCTGGAGCATATAGCTCTAACGCTTCTCTCTGGGCGGCCAATGAAGGCAAGCCAGAGCTGAGAGTCCTACGGGTTCTCTTGGGTTTCCACTCCGGCCGATGAAGGCACACCGGAGACGGGGACCCTGACCGACTCTCTGGAGATCTCGGGTCCGTGGGATCGTCACTCCTCAACAGCTCGCCACAAGCTGCCCTGCGGGCTTATTATTGTTATAGTATTATTTTTCATATACATATATGGTATTTAGCGTGATTGGTATTTTGCTTAAATTCATGTTAGCGTTATGCGTAGTTGGTGTTTTGCGTAGTTGGTATTTTGCTAAAGTGGTTTTTTGCGTAGAGTTGGTATTTCGCGTTTGTGGTCTTATGCGTCGAAAGGGTCCCAACTTCACTCTTGAAAAAATTACAAGTGTTTTTAACTTTGTTTATTTCGCTATAAAATCGGGCATAGGTTCCCCGTCGGTTCACTTTTTCTTAAACTGCTAAGTTGTAAACACTTGTATGAATTATTGGACTTCTTCGCTATAAATTATTCTAAGTCTTTAACACTTGCAAAATTTCAGTTTGTTGATCTCTGATTTTTCTAAGTCCAAAATTGACAGTTTAAACTTCAAATTCAATTTGACAGCTGACAGTTCCAAATTTTGACAGGTAGCGAAAAACGACACTTCACAGATAAAATATAAAGTACTCACAGTTTTATGTCTTCTTACACTTTGCCAAACACTGCACTAGTACTTGAACCTCCAATTTGAACTTCCTGCCAAGTTGCTCGCCTGTGACGTCACTCTACGTCACGACGCTGCTGCCTCCGTTGACTGCACCACCGCTGGATGCTGCTGCTGGAAGGTTGCACCCTCGACAACAATCCGTTGCCACTTGGTACAGGAAAGCACTAAGAAATTGTATAAGGCCCAAGGTACACCCGGTTCGAAAAGGACCAATGTATGCAATGCACCTGTACTACTTTCAAAACAGGGCGCCCTCTATAGTGATCGATATTGAAACAACAAACATCTCATAAAACTGAGTAAAACAAACGATAGCGTGATGCAGCCGTAGCCGGTTGTCGGGTCAGCGCCATCTAGCGTGCAATTAAATAGTTATAATCACTATATAAAACAAACGTTAGCGTGATGCAGCCGTAACCGGTTGTCGGGTCAGCGCCATCTAGCGGCCGCTTGGCTTATTATAATTTATATGAACGCAAACACACATACAAAAAGACAGAAACGGCCCGTATCCGCCCATGGGCCCTGAGTCACGTAGCAGCTCGGATCGCTGGTGAAGAGCTCCATATGATTTTGAAACAATCGGCCCGTTCCTGACAATTTCTAGTGAGTTTAAACCGTGTTCATAATTAAGTAGCAGGGAGTCGATGGATGCGGTGTGCGGGATCGCACTTTGTGACGAACTATATAATTCAGTAAATAAAGGAGTTTGACCTTACAAACGGTCCGGTAGATTTGAGTTTTTATATGTTGTCTAGGATGGTTAGTCAGTGTTTAAAATGCAAAATGCACAATCCCCCCCCCCCCCCACGGCGCCTGCCGCCACATTGAAAAAACCGGCACGTTCTTCATATTTTTGCTCATATCTTCCTTTAGGAGCATTTTAGCTAGAAGAAAGCTGTAACAATGTTATAGAGAGATAAATTTACTACATTCTCCATTTTATATTTTGTTTCTAGGACAGATAGTTACGGAGATATGCACATTTAAAAAAACGTTTTTTTTCCAACTCAAAAACAAACTTCTGGATTATATCTTCGTTTAGGAGCATTTTAGCTAGAACAGTGCTTGACCAATGTTGTAGAGAATAAAATTTGCTATAATTTACATATCAGATTTTGTTTCTGTGTACCAACTTGCTAGTGACAGGTTTTGAAGAAAAAAAATATATAAAAAATATTATTGTATTATATTATCACTAAACTGAGTTGAGACTAACTAGTAAATAGAAGTAAAATGCAAAGTTTTTCGCAATGAATACGGCATGTAAAATTTTCCGACACGATATAATCCGTTTAAAATTGTTTCATTAATGTGTGACAGTCGCGGAAACCGAAGAAAATACCATACAAAATGTCGTCAAGGTAAATTATTTCGTTTACCGACTTGTAATCCAAAGCCGCAGTCGTATTGATCTTTTCTAAAACTGTTATAAAACTTGAGTGGTGTTAAAAAAATCATTTAATAACTTACTAAAATGTGGGCTGCTTTTTTTTTACAAAATGTTTTGTTTTTACTCACATGTGCAAAAAGATCTTATGAAAGTCGTAGGTATACCTACGCCTGTCTTTATATACTCGTCTTCATACATTCCTCGCATTACAGGCTCGAACTGCAAAATAGTCTCTTGTTTAATGAATTTAACACACTCAAAATGATCACTAAATCATAGCATCTGTGTTCAATGTTCATGAACAGGCTAAACAGCTGTTTTTTTTTTTTAGTGGTGTATTTTTTTATTGCATTGCATATGTGTGAAAGCAGCACTATACATGCCTTAGCCGTGAAAGGGCTTGCCGTATCACTATCCTGCCTCCCCACGGTCGGCCGTCTGTAGCTATTCACCCGGCAAGCCCTTATTTCCCGGCGTCTGCAGTAATGTACTATTGTTCCCAGGTATGCTACCCGAGCGGCGCTGTCGTGAACGAAGGCAATGTCCTCACCCCCACCCAAGTCAAGGATATCCCCAAGATCGCCTGGAACGCCAGTCCTGACAAGTTCTACACCGTCGCCATGATTGGTAAGTTCACATCATCGCCATCATCATTTCTCCGGGGGCAGCGTATGGCAATGAAGATCAGGGATGTGCCGTTCTCGGGAGAGAATTTTCCCAATTTGATAACCATAGATGTTCATTGCCATACGCTTACCCCAAAGTACGGCCACCATGACAGGTCAGCCAGTCAGTTTGAACCAAACGATCTACGTATAAGCTCTGAACTCTAAAGATACCCAAAGGTACCCAAACTAATTTACCTGCATCCCTATGATGATATTTTTTATGCCGCAATACCACTTTCACGATAACATTTTGTATACCTATGATAAACACGACTATCATAGACTGCTGGATATGATGATATATAACAGAAAATCAATGGTTTAAAGAAAATCAAGAGCATCTGTTTTAGTTACTACTAAAACAGTTTTTGAATTCGTTTTTCAGTCTTCGACTATTTTCCAGTTGACAGGATGGAGTGAGTTAAATTCACCTCGAAGCAGAAATAACAAACATTCATCCTCCTAGCCTTTGTCCCATATCTTTGTAGAGAATGAATTCTCAATCGGGGTCGGCTACCTAAATCCCAAGATGTGGCGTAGGCACTAGTTTTTACGCAAGCGACTGCCATCTGACCTTCCAACCCAAAGTGGAAACTGGGCCTTATTGGGCTTAGGTGGTTTCCTCACGATGTTTTTCCTTCACCGAAAAGCGAGGGGTAAATATCAAATGACATAAGTTCCGTACATAAGTTCCGAAAAACTCATTGGTACGGGCCGGGTTCGAACCCGCGACCTCCGGGTTGAAAGTCGCATGCCCTAACCACTAGGCTGAAATAACAAACGCGGCCCTAAAAACCACTAAGATTCAACCCGTCCTTTACAGTCCTACCAGTTGTGCCAAAGCATTTGCAATCTTAAAACCCTTGGCTTAACTGACAGTGACGTAATTACCCGCTCCGGTACACAATAGCTGTTGGTCCAAATCCGACAAGATGGTAAATTCTTAATTGTGTTTAATCTTTGTACCAACTTCATCCTCCTGTTCGCTCCGGCGCTGGACCGTTTTTGCCGGTTTCTTTAAGGACGTCAACGAGCAAATTACATAACTCGACGACAACGATAGCCAATTTGGCAATTCGCTTAGGGACGGGCTGTTTGATTGGATAATGGTGTTAGGACTGTTAGGGTCATTACCACAGATTAAATAATATCAGCATTAGGCAGGTATTTGTATCTTTTTGAGTAGCTTTAAAGGTCATCGACCTTATAGATAGTTTTTCTGCTCTTACAGAAAAATCATGACCTGCATACATACTGACTTCACCATACTAACCCGATTGGATTAATCGCCCTGTATTTTATTATTTTTTTGTGAAAGAACTGCATATCATGGATACTTTTAACTCCTGAAGAAAAAGTGGGGTGTTATAAGTCCAACATGTTGTATCTGTGTGTCTGTCTGTGGCATCGTACTTCCCAAACAGATGGACCAATTTAAGTGTTTCTTTAATTGAAAGACGTTTCCGTCGAGATGGTTTTGGCTTGGGTTTAAACGCCTACCAAATATGATTAAACGCCTACCAAATATATTGATAAATTACTACCAATAAATTCTTAATGCTCACCAAAACGGATGAATGCTCACCAAATAGTGTACCCCAAACTATTCAATAAATAAAGCAAATAATTCTTTTTCTTACATCCTATAAAAATATATGCACACCTAAAAAGTTAATTTCAGACCAAATTATCTAAATTACTGTTAAATGGATGTCACCAATATTTCATATTATTACTTCCATTTTAGTCATTTTTGCTGAGGCAAAAAACTAAATGCTCACCAAAATGGCTTTTTTCACCAAAATTTCAAATAAGTGCTAGGCGGCTAAAACTCGGTATCGGGGGGCTCTCGGGGCTCAAAAATATGAATCTGAAATCTTGTCCGAAAAGTCGGTCAAATTCGGAAAATATCGAAAAAAAACGATTCAAAATTTCAAATTGGTGCTAGGCGGCTAAAACTCGGTATCGGGAGGCTCTCTGGGCTCAAAAATACGAATCTGAAATCTTATCCGAAAATTCGGTCAAATTCGGAAAATATCGAAAAAAAAAAACGATTCAAAATTTCAAATTGGTGCTAGGCGGCTAAAACTCGGTATCGGGGGGCTCCCGGGGCTCAAAAATATGAATCTGAAATCTTGTCCGAAAATTCGGTCAAATTCGGAAAATATCGAAAAAAAAACGATTTGTATGGAGAAAATTTCAAATTGATATAGCATAGCTAATAATGACTACCGCACATTATGGAGCGTTTTTTAGGGATATATAAAAAAAAACTAACCTAACCTAACCCGGCCGAGTCGGATCTGCTCTGAAAGGTGATCAGGATTAGATGGTTACCTAGCTGAAACACTAATTTATGAAAACAATATTTGGTGAGCAAAACATCCATTTTGGTGAGCAAAACATCCATTTTGGGAAGCAAAAAGATATTTTTTGGTAATCATTTTGATGTTTTATGAAAACAATATTTGGTGAGCAAAAAATCCATTTTGGGAAGCAAAAAGATATTCTGACTCAACATAAAATTATTCTGGTGTAATGTGTATCGATTTTGGTACACAAAATGATTTAATTTGGGGAGCACTGTATAGAGTGAATTTATATTAAATGGAGGCAATTCAATTTATTTGGTATTTAGTTTTGGGGGTATAAAAGCCATTTTGGTGAGCATTTAAATTGTACCCGATGGTTTTTAGCTATGTTTGGTGGAAATAGGACCAGTAGTTTCCAAGATACTCAGCTTTAATTGGAACAAGTGTAGTAGCATTTAGTTCTAGTAGCATTTAGTCACTCATTGAATGACAGCCTCAAGAAGACCAGCTACTTGTGTCATGTCGGGGGTATTTTTAGTTTTAATTACGTATTAACATATAGTAACATTTTCCTCCGCAGACCCCGACGTGCCCTCCCGCGCCAAGCCCATTCTCCGCGAATTTCGCCACTGGCTGGTTGGCAACGTGCCCGGCGACAGCGTGGCGGCCGGCGAGACCCTCTCCGCCTACGTCTTACCCACGCCTCCGCCGACCACCGGCCTGCATCGCTACGTGTTCCTGGTCTACCAGCAGCCTGGGAAGCTGACCTTCGACGAGCCGAGGCTGCGCATCACGTGAGTTACTACGCGTAAAACTCGCTAGAACAGCTTTAGGCCTCTTCCAGCTTAGATGCACGGTTTTACCCCTCCTCTCGAGATTATTAGTTTACGAGGAACCCTGACCGAAGAAACTGACTGGGCCGGGCGCAGGACCGGCAATCCAGATGTACCGGGTTCGATTCCCGGTCTCATCCACCAGGTCCAAATTTTCTTTGAGCTTTGATCTTTTATATAAGTATCTATATAATATATAAAAGAAGAAGTCCTGACTGACTCATCAACGCACAGCCGAAACTACTAATGTTAGAGAGTTGATTTTTGCACAGTAGGTTACTTTTATAACGTGGGCTAGGGATAAGAAGGGATTTTTGGAAATACCACCCCTAAGAGGGTTAAATAGGGGTGCAAAGTTTGTATGGGGGAAACTTTTTTTTTTGAGCTAGAGACTTGAAACTTTGTAGAAAGATTACTTATTCAAAAACACAAAAAGTACTTTCAGCGTTTTGGAAAATTTCACCCCTAAGGGGGTTAAAAAGGGGTGCAATGTTTCTATGGGAGAAACTTTATTTTTTGAACTAGAGACTTGAAACTTTGTAGAAAGCTTACTTAATCAAATACAAAAAAAAGTAATTCCAGCGTTTTGGACAATTTCACCTCTAAGGGGGTTAAAAAGGGGTGCAAAGTTTGTATGGAACACCGCCAATGTTGTTTATAAAGAAGTGTTACGCTAAGGTTATCAGTTTATTTTTTTTTTATTTCCTGTCTTCTACCCAGTGACTACGTCCTTTTTTTAAAAGGAACTTGCACCCCCTTTTCTATGGTTGACTGTCAACAATATTTTCTTAGTGCTGTCTCTTATTAATTGTGTTCCAAACTTTATGTGTTCCTATATTTAGTGAGTTGTCTATCAGCACATGAATAATCTATACTTTATATACCTATTCTTACTTTATTTAGCTTCTTGAGAAATATAGAGAACTGTAGCACAAGAATATATTGAATCACTCTTCAAACAATCTACTAGCCTGTAGAACAAAAATAGTAATCGCATCATTAAATTCACTTATGTGCATTTAGTTTTTAATGGTCACATTTCAGCACTTTCTTTGAACACTAGCCTTTTTAATAACTGGGGTACCTGCTAGACCATTTAGAAACATTTTGGCCAGCCTCGGGAACTCCGCCACACAACTCTTTTCGTTTAATAGCCAGGCCGGCGTGTACAATTACCAGTGCTGCCTTCTTATGAAAAGAGGTCATTATTTATTATTGTTTTAAAATAAAGTTTATTATTTATTATTTTTGAAAGAGATACTCTTCATTAAACTGCCTCCATCTCTCGATTTCCAGGGCTGAGTTTAAGATTGTTTTAACAGCCTTACGATATTTAACATTTTTTTTTAAATCTCACTCATAATAACTAAGATCCCCATTTTCTAACTCCAAATCCACGCGTCGCTCTATATCTTGCAGAGTCATTTTTGCCAAAGATTAAAAGCATCAGGTAACTGACGGAATAAATATTAAGCATCCTGCAAACAATGCCCGTAATCTAATTGGAAAATCTTCTAAAATTCTTTAACAATTGCATATCAGTGTCTGCCACTGTTTGAAATGTAATATGTCTAGACCATTTTAACTAAGAATAAAATTCACTTACCTATTTTAATATCTTTGTCATCATCAAAAATCTACGCGGACGAAGTCGCGGGCGGCCGCTAGTATTTAATATAAAATTTATTGGAATCCCAGCCGGGGCAAATATTTGTGTGATGGACTCGATATTTGTGCTTGGGTCATGGTTGTTCTATGTATTTAAGTATATATTTATCTATATAAGAACGTATATCGTCTAGTACCCATAACACAAGCCTTCTTGAGCTTAATTTGAGACTAGGTCGATTTGTGTGAGGTTGTCAGATATTTATTTATTTATTTATTTATTTGTCTACCCACATTAAAAAAATGAGACAATACATGTTTAATATACATAATTAATAAATTGAGATACTCAATCTCACTTCCTCGACACTCTCGTTGGAAAAGAAAACTGCATAACATTATTGCGGCGTTTGTTTATATTCGAAGCGCTAATAGATTGTAACTTGTAAAATTTACAGATCCGGTGATACCCCCGTTAGGTTCTCTATCAACAAGTTCGCCACCAAATACGGGCTGGGCGATCCAGTGGCCGGCAACTTCTTCCAGGCCAAGTGGGACGTGCCCATCCTTAAGCAGCTGGGCGCTTAACCTGCTGAGCGCCAAAGACGTCTCACGTCGCCGGAAAACTGTGCCCCAGACGCCTAGACGTCATTTGCCGCTATACAGCGTCATACCTGCTATCAGCTTGGCGTGTGGGGCACAGTTTTCCGTCGAGATGAGCGGGTAAGGGGTTAATGCGTTTGAGTTTGGATCTTAACAAAGCATAATTGAACATCGGTTTGCCCTTTATAGACAAATGTTCCATTTCATGGACATATCATTTAACCAAAACTCATTAACAAATACCTAACTTAAAACAAAGCTCGTATCTCATTGTCAATCTACTTACTACGAGATATGAGGTTTGAAGAGCAGCGACAGGAATTTTATTGAGTTTTGTTGTCACCAGGCGATTTCATCACAATATTTTTTCTCTAAAGCCATATATTTTATGAAAAATACTACAGGGAAAAAACCTATGAAATGAAGCTTTTGTCTATAAAAGGGAACTGAACATCACGGCTGATGGCATGATACATTCTTGAATAGTTGAGGTTACGTACGAATCTTCAAATGGACGAAAAAAAGTTCCTCCAGAACCAATTAGCAGTTGTTCAAGATTTTTGCAAATTTGGGAAGAGTCCAAAATACTATCTTTACGAACAAAGTCTCAGAATCCTTTGGACGAAGTGTACAACCCCTAATTTTTACCAATGGAACTATTATGTTTCTGAAAACGTGGCTTAAAGTCTGCAAAGATATATTGTTACGATTCACGAATGTGTCAATAATCAGTAAGAATTTTAAGACTAGGTATAAGGAATGTTTTTTGTATTTTTTACAAACTGGACAGAGCTTCCAATAGTGGACATAATACGGTATTCGATAACAGCTCAAATCAGCTACTCTTTATGAAATGTCAAAACGATCTGTTAGTATAGTATGCAGTTTCTATGAAGACTATACTGGCTTGTGACGTCATAAAAATCAATAGTCCAAACACGTATTCTTTTTTTTAGTTTTTGTCGATTGAAATATAATATCCAAAAGTTAGTGTTAGTGTAGATATTTGTTTCCGTGTATTTTTCTATGTGTTTAGTAAATTTTACAATTTTCCATTGTAGTCAAATACCGTAGTAGCATAATAACATATTATTATGATGTGGAACATGAAAAAGCTTGAGGATATAATATAAAAGAAATCTTAGGATGCGGCAGGAACGTTCTCCAAACTTAAATGTTAAGATCCAAAATAGATTTTTAAGAATTTGTGTTCGTTTGTGGTAAAATAATTGTAAAAGCAGTTCTCATTTAGTTAATAAGTAATCATTCATTCTGTGGTTATGGCAATAAATAGTTAACGCAGAATTTTATTGTTTTTTTTTTTCTAATTCTATCGTGTATAGGGGTTTTTTATTAGGACTTGTGGTGTTTCGGTCAAGTGGACACATCTACGATATGAGTCGCAAAACGCATCTTTTTCCTCAAATTACAAAATGACGGGCGAAAACGGAGTGGCCTAATCCTGCGGTAATAGATTAACACGTTGAAATAAAACATCAATACTTATCATTAAAAAAATATAGGTCTGGCTAATGAAATATTACTCAAGTTTTGGCGGGAAATTTAAAAATCTACGGCTGGTCACATTTTGTGTAGGTACTAGGAATTATAGTTTTGACACTTTATAATAATTTTGATTTTCTGTGCACAAAAGGGACCTAAATAAATAAGTTAAATATATTATGTTGATGTGCCCGCATAGTCAGCTCACATAATGTCTACCACTATGTACAGTGCAGTCAACGAAAAATCCATCACTAAAAAAAATACATAAATTACTACGCCAAAGGACAATGGGCAAATTGGACCAAGAACCAACAGAGATGAGAGTTAAATCATTAGATAGATATTTGAATATACTTCATTTTTTATTATGGGCACCAAGCTGGATTCCATTGCAGAGCAGAGATATTCCTGTTTGAAATAGGGACATGTGGCGGAAATTGGTACTAACTAACTCATACTGGACAGTGACCAGTGCGTAGATAGTGGCGCCAGAATTATATTACAACGCTAAATGGGCTTAAAGTAGACGCAAATCAGTTAGTTTATTATATTAATACATGAATATTATATTATGCTATCCAAATCAAAGTTTTAATCCCATTAAAAGCTAATTTTTTATTGGTACTTATGCCCTCTAGTATGGAATAGCAAAACTCGTTATTGTCATTTTTCTTGACAGTTTTTTGTTGAAATGGTGAGTAGCGGAACTAATTACATGTCAATAATGCTGTGTCCATACCGTCGCTGATACACGCTTGGAAATACCAAAAAGAAGTAAATATAGGTAGGTGTCAAAAGGAAAGTGGAAGGAAAGTGTATACTCGTTTATTATTTTATCTCTTGCTTATACCATATGGGTAAGAGCGAAAAGTGAATATAGTGTTGATATCTACATTTGGTGTGACGTGTATTAATCTCCATTGTACCAGATATATAATAAATGCATTTTTATTATTCCTCATGTGTATTCTAAATCAATTGTTGAGCGAGGGAAAAGCTTGCTTCTTACAACGCTCGTAATGATCAGTGCGATCTTCATGATAATTGATCAGTAATCAATTACCATTTACAGCATTTTAAGGAGTTCCTTTGGTGATAATTTTCATGCAAAGTAAGCAAGTATATTTTACTTAGACTTCACCTGACGAAAAGTTACTATGAAGTCAAAGAAAGAGCATGTTTCCTAAGAAAATGCATATTGTCTCTCCTGGACGGTCCAAACTGGAAGATCCAAGTTATGATTTTCCGGGAAGAGGTTCAGCGCGAGATGATTCCATTATTTTCGGAAGAGTTTTAATTAATTTTTCTTTATAAAACGTCTCTTTAAGTGTTGAACCATTTGCGTAACCATTTTCAGCTGATGCTCTAGCATAGACAAACTAAAGGGATAACTTTTCACTGCGTCGCGATATAATGGAAACTATATTACCTCTCGATTTGTTCAGTATTTTTTGTGTTATATTTTAAACTCAACGCACACCTATTAATCTGTAATGCCACGGCCTCAACTCAACTCACCACACACGCTAAAGGCTCGTTGGACAAAATGCCGTTACCGTGATTTTTTTCTTCATAAACTTATTTCCTACATGTATGTTATAATATAACATACATGTAGGAAATAAGTTTATGAAGAAAAAAATAAGTATATATAATATTATTATATATACTTCGCTATTAATAGGTAAGTATAGTATGGGTCTCAGGAACAAATACTGCTGTATATTTAGACCAAGCGGGATTTTAAACAGAATACTAGGCAGACCAGATTGCAGTTTGCTTTTTAGACCACTTGCCGTTTCGGCCAGCTATTGTTTAGACGAAATTATACTAACTCCTTTTAATTTATTACCAAGTAGCTTTTGAAGTCCTAAACTGAAACATATACCCGACTCTTTCGCAGAGTAGGTACACCTAGTTAGAAATTCTCATGTTGCAACCACTGCACCAGATAGCCTACTTGTCACTGATGGAAATAAAAAGAAAAGAACAGGTTCCAAGATACTGGTATATTTACATATGCGTAAAATCAAAAGCAAAAAAATGTATGATAAAAATACAAAAAGTATAAAAAGATGGTTGGTTTAGAAAATATTATTTTCTAAACCGAACACTTCCCAAGATAACCACTTCCTAAACCGACCCAGGAAGCCGCTTCCCGGAATGACCACTTCTTATATTGACATTAACCCCTCGTATGCTTAGACGCGTATCCGTGCCAGTTCATGAACTGCCTAAGCAGATACGTTCTAGCGGGCAGCATACAATGACGTAACGCGGACGCACCGAGGTGTCAAATTCTGAATTGGTTGCCGCATACGAGGGGTTAAAGCCAAGTTTCCGGCACGACTACTTTATCCACGAAAGAACGGGTGTAGGATAGAAGATTTAGGGGTTATAAAAAATATGCTTCTACGGATTAAACTAGTTTATTGCTAGCTATTTGTGTCGTATACCCACTCGTATATATAGATCTAATTTTATCTAATACTAAAAAAGGTAAACCATTATGGAGTTATTTGAGTTAAAAAAATGAATTTATTACCAAACTATATACAAAAAAAAAGTTTTTTTGTACACAAAAAATAACGAATGCTTACTTGAAAACAGTGTTAAGCTTAAAAGGTAATTTAGTACATGTGCGCAACGGTGTACTGCCCCGCTCACTGCCTTGGTGCCTATTTATTTTGCCTATTCGGCAGCACAATAAGACACATAATTTTTAGCTGTTATTCCGAGTAGTGGTCATTATGGCAGTGGTTATTCCAGAAATGGTCGTTTTATCAAGTTGTCGTCTTGGGAATTGGTCTTCATGGGAGTGGACAATCCGGGAATGGTCGCTATGGGAAGGGGACTGGTCATTATGGTCATACATAATTATAAAGGTAATAGGTAAGTGTTGTAACTATACAGCATAATTAAGATTTTTTCCTTCTGTTACGGTAATAATAAAAAGTCATTAAAATGATTATATTTTTTGCATTTATTGTACTCTAATACTTTTGTCATTCTGGTACAGTCGTTATAGTTTCTTGCTGGTACTCACTTCCTGGCACGACCCCCGTTTCCTGGGGTCATACTAATTGACCGTAGTTATGCAGAAAGCGACCAAAGTTTTTTTTCATAATGCAAATAGCGACCAAACTCATTAATTGATTAAGACTTAAGTCACTTTGAAAAAAAATGTACCCTGGTCACTTTCTGTATAACTATGGTCAATTTGTCATATCAGTATGACCACGAGGATATACATGTCCTCCTAGTCATACCTACTCACTTTTCTGAACCTCTTGTTGGAAAAACAAATGTCAGTTCATTGAAAAAATAAAAGTCGAGCTAGAAATAACTAGACAGGACTTTGGAAAATCCTGTATTTTTATTACCTTAATATTGGTACTGTTATATACTAATATGAGAATCATAAAAACAATTAGCGAATTTTCATTTTGCATAAAACGTATAATCATAATTTTAATGTATATATAGAAATAATTATTGAATACAACTGTACAAATGGCTGGGGCAGCTGGTTTGACTATAATTATAATATTTAACCGATCTGAACCCTACTCAACTACTCATGCAAGGCTCATACACAAAAAAGTATATTAAGATCGGGTGAATCTAAAAACCCTTGGAACATAAACTCATGCTCAAAACGTACCTACACCACTTACAACTTACCTGGATAGTAACCGATCCCCGGAACTTCTACTTTCTAACACGGCTGCAGTTCCAAATTGTGCTCCCGTTCTTGTAACACCGTTTTTTTAATACTGGTGGCCATTTAACAACAATATTGTCCCCTTTTTTCATTTAATAAATAGTAATTCATCCGTTTTAAATACAACAACATTTCCGTATTAGCTATCGTAAATTGATTGACTATTCTGATATATTACTAAGACAACTGACAGAAAAGTATTTATACATACAAAAGAAAGGAAAAACTTTTTTCTAAATATATGGTGTTACAGTATGACTAGGAGGACATGTAATATCCTCGTGGTCATACTGATATGACAAATATTATGACCACCAGGAAACGGGGGGCACGACCACGCGATTTGTTGGTAATCTGGGAAGATATCAATGATAAAATGAGTAAAAACTCTAAAAGAACTTGTATTCACAACAAAAGACGTCGAAAAATCTACAATTACAAGCGCTATTGTGTTGTGATACTAGTAGTGTTATTGCAGTAAAAGTCTATGTTACCTAGAGTACAATATTTTTTTAGCATTTTCTATTGACATTTTCCCTTTGATTGACATTTAAATATTCTTGGCTTTCAAATGATTCGTGAACGTGCTAGGTAGGTAGTACCTACGACTGTTGGCACAGTCGTTGTGGTGAATGACGAAATTATAAAGGTATAATCTGTTTATGCAAAAATTTTAACAAAAAAATAACCAACTTCAACAAAAACTGTAAAGCCAAAAATAACCCCTTCATGTACAGATTACATTTGAATCACCTTTTTTTAAGTTGGTGTCAAACCACTCAATTATTTATTACTATGAAAACAGATGCCGCGCATGAAGCCCAAGAAACATATAGAGAAGAAGTATATTTTAGTACCGTTATTTATAAATTGTATTTGTCTTGTTTCCTTTTGTAAACTTTTATTGGTGTACAATAAAATATTGTTGTATTGTATTGTATATTTGTTCACGTGAGGTTTGGCACCGACTCAAAAGATGATTCAAATGTAATCTGTACTTGAAGGGGTTATTTTTGGCTTTTCAGTTTTTTTGAAGTCGGTTCTTTTTTGTTAAGATTTGTATTTTTTTGATTTTTAGTGATTCTATTATAATCGGAATTACTTTTACACAAATAAATAACCGACTTCAATGAGCGAAATGGAACATACAATAAGAGTTATTCGGAATTATCCGAGTACACTTTACTCGTATATGATTGTCTCATAGATGATTTTATTAGAACTGTACCAAATTGGTATGAGACCACATAAGAAGCAACAGCTTTCAAATAAAAAAAGAATCATCAAAATCGGTTCACCCATTCGAAAGTTTTGAGGTCATAACCGTAAAAAAAAATAGTCGAATTGAGAACCTCCTCCTTTTTTTTTCATTCAGTCCACCAGAATCCCCTAGCCTGATCCCCCAGCCCGATCCCCTAATGGGAAATGTATCTAAAGTTGTTTATACACTGCAGCAGTAAAAGTTCCACTCCTGACATGCACATGTAAAACACAGATTAGTTTGCCTTATTAAAAACATATATGAATTTCTGGCTCAAGAATGATGATGTTAAAAAAATGTGGTCAGTGAAAGACATCGCACGAAAGCTGGAATTCAATTTTTTTTTTAATGATTGGCCGTCAACGCCCTTATCATTCAATTGATAAATGCACTGAAAAGAGACGCTGAACAGAAACGACGGCAAATCAAGAAAACACGCAGAACGAATGAAATCGCCAATGATAAATTCATCCAGGAAGCACAGCTGGAATTATTAAACAAAGAAATAACTGTTGGACAGTTTTTAGATATAGTTAGGTAAACAAGCAAATAGAATTAAATAGTGGTTCAATTAAATAATAAACAGTACTTTAATAATATGAATTATGTACCGATACATTGTGCTTTTTAGGGTTCCGTACCCAAAGGGTAAAAACGACGTCCGTCCGTCTGTCACCAGGCTCTAATCTCAAGAACGGTGATAGCTAGACAGTTGAAATTTTCACAGATGATGTATTTCTATTGCCGCTATAACAAAAAATACAAAAAATAAAATAAAATAAATATTTAAGGGGGGCTCCCATACAACAAACGGGATTGGTTGCGTTAACTTTGCACCTCATTTGTATGGAGCGCTATACATACCAGGTACAAACTTAACCACTTAAGGATGGCAAGTGTTTGTACGGAACCCTCGGTGCGCGAGTCCGACTCGCACTTAACCGTTTTTTTTACTTATTTTAATACAAGGGATGAGTATCCGAAAATAAAAATCAATGTCAAACGTAATAAGTATATATGAGGCTTAAAAATTATGAATCTGACATCAGGGGATTCTAATGAACTTTGACGTTCATCAGAATCCCCTGGGGGATCAGGCTAGGGGGTTCTGGTGGACTGAATGCTTTTTTTGAAAGTCGGCTAAAATGTACATGAATCTCAAACTATTTTAATGTTCGTATCACAAAAAAAAATCCGCTATGGTCGTGCTGTAATAGTATCTCATATATATTTGTAGTTCTAGACAAACTCAATCTATGCTAACCTACTAAGTCATCGATGACAGATTTTTTGATCAATTTCCATCGGTCATCGTGTCACTTTCATGAAATTGTCACAGTGAATTTGGTTATACGATTGCAAACCCACAACGCATGAAACGGCTTCCGGTTCGTGACTTAAGATGGCCGCATGCGTTTAAGTTTCGCTCTTCATTATTTATTCATTTTTGTTGTTCAATGTGTAGTATTGATAGCGTATTGTGCAGTGATCTAACGTATGAGTGAATAGCTAATGAAGAATTCAACTTGAAGCGTTCATAGCCCTTCCTGGGTCAAGGCCCGATAGTCCGTGTGGTTTTTTGTAAATCGCTATCACTTTACAAAAAGCTCAAGTCACCGTACAACGTTCTTACAACCTTGACATTGGCAAAATTGTTCCAATGGACAGACGCCATTTTTTTTTTTATATAAAAATAGAATAGAACGCATGAAACAATTTTTGGTGTATTCGACGATGAAAGTTTTTTATTATGCGGCGCTGAATTAGAATTCGCGAGTCTACTTTCTGCGACAACGTCCACATAATCCTGACCGGACCCGTCTAGTGCCTGCAACCACTGCAACGTGCGACGTAGAAGTCGGCTCAGGAATTATACCGAAACGAGCCTAGAGGTCTATTTCATGTGCAGAGGAAATAGACTTGAATTTCTAGCTTTAGATTGACCTCTAGCCTCGTATCGGGCGGCATAGTCTAGCCATCCATCTATATCCATCTCAATTGTGGTAAAATAATAAAAAAGTGGTAACGTAATTATCACCTGAGGTCCGGCGATCTGATGTGAAGGCATGCGGCCATCTTAAGTCACAAACCGGAACGGAAGAAATATTATTCTTTTACTTTCAAAGAATTAAATGACAGTGGATTTTTCAACGGTGTCAAAATGACAATGTCGTTTGTTTTTTAAATGTATTTCACAGACTATGGCTTCTGATGTTTTTATTTAATGCTATAGCTAGACTGACGTGTAAAAACCACATTTTGAAAGAAGGTAGCGTGATCTACTCTGCACCAGATGTCACTGCGCCAGCGATATCAGTCTCTTAAAACTATCAAATAACTGCAGAATATTCTGCGCATCACTTTATATTCATGGTCTTTTCTGTATTATATTTTTTGTTGCTGTGTAATAAAGAATTGTTGCATTACAATTTACACATAACAGTACTAATGCCAATATCTAGTGGGCAATAGAACTATAATTTGAGTAAACTTGAAAAATAACTGTAATTACACACTTCTACACGCATAATATGAGGATTATTCTTTGTAATAAAAAGGTACCATTAATACTACAAGCTTAACATACGATATCGTCCATTTAAAATAGTTTTAGCGTTGTATTACTACACTGTCGATACTATCTATGTGGAACTGGTTATAATGTATGCATTATTTAGTTCCAATTTTTGCCACATCTTAACTACAAACACGAATATCTCAGATCTGCAATGGAATCCAGCTTGGTGCCCATAGTAAAAAATTAAGCCTATGTTAATACCTATCTAATAACCTAACTCTCATCTCTGTTGGTTTTTGGTCCAGCCTCCATACAAATTTGCCCATGGTCCTTTCAACTTAATCGGAATGTTAGAACTAATACATAAAGTATCAAAATTATTTATAGAGGACCTACTAAATTGTTTAAATCATAGACAATTGGTGATACCATAAGGAAATATCTGTCAACATTATTTGGCTAGCCAGACTTCTATCTACAAATATTAGTATACCATGCTACAAATCTTCTGGGACACTGCAGCAAAGCTGTAAAGCAGGGGCACGTAGGTAGGTAGTTATAGAACTGCGTCGAAGAAAATACCGGCATAGCGCCTAGGGTTGTACTTCCCCGCGACGCCTTCGTGGAGAATGCTGGGCGGACATCGATCGAAACAATAAAATTATATGAATAACATCAGAATCCCTGCTTATACAGGATGATTCAGGAGTAGACGTGTGCGCCGCGCCGGTTTTGTACCGACGCCGCAGTGTACGCCGCAGCGGCGTGAAATCGGCGTGGCCTTTTGTACTTTGTATTTATGCGCATACAAATAATGTTACCTGTACTTTATATAAAGTAATCTGTGCTTTATATTCATTTATTCATTTAATTACAATGTAAGTTTACAGCATACATGACACCAAAGCACTTACACGATAAATTATTACATAAAAAGAAAACAATACATGTCAAAGAGAAAGGATCATTCAAAATAATAATAATACAAATAATACAATTTTAAAATTTATACATAACAATTAATTCACATTATCTAGGAACTGCTTAGCAATACAGCACAATTGAGCAAAGCGATCAGCAAATATATCAGTATCGCCGTGCTGAGTGAGCATCAGGTATAGCAACGAAATTGCGCGAGCGGTAGGAGCGTGTCGAGCGTGGCACGTGCGAGCGGACACACGCTGCAGCAGGCCTGGCCGGCGGCGTGGCGCCACCGCCACGCAATCTAAATCTTGGGGGACCCTCGTCGGAACCACCAAACCTATCTTTTCCAGCACAGTCGGGCTGTCCACTCTGTGATGGACAATAGACAGGTAGTGGACTAACAATAACAATTTCCTTCTCATCCGTAGCGTGTCTAGCCCCACCATCCCGGTGACAAACAATGAAGGGTACAAGTATGGGTAATACCCATAGGCTTTGCAGTACAACCAACGGGCGAATTTACGCTGTACTCTTTCCACCAACACAGAATATTTATCCTCGTAGGGATCCCAAATAACAGCGCCATACTCCAACCTACTACGGATATAGGCATTGTACAAAACCACAGAAACTCCGACATGGAACTGTTTCGATGCCCTCATGACAAAACCCAAAGCTTTGCTAGCCTGTTTACAAATATTTGTTACGTGTTTATGGAAATCTAATTTATTATCTAAAACTAAACCTAAGTCACGGATTTCGTCAGCCCTTTCCAAACTAGCATTCCCCAGGCAGTAATCGGCTAAAAGTGGTGAGCGCTTACGTGAGAAAGTTATGACCTTGCATTTTGCTGCATTAAAAGGCAGACGATTTGCAACACTCCACTGAGCTGCAGCATTGATATCGCTCTGCAACGCAGCGCTGTCAGCCACACTACTGACGCCGAGCAACAACTTTAGGTCGTCTGCAAAAAGCAAACACTCAGCCGAGCGAATTGCATCAGGCAAATCATTTATCATCAAGAGAAACAATGTAGGCCCCAGAGTACTGCCCGGACTCACCCCAGACAGCGTGCAGTAATCATTTGACTCGAAGCCACCTACCCTGACGTATTGCTGTCGATCACTCAAGTAAGAGGCAAAGAAACTTAATAGCTTTGGCGTGAAGCCCAGTAATGCGAGCTTTCCCAGCAAGATGTCGTTGTCGACCAGGTCGAATGCTTTCCGAAAGTCAAAATACGCAGCGTCGACCTGGCGCCCAGTATCCATTTCTTTGCAGACGTAATCAGCATAATATATAAAGTATAGTAGTAGTGCATTTTTTGTATGCGCATAAATACAAAGTAGTCTACCTCATGCGACGACAGTTGCGCTGGAGCGGTCACGTTTCGAGGATGGCGAAGGGTCGGGTGGCTAGACACATCTTTTACTCTGAGTTGGAGGAAGGCAAGCGAAAGCAAGGCGGGCAACTTCTCAGGTATAAAGATGTGCTTAAGTGCCACATGAAGAGTTGCGATATTGAGCCACTACAGTGGGAGATGCAGGCCGCTAACCGCCCTGAATGGAGATCTTTGGTCAAGAAACACACCAGCGTTTTTGAATCCCGTCGACGTACTGAACTCGACGACAAGAGGGATGAGCTGAAAGCCCGACCACCAGCGGTGATCAGCTATAATTATAATAATGGTGTTTTCTCGTGCCCGTTGTGCTCACGGGGCTTTAATAACAAGATCGGCTACGTTAGCCACAGGAGAGCACACGAACGCCAACAGAGGAGTTGAAGCAGTCGCCGTGGCCGAAAACGGTCAGGATATATATATATATGTAAAAAATAATAATCGTTTTATTTATTTTTTTAATACATGTAACCTGCTTGCTCTGTTGGAAAAGCAGCGAGCGGTAATGTCGATATGACAGGGCTTCGATCTGTCAGTCAATGCCGTGTATTTTACATGTTAAGAAAAGCTAGAAGAATGAATTATTATTTAAAGATAATAAGAGATTGACGAAAGGAAGAATTTACTTTAAATGTCGTTTCTTTGTTTACAGGTTGGTTTTTAGTTGTTAGTGTTTATATTGTAGTTAGGTTAAAGGTACACTTGTTAATAAAATAAATCTTTGTTTACAGAGCAACACGTTGGTTTCTTTCTAAGTTCAATCCTTATAAATGGAAGACTAATAGTCTTATAAAACGACATTTTTTGTTGCGGAAGTTGCTACAATATGGAGAAACTACGGTTTGAGTTTACAATACTGCCCGGGAGTGATGGTAAAACAAATGTATGTTGCGTAACCTCAATAACTACAAGTGCCAATATAAGCTATGCAATACCGGAGGAATTGCAGTCTGTTGGTCACCATAAGGAATTAATGAAGACGGCTGTGTACAATAAAGTGAAAAACAGTCTATCAAAAAGGTATCAAGTAAGAAGAGTATGGATTACTATGACTGAAGACCTTGCAAAAATATACATTGATGGAGAAGGCAATATACAATTTGGTGATCGTTATCTCGAGGAAAGAAGTCAAGATCAGTCCACAACGGAGCCTCAAAAAGAAAATGATACACTTCAAAAAATATTGGAGAAATTATTAGAAAATACAGAAGGAAAACAACAGGATGAACAAAACCTGAAATGTATTGCGGATAAATTTGTGATAGAAAAATTTATCAGTAAACATGCAAACGCCGAGCAGTGGATGGACACTTTTGAGAAGGAATGTGCACGTTTCCAGATTCCTGACAGCAAAAAGATTGAGATCCTTCGGCTTTTTATGGACAAAAGTTGCGCAGACTGGTACAGTTCCATGGTTATAAAGATGACAATGAATTCAGAATGGATCGATTGGAAAAATAAATTTTGTGAGACATTCGCGAACAAGGGGTGGAATTCAGTAACTTATGCATTATTATTTAAATACAGGGAAGGATCGTTATTAGATTATGCCATAAAAAAAGAAAAGCTCCTGCTTGATATGAGAAGGTCCGTGGATGCAGGAACATTGGTAGATCTCATTGCGGCTGGTTTGCCAGAATATGTACTAAACAAAATTGATCGAGAAGCATTGAAGGATACGGTGGATTTGTTTAACGAAGTAAGCAAACATGAACACATGGTAAATAAAAAAAGTTATATCGTAAAGAGACAATATGGGAGTTTCAGGAAAAATATTAAAAGCGAAGAACTTACTCCTTGTACAATTTGTGACAAATTAAATAAAGGTCCTCGTTACCACCCGGAAAATATTTGTTGGTTTAAGCCGAAAGAAGATGATAGGACAAAGAAAAACTTTATTAGACACGTAAATAATTCAGTAATAGAAGCTGAATTAAATGAAAATGTTCAAAAAAACGCATAGTAACACCATTAATATATATTAAACTACTACTGAATGATACGTTGGAAATAGATGGAGTTTATGACTCGGGATCAAATGTTTCTCTTATTAATGCAAGATTATTAAAATTAAAAGGAAAGGGGAACAATTTGAATGAAGAAGATTTGATAACTATTAATGGTGTTAAAAAAACTAGCGGTATGACAAATTTAAAAATAAAGATATTTGAATCGGAGGAAAACGTGAATGTGTACATTATTGATGAACAAGATTTTAAATATGATTTTTTAATTGGGCTAGACTTAATAAAAACCTTCAGATTGAGACAGGATGAAAACTTGAAAATTACTCAGAAAAATATCAAGGACAATACTAATAGTGACGAAGTGACGACTTCTACTACATATATAATGAAAGACACGGAATCAAGAAAGATACTGAATAAAGAAAACATAGAAGAATATAAAATCAATTTTAACGAGAATATAAAGGAACTAGACTTCAAAGTTAAAATAGACCATTTAAATGAGGAACAACAATCGGAAATTAATACGTTAATAAATAAATATAAATCCACTTTTGCAAAACATAAATATGATATTGGTACGGTTAATGGATATGAAGCAAGGATAGATTTGCTGTTAGATAAATATTGCAGTAAGAGGCCTTATAGGTGCACCATCGAAGACAGAAAGGAGATTGAAGAACAGATATCGCGATTATTAGATAATAAACTGATAGAAGAGTCTTATAGCCCATTTGCTGCACCTGTGACATTGGCATTCAAGAAAGAAGAAAACAGACGATCTCGTCTATGTATAGACTTTAGGGATTTAAATAAAATAGTAGTGCCCCAAGCACAACCGTTTCCACTCATTGACGACTTGATGACAAAGACTAGGAACTGCAAATTCTTTTCCACTCTGGATATCAACTCTGCATTTTGGTCCATTCCTTTGAGGATAGAGGACAGGAAAAAGACCGGTTTTGTGACACAAGAGGGACAATTTCAGTGGACTTGCTTACCTTTTGGGTTAAAGACCTCGCCGGCAATATTTCAGAGGATCTTGAGCAATATATTACGAAAACATAAGTTAACGGATTTTGCCGTCAATTACATAGACGATATCCTTATATTTTCGAAATCTTTTGCGGAACATATTGAACATTTGTCACAACTGCTAGAAGCAATTAGGGAAGAGGGCTTCAGACTTAAATTTACAAAGTGTACATTTGCATCTGATCAAGTAAAATATCTGGGCCACATAATTCAAAATAACTGTGTTAAACCATTGAAAGATAACCTGATATCAATTAAAGATTTTCCGATTCCAAAAACGCAAAAGAATGTAAGACAATTTCTAGGAAAGATCAACTTTTATCATGAATATATCCCAAAAAGTGCAATAACCTTAGATCCGTTACATAATTTACTACGGAAAAATCAAAAGTTCGTGTGGTCTGATAAATGTCAAGAAGCATTTGAAACGATAAAAAGCCTGCTATGCTCTCAACCGGTTTTAGAAATTTATGATCCTGATTTGCCAATAAATATTTTTACAGACGCTTCTTTAGTAGGAATTGGAGCTATTTTAAAGCAGACACAGCCTGACGGAAAGGAAAAACCAGTTGCCTATTTTTCAAAGAAACTGAATGAGGCTCAAAAGAAAAAGAAGGCTATATACTTGGAATGTTTGGCCATTAAAGAAGCGGTGAGATATTGGCAATACTGGCTGATAGGTAAACAATTTACAGTATATTCAGACCACAAACCACTAGAAAACATGAACCTGAAGTCCCGCACGGATGAAGAATTGGGTGATTTGACATATTATCTGTCACAGTACGATTTTAAAATAAAATATGCTCCAGGAAAACTAAATGTGGAAGCAGATTGTCTCAGTAGAAACCCAGTCTTAAAATGTAGCGAAAATATAGATGAACAATTGAAAATTGTGAATTTAGTCAACCTAGAAGACATATTAAGAGATCAGAAGAACAATGAAATGATACAGAGTAAAAAAGAAAAACTTATTGAAAGACAAAATATATATTTAAAAAAGCTCAAGACAAAAGAAAAAATAATATTATCTGAAGAATTCAGCATTAAACTTATTAAAAACATACATGAAAAACTATGCCACATCGGAATTCGACAAATGCAAAAAAATATCAGTCCCTATTATACAGCAAAAAACTTAACGAGAAATATAAAAAAAGTTTGTACAGATTGTGATATCTGTATCAAAAACAAATCAAGGGGACAGGACAAATTTGGATTCATGTCGCAGCTGGGCCCAGCAACACAGCCTTTTGAAATAATGTCTATAGACACAATTGGAGGTTTTGGAGGTACAAGATCAACAAAAAGGTATCTACATCTCTTAGTAGATCACTTTTCTAGATACGCATATATCTTAACGTCAAAAACTCAGAGTGCAGATGACTTTATTAAACTTGTGAAGACTTTATCAGAAACTGAAGTTATTGGGATGCTTCTCACCGACCAATACCCAGGAATTAATTCAAAACAATTCAAGAAGTTTTTAGATGAAAAGGGTATACCTATGGTGTTTACGGCTGTGAACGCAGCATTCTCAAATGGCTTAAATGAACGCCTGAACCAAACTATAGTAAACAAAATACGATGCAAGATAAATGAGACCAAGGAAAAAAGAGCTTGGACAACAATAGCTCATGAATGCGTCAAGAGATACAATGAAACAAGTCATTCTGTCACCGGTTTTTCGCCAAGTTATCTTATGTATGGTACAGATGTTACGGTTGTTCCGAGTGAATTAAAACAGGAAAAGTCCCAAAGTGATTGGAGGACTGATATGAAAGCAGCATTGGAGAATACAATTAGATCACATAACTATAACAAAACATTGTTCGACAAAAACAGAAAATACTTTGAATTTAAGGTGGGGGACATGGTATACGTGGAAAATGGAAATAAATTAAACAGGAAAAAATTAGAGGAACTGAAAATCGGCCCGTTCGAAATTGTTGAAAAAATATCGAACTCAATTTACCGGGTAGATACAGGACACAGAAAATCGGAGTCAAACTTATTTCATATAACGAAGCTCATTCCAATTCCTTCAATAAAAGAAAGAAAATAGACGGCTAGAGGAGCCTGCTGAGAGAGTAAAAATTTAGAATAAATTTTCTCGTAACGGGGGAGATGTAAAAAATAATAATCGTTTTATTTATTTTTTTAATACATGTAACCTGCTTGCTCTGTTGGAAAAGCAGCGAGCGGTAATGTCGATATGACAGGGCTTCGATCTGTCAGTCAATGCCGTGTATTTTACATGTTAAGAAAAGCTAGAAGAATGAATTATTATTTAAAGATAATAAGAGATTGACGAAAGGAAGAATTTACTTTAAATGTCGTTTCTTTGTTTACAGGTTGGTTTTTAGTTGTTAGTGTTTATATTGTAGTTAGGTTAAAGGTACACTTGTTAATAAAATAAATCTTTGTTTACAGAGCAACACGTTGGTTTCTTTCTAAGTTCAATCCTTATAAATGGAAGACTAATAGTCTTATATATATATATATATATATAAATACAAAGTGAACAAGGCCACGCCTATTTCACGCCGATTGGCGCGGCCCACACGTCTTTTCAGGAGTCATGAGCAGGAGTTATAGAGGTGATCGGCAGGGCCACACTGAGCAACTTTCATCATGGACTCAGTCACGAAATCCTATGTTTTTTTATAGTTAATTGATCGTTAACTGTCCAAAATGTATGGAACGGCTGTCTATTGTTTTGCGATTTTGTTGTTAACCCCATAGTGAAAGTCGCCGAGTGTAATCCACTCCATCACCCCTATAACTCCTGCTCACGACTACTGAATCACCGTGTATATATAGATAATAAAGGGATATATTTAAATGCACATCTGTATAATTTTTCAGTACACTAGGTAACTCCACTAATTTACTGAATGCATACCAGAAAAACTAATGCTGTGCAAAAAAAACAATTGATTAACTGAACATGTCCTACAAAAAAAACTTAAACATCATTCAAAACGAGATGACCTTTTTAACCGAATTCACACCAAAAATATGGTTCGTACATCGGATATATTTGAAAGTTTCACCAAAAATACTGACTTGCACACTAATTATCCTCGCACTGCACACTAAGATCCGACTCGGCCGGGTTAGGTTAGGTTAGTTTTTTTTTTATATCCAGTAAAACAGTTTTGCAAATACCTTTAAATAGTATATTGAATTCGCATTATTTAGTGTGCATAATTAGTGCGCAAGTCAGTATTTTTGGTGAAACTTTCAAATATTTTGATCGAAAAAAGGGAATATACAGATATCGATTTAAATACATGCCTTGCGGCCATTCTATAGTCCGGTAAACTAAGATCATATAAAAAAAGGCGCTGCGCAACCAAATTAATAAGAATTTCTTTTTCTATGCTAGAAAATGTTACAATATTCGCCATGATTCAGGACTCATGAGCAGGAGTTATAGAGGTGATCGGCAGGGCCACACTGAGCAACTTTCACCATGGACTCAGTCACGAAATCCTATGTTTTTTTATACTTAATTGATCGTTAACTGTCCAAAATGTATGGAACGGCTGTCTTTTGTTTTGCGATTTTGTTGTTAACCCCATAGTGAAAGTCGCCGAGTGTAATCCACTCCATCACCCCTATAACTCCTGCTCACGACTACTGAATCACCGTGTATATAATAAATGCAATACTATACTAGTAACTGCTTGTAAATAACAGTTACCGTTCACACTTAAACCTCTCAACAGACTTCCTTAGATGAAATATTGTTAGATTTCCCGTTCCCGAGAATGTTTCCTGATTTGTATGGGTAAAGAACGTTCTCGAGAACATTTCAGTACATCTCTAAATTTAGAGATAAGTAATTTGAGTCCCGGGAACGAACATAGACATACATTAGTACTATAGTTTTTCATACCGGAAAAAGCAGGGCGGTAGAGGTTTGTATGAGGAAGTATAACTTTTGTGCAACCGTAGTCGGGGATAAGAGTTGGTAGGCCATAATTCTATCGTGTTACGTTAAAACTGTTAAAAGGTCGTATCTTTATACGAATGCATAGGTAGTAAGATACGTCCTTTTGCCGTAGTATGGCACAATTAGGGATCACATTTAAACAAAATATTCATACTTAATTGCTAATGTATATATGTAATATTTACGAGTTTACGAGGTTACGAGTAATATATTGCTTAATCTTAATATCTACAAATAATCTGTACACTGCAGTATTAACGAAGGTTTGTGTAACTGGGTACATATTTTAAGCCATATTGTAAATGGGGTTAAACTCCCAAGCTCTTGTACAGCAGAGGAACATAGTCATCGAACTGTGCGCGGTAAGTTGCCGGCGACGGGAGCGCCTAGGTTGTCCTTCTCTGCATACTTCTTCGTGGACAATGCTGCGCGGCTGTTGAACTAATTAAACTATGTGGGTCACATTAGAATTCTTACTAATATAATAAATCTAAAGGAACCGATTTAGATGAAATTTGGTATGGAGATAATTTGAGTGCCGAGAACGGACATAGATATAGTATAGTTTTTATACCGGCAAAAGAAGGGCGGTAGAAGGTTGTATTGGGAAGTAGGTATTACTTTTATGTAAACTCAATTGAAGTCGTCGGGTAAAAAGTGAATTAGGAATCACATTGAAACAAAATATTCATATAGGTACTTAATTAAAAATGTATTAATTAATATCTACAAATCTTCTGGACACTGCAGTCTTATTCTAAGCTCTTGTACAGCAGAGGAACATAGTCATCGAACTGTGCGCGGTAGAAGTTGCCGGCGACGGGAGCGCCTAGGTTGTACTTCTCCGCAAATTTCTTCGTGGAGAAGGCTGCGCGGCCGTTGGTCGATCTGAGGAAAGAATATTCTTTAGATTCTATAAAAAAAAACTAGAGGCCTGTAATGTTACAGCCGGATTTTCGAAATGTTGATAATGTTCGATTATCATATCACACACTCGACACAATTTTGGTGATAGTGATGACGAGACACATCTACAAAACGGGACCCTAATACTAAGACCACTGTCCATCTGTCTGTCTGTCCGTCTGTCACCAGGCTGTACCTATCTCATGAAACGTGATCGCTAGACAGTTGACATTTTCACAGATGATGTATTTCTGTTGCCGCTATAACAACCATAATAAATATTTCAGTTTGGCTCCCATGCAACAAAGGTGACCGGTTGCGTTAACTTTGCACCTCATTTCTATGCGGCGCTATACATATCAGGTGAAATTTAACTTAACCCGGCTAGTTAATATGAAAATGTCTGTACGGAGCCCTCGGTGCGAGAGTCCGACTTGCACTTGGTCGGTTTTTTATAGTTAGATCGTTCAGTTGTTCTCGGAAATACATTGTTTTTTTGTTGAAGTCCCAAATTAAGCTCAAGAAGGCTTGTGTTATGGGTACTAGGCGACGATATACATACTTATATAGATAAATAGATACTTAAATGCATAGAACATCCATGACCCAGGCACAAATATTCGTGTTCATCACACAAATATTTGCCCCTGCCGGGATTCGAACCCGGGACCGTCGGCTCAGTAGGCAGTTGCTTAACCACTGCGCCAACCGCGTCGTAAAACTTTGTGAAATAGTGATTTTACAGAAACCGTTACGCACTTATGCAAAATATTGCTTACCATAGTATAAGAAGATAACGTATGGCATAATGGCACTCCGGAATTGCAGGCGAGACTTTTGAGGTATTCACGCTATGATTGGTTGATTGGTTGTGTCAATCCGTTTCTGTGCTGCCAGTGGTGTATTATAATACTCCCCAATTCCCTTGTTACTTGTATGAGTGTTTTATATCAATTATTACGACAAAATAAAACTTAGTCAAAGAACATGACAACCGTAATGCATATAAATGCATAATTATTATTTTTTGTACGACTAGCGGCCAACATTTTTTTTCCTTTATTTTGTTACCTAAAGCGGCAACTAATCAGTGACGTAGAAAGTCTCACTGGCCGGAGTCTCGGCGGCACAGTGGCCTATCGGTGTAACTCGTGCGTCGGTGACCTTGTGATGCCGAATCCTTCGACGAGGCATTCACGTGAATGCCCTTCACCCCCGCTCGCGTTCCGCACTCGCCCGCGCTCGCCCCTCGACACGCACACATAGCCGCGAGTTTTGTTACTGCACACAAGTGTCGCTGTCGTTTCTTTTTACGTTATTCTTTGTTGGAGTGTCGTACCTTATTTTCTTATACCATGCCTTCAACTTACTTGTTGGTGAGTCTAGCTTCATCAAAGCTCAGCTTCCCCGGCTGCTTGTACAGTATGTACACGTAGCGGTGGATACCAGTTCCCTTTGGTGGCCCAGAGCCGATGTAGCCCGAGAGAACCTCGCCGGCCGCCACGTTGTCGCCGGGGATATTGCCTACCAGCCAGTGCTGCCATTCGCGGTACACTGGGTCGGGGCCATCGTAGTTGTCAGGGTCTGAAAAAAAGACGATAAATTTTACGGAACATCACCGCAATGTCTCATTTTTTAATGTGGGTAGGCCACATTTTTTTATAATTGTACTTTGGTTACGCATTTCAATTTTTCTGCGTGCTTTGTATCACTGGTTGATATAAAAGACGATAAAGTTATAACAAAAGTCAGTACAACAGTAGTTTTTCATACAGTGCGGAAGCGCTACTTCGATGTTCGATATTCGATCGTCGTATAGTGCCGTCCTTTTCTCAAACAGTATTTGGCATTATTCGGGACGGCACTATACGACGGTCGAATTTCGTTCCAAGTAGCCCTTCAGGACCATAAGGGCCCTTTCAGACGAACGGCACTTTCCTTACAGACGAACGGCACTAGTACAACGGCTGCCGTCGCCACTTGTCGACGGCTGCCGTTGACGCGTTGACGGCAGCCGTCGAGAGGTGGCGACTGCCGTCGAGAGGTGACGGCTGCCGTCGAGAGGTGGCGACTGCCGTCGAGAGGTGACAGGTGGCGACGGCTGCAGTTGTACTAGTGGCGAAAGTGCCGTTCGTCTGAAAGGGCCCTAAAATAGCGACGCTCAACGCCCTCTGTGTCGCGTCTCGAAGGTCCTGTTCGGAACACGTGTAAAGGCTTGCTGGGAAAGACAACATGTGCGCCATCGTTTGGGGAGTCGTGTACAACAAGTGGATAGGTTTGCTGAAAAGATGCCATATTTTGTATCTGCCACAGTACTAGGGTATATCAACTGGAGAAACAACACTTACCGGTGAAAACGAGTGTGTAGAGGCATCGGCGTCAGCCTCGTAAGTGACGGTGGGCTGATCCTTCACTTGGGTCGGGTTCCTTTAGCTGTATCTGCCGCAGTGCTAGGGTATATCAACTCGATAAACAACATTTACCGGTGAAAACGAGTGTGTAGAAGGCATCGGCGTCAGCCTCGTAAGTGACGGTGGGCTGATCCTTCACTTGGGTCGGTGTTAGCTCATTGCCTTGGGCCGCCTCCACGCCACTCGAGTATTTCACCTGAACATATTTTAGAGACTTTAGTATGACAAATACAAATAACATATAAGTCGACGACAAGATTAGCGCAGTTTTGCCGACGGACATGGGTTCCATCCAGGCAAGGACAAAATATTTGTGTGATGAACTCTAATATTTATCCCTGTGTTATGGATGTTAGGGGTCGTCCACATATTACGTCACGCAAAATGTCGACTTTTTGAACCCCCCCCCCCTATGTCACGCTTTTTTGCTATACCTTTAACATGTACTGTCACGTTTGGTATGACCCTCCCCCTCCCCCTTACAGTGTGACGTAATATGTGGATGATCCCTTATCTGTATACCTATACCTATGTATTATGTATACCGTCGTCTCTCATCGAGTAACCATAGTAAATATAATACGAGCATTGCTTAGTATGGGACTGGGCCGATTTATGTAAAATCGTCTCTTAATATTAAACCATTACCCATTTAACCCAGTAGGGGAACCTGAGGAGACTAGATCCCTTGGGAGACTTGTTAAAGTTAATTTAAAATTCAACCAAACGCGATACGTTTTCTTACGCTAGCAACACTCATTCATTTATGCCTAACTTCACGTTCTTTCGTGGCACGTTGTGACTCACCGTCAGTATTTTGCACATGGTGGCCGTTGAAATATTTGTGTCGCGTTGAACTTAATTTTCGGTAAGTTTTAACTTGATTTATTTAATGAAAAGTGAAATAAATGCTATTGTTTTAGTGTGTTTGTTGTTTTAGTCGTTTATTCAAGTGTAGATTGTCATTGAATACGTTCAAATACGTGATAAATAGTTTTGAGTAGCGCATGTTTTATAACAACACTATGTATGGGGAGACTTGAGAACTTTTGATTTGGGGGTGACATGATGTGTCCCCGTGAGGGATCAAGTTTTATCTATGCTAGGATTCATAGAGCTGTCGATGATATATTATTTTCGCCGACTACGACAAAGTTAAAAAGTTGAAAAGGCTCTCAATTAGGGGTAAACAAATCTCCCTTACATGGGGGATACATGGTAAAAGTCTACAATATTGTATTTCATTTAATATTGAGTTAAATTGTAGCATAATATTTCTTGTTTTCATTCGAACTATCAACGAATAGATACATTTTGAATATTTTGGCTTGAAAAGATCTCCAATACTGTAAATTATAAAAAAAATATACTCCAAAATCAAAATGGGGATCAACTAACCCCAGGTTCCCCTACATAACAAAATTAGACATTACATGTTTCATAAGTTTATCGTATCCTAATATTTATTTATATATATTGAATACACGACACGGATTGTACTCTAAACTAGACAATTGTTAGAGAATCCGTAACTTGCATGTGTAGTGTTGTAGGTACATACTTATCCCAAATATAAACAAAAAACACAGAAAATAACAGAAAGCCTTAGTATTGTAAATCATCAAACATGTATGCCGGGCCAAATTTAAGGCTTGAATACCTTAATTCTAGAACTTTATTCTGTAAGTAAGCCACAATTGTACTTTTAAATGTCTGAGTCTACCGGCGGTCTAATTTTGTCTCAGCAATAGGTATTTTTGGTGAGAACAGTGAAATAAATGCGACTATGCTGCGAGCTTGATTGAAACTTCATTGAGTTTAGAATGACGATGACGTAAACTGTCGTTCCTCATTGCTGGGTCTATTACTTATGTATGAATAGACATCGGTAAAATTCGTCCAATATGCGGGAAAGCGGTGTCAAATCGGATTCAAGAAACGCCCTTACGATCGTCACTAAGCAAGTTTCTTGTTTCTCGAAAATGCTTGTTAAAAAACGGCTTTCATTAAGTTTAAGTCAAAATAACTGTTCATAAGTCACCAAAATTGGCTAAATTAAACGAGAGTATAACCCAATTACTTGAATAAGTGTCCGTTTGTAGAACTACATTTGCACCAATTAATGCTACCTTAGAAGGAGCGGAGAAAGCAATTCACTTACATTTTACATTGTTCTCGGTTGGTACTGTTTTCGGAGTTCCGTAAAAGTTGGAAACCATGTCATAATGGTTCTTTATCGTTTAGCCGAATTTCATGTGCTGCAGTGGCGCGGCGTCAAAAATCTACCTGGGCAAGCCGGAGCAGAATTTGCTTATTATCTAAGAACAATAGAGAAAAGTGCTAAACGCTCTAAAAACAGGCAAGCAGGTGTGTATCGGGTTTTATGGAGACGTCATGCCACTGCTGTGCTGCGTCTTCCGTTACTTACTAGAATGGAATTCACGAAATCACACATATCACGGCGTCTAGTTTGTACCTGTCCTAGATCACAAATCAAAATATACTGGTCCATCAAGCGAAGAGTCATATCATTAATATCATTAAAATAGCGCTAAGTTAACAAAACAGACTTACCACATTCACTGCCAGGGGGCGTGGCCTGGGAACAAACTTATGTGACAGTGAACGCATAAATGCGTCGTTGGCAGTGAATGCGTGAAATTGACCCGGCATTGCCCGAAGACGCTGGCAGCATTTCCCCACTGTCTGGCAACGCTAATAAATAGGCACGCTGAGCGAGGAAGCTGCCAGCTCTGCGGACCGCCGTGGTGTCGACCAGTTTTTTGGATCGTTGTTTAAAGAACTGCTAGATGCATTGGGTCCCCACAGACCCAGGGTGACAACCTCGACTGGAATAAATATCCAGAGCTAAAGCAGTGATGAATGACAAACTAGTCAGGCCGGCAGCTATGTGCTCTTCGAATTAGTGAGACAAATAAGAAATGAGAATATTTAGGAGGTCTAGATGTATCGCATCTTACACTTCGATCATTGATTTATTAGTTAACTCGAGTTCGGGTTAGGTAGGCATCGCGCTTTTAAGCAGTTTGAATATATTACTTTGCTGTATTTTTACGACGAATAACCGCATCCGTAAAACGTAAACAAAGGACCGTTATTTTAGATAGCTACTTACTTTGCTTAATCGAATTACTTAAGTCTCAAGCAGTCGATCTTATCAGTATTTGCAGTCATAAATAATATATGTGGTCTCCTGTTGTGGTGAATGGTCGATACTAAAAACATAGATAAACTAATCCCGCTCATTGCCAATGCTAATGCTTATTAGGTTATAGTTGCCAGCAAACGTTTAGAACAAAAATTGGGCAAGTGCGAGTCCGACTCGCGCATGAAGGGTTCCGTACCTATACATATCTATAACAAGTTTGTTGTATGGGAGCCCCCTTAAATATTTATTTTATTTTATTTTTAGTATTTGTTGTTTAGCGGCAATAGAAATACATCATCTGTGAAAATTTCACTGTTCTTGAGATACAGCCTGGTGACAGACGGACGGACGGACGGACGGACAGCGAAGTCTCAGTAATAGGGTCCCGTTTTTACCGTTTGGGTACGGAACCCTAAAAATGGCGGATCTGCGCATGTACATTTGTAGGTACGTAAATCGGCTACTGCGCAGTCAAGGTTATGCTCAAAAAGTTTGCCGGCAGCTGTATCTCCTTTCTCCTGTGGCTTCAACAAAGAAGCTTTCCACCGTTTTTCTCCAATTTAAACGACATATATTTCAGGAAACTTTATACCCACAGAAACAGCAAGCTACTAAACTTAAATTGGTTACCTACTATTAAGTTTTTATTTTATTTGAATGAGTTCTTATCTTGAAATTAAAAAGTAATTGCCCTTGCAAAATTATTTGTAAAAGTATTCTGTCAAAGTTGAAATAGGTAATGTCCTAGACTGATTTTGTATAAAACATTTTGTTACGTGGGGGTATAATTTTGTCATCAAAAATATCGTCGACCGTAGGTTCAATTGGGGTAAGGGACAAAATACGATTTTTCAGGAGAGGCTGACAAAGTTTTTTTTTTAACTAAATCGTTCATAACTTTTTTTGTAGTGAACCTTTTTTGGGCCTGATTTCACACATACTCTTGTATTTTAGTGTTATGTTTATTTATGTAGTGCTCGTTTTAATAATTTAGATATTATAGAAAATGACATGTCCCTTACACCAACTTATTTCGCTGCTGATGTCCCTTACAGACAAAGTATTCTGTAGTCTCGTCCCTTACCTTAAATTTACCTATTCATGTATCCACTATATTGATGTAGAAATGGCGTAAGGGACTAGTTGAGATTATGTGTGAACGAAAAAATAGCGTAAAGGGATCTTTGTAAAAATAAATAAGTACATACCTTTGACGTAAGGCGTATCTTAACACCGGAAATCTTTAAAACATTAATGTAAGAGGTATATAAATGTATTGAAACAGTGTGAGCATTTTTTGTGTGACCGTTACATGCAATATTTGTATCGTTACACGTAACGTTTCTATCGAGTGGAATAACCCGCATTTTAATTTATGTTTTTCTTTTTAATTATAGTCACATGAATTATTTTTCAGCCTCTATGATCGAATACTGAAATAAACAACCAATGTAATTTATACAGCAAAATTATTAAAAGTTTAGGGCTTGTGTTGAACGATGAAAGTTACAGAAGTAAATACAATTCAGAAATAATCATTTTACATTTGTACTTTTTAGGAGTCCTGTTAGACAACATAGTAGTTGCTCACAATTCAGTGCCTCCAGTTAATAAGGGATAACTCAAAAACGGCACTTTTCAGAAGAGACAAAAAACAATTTTTCAATAGTAGATATTTAGAACTTGAACTTTTTAAGGATTTTTATACAAGCTATAGTGTAAGGATTTTATTTTATAAATAAATAACTAATGTGCTGGCCCTATAAATACATTTTTTTGTAGTTATAGCGTTTGTTCGCGAGTATTTAAAGACATAACTCAATTTATTTGCAGCAATTTTATTTTATGAACGACGTGCAACGAAACGAAACGATTTATTCTATTATTTAGTATGGTATTTTATAATTAATTACTACTTTCAAACTTGAAACTTGTTACCTAAGGAGTCAAACGAGGCTGTATAATCAATATCAACATCAATGTCAGTCAATGAATAGCAAGAGCTCTAGTGCGATCCTTTGATTTCTCAACACTTATCGGTAGAGGAATTTCAGATAATGACTATTAAAGTGTGTCATACCTAGGAATGCCTTTTAATTGACAGTGAAAATTTTCCTTTGCAATTCATCAAGTACCGAGACGATTTTAAGATTTCCAAACTCAGTAGGATTACCTTATAGTTATCTATAAAGTTTTACCCATGTTGACTATCCGGCCTCATGTACCTAATTTCAACTCAGCTAGTCTGGAAAGTCAATCTAATCTTCCTTGAGATATTTTTAAACATATAATGTGTAAAGTTAATTAAAAACTTTTAATAAAGAACGTGTTATTACCTCCTCCAGTATTCCATTGGTAATTGTTTTTTTCGACAATCTTAGCCCACTTTTATAAACTATCCGCTCAACAAAACACTTCACGGGTAGAATAAGATTCACGAGCTGCCGACAAAGAGTTCAGTACTTACTGTCGTTCAGAGACGCCGAACTGACAAATTATACCTAATAACATAAATAGACACATACATTTCTCGGTGGACTAATTACGAAATTTGCTGAACTGACGAATTATACCTAATAACATAAATAGACACTTACATTTCTCGGTGGACTAAATTACTAAATTTGAAATTTTCTTACTACTTAAATTTATTTGAATACCTTCATTTATCGTGAAAGTTTGCATGTAAATAAGTCAAACTACGCTAGTAGTTTAAATGACTTAGTAAAGCCAAAAATTAACATCCAGTTTACACAGATACCCGTATAAACAAAGATTATAAAACTGATGAAGGTGCTTTTATTTATTTATTATTTATTTATTTATTTATTGAAAAACAGATTACATGACATTAAAGTTTACACCAATGCATCATGAACCGAACAATGTTTATTTTGACGGCGAAACGGCGTCGTTGTTCCGACATCTCGGGTGTTGGATTGCTTTTATTGCAACATAACACTTTCTTTAAAAACAATAGATTAAAATAATACATGAAGTTAGATGTGTTTGTATATAAAGGTAACAGGGATAAGTATTCATTGATTCTCACGAGAAAATTAGCGTAACGGACACGGAATCTTAATATAAATCAGATCAAACCTAAATATCGTCTTAACCAAATTGGTGTAAGGTTCACACTGTTAAAAAAATAAGGTGGCAAATTGGGGTAAGGAGCATTATTTTCTAAGCTCGTGCAATCTTTTTAAGGTATGGGTGTTATTTATTCATGAGCCAAAAAAAGCATTAGTGTAAAAGCCAGTTTCATAAGGTTGTCTTCAAAAATAATTCATGTAAAGGTAATTCCTTAATTGGAAAGACCTTTACCTTATTCAAAGTGGATTGGTGACAGTAGTTACCCTATTTGATGTTGCTTTATTAAAATAAAAAACAGATACATGGTTTTTGTGGGTCAGATTTGATTTTGAACCCATAAAAATCAGTAGTGTAAGAAACATTTTTTTCAAGCTAGATTTTTTTTATAGACACCATTCTATAGAGCGGAAAATTCTGAACAAAACTGTATATTCAACTCATTTTGCGTATTTTGTCCCTTACCCCAATTGAACCTACGGCCGACGATATATTATATATTTTCTGCACCTAATTATCATACTATATTAATGTATTAGCCACAAACTAGGTACACTTAATATTAACGACCGAACCAGCCAACCACACCTAGGCTGACAATTTAAACTCAGCAACTTAATCACTATAACTTTTTTTTAAACCGCAACGGAACCTTGCGATAATTCAGCAACATATGTCCGAGCGAATTGTATCAAATCAAGTCGTTAACTTGTCGAAAAAGGGAGTGAAAAGGGTAATTTCCAATGGTAACCCAGTTGCGTCGATCCGATGATGTATGAGCGCTCATTACCGAATTCTGTTCTTAAATAAAAGCAGCCTCGAATCCAGTTTTATGGATAAACTGGATCGGGCGTGTAACAATTATAGTGTAACTGTGGTCAAGTTAAATTGTTTCACACCAATTTGTTTTAAAACACGTTCCAATCATAAATAAATAAATAAATACAAATAATCAATATCAGACAATCATGACACAAATCCATTTAGTCCCAAATTAATCTCAAGAAGGCTTGTGTTATGGGAACTAGACGACGATATACATACTTATATACTAAAATACATATAAATATATACTTAAATACATAGAACAACCAAGACCATCATCATCATCATCCTCCTAGCCTTTGTCCCATATCTTTGTAGAGAATGAATTCTCAATCAGGGTCGGCTATCTAAATCCCAAGATGTGGCGTAGGCACTAGTTTTTACGCAAGCGACTGCCATCTGACCTTCCAACCCAGAGGGGAAACTAGGCCTTATTGGGCTTAGGTGGTTTCCTCACGATGTTTTCCTTCACCGAAAAGTGAGTGGTAAATATCAAATGACATTCCGTACATAAGTTCCGAAAAACTCATTGGTACGGGCCGGGTTCGAACCCGCGACCTCCGGATTGAAAGTCGCATGCCCTAACCACTAGGCTACCACCTCACTTAGAACTAATAGAATAGAACAACCAAGACCAAAGCACAATATTCGAGTTCATCACACAAATATTTGCCCTGGCCGGGATTCGAACCCGGGACCGCCGGCTCAGTAGGCAGGTGCTTGCAAACTGAGCCAACCGCGTCGTCATGAATATATTGATTGCAGAACTTTTTTTCTTTGCCGTAGGTAAAACTATATCCTATAACCATATATTATTTGGATGTCCAGCTATCCCTGTACCAAAATTGGTTACAATTTGTCCAGCCGTTTCGGCGCGATGCGAGGACAAAGGAAATTAATATGCCCAATAGATGGCGCCAGACAGGAATGACGCCGCACGCCCATACAAGACAAAAGACAATCCTGCATCACGCTATTGTGATTTTTCCTGAAATCATGACCTTTACTAGATAGACACTTTACGTAATTTTTACGACAATTTTAGTAAGTAATCACTAATCAGCGTAGTATATTATGCTTATAAATATAACATTATCATTACAGATTATGACATTATTATGATAATAAGGTAGATTTGTGTAAATGTCTAAAGGATAATGACACGATACAATCTTGTTAGAATAAATCAATCCGTCCATTATTACATATAATTATTACATATTAACATTATCATTACAGATTATGACATTATTATGATAATAAGGTAGATTTGTGTAAATGTCTAAAGGATAATGACACGATACAATCTTGTTAGAATAAATCAATCCGTCCATTATTACATATAATTATTACATATATGTAGGTATTATGTACGTAATTATTATATATCATCACGTTTCATTAGTGTACCTACTTATAGATTTATTATTTTTAATATCTTTTGTGCACGGTGTTATAGTTTGTCTATATTTTTCTCGTATACTTACTCAATTGCTCAACGGTTAACTGGAAGAGATTCCTTATAAGTTCGCCTTTGTATAGTCCGTCCCATTTCTAAGATCAAATAAAGTCACTTTGGCACACGATACAAACGACCGTAACGTGTATATTTAAGGAGGTTTTACACTTGTGCCAGTTTAACATAATTTGCTCTTAGAATACCGGATAGATTATACCTACCTATGTTATTGGTTCCTAATTGATATATTTTTTAAACTCATCAGCGTATCGGGTGATATCAGAGCGGGCTTCTTTTTACAAGCTTTTATTTAACTTGCATTGTATGTTTAAAGTATGTTTGTTCGGGTGAAATCTTGCAACTCAATTTTGAAGCAGATATCGTCAACCGATTGAGCTGAAATTTTGCATACTTACTTAACTTTGATGACAATACAATAATATGGTACCATGGGGCTGATCTGATGATGGAGCCGGAAGGTGGCCATAGGAACTCTATAATAGAAAAAGCAATCCTACCGACCTTGGGCTCTTTAGAATTGTCTCAGTGAGCATTTGATGGATATCCAAAGAAAAGTACAGTCGGCTATAAAAGCTTGCCACTAAAATGTAATTTTTGACAGAAACTTATTCACACAAAGGCTTTCTTTTGAGCTTCGCGATTCAAAGGGGGAACGCGGCTTATATACAAATAAAACTTAATTCAATCTTTTGAATTGTTATATGCACTATGTAATAAATTAACCGAAAACCGACCGCACTTGACTGTTTGTTTGACAGACCAGTATATTTTGACCTGTAATCTAGAACATCTAGCTTGGCTTCACGTGTCTAATATCATTGATTTTTTTTACTAGGCCCAATTTCTTTCTGCGATCCTAACACGGTCGTCCACATTGTTGGAGCCTTCCCACGCTGCGTCTTCCGGTCCGCGGTTGCCACTCAAGAACCTTTCTGCCTCAACTTCCACAGGTACTATGGGCTGCAGAATGGCATGGCCCATTTATGAATGAATTCATTCATGAATGGGCCATGAAATTCTGCAGCTCATCGGACATAATAAAGTTATAAATAGAACTCACCTTTAAGGTGACGGTGGGTGCCGTGGGGATGACATCCGGCACAATCTTGCTGGATACGAAGGCGCTGGCTACCAGAGACATGTTTGCCTAAAGGAATAAAGAATCATCATCATCATCATCATCATTTCAGACGTAGGACATCCGATGCTGCACACAGGCCTCCTCAATAGATTAAAAAACAAATGTATAAGAATAAACAGGATTTTATCAAAACAATATTTAACAGTGCAGAGTGCTTCTAATTAAATAATGAAATAATGAACTTTATTCTGCAATTAGGCCACCAGGGCACTTTTACATGTCTGAGTCTACCGGCATTTCACAAGAGGAGACCACTGTTGAGAAGAAACGCCAATAGAAACTCAACAGTCAGTAATTTTCTGGTCGAAAGGTTGAGACGTTGGACTGGTAATCCAAAGACCCTGGATTCGATTCCTGGTGTTGACCACGTGTGAGCGCATTTTTGCGTGTTCTTTGTATCTAGGTACATATATTAAAATAGAAAAATGTGATGTTCATTTACCCACATTAAAACATATTTCTAGACTTAAGAGGCTTTACCTATACGCTTTAAAGTGTATTTATTTTCATATTATGACAAATATACTGATAATTTCAACCAACTCTTTAAAATGAATAATACTTTTCCCAGAGTTAATAGATAGTAACATAGCTATTTCATGCTTTCATCGCGTGCAGTCGAAAATAAGTTAAAAAAACTAGTTTACTGCACGAGTTCTGTCAATTTCGAGTAGTTTTTGAAACAAAAATTATCAACGATAAATTCGCACGGTAAGTTTCAAAATATTTACCAATAAATCGCACTTGCTCTGTTCTAACTAGTAACATTGATAATAATTATCTTAAGAAACATGTTTAATCGTAGGGATAATGTCTAAAATAATCAGATACCAAATTCTGAAATATGTAAATATTATTAATATTTAGATCTTATTACAGATTAGACTATGTTTTGCGCAGCGTTTCTCATCAAGAGGAATCGAACGAATCCAAAGTCAAGGGGTGTTGTTATTAGAATAGAATATAATTCATAAATTTGCAGTAAACATTATCAATACATTTAGGTTTTATTTATTATATAAATAAAGGAAGTTTCGCGCTACCCGTCACTCTCTCACATTACTTCACAGAAAGAGACTGGTAATTATCTCGCGCGAGAAATAGTCGCGTATGACAGCTATGCGAGAGTTGCTGGCAGACATACAGATAGATACAAGAACGGTAAAAGCAAAATAAAACCTTGTAAAAAGCAAATTCGTGAATTTAATAATTGGGTAAATTTTGATAAAGATATTACTATTATAATCTGAAGCCGCGACGAAAGACGAAAAAAAAATCCATCGGAAATTCAATATTAAAGGGCTTCCATTAATTTTCTTTAAAAATATTAAACACAAAAAACATGGCAGGTATATTATATTCCCATCCCGATTGGTATAAAATTCGATAACCGCTCGAAAATGACTTTTTTTGGATATTTCATTTAGGGAACAGGCAAATGTCCTACACAACATTCATTAAAACTTATAATTAAACAGGAAAATCCTAATCTTACCTGCTTCTCTTGCGATGTCTTGAACAGCACTGGACTTGTTGATAAACCGCATGAAATTGCCGATAGCTGATAACCTATACATTCGCGTCTGTGACGGTGTTCATACACAGGTTTGGTATTTGCATACATACATACATGTTAAGTAACGTCTGATTAAGTAGCCATTGCATTTTATTAAGTTTTTACTAAGTAGACGTACGTATACGTATGTTCAAAATATCATGGACTGCCAGGATCACAAACGCAGAAGCGCTAACTAGAATTAAGACTTATTTACGGTACTCTATGAAACGGCCAATCCACTTTTGAAACCATCAAGGTGTAGGGTTAGTAAACTCAGGGCTTAGGAGCTTGGCTTTTCCTGGGATCTGATAACTTTTTTACAGCGAAAGCGTTATGAGCAGGTGAGTCTTGGCCGCCAATTTTACATGAAATGTTTTTGGTGGGATGGAATTAGACGCCTGTTTCTTTAGAATAGAAGTCAAGGAACAAATGCTTAGGAATCCTAAGCATTTGTTCCTTGACTTCTATTATCCTAAGTTAGGATTGTATATTACGACTTCTTATTCTAACTTTATGCAAATCGATTGAAAAATAAATGTTTAATTAAAACCTGTTTTTTCACCGCCTACAACTTATCTGCTTTTCTCAAAGGTTGACTGGTATTGATGCCCAACGGCATTAGTCCGCCTTGTGTGCGTTTTTTTTTTCAATTGTGCAATAAAGATTAAATAAATAAATGAAACAGATGATAAGTTTCTCCCCTCCGTTCCAGCTTTTATGGTCCATAATATAAAACTTTGAAAATATTAGAAGTATTTTTCCTCACTGAATTTGTTAAGGTTAAGTCCGAACTATCCGATTTTATTGTATCTCACTGACACTTGATTTCTATTTTTAATCTCTGTTTCTTACTAATGTAAGTTTATGATTACGCTTCAGCATCTGTCACTTACAACATTTTGTTGTTCGAAGGCCCCCTTTCTTTGAAACAGGACACTGTTGCTAAGTTACCAATTGTTTATACAACGTCTTACGCTTTTTCGATCAGGATCTGACGCGCGGATCTGACGCGAGTTTAACATTTTTTACCCATCTAAAAGGTGCCAAGCGCCGCTAAAGAAGTTTTCACTTCAATAATATATAGCGGACAACCTCACACAAATCAATCTAGTCCCACAGTAAGCTCTAGTAGGCTTGTGTTATGGACACTAGACGACGATAAACATACTTATATAGATAAATACATACTTAAATACAAATAACATCATCCAGGCACAAATATTCGAATTCATCACACAAATATTTGCCCTTGCCGGGATTCGAACCAGGACCGTCGGCTCAGTAGGCAGTTGCTTAACCACTGAGCCATCAGCGTCGCACTCTTACCGGTACAGGTTTGGTATCGGTCGTGGGGACGGCGGGTTGGGTAGCAGGTGGTGCGCCGGCGGGTTGGGTAGCAGGTGGTGGGACGGTGGGTTGGGTAGCAGGTGGTGCGCCGGCACTCTCTTGCTCTGCCGCTGGTGGTAGGATGGCATTAGTGGACGGTTGCTTTGCTGTTGGTAGCATGGATTTACTTTTATCTTTTTGTGATCTTGGAATGCTGATGTTACTGACGCGGCCAGAAGCTGAGCAGCTGTTCCCTGGAACAACGTTACTAGACTATATTATAGTAATTACTTTAAAGGGGAGCCCTTTGATTTATAGAAAGAAAAGTAAAATCATTTCGCGGAATGTTTGTTGCTCTGTAGTCAAATATTTTGCATAATTCTTGCAAATCATCCTATTCATTAGGTTAGGTTTTTAATACATTTTGTATAATATTAGTAACTCCTAGATTTAACTATATTAATGGTCAATATCATGTCTAGTCTGGAGGTTCGATCAATATACAACCTAATTTCCTCCAGAAAACATGGAAGACATCGCAAATATTTATATATTTTATGATGTCGAAAAAAACAATGCTTAAACAAATCAGGCATATATTCTTCTGACTATATGTTCTTGACTATTAAATTAAAATTGCGAATGAAATACACCTATGCGTGAGTATCAATTGTATTTTACTGTTAATATCGGCTCCATAGTTCTCAAAATTCCATCGAAAGTCTGATGTCATTATGGCTTACCTGAAAAATCGTCATAACTCCCTTGAGCGTCAAAATACTCTTCTGGCCCAGGATCCACCTGCACTGTTGACAATACCAGGCATTCAGAGCTGCTAGAGAGGTTAGCTGCGCTCTGGTCTGGATTACGCCTTGCTCGCTTCTTCGAGAGCCTCCTCGTCTTGAGACAATAAGCAATAATACGTAGTTTTTTTAATGTCATAGAGGGCAAGCAAAAGGATCGCCTGATGGAAAGTGATTACACCCGCCCATAGACACCTGCAACACCAGAGGAGTCACAAGTGCGTTGCCGGCCTTTCAGGTGGGAGTACGCTCTTTTTAGGGTTCCGTAGCCAAATGGCAAAAAACGGAACCCTTATAGATTCGTCACGTCTGTCTGTCCGTCCGTCTGTCCGTCCGTATGTCACAGCCATTTTTTTCCGAAATTATAAGAGCTATACTGTTGAAACTTGGTAGGTAGATTTTATGTATTCTGTGAACCGCATTAAGATTTTGATGCAAAAATAAAAAAATAATAATAAATATTGGGGCTCCCATACTTAGAACTGAAACTCAAAAATTTTTTTTTCATCGAACACATACGTGTGGGGTATCTATGGATAGGTGTTCAAAAATGATATTGAGGTTTCTAAAATTTTTTTTTTCTAAACCGAATTGTTTGCGTAACAGACGCTTCCAAAGTGGACAAAAGTTGGTCCCCCCCCCTCTAACTTCTAAAATAAAAAAATGAAAAATCTAAAAAAAAATATGATCTACATTACTATAAAAACTACCAACGAAAATTGTTTTGAACGAGATCTAGTAAGTAGTTTTTTTTTTATATTTTAATACCTAACTTTGCACCTAATTTATATGGGGCGCTATACATACCAGGTGCAAACTTAACTTAACCACTTAGGGATGGAAAGTGTTTGTACGGAACCCTCGGTGCGCGAGTCCGACTCGCACTTGGCCGGTTTTTTTTTAAGGTTTGAAGGTCGTGTCGGTCCGGAAATAGCGCAAGCGAAAATTCATTCCACAATGCAGTCGTGCAAGGCAGGAAATTTCTAGAAAAATGCACAATTATTGTGGACTGCCAACTATGTAAGTGGTGAGGATGAAAGGATTGTCGCGGAGAATGTCGCATGCCGATGGCGGAATGATGCGGCAGGAATTAATCCGAACAATTGCTCGTTATTTCATTTTAGCCCCAGCCGGAGATGGCGGGATGACTTGCCAAACAGTAAAACATTACAGTGCTTTTTAGTACAGGCTAGTAAAAAATATTGTATAAAGACTAAGATGTATTTTAGGTGTTCAGTATACTTACTCGGGTTACCTATCATAATTTCGTTATTTTCTGACATCTATTACATTTTGCCAAACTATCGCAAAATTTAGATTTTTTAATACTTTTTGAAAAAATATGGCTTCGAAAAATAAGTAAGTAGGTACTTATCCTCAAAAGAAATTTTGGTGAAACGTGACGGGAAGGTTTTGGAATTACAATAATACAAACTCGATCAGATCACTTCTGATCAGATCTTAATAACTGACAGAGAATGGTAGATTACGGACTGAAAATTAAAACGGCTCCACACTACTCGTGAAGTTGATCGAGGTTGGGAATATGATAGTGTGGAGGGGCACTTCACTGGACAAAGCCATACTTCGGCCAAATTTTCCTAGAGCCGGGGATACACAGTAATTGGTTAAACCCAGCTTCAACCACGTCAGCGGAAAAACACCCCTAAATAATCTTTACTATTATAAAATTCTACATTTGTATTAAAAATAAGTTTTCTACGGAGAGTCATCATGATTTCAGGAAAAAAATTAATAGCGTGATGCAGGATCGTCGTGTTTTTTGTATGGGCGTGCGGCTATCTGTCATAATTGCCTTTGTCCTCTCATCACACCGAAACGGCTGGACAAATTTTAACCATTTTCAGTACAGGGTTATTTAGCTGGACATCCAAAGATGGTTATAGGATACTTTTTACCCGACTAACGTGTTAAAAATTTACGCGTACGAATTTGCGGGCACCTTCTAATAAGAACTAAGAAGTAATTAATCATGGTCAACAGATTTCGTTGGCGTAGGTACGTATAGAACGTGGCAACGCTACCAGTGTAATGAGCACGTTTGGGCCAGGTGGCCCAGGTGCGACTCAGGGCGAGCCTTTCTAAGTCCTTCTTCACCTTCCAGTATATTTGCTATCGAGCCACAACTTTGACGAAGCCTGCTGCGTGCGGATGTCACGTTATTGGTGTGTCGTTTGACGAAGCCTATCGCTGATTCGATTTTGTATTCTATCTGACGAGGCCAGCGTTGCGGCTTAACTTTTACACTATGCTGTTTAAATGGGCATTACTCTTGAATAAATGATTATTTTGTATTATTAATTACTAGCGACCCGCCCCGGCTTTACACGGGTGCAATGCTGATAAATTAAGCATGTATTTATATATATAAAGCTACCTCTTGAATCACTTTATAAAAGAAAAACGCATCAAAATCCGTTGCTTAGTTTGAAAGATCTAAGCATACATAGGGACGGACAGACAGAACGAAGCGACTTTGTGTTATACTATGACTGTATTGATGATGATGAGTATGAGTATGAGTATGAGTATGAGTATGAGCATGAGTATGATGATCAATTAACCTCAGGCAGGGGGTTGTCTGGCTGCTCATCCTTCTGCAACTCATGAAGTTCCAGAACAAGAGCTTGGTTGTCGAAAATATGGGCGTAGGATGACGAAGAGTCTTCGGATTCAGTCAAGCTCATCAGACCGTCGGTGTTGGCTTTCTCCGGGACAGCTGGAACCAGTATAAAGTAATGAACAACTGTGGCCCATAGATACATACCGTAAAACTAACATTTTGACGACGCGGTTGGCGCAGTGGTTAAGCAACTGCCTACTAAGCCGTCGGTTCTGGGTTCGAATCTCGGCCAGGGCAAATATTTGCGTGATGAACTCGAATATTTGTGCTTGGGTCATGGTTGTTCTATGTATTTAAGTATGTATTTATCTATATAAGTACGTATATCGTCGTGTAGCGTCCATAACACAAGCCTACTAGAGCTTACTGTGGGACTAAATTGATTTGTGTGAGGTTGTCCGATATTTATTTATTTATTATTGTTATTTATTAACATACATATCAAATCGCCAGGTGATAACCAAAACACACAAATCTGCCCTTGCCGGGATTCGAACTCAGTACGCGGCCACACTACCACTACGCCACGTCGTTTAAATATTATTATTATTTTATAATGAAATAGACAACTCAGCAATGGTTTTGAATTACTTACATTTATTAGGGCTTCTATTGTTATTCGCACTCATGATGAAAAAAAGGATAGGATATGAAGTTGAAAAGAATATATATCGATGTACTATTATAAGATCCAACGGTGCTGAAATGATGAAAAATATAAATTTAATTTTATTCTGTCACGCCATCTTTGAAATTTTCCGCCAAAAGACATTTTGTTACGTTGTTGACAACAGTTGACAAAGAAAAAAGTTCATTATTTACTGCTTATCTAACAAAGAGTGTATCTCAGAAAAGTTTGATCCAGTAATACACTCTTATCTATGTTTCATCCTTTCTGTTATAGCAGACCCCGTTATCAGTGGTGAAGAAACATTGAAAATACTAGGGCTGGCACTACACATTAATTTTTTTACGTAGTGTTTTTCTATTTGATAAAAAAACAATATACCTAGGTACTTATTTTACTCATAGGTATATATAACATGAAGCCAATTGCCTTAAAAAAGGTTCCATTTGATTTTTGAACTCTATAGTAATAGATACAAAATTGACATTTATTTGTCAAAATATGTTTGATGTCATATTAAAAACTAAATTTTTTTATTCAGTAAAAAAATTAAAAATATGAATTTCCTGGATTTGCTGAAGTTTCTCAGTTTAAAATGGAGCTAATGGCAAAACTGGAAATGAACCGGTAAATAAACAGGTCTATTGTTTTATTCACAATTTTACCATCCACATATCAGACGATTAACGTTAACTAAAATATATAATTATCTAAATATTAGTGACTGATCTAACAAAATCCAATAAACCAAAGTATTAATTTCCATTAATTTGTTTTATTCGGTGAATTTCGGCCTTTACGTATCTATGAGTGAAAAATAATACGTACAACTGTGAATCATAAATCTAGAAACTAATTTTTTACCTACTTCCTGTATATTTCGTAACATATATACAGATTCAGTGACAATGCAATGATAAACCAAAAATATTGTGTTTTATTTTAAATTGTTCTTAGTTACATTTATACCAGTATGTCTAATGTACACGAATTAAATGAATATTGTGTGACAACCCTATAATTCGATTTCAATGAATTTTCACCACTGATAACGGGGTCTTAAAGACTGTGTACCGTTATTTTGTTAATTAAAACTAAATAATACTGCATGATTCTTTCTCTTCAAAAACTTTACAAAATAATAAGTCATAGGTCAGCGAACTAATAGAATAGGTACCTAGGTAGGGATTCTCAGGAAACAAAACAAGATTTTAACAAAAACTCTTTTATTGATTCAAACAAGTCTAAGAAAATAGCTACTACAATTAATTAACAATTCAAACACAATAAAATGAAAACATGAAGAATAATGCGCACTTACGAAAATATATTAAGTAGTAAGTATATTTATTTTATTCTAGTTTATATTTTCAATTTTTAACTCTCTACTAATAGTAATTATTATGACTTTTTACTTAAGTATAACAAACTCTAACATGTTTCAGTGCCATCACAGTCGAATACTCAGGGGCCATCTATAGATTACGCCGAGCATAATTACCTCAAAAAGGCAAACATCTAACGATGAGAAACGTATCATCGAGTAAATTGTCACAAAAACCATTATTTCTAACGTAATCTATGGATAATCCCTAAGAATATCTCATCTACCGTCTATTTCGATCCCTTCACAAAACATTTAAATACAATCCTTTCAAAATCAATAGCAATACGTTGGTGGATCAACCTTATCTTTGTTGTCATTTTATCCCGTGACCCAGGGGACAATACTGCCATGCTACGGTAAAAGGACGTATCTTACTATGACATCCGTATTAAGATACGACCTTTGATCGTAACACGGCAGAATAAATGTTTTTTTTTTTAGTAAAGTGTTATATATCATTTTTACTGTCAAGAGATAGTCTACATAAAGGCCTGTTCACACTTGAGCGATTTGCCAGCGATTTCTATACAAATTCGATCGCGGCGATCACGCCGCGAGATCGCCGCGTTCGAGTTTTGTTAGAAATCGCTGACAAATCGCTTGCAAATCGCTCAAGTGTGAACAGGCTCTAAGAATGGGCTCATGACTGTAGCAATTACAATGTTTTTAGTAAATATAACCCCTGCAAATCATAGTTTTAAAGAGTGATTCAAGGTGTATATTATCTTTAACTTTACTTAACTTACTTAACTTCTTCAAATTTTCATTTGTCCAAAAGTATTTATTTCCTGAAACCCATAATATTTTCAGGAATATTTATACAAAAATCGTTTTAAAGAACCCTTTAGGTTAGGTTAGGTGTGTTTTATAATTATTCTGAAAAATTAACATTGGGAAAAAATCGCTTTCGGACAAATGAAAATTTGGCGAAACGTTACGAATGGAAACAGAAATTTAGTGTTTCAGATAGGTAACCCTAAGGGGACGTTACCATGGCAACGAGCAACAAAAAAGTCGATTAACCTACGTGTCTACATATTTATGACAACAGTTTATTGTATGTATTTATACCGTTGCGTATTACGAAAAAGGTGGTAATTCTTGATTTAAATGAATCGCAAAAGGATAATTTACCAACGATAAACGATAGCTAGCACCTTTAGTAAAGTCTCAATTCTAAAAATAAGTTTATTTCATTCATTTCATATCAGTCAGTGGTACGCACGAAACATCAAAATAGAAATATCAAATACGAGAAAAGGGGGTATTTTGTAGTCATTTTGGCTACGAACTCTAAAAGGCAAAGAATGCAAGCGTCCGAAACTTTGCACCAAAATTTTGTAAAAGAAGCGACTAGGAATCACACAAGATCAGAAACAAATTCTCAAAAATACTATAAAAGGTTCGACCACACCGCTGCACGCTGCTCAAAAACGCTGACGATGCGTTAACGCAGTGTAGTGTCGTATCTGTCACGTTTTTAACGCATTTTCTCCCTGTCCACACCACTGATTAGAAACTGTATTTAATTTAAGTTGATTTATATTATTTTATATGTATTCATTCAGATTTAATATTATTGTATCCCTTATGTCATATAATAAATGTTATTCATCAACGTAGTTAAATGTATCAATAGATGTGTGACGTTCGCGCTATTATCTATTCTGTGGTTCGCGTGAGTCTTTTTTAACCGATATCAAAAAAAGGAGGAGGTTCCATGTTACAATGTATATATATTTTTTTATTTGATTGGGCGGTGTGTGGAGCGCTTGCAGTATTAAACGGTAGGGATATATCACTATGTAAACGCACGGCAGCATATTGTTCGGTTCGGTTTGGTCGATCCTTAACTATGGCTACTTATCATAAATATTCTTATAGAATACGTAAATAACAATCCATTTTCAGTATTTGGCCCGAAATAGTCCGACTGCAATCTCTCTCACAAAGATTGGTGGCATTTCTGTTCAGCGAAGTGAGCGACGAGCCACAGAGACCGTGGCCGAAACCTGACTCTAGGATAAAGCATTTGTGTAACACATATTAACGCTAAATATATAAAAATATAACCAGAATTTCTTGGGACAATCAGGCACATTTACCCTAAATTTCTATTAATTAATTTAAGAACTGAGGGGTTACTTCCGAAATGGGTAAACCCTTCAAAAACATTTTCATGTAAAATAATGACAAGACGAGACCATTACGTCTAGCATAACTGTGACATGCGACTCTTTATCGTGCGACAAACACTACCTGTCACTTTCCTTTTAATACCGTGCGAGCGAGACATGACACGCTGTCGCACAGCCAACGCAGCCGCGGCAAGATATGATAGCTTATTCTTCTGCATATTACTCGCACTGTTAAAAAGTTATCAGATCTCATGTAGAGCTAAGTCTCTGACTCTACGCGCTCTAACTCTACAAGGCGTAACTTCACAAACTCTACGCTTTAGTCAAAATATGTGGCTTAGCCATTTCTACATTGACATGGGCGTTAGGTGAAACATTTATTCACTGTTAATTACTTTTCTGTTATACTATAAATGTTCTTGTGGTAAGAAAACGGTCATACCACTTATTTTGACTAAGGTGTAGAGTTTGTGAAGTTAGGCCTTGTAGAGTTAGGGTGGGTAGAGCCAAAATTAGCGCTATAATAATGTAGTCATTTCAGTTACTATTATTGCTTAACTAGCAACAGGATTCAAGAAATTACATTGGTTTCTATACATTTAAATCTGTCAACAATTTGATCTTTAATAAAATATAAGATATATACATAAATAACGTAAAATATATCTAAATACAAAGTACTTATATAATGTTGAAAGAATAGTGCAATACATAGACATGCTATGTCGAAAATATAAGCAAGATAATCATTGGAAATAAATAACTACGTTAAGACATTTAAACCACAAACAAATTTTGACTAAATAAACGAATTACTTCAATATAAGAAAATAAACAGCTTTATACAATTGTATTTACACAAACCCGGCCTAGCCTTGTCTTAAAACTAAAACTAAACTAGAATTACGAATAGGGATTTCAAACCACTTGAACCGTGGCAAACGCACTGAAAGTTACTTTCTTTGGTGGTTCAGCACTGCATGTTCTAACTACGGACCTCTTCGAGCCATCATGGCCGTCTCTAGTTTTCAAAACTGGCTTCAAATTGGCCACATCATTATGTGACTGCGCTTTAAACCTTCCGATAGTATTGCTTGGACTACCAAGGTCCCGTAGTTTGTTGGTGAGGCCAGTGATTCGGTGTGATATGTTGGTATAGTTGGTTTTCTTCGGTTCGCTTTTGTTTTTGGGCTCGCTGAGTTTCATCGGCAGATCGAGGTTCTGCAGTGAAGTGTATTTGCGATGGTCTGTGGTTATGTTTCGTTTGATTTCTGTGTTAGGTCGAGGGAGTCTGGGGGGTCGTTGGAGGAAGTTGTTCGGTCGGAAGGGGAGGGGTGTTAGTTTCGGTTTGGGATCGCTGGCTAGGCGGTAGTACTGCGGGACGGGGTCCAGTCTGGATGGCTTCCTGAGGGTGAGAGCCATGGCCATCTTGGTGGGGCGGGCGAGGCTGTCGAAGGCGGTGGTGGAGAACTGTGAGCGGCTGCTCCTCCATTCCTCGCGGTCGGATTCGTACCCAGTCGTCACTGTAACACGAAAAAGTTACAATTAGTTCTAAATTCAAATAAACATTCTCCTATACTTTTTTTAATTTTTCTACCAATTTGAAAAACTATCAAGAGAAGGAGGAGTTTTGAAACTGAGGTGAGTTGAAATAATGTCAATTTCTGGGATCTACATGATCGTCGATGACACAACCACAAGCAAATGCTAGTTAATGAAAAATCTTTCTCGAACACTTGTATCTGATTCTTCTATTGTTCTACATTATACCTATTTTTCTTACGCAACACATTATGAATATATTCGTGAAACATCCACAAAATATCGCAAAAAAAACAATATCAAAGATAACAAGAATAAACAAAACAATATCATTGTTCTTCGCTCCATCGCGTGACGGGCGGTCAAGTTTACGTTTAAGGCGCAGAGGTCAATACATTTTTAATGAACCAATTATAATGCAATAAATTTTGCGTCTATTATATTAGTATGAGCTGCAATTTTTAAATAATGAGACGGAGTTGAAATAAAGATTTAAGATGTAAGAACATTACTATGTTTACGTGTAGAAAATTATAGACTCGCACAGAATAAATAGACGAATAGACGTAATTTTTCATTTTGCCGCAGTTCTTTGTTTATTTGAATACTTAGTTAAACTTTTGGAAATAGGGTTAAGAATTATAGGTTCTCCCATTTAGGCACTACGATGCCAAAATACATGAATGAACTCGTACGTTGGAAGTCAATAGTGGGTAACTAAGAAAAAAGGAAATAAGACTTTATGGTTGCCTTTCTAGATTATTATGAAATTCAGAATTTGTATTTATAAACCATTTAAAAGGGGTCCGTATAAAATCGTGACTCCGCAAGCAACTAGATTTATAATAAACTTATTATAAATCTATAGTTACTTGTACTAATACAGTCAACCAATTTGATTCCTAGGCCATTTCGTACCTTGTCACAGTGAACGTCAATATGAAAGCCGCTTGAAATCTCATATCATTGTCATTGTGACAAGGTTCTATAGTGGCCTAGAAATCAAATTGGTTGACTGTACCTACTCCTACTCTTGTGTTGTGGGGCGCGGAGACATTACCATTCGTGGGTTTGTACTCTCACACAAAGTCCAACTCGTAGAGAGGACTAGCCCTAGCCAGCTCTGTCCAATTTAAAAGTAATAAAAAGATTTAATAATAGTAAAAATGTAATAATAATTAGACCCTAGAATGTACTCAACCACCTTTATAGTAACGTATCAATATGGTTATCATTGAAAACAATTTATCAAATTCGTCTAAAAATTCGAGTCATGTTTAATTGACCAGGTTATCTCTAGGTTATCTGTCTTCGAACTTTCGTATCCTCAATAGCGGAATTTTGCGAAACTTTGCATCGATTTCAAATTCAATTTACGTTGAAATAAATGGAACGAATATCCGTGAAATTGTGTTTAGGCGTTTTAGTGTACCTTGTAATATTTAAATATGGCGATTCAAATATACTGTTTCCGAGAATAAATCGTTTATTAAACATGTGGATATGGTTTATCAAGAAATAGGGGACAAAAGTAATGGTCATATTGGTCATGTAATGGTCATTGGGGTTCCGTAGTCAACTAGGAACCCTTGTAGTTTCGCCATGTCCGTCTGTCCGTCTGTCCGTCCGTCCGCGGCTTGGCTCCGTGATCATTCCTACTAGAAAACTGAAATTTGGTATGAGTATGTATACAACGTGTTTTTATACAATTGCTTTAACTTCGACATAGTGCTTGGAACATTAACGTAAACTCATCCCTTAAACCGTTTAATGATATTCGAAAAATATTTTTTTTTGGTATCCCATACAAAGTAATTAATTATTTAATTGGTGGCTATTGTAAAAGGTCCTTTTGAGTTAGGCAATAGTTAGAGTCAACTTGTTGTCATTTTAACGTCACTGATAAAACTTCATCGATGACAGAATTGAGAGCTCGTTAAAAACTTTAGCTAGGTGGAATGCGTGTGGATGGTCTTGGGTTCAAACCCCGGTAAAGAATTTTCTTTTTGTATTTATTTTTGTTCATTGGCAGTGAAAGTTAAATTTTTTGTGCTTATTTTTTATTTCAGAACAATTTTTGCGATGTGTTTAATCCATTTTAATTTTAATTCACTTTATTTAAATTCTTTCGGGTTATGGTATACTCACAAATGAAACTAATTAAGTTTTAGTATAAACATTTAATTACATAAACAATATTGGCCTAATAAAATAAGATGATCTCCTCATCAGTATTTAACACTCAATATTTTTTATTTAAACCAAAATAATAATTTACTACAACTTGTTTTCAAAGTGCCCGCCATTAATTTCTAAACAAATATTCAACCGAAATCGTATCTCGCGATTTAGTTTGACAGGAGTGGCACGCATGGCATCGGCTTCTTCCTGAATTCGTTGCAGTAGGTCTTCCCTCGAAGCCACAGGTTTGGAGTAGACTTTTCTTTTAAAGTACCCCAGACATTAAAGTCTAAGGGTGTTCGGTCCGGAGATCTGCATGGCGGGCCACGCAAGAGTTTGACTGCCGCGTGTCTAATCCAACGCCCAGCAAAGTGCACATCCAAATACTGTCTAAAACGGCCAGCAAAATGTGCGGGTGCTTCGTCATGCTGGATCCAGTGTGTCCGCAGTGCTTCCAATGGAATATCATCGAAATAATCCAAATTATGCAAGTTCTTATTGGGATATCGACGTCGGTACTCCCTTGCTGCTTCCGCCGCATATCCATTGCAGAAACCGTAAACAAAGTGCATATTGGCTTCTTCTTCGGCCGTATAATTTATCCGTGGCATCACAAAGCAAGTGAACATAATTATTTCATTAAAAATTAAGTAAATAACAACAATAATAAATTACTATTGTCAATTTGACGTGACACATGCGAGTCAAGTGAGAGCAAAATAAAAAAGAACTTATTGATTTAGACCTTGTCGTACATAAGGAACACTGAAAACTCTTTACATACGAACCAGCAGATAATAGTCTTTGGTTATAAGAAGATTTTACACTGGTTAAACTGAGATTAGTGATTAAATTTGAATATTAAATAATTTGAAAACGGTGCGAGTTAGGAACTTGGTTTCTTTGAGAAATTGACTCAATAAGACGTAAAGAATTACCCCTTAAAGTTAAAGCAATTGAAAAAGTACACCCTGTATGTATCACGCCGACAAAACGGTAAAATAAAAACTAAAAAAATTCGTTCCAACACTATAGTGTGTGGGGTGTCGTTAATAGCGAATTCGGGTAGACAACAGGCGGTCAAAGTGGCCTTATCTCTTCCAGACAACCTAGTAGGTATCATAATTATATCGTATTAATGTGGTGATCTTGAAAGGTAGAACCACTTTCAGTAGGTAGGTACACCGCTTGACTTTAATTTTGATACTTCAATATAACATTAAAAAGTGTCAATCCCAAAAGAACTTGCATTAAAATTTAAATTAGCACAAAATCTCTTCGACGCCCATAATCAATTGACCAATTTAATAATTTTCAAATCAAATTGTAAGGATTAGGCCATATAAACTATACAGATCCGCATCAGAGTATAATTATTTGATTGCGTTAATAAAATTGGTCAACTTATAAGCTCTTGAAGTTCTTTGTTCGAATATGTCAAAAACACTAACAAAAGTGTATGATGACCTAGGCATTATTACACGCTTTGAGCAATAAATACATTTCATAAGTTCTTTACAGATACATATTGAGATTACAACACCCAAATGTACAAAATTCTTTGCAATGAATTTTTTAAATGTAAGGTCAGACGCCATCTTACTTTTGCCAACTATAGATGGTCGATCTAGTCCCAAACTAAGCTCAAGAAGTCTTGTGTTATGGGTACTAGACGATGATAAACATACTTATGTACTTAAATACACAGAGAACAACCATGACACAAGTACAAATTCACACAAATATTTGCCCTGGCCGGGATTCAAACCCGGGACCGCCGGAAATTTTGATAATAATATCAAATGAGATATTTCGGCACTATCTCAAGCACCTTACGCAATTTTTTAAGCGGTTTAATGCCAAATAGATGATAAGGAAGTGCAATAAGGATAACGGGTAGTAGACGAGGTGTACCAAATGTAAGGTGGAAGGAAGCGCTAAAGGCCAAATAAGCGATTTATAACTTTACCATCTATCCGCAAGTCCGTAAGCAAAACTATCGTCATTAGCATTCCTAAATATTTCCTGTATTTTCGGCGATCGCTTTTAACTAAGATTTGACCAGTCAAATTCACCGTAAGCCGAATGTGATCTCTCTGTAATTCCTATCCTCGTCAATGGATCACATCTACGACCACCTGAAAACGGGAGTTGGTATTTGGAACCAACTGCGGAAAACATGAGACTAGACCGAAGACGAAATCTGCGAATGCTGATGCCCAGAGTAGACTGTACGCCATATTGTCATGGGATGCCCATTAACGAAATTCGCAGGCCAAGTGGAAGATCTAACAAGCGAAGCTATTGACTTCTCACAAATTGTAAATTTAGATAGTTAATGACGTTTAAAATGTCTTTGTAGATTTATTTATTTAATGTATGGCAAAAAAATTACACTGCTACATTTGCTTACTAAAGATTAATTATAAATGCCGCTAATATTATAAAAGCGAAAGTTTGTGTGTGTATGTTTGTTACTTCTTCACGCTGAAACGGCTGGACGGATTTGCATGAAATTTTAAAGAGATATAGTTTATACCCTAAGACCTACCATAACAGACAACTTTCCGAAGAAAAAAACATAGTTCCCGTGGGAGAGTGTAACTAATATTATGTTATCCTTAATGAATCTTTAGTAAATATCGTAACATCCAGTTTTGTTAAAATTTCAGTGCACATACTAATGATCAGCTTCAAGAGTCACCATTATTGATTCGATTGTATTCGATTGTAGTATACCTACTTAGGTATGTTGCTCCGTAAAGTGAAGATTCACCACAAATTTTTCTAAATCAACGCACAAGTCACAATCCATCCAATCACTCCACTTTTATAACATCACATACTATGAACATGAGAGAGGATTAAGTCTTTTAATTTTTAATAACACAACGAAAATAATAACACGTATTTTACTTTCCGTGGGCCGACTACTTCAATGTAACACCTGACGCCAACTGAAGACACAGAAGCTGCGAAATGTCAGAGAATCAAGTTCGCAAAAATCAATATTTGACCGGCAAAACTTGTCAATGCAAAAAAACCTGTATTCCCAAGGTTTTATTTAAATTTGTTTAGGTATGAGATTCGCGTGGAAGCGTGAAGATATACTTATAATGTTTTCCAACCAAGGATTCACCACATGTTCATATAACATTACCTACTAACGCACAAGTCACAATCATTTATCACTTCATCAAAGGATTCTATATTTTAGACACGTAGATATAGATGTTTTTTCGTTTTCCAAAAAATCACATGTTATTGTTAACACCTACTTTAAGAGAATCCGTGAGGCGACTTCTCCGACTAAAACCTTACACCAACTGAAGTTACAGAAGCTGCGAAATGTCAGAGAATCAACTAAGCAAAAATCAATATTTGGTCCGCCAATTTGTCAATGCAAAAACTTGCAATCCAAGGTTTTATTTAAATTTACGTATGCGCTTCGTGCGGAAGCCCGTGGATGGAATGCAGAGTGTTCTGATGTAATTGAGTGGATTTAGTTCGACGATTTGTATTTTAGGTGCGCCCGCGCATTTCATCTTATTCTTAGAAACGACGTAAGCGCCGTAGCACCTTGTATGAAGATGTAACGTTTTCGAATTGACACTGCCACATTGCAATCTATCAATGCAAGTGCGGTATAAAGTAAGCGTTCTTTAAAAATGCATCGTGTGTTAGATTTTTTGATGCAAGACAGTTTTGTGGAAATTGCCGAATGAGCAGAATTTTAATGCATACGAATACCTACAGATTTATTCAGCAACTAACCAATAATCAAGCTATTTCATTAACCGACTGCAAAAATAATCAAAGCTGTTTACTAAAATCGTAATCTAAGAAAAATCTTCTTCCTCGCTTCCTAATGACTTAGGGTCGTTATCTGTTGCACCAAAGCTCTCCACTCCACACGGTTTTCTGCCTTCCGGATTGACACCTGTCGAGTTTCCTGATAGGCTGCATTCACGGCATCGGTCCATCGGGTCGGTCAACATTAGACCTCTCCAAATCGGTCCAGGATTGCTTGTTCGAAGTGTGATAAAGCCCTTAGGGCCGCCGCAGGCGTTCTGAATTTTCGCTCGGTTTCCGTACGAAATGACGTCAGAAAGTGTCTCTGTCTGTCATATTATGGCGATGTCTTGCTTGCTGACGTCATTCCGTTCATAACCGGACCGGAATTCCGGCTGTATGTGGCCGGCCTTACAGTCTGAAAGTGGCAATACTGTAGTGTCGTCCCCATTTTCTTAGATTGATTTGAAAGGGACGACACTACAGTATTGCCGCTTTTTAATTTCTAACTCTTTTTGGTCAGACTGTAGGTAGGTATGCATCGTAACCCCTCTGAGCCAGTTGTATTGCTTTTTTTTAACCCATTTCGCTGAAATTAGGGTTCTTCCATGATATAAGGGCTGGTTCTACTCTCGTGTAGGCTACCTTAGCATCGGATCAGGTGTTCTGCGCAAACGCACATATTATTTACATGACACGAATACTGTCACGTGTCGCGTAACTAAACGCGCGCTGGCCAAGCGTATAGCTCCCGCGCAGCTCGCTTACAGCGTCACACAAAACGACGTAAGCGACACCTGATTACGAATAACATATGCCTTTATGTGATTGGGATAATCAGACTATTTGTGATACAAAGGGACGTAAGCGACGGTGTTTTGCAAATTAAATAAGCCCTTTTGTGTGATTGGATTGCTTCCTTATACGAAAGTATTAGTGCTTGACGGTAGGTCAAGTAAATACTTGTAATGTTACACCATGCGAGATGGTTCGCTGACAACGAAGTAAATGATGGTCTCACTAGTCACCGAGAGCCCCTGATAGCCTGCGAATCAGTGCGCACCAGTGTGCGCTTCTATTCGGATAAAACAGCGCGCGCTCATAGCCAATTGTAGCGATGCACACGGTTTAGACATGACTTGAACTGTATCAGGGCTGGTTAGCCCTCACTACCAATGAGTCGGACTTTGTGTGGGAGTATAACCCGCTAATGGGATTATCTCCGCGCCACAGTATTTTGGGGGTTTGGAGTAATTTTGGGGGGCGATGCACACGTGTTCAACTGTTCACATGCGGTAAAGGATTTCTGTTAATTTCTGATATTTTGGGGGTTTGGAGTAATTTTGGGGGCGATGCACACGTGTTCAACTGTTCACATGCGGTAAAGGATTTCTGTTAATTTCTGATATTTTGGGGGTTTGGAGTAATTTTGGGGGGCGATGCACACGCGTTCACATGGGTTGGTAAAGGATTTCATTTAATTTCCAATATCGAATTGACCACAGAAAAGACGGCTGTTAAAATAAATGAGATGTATCCATCCACTTTTTATTGCATTATTTTATATCTGTGTATATTCTAAGCAATTTGATTTTCCCTCATTACCTCATTCTCCCAATACGAATGCATTTCCATAGACCTCCTAACTAAAAAGCCGTAAATTCTCAGTATTACCTATGCACTTAAGACTGTTTACCCCGCAATCCACTAGTAAGCTTCTAAGCAATCCCAAGTATGTCTTGCGACAGAAACTACACCGTATTGGTTTTCTCATTTCGTTTAAGTTTACATTTCAACACTGTCAATACGAGATTTAGGTTGAAAGGCCCGTCAAAAGGATAATACATGTTTTATAGTTTTGCTGTAACTCGACAATAACTCAACGAAGCTATTATTCGTTTCCAATAAGTCTACTAGACTAAAGAGGTTATGAAATCGGCATCAGACTCAGAAAATGACATCGTGACGACATGACTTTACACTAATATTATAATTATAAAGGCGAAAGTTTGTGAGTGTGTTTGTGTGTTTATTACTTCTTCACGCTCTAACGGCTATGCCAATTTTGATAAAATTCGGTATGAAGGCAGCTAATAAGCTAAGATTAACACATAGGCAACTTTTTATCCCTAAAAGCTTTAGTGTTTTCGAGGGATGAGCGGATAGTACCTATTATAAAGGCGAAATGATTTATGTGAGTATGAGTATGTTTGTATGTTTGTAACTTCTACACTCTCAAACAACTGGACTAATTTTGATAAATGGTAGCTGGCACCCTGGGTTAACACCTGAGAATCGTATTTTGTTGGTTGTTTATGTCAAATGCGACACATTGTCGTGAGGTGCGGTCACACAACTGACCAATGCGTAACTATACCTACTATACAACTCGCTAAGATGAACGCGAGTCAAAGCCTGACTAATGGAAGAAAGTGGAGCTAGTGCACTAGCGTATAGGCTATTCGGAGCTCGCGTGGTGAGTCTTGTTGAGGATTAGAAACGATAAAAACCTTTACCTCATAGTTAGGCACTAACTCCTACACAATTTAAAAGTTAACGGTTCATCTCATTGTTGCATATGGAAACGGTTTACGAGCTGCGGTCTGCGGCCGGACGAACATACAATGGTTAGACGTAATCGAAAGCGGGATGGATGTATAGAGGATACGGTCTTTCGACGTGTAGCTATAATGTTCGTAACTTTTTGCTAGAGTTATCCGAGCATAATATTATGGTTGTTTTTATCACGCAATAAATAAGTGACAAAGCATCCGTCACGTTTTGAAAAAAGGCGAGTGTGAGTGACAGAGGCTTTGCCCCGACATCTCAAAGCAATCCAATCCGGAACCTAAAAAAAAAATAACCTAAATTAAAAACGAGATACCCTGTACCATGATCACGAGACCCTCATTTAATGAGTGGTATAAAAATGTTACTAAACCAAAACCAATGATGGCCAAGGGTAACAAAGGCAAGAACAGGATCATTGGGAAGATCAATTAATTTTCTTCGAGAACTAAGTGACATTATACACACTACACACATTGATGCACTAAACAAAACCTTATACTCCTAGAACAAAGAAAAACAATAAGGTACTTATAACCGTAACGAATTCAAATTGAATAAAACTAAAAGAAAACATGGGCGCGAAATTTGAATTCGATAAAATTTTGAAGTGGGCTATCAGGAACAGGGCCATCTTTGGCGCAAGTGATTTCCTACTTAATCAATACCGATACCGATTTATAACATTACGACAACTGTATCTAGAAGAAAGACGTTTCACCACAACAACAGACATCCATTAATGTTGTGCTTTCGTTAATTAGTATGTAACTTACTCATTGTTTCGAAGATTAATAGCAGCTGGACGAAATAAAGGAATCGAAGCTTTTGATGGATGTTTTGTTTGTGATTACAAAGGGAGATGTGTAATTATAATTAATTTAATTTTATGAATGTTATAATATAAAATCAGTGAATTCATCGTTTCTATGGAGCGTTTGATTAATATTTGACTTTGTGCGTTTGTTTGTTTAATTACATTACAAATCTCACCTCAATTCACTGAGTAGTTAACTAAAGGTTAAATAAAAATGAGTTAATGTAAGAAAAGTTTTTTTTAATACTACGACGGTGACAGACTAGCATGCGACCTAATGGTAAGCAGTTACCGTAGCCAGGAGCATCACCTATTTACTCCCCTCTTGAACGCTATACTGTAGCCTCCGAGGAAAACCTTAGCAGGGAAGCTCATTCCGCATTCGGTCATTTGAATTTTATATCATACTCATACCTAGGGACCTATGATAGTTGTGTTTATCACGTGATAAATAAGTGAAGCATCTGTCACTCACACTCGCATCTTTGTCAAAACGTGACAGATGCTTTGCCATCGCGTGATAAAGCAACCATCATAGGCATGGTCTAATATTATATTGGAGTGTCATTGGTAATACTCCATACAAATAAGTACCTATACAAACCAACCATAGTCAGGGAATTTAGCATAGCGCTAATAAAAATAACCCGAACTTTTCAGTCACGTGTGACGTAACAAAGTAAAGAGAGAATCGCATCTTCGTAAACTATTCTTAAGTAACACAATGGAGTTTCTACGAAGATTTTCATACAAAAAAGGTTCTTTTCGCGTTTCTCACGTAATTGGCGTAACGAATTCATTCAATCAAAAGTTGGTTATGACATTTAGTCACGATGGGGCTCGGTGATGCGGATCCGGTAGAAAAACGCAACTTGTGTAAATACGGAATATTTTTGTAGCATCTGAAAATAGACCGACGATTTGGTCAGGATAATGGGAAGCGGTGATTGAGGGCACAGATGATAATTTTAGTATGCAATTTGACATAAGGCAGTAGAAAAAAAATCAGCTACTTTTGATACGTGGCCGTACGATCGGACGAAGATGTTGAAGGAGATCTTCACCCTGCATTGGTCGTCTTGCGATTGGTACCTATGACGATCATCGTCTGTTACAGACGCTCTTATGCAGTGCTATAAAACTTAGGCCACTGGAGGGTAATTCGACCAATTTTAGAGAGATGATGGAGATCTCTCCATTTCATCCCCATTCGTCACTTTTGACGTGTCCCTACTTGACAAGTGGCGATATCCCTAGAACATCGCAACTTCGTCAATCCGGTCGCGCTTAATTTGCGTTTCTTTTGTATGTGACGGCATAAATAACAGACGCATACTTTAACTTGACGTGTAGTGCGTGTGATTAGTCAGTTACGTTTCGTTCAAAACAGGAATTCATATGCATGAATAGCATTCTTGACAATCACTATCGCCTTCTTATTTCCAAAATTGAGATGAGATATATGTCATTTGACGCTCATCGCATTTTAATGACAGTTCATAAGGCGATATCACTGTTATCTAATATTAGAGTTTTGACGTTTTGCGATCTCTCAAACGGCCTTCTCGAATTAGGTAGGTCCCTGGTTAGACAACATTAAGACTTAGGTCTTTCGAAACGAGCGAAACGGTCGAAAGATTTCAGTCAAGACGGGCTTACCTACTACGCGCCGCCTTACTAAAATCTGACGGACCTGGGGTGCTCGGCGCCTTCCACATTTATTTGGGTAAAATCAGCATGCGTTCGAAAGCAGTCGTAATGGTGCGCAAGCGTCGGTCGATATCGTCGTCCTGCCCTAAGTCCGAATGAGTCGCAATTTACTTAAGAACCTTGTTAAAGTTATGCACTTTTACAGGTTAAAGTCCTGTAGGCAATATGGCTTCTACAACTTTATGACTACACTGCACTTACCCACCATTATGTATGGTCAATTCAAATGCAGAAGACACTCGGAAACTTGCTTAGCAATTGGCAAGTTATTGGCAATCTGTTCGCAGTGAAATGTCTTCGTATAAGGCCTCAGTCAACGCTCGAGTTGAGCGTGCAGCGGGGCGGGGCGTGCGGCGTTTATGTTAAACAAATGCAAGCGGTGCAAGGATTCTTGAGTCCTGTCCCTTTCATGGCCGCGTTTATCACGTGAATAAATGATAAAGCATCCGTCGCTTGTCCTCGCATACTTGTCAAATAGTGATGGATGCTTTGTCATCTATTTATCGCGTGATAAACATAATCAGGGACAGGACTTTTGTATCGATTGCATTTGTTTAACGGTCGATATAGACCAAACGAGCGAATGCTCATTCTATCCTCATTCTGCCAAAATTCTACTTTCTTTGTGGGTGGGATGCTCTATAATTCTTTGTTTGTCTGGTCTAAACCCACCGTAACATGAACGCTTTGTTGTTCGGGTTGTACACAGAAACAAATGCAATCGATGCAAGCGTCTGAATGTACACTGTTCTATTTGCCGCTTGCCCGCCACGCTGCCCGCCCCGCTAAACGCTCCGCTTCGTGCATCCACTCAGGACGTACACTAAGACCTCAGTGGACGCTCTTAGGGTTCAGAAAGGCGAGGTGTGCGGCGTTCATGATACACAAATGCAATCGCTGCAAGCGTCCTGCGTGCACGTTGCCCGGTGGATGGTCACGTGTATCAAGCGAAATATAGACAGTTGTATGTATATTGATAATAAATAAATAATAGTAACATCCGTGACTCTCATACTTGTCAAAATGTGACGATGCCTTTCATTTGTCGTGCGATAAATGAAATCCATTATAGCTCTTTGCTGCTTGCGTGCCACGCTGCCCGCTGCCCGCCCCGCCGATCGCTCCGCTTCGAGCGTCCACTCAGTCCATACCGGAGATAAACTCTGGCGAAATAGTCTAGTGTTAGTTACGTTTAACAACTAATCGTCCGTCACCTGCCGCAATCGACGCTTGTTCTAGGCAAATTGGCGTGCATACCAGCAAGTTACGTCAAATACTCCCTTAGGTAAGCTAATACGCGCACCGGGCCCGACTGACTTCAACCACAGAAACACTACTTAGAATAAGTACCTACCTGAGAAGGTAGAAGGCCTTTTGAGCTTCGCAATAGGCACCTGACAACTAGAGCTAAATAGGTAGGTATAAATAATAAATTAGATAAAAAATTAAAAAAAAAACTACGATCCATCCAAACACGGGTAACCATCTCGACAGACAAGGCTTTCGATAGTTTCAATGAAAAAATCGCATTCAAATCGGGCCATTTGTTTGGGCTACGATGCCACAGACAGACACACATACACAGACACACAAGTTAAACGTATAACACCTCTATTTTCGACTGGGGTAAAAAATTTAGTCGTTTATTATCGCGTTAAAAACTTTGTATCTGACACAGTATAAATGTGACCACCGTTTATAAACTAAGGAGTCGGACTGTAAACTGACGGATAGGTTAGGTTAGGTTAGTTTAACACTCAATTGCTTCGAATTTTGAGTTGGACTCTATTTATATATAACAAAATAAGAGCGGTGCTGACAGTAAGCCTTAATTGTCAAAAGCAATTGAGTGTTATAATTTCACTACCTATATAAATTATACCAATATGGCAACCTTGTAAAGCTTGTCATTGTTGGCAACACCGAGGACAGAAGAACGCGGAAGGTCGCTACCACGATAGTCTAACGAACTGAAAGAGGCCAACTCCTCATCACATCAAAATTCTACCAGGGTTTGAGGAGTACTTAAGACCGGAATCGATGGAGGCAGATTGTCCGATTGAAAGAGTGGTCACAATCCTCAGTAATGAGAGACCGATTAAAGAAGATAAATTAAAACCGGCCAAGTGCGAGGCGAACTCGCGCATCGAGGGTTTCGTACAAACCATCTTAACTGGCCAGGTTAAGTTAAGTTTGCACCTGGTATGTATTCCGCCGGATACAAATGAGGTGCAAAGTTAAAACCGATCAGTTTGTTGTATGGCAGCCCCACTTAAATATTTATTAAATTCTGTTTTTAGGAATCGTTGTTCGGCAACAGAAATACATCATGCATCTGTGAAAATTTCAACTGTCTAACTATCACGGTTTATGAGATACTTACAACCTGGAGACATACATCCTAGTGACATACAGACAGACGGACAGCGGAGTCTTAGTAATAAGGTCGGGACCCTATTACTAAGCAACGGGTTGCTTACCCTTTGGGTACGGGACCCTAATACACTGACTTTACGGTGACATCTATATAGGTAAGCTGTCCTTACAAAAAACCGTAAATCAAGCATCTTACTATTCGCTATTGACCATACTAATGCATTATTTGCTCATTAAGTACTACTTCTAATTGCACACACAGGGGCCAGTGCCCTTACCATGAGTTTGACAGTGACCATACTCGTTAGCGACATCTTAATCGATTTGTATGGAGAATAGTAGTTCTACAAAGTAACCGCTAGGGCGCTGCACTTGACTGTTCTCCATACAAATTGTCTACGCTGTCGCTAGTGACATACAGTTTTGGCAAAATGGTATAACAGGATGCAGAAATTGGTAGAATTTGAAATGAAGAATAGGTAGATCTACCACCCCTCTGGATCAGTACGTTTTCATTTAGGTATTTATTTAAACTTTATTGCACAAAACAAAAGTCAGTACAAATGGCGAACTTCATGCCTAATGGTATTCTCTACCAGTCAACCATAGAGCCAAACAGAGATGCTTCAAGTAGGTGCAGAGCAGATAATTAGTCGTTCAGAGATCGTCCAAGATACAAGTGAATACATGTATATTATATAACTTAACTACCAAAAATACAATGATACATACTATAAGATGTAATGATTAACAGTGCATAAACAGTGTTTAAATGTTTAAAATCGCGGCAATTTTTTCGGCTTGTCAAAGAAATTGCCGCGAAATATACTGTCAGGGTCAACTGTCAAGTAAGTCTCAGGTCTCAGTCATACCTAATACACACACACACATTCACTTAAAGAATTCCGTTTTAACTGATGAAATTACAAGATAGGCTTTGAATCTATGTACAACAGGCTACATTCATTAAGTAAGTAACGTTTCGTTAGGTTTGATGCTGAGGGTGGTAGAGGTAGAACGGAGGCAAAATAGGTAGATTTACTGAAAAGTTAGTAAATGTGACAACACTGGCGAGTACGGTCATGTTCTCATGGTAGGGGTACAGAGGGCCGGTATACGACCGATTGTTTGTCAATCGCGGATGTTTGCAGAAACGTATCCGCGCTCTCTCCACTTTCTGTGTCAACATGGCTAAACTATAAATATTAGTGTGCCTAGACTCTATGAACCGTTTCATATTATTTATATTAAGACATCCTTGGAAAGTTTTTTTTTTTTCAAACTTTCATCCCTCGTTTCAAGTCGCCTTCAAGGTCGGAAATTCCTTTGCACCTTTTGGGCGGTAATTAGTAAAGACCCAGATCGCATATTTATCTCTCACCTCCTCACTCGCCTTCGGTACGGGCGACAAATCCACCTCTCTGGGACGTTCAGTAATTCACCGCCCTATAACCGCCTTATAGGTATGTAACTTACGAAAATCGGTTTATGCCTGTGCAGTTGCTTTATTTGTGCGTTGTACCACAGACAGAATAGATAATAGTACCTACAAGTTGTACGTCAATCGTTGCATCAGTGCCTTTCCTACCTACTTAGTGTTAATCCCAGAACTGTTATCTATGTATGGAATAAGAAGCGATTCTTCGACTATCTACAGTTACGATTTTGCTCTGTAGTATAAGTATTTTATCCCAAGTTTCGAGCATTTTTATCATTCAAGTAAACAATCGTGACGTGAGCCATGTATAAATAGGTAGTATTTACTTCACAATGCCTTGTATCATCAGCAAATGTAAACACTCTTAAACAAAATGACGTAAACCTATATAAAAGCTCTTGACGTGTTTAACCTTCAAGCGGACCATAAACACTTGAAAACACTGAGTGTAACAGGGTAAGGAAAATTAATTTGTCTCGGTCATGATAGTAAAGAATCCATTAAGATTTAACGTGTAGATGAAATCTGCTAATATAAAGTAAATATAGTTAATTGTCATGTTCTGGTAGAATATGTACCGTCAAATGGGAGAATTCGGAACACAGGGCTAAGTATCTACATTTCTTCTTAGTAAAACAGTTGTCTAAGTGCCACGTAACCCCTTCCCTATTTAACGGTAAAGGGAGATTTTTTTTTGTTTGACTGCGGCTTCATGGGGGCCCTTTGCCTGTCTTGGAGCTGACACGCCTCGTCCTTCCGGACAAGGCGCCGAGAAAAGGTAAAGGGAGGGTGGCCAAAACAGTGGAAGGAAAAGAGAGGGATAGAATTATGAAGAAACTAGCTGCGCCGCGTGGTGTTGCCCGCTCATCCCACGGGAACACTAAATTTTTTGGGTTAAATATACCTATGTGTTACTCCAGGGTGTCGGCTACCTTCATACCAAAATTGATCATAATTGGTCCAGCCGTTTGAGCGTAAAGAAGTAACAAACATACACAAACACACCAACTTTCGCCTTTATAATATTAACTAGTGTGATAGTAATAGATTTTAAAAAGATTCGTTTGTACAACGTTTCGGCTAGCTAGACGACTAGAAGGTACGTAGATCTCCGATAATTTCATTCATAAAACTATTTTTCAGATTTTAGTTATCTAAAAATGCCCCAACACTGGAACAATCAAGAACGAATACCTGTAACCAGTGAGGTCACATCACATTATACTACCACAGATTACGTGCACGAAATGCAAATCCTCGTTGCCTCTATTGTCTATGGCAGAATTTAGTGAACGAGTGAATGACCGGTTACGAAAGAGATGGACAGCTGTGGCCTTGGCTCTGTTGCATTTTAACTCCGTATTTGGCATTCTGTGCCCGTTCAGGCTGATTTTTGGCTTGACGAAAGCATTTATAAAAAGTTCGAACGCTGGTTCAAGTAAGATTCGTTCGAAATTTAAATATTCGTTTCTTTTTAAACGCGTTTGTTAATTAGTGTGACTGAGGCTTGAAGAGCGTTTATAAGTGTATTGTTTTAATTTATTTTAACAAAAAAACGCCGTTAAAAATGTACCAACATTTCAAGACCAGAAATAAATTGTAAATTATTACAGTTATCTCACACAACTTTTACTTAAATCGTATGGATGTAGGCACTTCTACTTAATGCATAACCGGAATCGATATTTCGCTTTTAACTTAGGTACCTAATGTTTGTAAACTCGGTGATTTCCTAACACTGCAATTGGTCAGTTCTGAGGTTTCTGCGCTGCTAGAAATTGGTCGTTTACTTTTAACAATGCCTCATTACGTAATATAGGTCTACATAAATACCACTTATCCGTAACATTTATTTAACTGTTTTGGATACCTAGATAATTCTTGTGTCGTTAATTTTATAGCGTACGTGCGTTTTCCTCGTTTACCTACATATTTTATCGTCGCTGGAACATCGTGCTCACTAACAGTTTGAATACTTATATAAGCTAGTATAATCATACGAAGTGAATTTATTAGTGTATTTATTAATGTTAATCTATTTCGTGTATTTATTCAGTAGATGTGGCCGTATTTTGTCAAAAATATAGTAAATACTACAAAAGCGAAAGGCTGTGAGAAAACTCAATTTTACTATACTTACAAATGTCAACATTTAAAGTAGAAAATATGATAGTATGCTGATACAACCTATATTCTCTGGATAAATATACAGCCTAGCCTATCTTTCGTCACGACAAACTTCTTAGATCTTTACTCATTGCGAGGAAGATTTTCCTCAGCTTTGCTAATGAATTGCCATTAGCAAAGCAAATCATTTTGCAATAGTGGTTTTGATCAGTTCGTGATTATTTATTTCCTAGCTACCTTTCTTTGCAAAATAAGGAAGCCTTCGAAGATTACTAATCTACCGCATTGAAAGAACTTTCCATTGCACGAGATCTCAATAAGAAAATGTTAATTTATCTAGGATTGTATTGGAATTGCTTGTTCATTAACGCTTCGTGACTGAGTTCATTTCTTTCCTCATTATGTAACTGCGATATCGACTTTGTAGGTTTAAACTGAAACAAAATTGTCCTTAATAGCAATAGAGCGCCTCGCAACTTATGTACGCTTAATAGGAATTCAACTAAATTGATCGGAAGGATTATTGGAGAAACTAGTTTCATCAAACATGTGGAGGACAAGAAATACATTGTTGGTGTATAAATACACAAGTATTCAAATTCCTGTCTCTCACATGTATACATGATTGACTCCCTTTTAGTTTTTCAACTAGCAACAGCTACGCTGGGAGATAATTGAAATTTTTCCATATTTAAATTAAATTTACAGTGGAAAACCACTTAAATTAAGCCGTATAATAGTCGTTTCGGTTAAATATATAATTGACTCACCTTTATTACTGGCCGACCACAAATTGCTGGCACCATTCTTCTTAGCTTTACTTTCTCTAAACATGAGGATATCTGGAACCTTGTTCTGCTTGTTATCCTTAGGAACAACATCTGGAACTCTCTCGACGTTCACTCTAACAAATTCTCCTTTCAGTACTTTCGTTTGATTATCTTTATTGTTAGTCGGTACCGGAGGAGGTGGTGCTTTTGGTTTTTTATGGAACAGCCTTTTCCGCTCCGGTTTTGTCGGTATATCAACGTTAGTGTATATAACGCTATCGATTTCTCCGGGTTCGTCACTCCTGATGTCTATAAGACTCATCGGTTGTTCGAATCGTGGATAATTCTTCTGTTGTACTGTCATGTAAGTCAGACCGTCGTCTGTAGTCTGCATCAAATCGAATTCCGCTCGACTTTTCTCAAAACTGTAATCGTCAACGCTATTTTTCCTATTCTTAAATATCTCATACGTCTTCTTTTTAGAAAACAAGTTATCATTGCTTGCGTAGTTGTTAGCGTTGTTCGTCAGACGGTTTCGCATTTTGAAATATTTGTACGTGAAGTATATCCTTTTGAAGTCTTGTTCGTTCTCAAATTTGAGTGCTATTGCTTCCTTCGTCAGGTTTTTGGTTACGTAAAAGACTAGAGTATTCTCGCAATTAGGGTAGTTTTCGACGTTGACACAATTTGTTATATCATCGATGGAGATGTTTTCGTATTTGTTTGCTTTAAGGTCTGTGTATTCTTTTATGAATTCGTCGTCGTCTTTCGTGATTAGTTGGAGTTGGTCTTTCTCGTTGAAGCCAACGACGATGTTGTAGGTGGTGGGGGTGGTAGGTTTGATGGTGAGAATGTCGAACTGATTATTGTTGTGTAGTTTTTGTCGCGCGACGCAAGCGGCGAAACCGCCACTGCGCGTCGCCTTCTTCACCGTCATTATGGCTCTGTAACAAAAGAAAATTACATAAGTAACTTTGTGGTGATAATCGGCAAGACTTTAATAGTAGAGTTGCTAAGCCGCGAAATTGTGCGCATCGGGTTACAAGCATGAAATTTCTACCACACATAGAGCGTTCTGCGGTGATTATTTTCAGATGTGGAGGGAAGTCAGATTCGTCCCCTTCGTGGCGGGAGAGCGGGGGGAAGAAGACCAATTACTGCTCCTTTTCTTTTTTTTTATTACTGATCACGATCAGTTATGGCTATTAAGGCTTGTTTGGCATCGTTTTCGTGTAAAACAGATATCAGCAATTCATTTTTTATGTTATTTAAGAATAGTTTGGTATAAAAATTTGGGTACATTGCCGAAAAGGTTAAAATCACCTCAAGTTTTTTTTATTCAGAACGATAAGTTAGTTATAATTATTATATCCTGAATATTGCCAATTTAAAAAAATATCACTAAATAGCAAATTTAATCTCGTTCATAAAAATGTATACATATTAGGCACATCTCATACAAAAAGTACCGTGAAAAAATATTGATGTTAAGCTTAGCCTGCGTGCTCGATGCTCTAGTACACATTTTCCTAAGTCACGAAATTGTGTGCATCGGGATACAGCCACGAAATTTATACCACAGATAGAGTAGGTATTTTGCGGTGATTACTTTACAGGAAACACGGTTTTACACGAAAACGATACCAGACAAGAAGTCCTAGTAGACTTAACTGACCAGCAATAAAGAAAGACAAGAGGTATACTTGGTCCTATTCACTCCACTTTCACGCCTCACAGGGGACGAATCTGACTTCCCTCCACATCTGAAAATAATCACCAAGGAACAGTCTATCTGTGGTAGAAATTTCATGCTTGTAACCCGATGCGCACAATTATGTTAGAAAACAGCGGACTAACAACTCTACTATAAAGACTCATGAAACTTATCTTTTTATTTAACACTAGCGGCCGCCCACGACTTCGTCCGCGTAGATTTTTGATGATGACAAAGATATTAAAATAGGTAGGTAAGGAATTTTATTCTTAGTTAATTCACCCCCTTAGCTTAGGGGCAGAATTTTTTAAAACGCTGAAATAACTTTTTTGTATTTAATTAAGTAAGCTTTCTACAAAGTTTCAAGTCTCTAGTTCAAAAAATAAAGTTTCTCCCATATAAACATTGCACCCCTATTTAACCCCTTAAGGGGTGGAATTTTCTAAAACGCTGAAAGTACTTTTTGTGTTTTTAGGGTTCCGTAGTCAACTAGGAACCCTTATAGTTTCGCCATGTCCGTCTGTCCGTCTGTCCGTCCGTCCGTCCGTCCGTCCGCGGCTTAGCTCCGTGACCATTAGTACTAGAAAGCTGAAATTTGGTATGAGTATGTGTATGTATAACGCCGACAGAACGGTAAAATAAAATTTAAAAAAAAATTTTTTTTTCGGGTACCTCTCGAACACCTAAAGTGGGGGTGATTTTTTTTTTCTTTTCAACACTGGTGTGTTGGGTATCGTTGAATAGGTCTTGTAAAAATAATAGGGGTCTTCTAACATTATTTTTTGATAAAGTCAGCAGTTTTGTAAATATTCGCTCCAAAAACAAAAAAATTAGTGTCCCCCCCCCTCTAACTTTTCAACCACGGGTCAAAAAAAATCGGAAAAATTCATGTTAATGAGGCCTTATAAGTACTTTCAATGAAAACTATATTGAACAAAATCGGTCGAGCCGTTTTTGAGTTATCGCCAAATTTCATATTTTTTCTTTAAAAGGTCGTAAGTTGACATCCAGAAGGTAATAAGTGATTACAGTTTCTAGGACGTGTACGACCTTTTTATAGAGCTTAAAATCTTTCTTAACTTAAAACTCGGGTTTAAAACAGCAGTTTATTGTGAAGGATGAGCAACTACGGAACCCTACACTGAGCGTGGCCCGACATGCTCTTAGCCGGTTTTTTAATAAGTAATCTTTCTACAAAGTTTCAAGTCTTTAGCTCAAAAAAAAGTTCCCCCCATACATAATTTTAACCCCTTTTTTACCACCTTAGGGGGTGAATTTTCAAAAACGCTGAAATTAGTTTTCTTCCATTTTATTTTAATACCTTTTTACAAAGTTTCAAGTTCCTAGCATGAAAAAAAACTTGTACCCCATACAAACTTTGCACCCCAATTTAACCCTCTTAGGGGAGGTATTTCCAAAAATCCCTTCTTATCTCTAGCCCACGTTATAAAAGTAACCTACTGTGCAAAAATCAACTCTCTAACATTAGTAGTTTCGGCTGTGCGTTGATGAGTCAGTCAGGACTTCTTCTTTTATATATATAGATTTACTACGTTCATGAATCTACTAAGCCTAACTTACTTAAATATATGCGGTCAAGAATATTGGTCACAGACGAGATAGGGATATAGGTACATACTGAACGGAAATTAATTATAGTTATTTTTCAATAAATATTGAGGATAATGCAGAAAATTGGTGTGTTGGATCTCCAAGTAGCAGGGTTTTTATGAAGTTGTTTTCCACTTTATTTCATTTACGGCAAGGTTAAAATTTTGTCATAATGAAACAAGTAGGTACATGTCCAATTGTAAAAACATTTAGGTATAAACTAAACCCTTACGTGGCGACTTGGTTCTTGTCAAAAATATATTTTCAACAACGAAATAAGGGAATTTTCACTATCGTCTATTTTTTTATCCTAAATAATGACAACCGTGGTGGCAGTGTACAGTGTTGGATCCTATCATTTTAATTAATTGTTATGTTATTCCTTTTTAAGCAGTGGTATCGATTGTCTAATTAATATCAGCAACAAGTACAACAAATCGAATATGTTTATTTATTTATTCAAACTTTATTGCACAAAACAAAAGTCAGTACAAATGGCGAACCCTCCTGAGTTCCAGTGTCCTACACATAGTACATAAACTTCAATTAATAGTTAAATGTCAACTATTTGTCATAAGGCTAAAATTAAACTGACAAATTATGAATGCTGGTCGTCAGGAGGTTTGCCTAATGGCATAGGTATGTTCTCAATGATGACGTGAAAAGTTGTGTGTGCTACACGAGAGCAATAGTTATTTGTGCAACAAGAGAGCAAAGTTGTTTTTTGTTACGAGTGCTGATTTTGAGTCCCGAGCAAGCGAAGGCTTCTACGTTTGAATCACGAGCGTAGCGAGTGATTCTATGTTAGAATCCTGAGTGTAGCGAGGGACTCAACAGCACGAGATGCAAAAAACTTTGCTCTCGTGTAGCACACACAACTTTTCACCTCATCAGCGAGAACATATTCGACATTTTGTGCTTTTTCTTCCAACGCATGTTTATAGTCTTTTTTGCTGATTCCAATAATATTAATCAGAAAATAGATAACTGCTAGCTGCTTAAAAAGGAATAACAATATAATTTAATTGAAATTATAATCAACCAACCAACACGGTTATTGTCATTATTTGATCCAATTGGAAGATTTAGCAGATACATGACGTGTTTATTTATAAATACATATTATATTACGAGATTTTGTTTATAAATTGATTTATATTTTTACTCGTAAAACACCAAACAAAATAAATGCAAAAGAAAATAACATTTACAATATGAACTCGATATTTTTTAAGGTACGTTTCGAATATGCTAAATGGTAAATGGTGAAATTACATATGATAAATGGTGAAATTATAAATTATTACTATATTTACAATAAGTAATAAGTTGAAAAATCTTATTTTATTTGAGCAATGATCTATTGTTTTATATAAAAGGCACAATAATTTTAATATTCGGTCGTTAAATAAAAATATAATAAAGAAAAAAAAATACATTGCAATTAAAACTTTTTCGGGTGTTTTTAATGATTTTTTTGGTATAACGCGTATCCGAACTCTTCTCAATCGATGTCGGATTCGAAAATCGAATTTCAAATTGATAAGTTTCTATCCCTCTCTTTTATATACATATGAAATAAACAGAGTGCATCGAGATTCAAATGATTAGAATTTTATAATTAACCTTTGGCTGAAGAATGACAATTCGTGGTCAGATATTGAAAAAATTAAAAAGCTACTTTCTACTCACGCTCGAAACAAAATCGCATTTTGTTCACTGTTATCTGACAGCAAAATCGCCATGTTTAAGCTGGTGAGGTGAAAAGATTTTTGCATCTCGTGTTGTTGAGTGCCTCGCTACACCCAGGGTTCTAACTTAGAATCCTTCGCTTCCTGGGGATTCAAAACCAGCACTCGCAACAAAAAACAACTTTGCTCTCTTGTTGCACAAATAACTAATCCCGTGTAAATAAAAGCTGTCAAAACGCGTTCCAGATTTTTTTGCACTTGAGCCTCATATCAGGCTAGTAATAGTTATGTGACAAGAATTAAATGTTAAAACTTGCTCATAATAACAGAGCGAGTTATTCAGTGTTGCCAAATTCTATAATTCTCACTATTCGTCACTTCATCTAACGTAACGTGTTGCGTGGAGTCCATTTTGAAACATAGTATTTACTAAGATGAACTAGTAACCCCAGAATTATATACAGTGAGTCGGACTTTGTGTGGGAGTACGCGCTAATGGGATTATATCCGCCCCACAGGATTTGCCTGCTGTTAAGAGAGATCTAATGCCCTATGTCAGACAAGTGCGAGTCAGACTCGCCCACCGAGGGTTCCGTACATTTTAATACATAGGCTAGGTTTTTTTTACAATAAATTTATATAAAAAGTAAAATATAAAAATACATTACAAATATAAACACATTCTAAAAAAAAACCTAACCTAGGGTGCCGCCGGCAGCGGGGCAGGGCCCAGGCTACTGGTGATTCCCTTATTGTTAATGTCGAAATTTGCGGCATAAATGACCGTATCCTTGTTTTACGTTGAATTAGAAGTATGTTTTTTTTTACAGCTTCAAGAGACTGCAGACTTTTATATCGACGGACAACAGAGCGATCCTATAAGGGTTCCGTTTTTTCCTTTTGAGGTACGGAACCCTAAAAATGGGCTAGAGAATATGGGTTGTATAGTAATTGGCAGTCTATCGAAATTTGGGTCCATGTTTATATCGATACCTTAGCTTTTTGGAAAAAATCGTTGCAATTAGGACTTTTGTACACAACCGTACCTATGTGGTTTAAATTTAATTGACAAATTAATTGTAATTAGTATGTGTGTGAGCGAATTAAGGTATCGATATCTAAACCCGCTTATCTCTCCTCATTTGCACCGAATAGTTCCAGATGTTTCTTGTTCTAAACAATGGCTGATCTCGCCGTGAGACACTGTATTTACATAATATTTAGTGCATTTCCGACATAAACTGGGTGAACTGTTTGAAGAGTGAGTTTAATTGGTAGATGAATACATTGACTCAGATTATCTTTAGAACGAGAGTGGATTTAGGCCCATTTTCAGATATAGTTTAGTTTTAGATTTAGTTCTATAACTACTTAGTCCAGATTCGATCCTGCGAATTTTACGTGAGTGTAAACCACATAATAATAATAATTAACTATCAACACTTCTCTAAGAAGTTTAATCACTATAGACCCCTGGGCCACGGGTACAAGAAGAAAGACGGGTACAGAATAACAAGAAAAATGTTGATCCACCCAATTATGATTGAACGACTAATGGTGAAACCAGACGGGCGTAAATTTGGTCGCGTAATTTCGGTCGCGCCATACATCATGTCATTGTCATGATCTCATCACACTAAGTGTGGCGCGACCGAAATTACACGACTCAAATTATGCTCGTCTGACTTCATCCTAAGAGTGGGCGAATAACTTCATAGTTTTTGCGATCGGGTAATATATTAGATAACAGCAAACGTATATAATCTTTGGCTGAACGATTTGTTAATGAACTGTTCAGTAGTTAATTACATTAAGATTATACAAGAGTTATATTACATTGAGTTAAATAACACCTGTGTAATAATATACGATATAGCGTTCAAACTGTAAAATGATTTAAAATAACTTCATAGTTATTCAACTTTTACAACATTCGTAGTATACAATTGTGTTTACGAGGTTATAAACAAATTATAATGTTGCTATCTATTTACTTAAGTACTTGCTTAGGTACTTAAGATCCGTTCAAAAATGCTGATTGCTTTAGACATTTTTCTCTATGATCAAACATGTTTCTTAACATATTAACAATGTTACTAGTTAGAACGGCCGTTGCTATTTATCTATATATATAAAAGAAGAAGTCCTGACTGACTCATCAACGCACAGCCGAAACTACTAATGCGAGAGAGTTGATTTTTGCACAGTAGGTTACTTTTATAACGTGGGCTAGAGATAAGAAGGGATTTTTGGAAATACCTCCCCTAAGAGGGTTAAATAGGGGTGCAAAGTTTGTATGGGGTAAACTTTTTTTTTGGAGTTAGATACTTGAAACTTTGTAGAATGATTACTTATTCAAAAACATAAAAAGTACTTTTAGCGTTTTAGAAAATTTCACCCCTAAGGGGGTTAAATAGGGGTGCAAAGTTTGTATGGGGTAAACTTTTTTTTTGGAGTTAGAGACTTGAAACTTTGTAGATAGCTTACTTAATCAAATACAAAAAAAGTAATTTCAGCGTTTTGGAAAATTTTACCTCTAAGGGGGTTAAAAAGGGGTGCAAAGTTTGTATGGGGAACACCGCTAATGTTGTTTATAAAGAAGTGTTACGCTAACGTTATCAGTTTATATATTTTTTATTTCCAGTCTACTACCCAGTGACTACGTCCTTTCTTTAAAACGAACTTGCACCCCCTTTTCTATGGTTGACTGTCAACAATATTTTCTTAGTGCTGTCTCTTATTTATTGTGTTCCAAACTTTATGTGTTCCTATATTTTAGTGAGTTGTCTATCAGCACATGAATAATTTATACTTTATATACCTATTCTTACTTTATTTAGCTTCTTGAGAAATATAGAGAACTATAGCCACCAGAATATATTGAATCACTCTTCAAACAATACTACTAGCCTGTAGACCAAAATAGTAATCGCATCATTAAATTCGCTTATGTGCATTTAGTTTTTAATGGTCACATTTCAGCATTTTCTTTAAACACTAGCCTTTTTAATAACTGGGGTACCTGCTAGACCATTTAGAAACATTTTGGCCAGCCTCGGGAACTCCGCCACACCACTCTTTTCGTTTAATAGGCAGGCCGGCGTGTACAAATACCAGTGCTGCCTTCTTATGAAAAGAGGTCATTATTTATTATCGTTATGAAATACTTAAAGTTTATTATTTATTATTCCATCTCTCGATTTCCAGTGCTGAGTTTAAGATTGTTTTAACAGCCTTACGATATTTAACTTTTTTTTTAAATCTCACTCATAATAACTATTAAGATCCCCATTTTCTAACTCCAATTCCATGCGTCGCTCTATATCTTGCAGTCATTTTTGCCAAAGATTAAAAGCATCAGGTAACTGACGGAATAAATATTAAGCATCTTGCAAACAGTTCCCGTAATCTAATTGGAAAAATCTTCAAAAATTCTCTAACAATTGCATATCAGTGTCTGCCACTGTTTGAAATGTAATATGTCTAGACCATTTTAACTAAGAATAAAATTCACTTACCTATTTTAATATCTTTGTCATCATCAAAAATCTACGCGGACGAAGTCGCGGGCGGCCGCTAGTCTATATATATAAAAGAAGAAGTCCTGACTGACTCATCAACGCACAGCCGAAACTACTAATGTTAGAGAGTTGATTTTTGCACAGTAGGTTACTTTTATAACGTGGGCTAGAGATAAGAAGGGATTTTTGGAAATACCACCCCTAAGAGGGTTAAATAGGGGTGCAAAGTTTGTATGGGGGAAACTTTTTTTTTGGAGCTAGAGACTTGAAACTTTGTAGAAAGATTACTTATTTAAAAACACAAAAAGTACTTTCAGCGTTTTGGAAAATTTCACCCCTAAGGGGGTTAAAAAGGGGTGCAATATTTATATGGGAGAAACTTTATTTTTTGAACTAGAGACTTGAAACTTTGTAGAAAGCTTACTTAATCAAATACAAAAAAAGTAATTTCAACGTTTTGGAAAATTTCACCTCTAAGGGGGTTAAAAAGGGGTGCAAAGTTTGTATGGGGAACACCGCTAATGTTGTTTATAAAGAAGTGTTACGCTAAGGTTATCAGTTTATATTTTTTTTATTTCCTGTCTTCTACCCAGTGACTACGTCCTTTTTTTGAAACGAACTTGCACCCCCTTTTCTATGGTTGACTGTCAACAATATTTTCTTAGTGCTGTCTCTTATTAATTGTGTTCCAAACTTTATGTGTTCCTATATTTAGTGAGTTGTCTATCAGCACATGAATAATCTATACTTTATATATACCTATTCTTACTTTATTTAGCTTCTTGAGAAATATAGAGAACTGTAGCACCAGAATATATTGAATCACTCTTCAAACAATCTACTAGCCTGTAGACCAAAATAGTAATCGCATCATTAAATTCACTTATGTGCATTTAGTTTTTATTGGTCACATATCAGCACTTTCTTGGTGGGTACTGGGGTACCTGCTAGACCATTTAGAAACATTTTGGCCAGCCTCGGGAACTCCGCCACACAACTGTTTTCGTTTAATAGCCAGGCCGGCGTGTACAAATACCAGTGCTGCCTTCTTATGAAAAGAGGTCATTATTTATTATTGTTTTGAAATAAAGTTTATTATTTCTTATTGTTGAAAGAGATACTCTTCATTAAATTGCCTCCATCTCTCGATTTCCAGTGCTGAGTTTAAGATTGTTTTAACAGCCTTACGATATTTAACATTTTTTTTAAATCTCACTCATAATAACTAAGATCCCCATTGTCTAACTCCAAATCCATGCGTCGCCTTGCAGAGTCATTTTTGCCAAAGATTAAAAGCATCAGGTAACTGACGGAATAAATATTAAGCATCCTGCAAACAATTCCCGTAATCTAATTGGAAAATCTTCTAAAATTCTTTAACAATTGCATATCAGTGTCTGCCACTGTTTAAAATGTAACATGTCTAGACCATTTTAACTAAGAATAAAATTCACTATATTTTAATATCTTTGTCAACATCAAAAATCTACGCGGACGAAGTCGCGGGCGGCCGCTAGTTGGTTTATATTTATAACCTACAGTTTGAGTTTTTCATTGATATTTTTTGTTTCAAAACCTACTCGAAATTTACAAAATTCACGCAGCAAACTGGTTTCTTCAACTTATTTTCGACTGCACGCAATGAAAGCATCAAATGGCTATGTTACTATCTAGAACTCAGGGAAAAGTATTATTCACCTTAAGAGTTGGTTAAAATAATCAATATATTTGTCATAAAAAAAACACACACATTTTAAAATGCTATGCGTTCTCCGTCATACATAGTTCCTAGGCCACGCCCTTGCAGTGAATGTATTAAGGTACAAATAATTAACTAAAGCGTTGTTTAAACAAAACACGGAAACGACAGTTCCCAAAGAAATTATCTTTTGGAAAGATCTTTCCCAGAATCCCTATTGTCACAATTGTCTTTCGCACAATTAAACTATTCAATGGCAACCTTTGGCTTAACTGAAACATAATGGACATAATGTTTTCCATTTCTGAACGTTGCGTAACGTCTTTAATGCGACGAGGCACGGAAACTAAATATAGTATTCAATGTAATTTTTCCAAGTGCTTAGTTGATTTGGATCACGGCAATCGGCCCTTGAAATGTTGTGATCGGTTTTAGATTAATTGATCTTTTTTTTTCGTTGAATACATTTTCCGCCCTTGTTTGTAGCTAAGCTTGTTCTTACTGCATTGTTTTTCTTAAGTTTTTTTTTTATTTATTTCGCAAGAAGAACATCCTTGACAAGTCCTTGACAAATCGTTACTGACGTTTAGTAATACAAATATATAACGTATGAATATTGTTGCCATAATGAAAGCTATTCGTAGCGCCACTACCCCTGGGCAGGACCGACACTAGGGTAGACTGGGTACGGTTGGAACACAGGACGGTTGGAACAACACGAATATCTCGTAAACCGTTGAAGCGGCGGGGAAGGGTCCAAGGGGGGAACGAAGCGGGCGACAGGTATAAACACGAATCGCAGTGTTGAGTCGCTTCCCGCGCGCTGTGATTTTGTCTAGGAGGCCCTATTGTGTTTTTGTGACCAAAAGTAAGTATTTTCACACTAAGAGTTTTCTAATTATCTTGGTTTCTATGTATGTGCTGGTTTTAGGAGTGTACTTGTGTTTGAAGTGGTTATTGGGAAGCAGGTTATCGGTTTTAGTTTTAATGTACTGTTAATATAGAAATTTCTACAACGGCTTGTTGCCTAAAGTGGGACTTGGGGGCGGTTGGAACAATTTTTATGGGTACGGTTGGAACTTTAAGATTGTAGTCTTTTTTTTTGGTTTTTTTTTTATATGCAAGGAGTTTATTTATGTTTTGTTTTTCTTAATTATTTAAATAAGGTTAAAGACATGGTCATATTTTAGTTAAAAAGACTGATAATGTACGCAGATGTTTACTTGTGTGCTCAAATACGCAAAGGCTGATTAAACTATGGTAAGGATGTTGATTTTTAAATGTTGTTGTAAGACAGTTCCTATAATATTCTTAAGTATGAAAAAAGATGATTAAAACTTGTTAAAATGTAATATTTTGTGCTACTTGCATGTGTTCCAACTGACCACCATCATTGTTCCAACCGCCCCTGGGATGGGGACGGTCGGAACAAATCGAATTTCTTTTTTAACTTGATCTACAACAAATATTAATGGACTTAGGGCTAAAATTTAATTACCTATTAGTAGGTAAAGACACACTCCTTCATTTGATACATTTACTTCATCTCTCAGATAATAAACTGAAAAATTGCGGACGATATAAGCAAAATTGTTCCAACCGTACCCAGTCTACCCTACTTAGGCCATTCCTGTGTTGAAATGTGTGCCTAAGCTACTTATTTCATCATAAATGGCAAACATTAGCTAGCTAGCTCAACAGAAAATAATAGGGGATGCGACTGATGTTGAATTATACAACATAGTGTAGTTATATCAATAAAATTAGCTCATAATGTTACAAAAAAGAAATATAAAAACAAAAATATATTTTTTGAAATATGTGACCAAAGAAAATTTAACCCAAAAGAAATTTTAAAATTGTTTCTAGAATCCTCATAATTTAACATAACCGTAATTGTATGACAACCATGAACTTAAACGCACTTTTTCACGGTGAAAATGGCAAATGATTTATTTTCTCCATACGAATACTGGTATACCCAATCCACAGATGACGTAACTGTAGGTACCTACCTACCTAAGCCAGTAAATGTATGGAGCGTTTTTAGTCCTCTGTAGGAATGTTGAACTTTGACGGTCATTTCTGACTTTTAGAGCAGTCCAAGTGTAGGTAGTCTCATATAGACATTTGATCCCAATAAAAAATAGACTCGATTGACATCCTCAAAAAAAATTGTCCGCACGCCTATTGATGGCTTTTTAAATTCCCCTGATTTATGCGTAAACCGTAAAACATATCCAAACATGTCAAAACATGTACAACTACATAAAAAATGTCCTCGGTCTCTAGGTCAATGTCTCGAAAGCGGCGTGTCCTTTCAGCCAATGCTCTTCCGAGTCGCAAAGGGAAAAGGACGTCAGGTTGTTATCACTATCAGTCATCGGATTAATTTATATCTTTAGTTAGACTGGTTGCTATTACGAAATAAAGTTGCAGATGTGGGTAATAGGGTAAAATGTGCATACTTTATGGTGCCAAGGCAAGCACCAGCACCAGCACTAGTGCACAAGCTCCGCCTTCCAATTTTGTCCTGTACGATGCTAAGACGAACTCACTATGTGCTGCGTAAAGAAAAAAAAATCTTGTCTTTAATCATCTTACACTATACAAGGTATATACCTAGTAGGTAATCGCCACTTCGCCATCTCGGTCTCGTTAGATTTGCGCTTCTTTGCTTGACCGGGTAGTAACGCAAAATGTCTCTTTATGCAGCTAAAATAAGCAAACATTGCGTTTGACATTCAAAGGCTATATACCTGAGACCCCGTTTATTTGGCTATATCTCAAAACACTTAAACTTGAATTATCGCCCTGGGGCTCAATTCAGCTGATTTTAGAGATTTGATCTCCATTATATCGCCATCCGTCACTTTTGACGTGACAAATGGCGATGTGGCGATGTCCTTAGAAGATCGCACGCAACTTCGCCAACTCGGTCGTATTAAGTTTGCGTCTCCTTTGTATGTGATGTCATAGATATCAGGCGCATACATAACTTGATCGGGTAGTACGTGAAATTAGTCAGCTGGTCCGTCAAGGGTGACGAATATTAGATACGTGTCTAGAGATTATTAAGTGGCAACGTGCTAGTCTGGACGGCGCGCAATGGGCACTTACATTTTGTGATTGCAGCACCGATAATCCTTATCCAATTAGTTTTCTATTGTTATTCGTTTAAAAATAAAACTGTCAGTCCTTAAAGGTCTCGGTAATTGGACCTGGTACAGTTATGTTACAAAGAACAGCTGAATCTTGGCTCGGATCTCGAGAAAGGCGACTTTCCCGGCTATCTCTATACCAGAGATATCGTCATGAGAACCTAAGACAATACCCTTTGTACCGGCACAATGTTACGTCTACATACATGTAATACTATTATAGTCGTTATATACTTGATAAAAGAAGCTACTTATGCTAAGACAACAGTAGAATTACACTTGTTAAAGATGTTTTGTGTCGCATTAAGAATTTATATTGCAAATTATGTTTTAGACACCTTTGTGTGTAGAAATTTGTCGCCTGTCAAGATTACTGTCACAGTGGATAATTAAAATGGATATATATGGGGTAAGTATAATATGAAAACAAAAGGTCATCAGGAGCTGACATCAGATGGTGATGTTTAGGTGTGTTAGCAGACATAGTTTGAGTAAATAGATACAGTAGGTTTGGTAGTGAGATGGGAGTGTCTGATGATAGTGATGAATAGTGATGATGTGTTTTTTTTATTAAAGCAGTAACGTCTGCTACCGTAAATCAAATGTTTACAATGAAGCGAAAAATTTAAAAATTTAACGGTTCAGGCAGGGTTTGAACCTGCGTATCCAACGGCTTTCCGGGGTAACACGGGCGTCCTACCTATTGGACTACTGAACCTGATGCGGGAGCCATTGCATTTTTCAACCAGTCGCTTCTTGTTGATGTTTTGCGATAATCTTATTTTGACTATGATGGCTATTATGTAACTGAACTTTATTGATTAGAATCGCCTGGTGACATCTAAAATTCACTAAAATTTCTGTCACTGCTCTTCATAACCTCGTTAGAGAATAAAAGTTGTATGTACAGTCAACCCATTTGATTTCTAGGCCACTATAGAACCTTGTCACAATGACAATGATATGAGATCTCAAGCGGCTTTCATATTGGCGTTCACTGTGACAAGGTACGAAATGGCCTAGGAATCAAATTGGTTGACTGTGCAACGGGCCTATGATGGTTGCTTTTATCAAACGATAAATAAGTTGCAAAGCATCCGTCACTTATTGACAAATGTGAGTGTTAGTGACAGATGCTTTGTCACTTATTTATCACGTGATAAACGCCACCATCATAGGCCCCCGGCACCTCTAGCACAACTGTGACACGCGACTTATTCTCGCGCGAGATATTCCTGTCTCTATCTGTATAGTACTGAGAGAGTGTGACGGGTGATGCTCTATTTCGCGCGACATGATGTGCAGATCATTGTGAGCGTGTTATTATTCTTAGCTACTTTTGCTTCTGACTGTACATACGGTCTGTGTGCAAATTTGAGATTCGTTCCAGTGGCCGACTTAAGCAACCGACTGTCATAATTAAGAAGAATTTATTAAAAGTGAAAATTCGAACATACGAGTAAAATAATGTTTAGTCATAAAGTTTTTTCTTTGCGACGTCTAATTAAAAATATGTTCATCTTGAAGATATATTGCCTCAATTGAATTGATTAACTAATTTGGGGAGTTTCTTTAGAATTTTCACGAAATCGAATATGAGATTAGGTTGGATTGCAGAGAAAACCTGTTCGTAATATCTCTTCTAAACACTTCCCGATTTGTATAGGGAAAGAACGTTCTCGAAACATTTCCCATACAATCTCCACTAAATGCATGTATTATTACTTAGTGATGAGATCCCTAAAGCTTTAGTCCCTGTATTATTGTTGTCATAAAAGTTCCTTCACCTTTCCATTCTCTATGGACACATTTGTTTACTACCTGTCTCGCAGCCGTTACGAACTAGATATAACAAAATTAATGATTCCCAACACTAATCGTATTTATGTAACGTCTCAACTAGTCCTCAACCCACACGTTTTCATCGAAACTTGAATCAAGTTGGGTGAATATTCAACTTTTTCTATGTATACTATAATGGCCTTTGGAGATACCAAACATGGGTCAATCCTTCACTTAGCTGGTTATACTCCCACACAAAGTTCGACTACTGGTAGTGAGGGCTAAACAGCGACAGCCCTGATACAGTTCATGTTTAAAAAAACAATAAATAAACGGATGAATCACTCTGTCACTCTGTCCCATGTGACTTAGGTTCTTATTGGTTAGCCACACACAAATTCTTCATATATCCGAACCGCTCTCTCAGAATTGTGTCACGAGATACGTAACTAGCCCTAGCTCAGACCACGGTCTTTTTGGGCTGTTACCGCACACTATGTCATTAAACGCTTGTCTGACCCTTATTTTTTGAATTTATGTAAATAGTGAAATTTAAGTTCTTTTATAAGCATGTTTGTTATAAATATAATAAATTAATAAATAGAATACTGAGCTGCAGAATTGCATAGCCCATTTATCAATTCACAGTACCTACAAGCTTTGCTTAGATTGGGACTAGTTCGATTTGTGTAAGAGTCCCTTAGTATTTATTTATCTGCCCTTATTTCGACTGCCGTAGTCGGGTAAAAACAGATTATAAGCTAGAAAACGTTTACGACCGCTACTGAATCATAAAATATACTTTATAGTTCAGAACGTTTATATCAATTAGAAATAATAAGTGTCGTATAATTACAGTCATAATGAGACTTTATGAAGACGAGCGACAACTAGTAAACATTAGAAACTTAGAAAGCCGTATGTCCGTTTTATATAATTCGGCATAATGAGCCGGTCTCGTTTTAGCGGCGCAAGCGCAGCGCGTCTGATTAACGCCTGACAGCGCCGCGGGTTACACCGATCTGCATCGATAACTTCTTTTTTAATATTATTATTAGCCTGTTAGAGTGTTTCATGCCTCTTCATTGATTTCAAAGGCCTCTTGATTTCCACGACTCCCGATCAGATGCCCTCTCCGGCCAGCCGTCGAGGAAGGTATCCAGGTCGTCCCTGTAAGGATGGGCGTTGACGTAAACAAGTGTTTGGTTCTAAGTATGATTTATTACTAATTAATAACTTACACTAGGATACATGGTTATATAGGAAAGGAGAGATGAGTGTGTGTGCGGTACGCTACACACTACACCTCCCTTCTTACTGAAAAAAAAAATCTTAAATTTATAGATAGTTAAAGATTTTTTTTTAAATCACAAAACAAACAAAAGCACATTAAATATAAGTATGCTGAGTTAATTAAAAGAAAATACCTACACAATGAAAAGTTATATAGAAATTTAAAGAAAATACGCAATGGAAAGTTTTATAGAAATTTATCAACACAAAAAAATAAGTGTAAATTGAAAAGATATAGCAATAAAAATGTAATGGATTACAATATGTGAAAAACTACAAAAATCGGAAATAAGTAGTATATGTATGTATACATGGGTAAAAAAAACAACAAAAACACTTAGCGTTTCAAAAATCAACTTAAAATGTCTGAATAACAGTTTATATGTTTATATATTGAGACAGGTACATTCAAATTGTTAACTTAAATTCTTAAAAAACAATACTTATTTAATAATAAAAAAAAAAAAACAAAATTACAAATCTATAAAAAAACTCTAAGTAAGTATTTCAACATTTATGTATAATCAATTCAGTATAGTACGTAGTATATAGTATGGGCGTGCGTCGTAGTACAGTCAGCAAAGAAAGTGGTCTACCACTTTTGGACTCTATTACATGTAAAATAGAGTCGAAAAGTGGTAGACCACATTTTTGGTTGACTGTACCTAAATCCTTGACAAATTACAAATACTATTTTATTAAAAGAGTGTGTACTTATATAAAACTAAGCTACCTTAAAACCTTTAACTACTTATAGAAAAATACTTAATATTTAATAGGTTGTCCTGAATAACTAATATCTAAAATCAGAACATAGAATATTTTAATACACTAACATTTAAAACAAATAATACACTATTAGTCACTGTTTTGCTAGGTACCTAGAGTCTATTTCCATTTCACTCTTATTAGTGTTTTAAATTACATTTACTAGTATATTATATGTCCGTGTCCTCGAACTACATTCGGAAAGTCGTATCCATGACGTCATATTATTATATTTATTATTTGTCAAAAGCGCAAAATTATTTATTTATTTCTTTCTCATTTATATATTTTTTTTATTTAATTCATTATTTTTCCTTAACAATATTTTATTAACTAAGTGTGCGACTATGGCATCACTTTACTCGCATTGCAAGGTACACAACACTTTATTTTGTGGTCGGCCGACCTTGTACATATTATATTTATTAACAGTTCAGGGTACAAGAAATTTATTTATTAAGTACGCGCACAAACATTTAACTTTTATTCATCATACATTCAGGCAGATCTTTTAACACGTCCTTCACTAAAACTTACCATGTGTCCAAGGACCTTCACGATTGATGCTCGACCGAATCATGATCAGATCTCAAGGATTCCCTACCTGTCTTGTACCCTGGTGTACCTTGCTAAATACACGTACCTATTCGTTCAACGGCGCCTCTCGGGTCACCGCTGATCACAAGGTGTGTCGTCATTATTATAAAAGTTACCTTGTCTTATTAAACCCATTCATTATATCTTTCAAATTCTCGTACACCATGAAAACTTCAGTAAATAAGATTTTCAACAACAATTAGGTGATCAGGCTAACTGCTAGTCAAAAAACTTATTTACGTCAGCAGCTTTCCCAAACATGTTTATATCGCCATCCCAAACAAACTATTTCCTACTCCAAGTTAATACCATCCTAATGTCAACGTTTCTTTATTTCCACTATCAATATTCATTTATTTCAATTTATCTAAAACTTTCATTATTCTTATTAAATTCAGTGATCGGCACTACGACACCACGGGCCGTGCCGAAAACATGTCACATGCTCTAGATTATTATAGATTTAAAATCATTTGTAAATTCCGAGTATCCTATAAAAACGTAAAATCCTTGAAAAAATGTCAATTCCCGTATACATTACTAACGATTTACTTAACCATATCAACTACTAAATTATGTTCAACTATATGGATACAAAATAAGATACGATAAGAACCCTTACATTGATTTTACTACGTTGATTATTAAAGACGATAAAATTAGTACACAGAGCTGACAATGGACGATGTTATTCTTTTTAAACAACATTTAAAACCAAAACGCCGTCTTAAAACCCTACTTCAATTACTTAAAAATATTAAGTAATGCTGTAAATAAGATATTTTTAGATTAAGTTGGACCCATTAAACTAATAATACAATAATCAACCCGAATTATCGTTTTCTTAATACTATAAACTTACTCGTATTTAATTACTTTGTAATAGTTTTAGAAAAAAATAACGTCAAAACACTCCTAACCGCACTGTTTTCACTGACACTGACACTTGTGCTTATTGTCTTCGTCACGTCGCTAAGCCTGGAACCATCACTGCACCAAGGCTGTTCAGTCTCTTGGGGTTGGCTTGTTGTCAGCGCGGTGATATAGGAAATATCCTATAAAATTTCCCGATTCTTGATAGTATAGTACTTATTGGTGTGTACTCGCGACTCGCAAATCACGACCGTTTTATTTTCTAAGTCGCTAATTTCCATCGTAGTCCGTTAAAAACGCTAGCTTCTCTTTGAAGTTATTTAAAACGCCACATCACATTAGGCCAAATGTAAAATGATTATTTTTCATAAATATCCCGGCTCAAGGTTACACTGGTGGGCAATCCGATGCCCGCCAGTGCCCCCATATAAGGAGCACTGGCAGGATCGCCATGTAAGGATGGGCGTTGACGTAAACAAGTGTTTGGTTCTAAGTATGATTTATTACTAATAACTTACACTAGGATACATGGTTATATAGGAAAGGAGAGATGAGTGTGTGTGCGGTACGCTACACACTACATCCCGCCATCTCCGCCTAGGTCTGCCCATCTTGTGGCACCCACTCAGTGGCCAAGCTAGCCCATCTTTCCGGGTGCATGCGGCAGACGTGGCCGGCCCAGTCCCACTTTAGCCTTTATTGACCATAGTCATCGTTTGTAGATTTATACTGAGATACGAGCTTTGTTTTAAGTAGGTATTTGTTACTTAGTGAGTTGTGGTTGTCAATAGACGACATAAAAGCAAGTACGAGTTTTATGTAATCATATCTAAAATACGTATCAAAATTAAATAATATCGATTCCTAAATCGTCCACTTACGCTACGGTGTGACGCACGGCCTACGTGTCCGTCTACTTTTACTTTATATGTTGGGAAAGTGTAGTGGGTGATAAATACACATGCGCTACCATTCTATGGATTTATAGCAACATGTGACAATTATGTAGAGTTAATAGGTGCGAGTGTTGCTACTCTGAAAGCATTTCTAAGTTTTAACTGCTATGATTATTTGAGTATTTATTTATTTATCTAAAAATTTCACGAAATAAAAAGTACGTATAGCGGACTCTTCATAATATACCTGTACTTACATTTACCGGGTGTTGCCTGTAATAGAAGCAATAAATTAAAACAGATTCTACTCTTCAATCTGGACAACATTTGTTCAGCAACTTTAAAAAAGTCAGTTTTCAGAAGATCGTTATTTCAAACAAATAAGAAGTATTTTCAATGTACTCCGTCAAACATTGACATTCCCTTACCATTGACAAAGCTGACGCTTTACTAAATGCTTCTTTGAATAACATTACATTATTTTACAAATTACCATTTAATTCAGGTTATTTTCAGCGCTTTAAAAGGTACCCACCTTTAAAACCGAATCCGCAGACAATGATGCTAGTACATACGTACCTACATTACTAACACTGCTATTCTGAATTCGATATTATATAACCATTTGTAACTGAATTAGTTACTAATTATTTTTAAGTGCATTTCTTATAGCTTATCGATGATCTGCTAGCGATTACATAATTGTAGCATCCACCACATCCGGCTTAGTATCAATTACGAGTACGCGTTTAATTTGCGGTCACTAACCTACTGTACAAAGTAGAAGGTAGATTCAGAACCATATTGTTATATTGACATGGAGGAAGTAAAAGTCATAACACTATTTTATGCTCACATGTAGTCGGGTAAAAAGTATAACACGAAGTTAAAAAAAAAAAATCGAATATTTTTGAAATATTAGTAAGATATTTTCCGTGATTTAAATATGAAAGGAAAGAAAGAATTTAGATTATTTTGCTGATGACGTAGACTAGATTCGTAGGCAACATTAATTAAACCCCTTCATAGGCATCATACATTGAAATTATCACGATATCAGGAAGGTGCAACAATATAGCATGACTATAAGCCTGCCCAATTTACAGAACTCTATTCGATGATTTTTGTTTAATATTTTCTACAGATAAATTGTAAATACCCTGTTACATAATTTGCAGAAAGCATTAGTGTTTAGTTTTAGATACTGCTATCGAAAATAGGCGACATTAAAAACCCCTTAATCGTACACATCATAAACTGTAGGTACCAGGCCCAGGCTATCAGGAAGTTCAACGATATAGCATAACCAGCCCAAATAGCGCCTAATATTATAAGTTTACAATGAAGCAAAAAAGCCGTTGGAAACGCAGGTTCGAATCCTGTCTGAACCATTAAATTTTTCAATTTTTTGCTTCATTGTAAACATTTGGTTTACGTTGGTAGGCGTTACTATACTTTAATAAAAATAATTAATATTATAAGTAGGTACTTAATTGTTATCGATGATTATTTGAGATATTTCCTGTAAATTACAAAATACCCTCTATTACTGAAATTACAGAAAACAGTAATGTTTTAGATATTGCTATCGACAATAGGCAAAATCAAACCCCTTAATCGTACGCATCGTAAACTGTAGGTACCAGGCTATCAGGAAGGTGCAACAATATAGCATGACCATATTGCGTGAGATTGCGCTCTGGCCGCGCTCTCCCACGGCTCCCGATGTTACTCGAATATTTACGATCTAACCCGAACGGAATGCCGACAATTGTTTATTGGCAGTTTGTTACACTAGCAATTGTCCATGACATTACTCAAGCGAAATAGCCGGCGAGAAAATGAATGTTCAGCTAGAAAATGTCGCTGAAATGGTCCTGTGATAGATGGATATTGTGTTCCTTGCAAATGCTTCAGCAAATCGAACAGTCAACTAACTTAATAATTTTGTAGAAAGTGCCTTGGTCAACGTAATGTTTTTTAGGGTTCAGTACCCAAAGGGTAAAAAACGGGACCCTATTACTAAGGCTCCGCTGTGTGTCCGTCCGTCTGTTCGTCACCAGGCTGTATCTTATGAACCGTGATAGTTAGACAGTTTAAATTTTCACAGATGATGTATTTCTGTTGCCGTTATAACAACAAACACTTAGTTACTAAAAACAGAATAAAAAAATATTTAAGGGGGCTCCCATAAAACAAACGTTGCGATAACTTTGCACCTCATTTGTATCCAGCGCCATACATACCAGGTGCAAACTCAACTTAACCCGGCCAGTTAAGAGGAGATGATTATTGTACGGAACCCTCGATACGCGAGTCAAGGTCGCCCTTGGCCGGTATTTTCTTTAGTTGATTGATCCCTGTGTGAAATTTATTTCAAATCCGTCGCGCCGTTTCAGCGTCATAAGAAGAGTTTACCGGTATTTATAATATATAATCTAGCTATTTTGACTCAGTGACCCAAATAGGATCTTAGCCTCCGAAACGAGAGTATGCCACTTGTCCCAATCCTGCGCAATTTCTTGCCAGTTTTCGGCTTGAAGCTTACGCAGATCCACCTCCACCACGTCTCCCCAGCGAGCGGTACCTATATATATAGCGGTAATTATATAGAACTAGTTAAATATAAGAAGCGTGTTTACTCGTATTTAACCGTAGGGTATTCTAAACATGCGGTATTCGATACCGTAAGGATGGCCCGCCTTCCTGCCGTTATGTACCTATTATGTTTGGAACAATGGCCGCCGGTGTTAAATTATTGCTTCTCAGTTGCTCTGGAGCTATTCAATTGACCGAGTATTCTGTGATCGGTGAAGTTTAATGGAAACTTGGAGCAAAGATGTGATTGGGGTGGTTTTTATATCTGAAAACTGGAAGATGTCGGTAACTTCGTCCGCACTACCCTTCTCTCTCCCCTTCTTTCTTTACTATAGTCAGGTAAAAAGTAGAGATGGGCCGACAAATCTATTCGGCAACATTTATAGTCGGCCTTATAATCGGCAGTTTGAAAACTGATTCGGCTATTCTGCAAATCTGTCCATTTCTAGTACAGATGGGCTGACTAGTCGGTAACACCGATTATTCGGTAACATTGATAGTCGGCTAATAATCGGCTAATTTAGAAACCGATTAGTCGACTAGTCGTCAAAATCCATAATCGGCTCATCTCTAGTAAGAAGTGTCCTATATATCATATCTGAATGTTCAGCTATATCTACACCAAAATTTTATAAAATCTACCGAGCCGTTTTGACTTGACAATTTCGTAAACAATGTTGATACCTACTACTTAAGAATTATTTTTGTACTTATGATAAAATGGCCGTAACAGAGGCACCCTGATAAGTCTTACTACATATACAAGTACATTCAGCGTGAGATTTGCTAGAGTTAAAGTACCCGCTTTACCATCACTATTTCCCACGAGGCGGAAGCAAAGTCCACAGTTTCGCACCTCATGATCGACGGTGTGGTCCGTAGCACCTCAAATTACGTTTTTGCATGCGATAATATATTCCGCTATATGAGGATGTCCACGGTGACGGCTATACGGTATAAAGTTAAAATTACCATTTGATGATCAGTTCCTATACGAAAATTACCACACTGAAAAGTAGCCATTTTTTCAAAAACAGATGCCAATCTTGTATGAGTCTTCAACTGTAAAGCGATAATGAGTTACAGTCAGATTTAAACTACTGATTTTAAGTCTGCATTTTCAGTAGAATTATTAGCTACGAAATTAAACGGCATGCGATAGGCAGGAATACATTTATGATTTCTTAATTTTTAAGTATAATTTACGAAAAAAATATTTAAATGTCAGCTTTCTTCTCAACAGCGGTCACCTCTTGTGAAATGCTCGGTAGATTCAGATTTAGACATGTAAAAGTGCCCTCGTGACCTACTTACAGAATGAACATTTTGATTTTGATTTTAGTGTCTATTGATAGATGGTTACTTCCAATGAGCTGCGCATTACATGGCCCATTTTAGAACGAATTCATTCATAAATGGACCATGCATTTGTGCAGCCCGTAGTACGTAACTCTAAAAAAAAGCAAGGAAATCAGTCATAAAGTTGGTACTTTAACCCTTACTATTTCCCGGCGGGAAGCAAAGTTCACAGTTTCGCACCTCATGATCGACGGTGTGGTCCCGCGGCACCTCAAATTACGTTTTTGCACGCGAACACCCCTTACCATGAGTTTACAGTGACCGCTCACGCTAGCGACTGTCGCTAGCGTGAGCGGTCACGTAACTCGTGGTAAGGGTACCGCTATAAGGATGACCACGGTTACGTAATGTGGCAATTTAGGTACGTTTGCGGAAATAACACATGATTTTATTATATGTATATTAGGTGTAACCTTTGGAAGATCATGGGAAAGGTTTGAGTGTTAAGCAAAATGTTATAAGAGGGACGTGAGATGTCTTATGATTTTTTAACAACTTTAGTGGGGAAAATATTTTTTGGATTGCAACCCTGCACAATGGGTAGTTTTAAAGTTATTATTACATAAAAAATTGTTGAATTGTACATATTGTCGTTATGACGAAGGAAAAAATCATATAATTATGTTATCCTACTCAAGAAAACTTTAGCTTATTTTATTCCTCATTTTATATTATAAACACATTGCAGACATAAGTTTTTAAATTAGTTTATCTCTGCTTTAATTTAATTGACTCAGTCCATAAGTAGATACCTGCATACGCGATTTAATACTAAATTAATTATGCTCAGTCATCAATCACAGTTAAATCTAATCAATTACCGTTTAAAATCCTCACAAACATAATTTAAACCACCGAAACAATGACAAACATATCCTTGGCCAACTTAACAGCAATTTTGTTATTACTCGATAGATTCTCATCAGACAATGAAGCGTTTTTGTTGCCATATCGTCCCATTGTTATCGCACCATCGACAATAATTACCCTTTACTGGCAACACTGACGATGACCGATGCGGTGAAATGCAATCGGGCGTGATAGGTTTTTTCTGTAGCAGTGATAGTCAAACTTTATTGGTGACGGAACCTGATAGGCAGTGCCGTATATATTTATCCAGCCAGTCTTAGGGCCCCGAGGTAGGCCCATAATAATTGAATTTGCTTAAAACCGTTTTGAGGTAGGGGGGCCTAAATACCAAGCGCCTAGGGGCCCTGGTCCTCTAAGTCCGGGCCTGCTAATAGGTCCCAAAACCGGTGAACCAGCACCTCTAGCGTAACTGTGACACGCGACTCTTAGTGGTGCGACATATACCTACTACCTATCACATTCTATTCAATACCGTGCGAGCAAGACAGGTGATGCCAAGTCGCACAACAAGCGAAGTCGCGGAAAGATATATGAGCCCTGCGACGCAGTTGGTGCAGCTGCCTGCTAAGCTGCCCAGGGTTTGAATTCTGGCAAGGGCAAACATTTGTGTGATAATCTCGAATATTTGTCCTTGGGTCTTGGATGGTTTTTATTTAAGTCTTACAATGTATTTAAATTATATTAGTCGCCTAGTAACCATAACACAAGCCTACTAGAGCTTAATTTGGGACTTGATCAATTTGTGTGAGGTTATCCGATATATAAAGTAAAATAACTATAGTTGGACCACCATAACTCTTCCAAGCAAATGAGCTGTCAAACCGTACAAACTGACTCACTTTTTTTCGATGATATGATCACTTTCGATGATAGAAATTGCAAACAAATCCTTTGAGAATAAGGGTATCATTGGAATCATTCACAAAAAGTTCTTATTTCAGTTACATCATTTTACTGTTAGGTTACAAAACTGACAGATTGATATTACTTTGATGGAGGCTTCGCGGAGTACACTTTGAGAACCGCTATTCTAAAGAACATCAAGTCAATAGAATTCTAATGGCTCCCTTCAATGTTTATTACGATCGTTCGGCGAAAGCTTTCTTTTAGTCTTTATAAAATAAGCAAAAGGAAGGTACCATTAAGTAAATTTCATAATATAAGTTGTTTACTTAATGTTACCTAAAACATTGCTTGATTTTTCTTTTCCTGCATTGTACTTGGTTTATAGTTTATCCTTTTTTCTGTGTCTTGTCTCTATGTACAGGTACCTATGGCAATTTCATGTATTTTTTATTAAGAATAATTAGCTGAGACTAATCTAATTGAAGAGAAATATTGTTTTAACGATATTTTCTTAATTTCGGTTCGGTAGTGTTACTTTCATAAGTGACCTAACCGAAACAAAACAATTGTTATAATATAAACTTTATTTTTAGTTCGTGTTAATGTTTTCAGCTTTCTTTTTTTTAAGCATGCATTTCTAATTCAAATATTGTTTTTAAATATACAATTATAGTGCCTCACCGTTAAATTCTGACACATGACAATACATTTTATACCCTAAAATCGATTTTAGTTTATAAAAATATGCCAGAGCACTATAGCAGCTTGTGTGTCGTTACTCTATTATCCATAACTGGCACAATAGCTCGATTTCTTCGTCTTTTCTCGTCCACAGATAATCAAAGATTAGTTTTTCCATGTTGCCGCGCGTACGGCACAGAGTACAATACGGTGAAAATGAAAGTTTCGATTACTTTTTGCTATCGTTCACTTTCTTTAGGTGCCAGGGAATAATGTGATCGTCACTATTATATCTAAAGATATTTTGATACTTATCAGGTTTCAGAAAACGAACACTTGGCTTTCGTAACAATGCGGTTCATGCTGTCAAAAGTGACTGACATTTTATGTCTTTTTTTTTATAAATGAAATAGATAACAATTATTTTTTTTCTTTTTTTTACTTCCGCTTGTAAATACGTAGGTATTTACCCATACTTAATATAGTTATGTTGACATAGTCTAAATTTTGAGTTGTAATTTATTTTATGTTTATTACCTAACCTGTCTGTAAGTAATTCGGCCGTATAAAAGAACTTATAAATAAATTTCAGTGGTATTAGTATGTACATGTACAAAATTTTGGCACCCATTTACTGGCATCTTAATAAAAAAAATCAACGGCAAGTATTCTACCACCTTCTCCTTCGAATTGTCCACGAAATTTACTACTTACCTAATTAAATACAGTAAATACTTAAAGGTGAGACTTAAAGTAAAGACAAGTTCTTTGATCTTTACACAAGTTAACATCAAGTGACGAAATTTTCTTAAAAAAAATACATATTTATTTAGCAGATGTATAACTTATGATTATCACAAGAACATGTTTACCAATATCACAACGCTTTTTAGTATTTATTCTCGCTAAATTAAAAGCAAAATGCACCATAGACAATCCAATTAGCCCAGTGGCATACAAACCTGCCATTAACCCTTCACCTGTCGCGGAGCACGTACGCTAACAGTGTCAGTTGTCATTCTACAACGCTATGGTATGCATAGACTACTAATAGGGACTTAGCTCATATTAACTGTGTAAATTATTTTCGTAAAACTTTTCTTGTTTGTTGTTTTGTCCGTTTACCGAAAAAAAAAAGAAATAAACAGAATTAAATTCAATATCTGTCCTTAAAAGATATTTTGCACGAAATATGTAAAGGTATTTAGGGGTTACAAAAAAATAAATGTTTATTTCGAGTCTTATAATCACGCCATAACGGATTTACCAGTGAGTGTCCATAATTAGTTGCTATACACAATACTTTTTACCTGACTACGGTAATACAAAAACGGATGCCTCGTTTTTTCTTCACGTGAACTTATGGTAAAAAAATATTTGTGTTTTTTTTTATTTGTGGTCGAAGGCTTCTGCTCGGCTGAAAAGAATGCAATCCAGCCGTCATTTCAATTGTTTTTTTCCTAAAATCATGTCTCAGGATTAGGCTGGTCCACGGTTGTATGGGAAAAATTCAAACTGTAGTTACTGGTAGCGCCACCCCTCGAAATTGTTACACATATAATGGTAAATAAATACTGAAAGTTTTGTGAATTTATCTCAACTACTAAACAGTGCTCAAGCGTCTTAAAGATTCATTTAAAAGGTATTTTTTGTAGCCCTATAAGTAATTAGCACACGGCTTTTTATTACAAATCAATCATATTTATTACAAATAATCATTATTTACTACAAATATTAGAAGTCAATCCTGAGTCAGGATTGACTTCTTACTGGCCCGGCACTATAGCTAAATAATAAAACGCAATTACTTACTTATTATTCTATGATGCAAGGATGCAGTTACCTGGCCAATAGAAGGCTTGCAATAAAACAAATGATTCATCTTGCATTGTTTATAGCCGGCAGATAGAGTTTCAAAGATATGATGACAAATGTGATTATTGGTCATCGGTTTGTGTGTAAAAATAATTAATTAATTGTGTCAAGAGTAAGGAAATTTTATATCATAAAAAGTAAAATGTTATCGAAAATAAGTTGTCAATATAGCTATAGAAAACAATAAGAAAAAAAACAATAATAAAAAACAAAAGCTCCAGCGAGCCTATGAAGGTTGCGTTTATCACGTGATAAATAAGTGACAAAGCATCTATCACTGATACTCGCATCTTGTCAAAACGTGACGGATGCTTTTTCACTTATTTATCGTATGATAAAAGCAACCATCATAGGCCCGCTGTTTTCTGTAGTCTGTTGAAAAGGTGAATCATTTCTGGGGCTAGATAATGAGTTGATAACAATACATTATCACGTACCTAATCAATATTACATGTATATTCTCTGCTCTCTGCGATAGACCACATTATACAGCGGAGACCCGAGTAGGAGTGAAGAGGGCAGCCTCTTCACTCGTACTCGGGTTCCCCGGGAGATCGGTACAAGCTAACACCTGACTCTTGTGGCTCGGGACCCTGAATGTAGACTTATAGTAACATTCTATTATTGTCATAAGTTTATTTAAAATGTATAAATACGCCATACGACTAAATAAAAAATACATGTAATCCGTGTTTAGGCAAAGCTAGCTTATAGTTGGATAATTTGTATTCTCGTCTCACCATCGATACGCTCACGGACATTAAATTTTATACTGATTATAAATCCCGTATAGCTTATAATTATTTACAACCAGTTTCTTCGTAGTTTCGCCTTCGTCAGATGCTGGAACGATGCATTTCTCAGAATAAAAAGAAGGGTATATCATTCCTTATCCACTGCTTGCCACCGCCGCATATTGTCATACTTCGGCCATATTGCGAAAAGCGGAGATAACAACCTAAAGAAACTGGTTACAGTCGGAAACATAGAAGAAGATCACGCGGTAGATCTGGTCTGTCTAGCTAAAGGAAAAAAAACCGGCCAAGTGCGAGTCGGACTCGCACACGAGGGTTCCGTACAAACACTTATCCCATCTTAGTATTTGTACGGAACCCTCGGCGCGCGAGTCAGACAGGTCAGACTCGCACTTGGTCGGTTTTTAAAGGTCCTGTCACACTGAACCCCGCTATAGCCACTGCAAATACAGCCCATAAACAAATCAATTTCGTCGCCAACAGGTCAATTACGGAACAGAATTAAGGTTAAGCTATTTTAAAATGTAATAATTCGTAACGTTTCAGAATAGCCAAATAAGCGATTATGGCAAATTGTAACATTGCACCGTTGTGCCATTATGTGAGTCCTAATGAGGCATTGCCAGGGTTAATGCGGCAGTTATCGCTATAAAAATGTTATAACACGGCGATTTGTTGTATTTTGTGTAATAATGAGTAATCATATCATATTAGGTTTTGGTCCGCGAAACAGATAAATAAAATTCGATGAAACGATTTAAACGGATTATATCGCGTAGGTATATTAATTATTCGAGCCTCCCTGACGTTTCGGTAGCTTTCCAGTCATCGTTATCAAAGGTTAACGGAGAAAAACACAATTTTTCTCTGTCGGAATTACATTAAATTTTTTTATTTAAATATGTGACGTTTTCGAAAACAGAAGAAAGTATATAAAATTTCGTTGTCAACAAATATTAAATCTTGTCAAAAACGTTCTTTAAACGGGTTTTCCAGGTTTTCTGGAAGTTATATTATCAAAGTACCTATTTATATGTCAAGTAGTCTATTTAATTATTATGCATAGCATATGTTTCTGTGTAGTGTCTACGTGTGTGTGTGCGTTATATATTACTGATCAAAGTGTAGTGATAAAATGAAGATCGATTTTTTATTCTCATTAAATACTTAATTAGTAAGTACTTACTTACTTATTACTTAGTCTGGGTGACAAGACCTTATAAAATTCTAAAATGTACTGTAAATCTGTTAAAGTTCGTATCAAATGCAAAGTACCTTGCTGGCTGTTTTTGTTGTAGACACATTTTTATATTGACGTGTTCTATTTTACTTCACTCAATGATTGACGACTGTAAACTAAAGTTGTGTTTATAAAACTGTTATGTTTTTCAATACTATCTGCGTATTATTGTACTAACTAACGTGATAGAACTCTGCGCTTTTTCCACCTACCTCAACAAAATCAGTTTTCTATGGGGAGGGGTCATTATTTCAGTAAAAATATTGACAGCGCGATGGGCGCCATCTGTTTGTTGAAATATCTTTATCCTCTTTGTTTTATTTGGAAATGGATGAACGAATTTTAACCAATTTTGGTACAGCGATAACTGAAAATTCAAAAATGGTTACAGGATATTTTATACTCGACTACGCAGAAAAGTAAAAAAATAATCTCAAAAACGGTCGGGAAATGTTGATTATACGAGTATTGATAAGAAATCAAAACGCGTCGTGCATAGTTTATGGCTTATGGCCTGTCAAAAACACAGTTTTATTATTATCCTTAGTTTTGTTAGGTAAATCCGAGATTATGAATAGACACAAAGTATTGTTTCTTTCATTACGAAACTATCGAAAGTTTTGCAAAATACTTTTTATTAGCTGAATATGATGTATTATATATATTTAAATGAAATCACTGTTGTGACGCTATTTACTGTTTTATTGTGAATTTACAAGAATATTATAAAAAACTACATTGTTTCAGCTGTTGCTGATATGACATTAATGACATAAAGAAGAATAAAACTAACAGTATGAAAGCTGATGAAAGAGTTTCAATACTGAACATTCTCGCCCCTTTTAACAAAAAGAATTATAATGGCGTAAAATTAATAACTATTAACTGGTAACAAAATAATATTATGTGTTATACATTATTCTGCCCAGCGGCCAACAAGTAGCAACATTATATAAGTATACATTAACACTTCGTAGCACTTGCTTCTTGGTAACAGTAAGTACACTTAAACAAAATTATAATAAAATTGTATCTAGTTTGTTGACAGACGGATAAACAAACATTTGTAACTATTTATATATTTTGAATTTAGCATTACTCAAAACTTCACCTACATGCATAAACAGCAGAGTTAAAGTTACGTTTGGGGACGGTAGCTAGCCATCAGTTGCTCACAGGCCTCTACAGTAAATATATCTTATACAGCGAACGCATCTATGTGCAACAAATGTGAAACTTTCATAACGGACTAAGCGTAGGTAAAAGTTATTATTGAATGTATTTTTTATTTAAGTGTGTGTCTATGTACATGTTTATGTTGTCTGATAACTGAGCTGACTGAGTGGACTGTATTATACTTTGTAATCTTTATTTTTATTACATTTTGAGAAACTTTTTACACTTTAATTATTTAACAGTGCACATTTTTTAGAATTAAACTGTGGGACACGTCTTGCACTATTGTGTCAAGAAAATAATGTTTTCGGAATTTTACATCTTTTATATTTGCTGTTAATAAATAACCGTGTTTGAGGTCTCACCTTTGCCTGTTGGCAAAACAGTGTTGTCATTGTATTATTAGCAAAACTACAGTCTACGATATTATGTAGAGTTGCACGAGCGTTTGGTGAGTAATGTGTATTCGATGTGTATGTGTGGTTAATGACATTTCCTGTTACTACTAATCCGAAGACTGTTTCTATCAGAATAGGTTTGTTAGGCCCTACATGGATCTGATTGCCTGATAGGAGTGAGAAGAAAAACTAAGCTCCTATGAGCATGTCTATCTCGCTAGGAATGTAGAATGTGGGGTCCGCCAGCAATCCGTACTGCTCGGCAGGTATGTTCCATGTGCTTGTGTTTATAAAATTGTGCGGTAACGGCACAGTTATGTTATCCATGACGATAAAATCAAGACTCGCTGTGAAATCGGATAACCTAGAAGCTATGTTCGCTCTCATACATAATTGCGTTTGCTTACCTGACTCGCCAATGCCTTGTATTATGTGATTAGCATAGTGAAGCTTACTGTTTAACCTCTTGACAAGTCTGTGAGCAACTATGTTGACTTCGCTACCCGAGTCCAGCAAAACACGAGCAGTATGCCAAATGCCTGTATCGTCCTGTACTTTAATTATCGCTGTGGACAATAAAATCTGATTATCTCCAGTATTTGACACATGCATTGTTGTGGGTGTGACAAGTGTATGTTTAGATTGACTGTGTATATGTGTGTTGTCAATTATTGGTTCCTGTTGGGTATGTAACAACTGTTGCTGCGGTCGCTGTTGCATTGCAGTCGTAGATATGTCAGAATATGTATATTGCTGCTGTTGAGCTGTAGTGTCCGCGGCGATAGCAATGTTTGCTCGCTTAGGAGGTGGATTAGTTAGATGTATCAAACTGTGATGTTTTCCATTGCATGTAATGCATGACCTTTTGGAACATTTGTGTTTGACAGTGTAAGGTTGTAGGCAATTGTAGCATAAAAACTTTGATTTTACGTAGTTTATACGTTTGTCAACGGGCATTTCAAGAAATTGTACACATTTAACAATGTTGTGTTGTCCTTGACAAAGGGTACATGTTTCGATACAATTATCTGAAGTCGATATGTGTGCGAGCTTGGGAGTTGATTTGGATTGAGGGAACTTTTCGAATTTATCATTCATAAGCTCAAATGCTGTTGCACGTAGCTTCAGAAAATCTAAAAGCTCATTTAAAGACGGAATGGATGTCTCCTTCCTTGTCAATTCCCATGCCGCTCTGAGAGAATTGTCAAGCTTTTGCGTTATAATATATACTAAAAGTACGTCCCATTGTTCCACTGGCAGTTGTAATGCAGATAATGAATCCAGGCTTTGTTGTAACGTGTTTAAAAACTCTTTTATGTTCGAACGATTGAGTATTGGGAAACTCATGAAGTTTTTTAGATGATAGTTTACAACTATTGTTTTATTCTCATACCTGTTCTCCAGTATGCTCATAGCTTTACCATAATTTCCTCCGAGAATGAGAAGAGAATTTATCAAACTCGCAGCCTCGCCTCTTAAACAGCTCTTCAGGTACTGCAGGCGCTGTAGCTCCGGCACATTACCTCCGCTCATGGCGCATTCGAATAAGTTCCTAAACGCAGGCCATTCCCGTATGTCCGAGCTGAAAGTCGGAAGCTCCAATCGAGGTAGCTTATATACTTGACTCGCTTTTGTGTCCTTTTCATCCTTTTGCAACAAATTATTAATGAGCGCTTTAGTCGCGTAGTACACGTTTTCAATACGCGATCGTTCCTCGTCGGACTTGGTGTCATCGTTTTCTATCAAATCGATTTTCTGTTGCACCTCGTCGAAATTCTCCATTTGTTTGGTTAATTCGATATTTCGCAATTTTAGCTCCTCAAAATTTATAATGTTTCGATCGGTTATATCCAAATTGTTCACATATTTAATAATTCTAGTTATTTTACCTTTTATAATGCCTCTAGAACTCTTTAAGGTACTATATTCTTCCTGTTTTTCCATTTTATTTAGTAGAAAATTCTTTTACGTGTTCGTAAATGTCATAAAATATTTTTACACTTTTTTTACCGCTTTTCCTGTTACGGCTCGTTTTAGGACCAAAAATGAATATGATGTATTATATATATTTAAATGAAATCACTGTTGTGACGCTATTTACTGTTTTATTGTGAATTTACAAGAATATTATAAAAAACTACATTGTTTCAGCTGTTGCTGATATGACATTAATGACATAAAGAAGAATAAAACTAACAGTATGAAAGCTGATGAAAGAGTTTCAATACTGAACATTAGCTACACAAAACTTTTCACTTGTCCCTGCCATGTACCAGTCTCTAATTGCCGCATTAAAAGAAAGTGTGAGACCGCCATTTAAAAACAATATGTCATCTCATTACCATAGAGCTGTCGCGTGATGGTCTCGTGTGTGAAGTCTTTTATTCGCGTTACATAAAGAAGATTCAGATCTCTGTCTCAGATGGCTTTTCTATCGTTTCATTATTTAAAAATAACAGCACATGAGTTCGCGTTTACTGATTTAAATAATTATTTTCAAAACAATATAGTTTCTTCTCCTGCTCAAAAAGCACGTCACTTTAGCTTCGCGAAGCGAGGCTCGCTCACTTCGTTCACTCGTCCAAACTTCGAATCATAATTGCTTTTTTTAGCTCCTTGTCAAACAATCTACTAATTTTCTTTATACTACTTAATATAAAATATTAGGGCAACGTAATTTTTGATTCCGATTTTAAACTCCTTAAATACTTACTTTAAAAGAGGAAAGATATTAAATTGGGATTTGAAATTACGGAGTATTAAACAACTATTTTGATGCTCCCTTTTACTTAACTGTGATTTCAAAGATTGTTTGTAAAAACTGGTAGATTTGTAAAGTGTGTAAAATTCAAGTATATCTTATGAGCGTATAGTAGGTATTAGTTTACTAGTAGTAAAGACAGGCTTAATGCGCGCCTTAAGCCGCGGTGGCTCCGCCTTTCGTTTGTTTCTTTGTTCAGGCAAAATTGGCACGCATTCATAGCAATTCCTAGTCGGTCACATTGCCATGCCCCGCCAATAGTCGAAGAATATTCGAAAACCGATTAGCCGCCTAGTCCGCATAAATCCACATTTGACCCATCTCTAATAGTAGCAATAGCAGTAATTAATAAGTTCCTTCGGACACAGCTCTTCTGAAGAACCAGTCATAAATCAAATATCGATTTAGTTCTTCTGCTCTTCACTTTACAATCTAACCATTGACCATCTTAATGTCTACAAAGTACGACTCAAAATTGTTCATATTTTAGGTGTCAAACATGAAAGCTTCCGTGTTGGAAATAATAGGAAGCCGACTCCTTCCTGGCAAACAATTAGCCGCCGCAGCAATCATGGATAATTACTATGGGATGGACCAAACATGGCATTAGAATTTAAAATGAGGATTCATTTGATTACAATGAGTTTCACATTGAGAACTATTGAGGTATTATTTATAATATTACGTCAATGTTGAGAACTGATAAACGTTGCGCGTTGTGGTTGGAAAGTTATTATCAAAATTTAGATTTTTATTAAAGCAAAAACACAAAATAAAAAATATATAATTAAACCTTAAGAAATTTATGATCTTATTAAAACTGAAACCGTCCTAAACTATACAATATGGTACCATTGGGTAGGGTGCCCATAAGGCCGCGTTACCTCGCTGGATGGCAATGCCAATGCGTTGGGCGAGGAACGAGCCAGCCTTACGATCACCGGAGGACCGGATAAGCAAATAGCTCAGTTTTTTGAAAAGCATAGTTGCTTTTGGTCTCCGCGGCAAACGCCGCAAATACGAGTATGTAGCTATCACACCGAAATTCTAATTAAAATTGAAGTGTTGTCGATTGAGCGAGAAAAATCGTCAAAAATTCGTGTACTGATATTATACAGAGAACTCCCGTGAGATGCATATACACGATGATTTTTAATCGGTGATCAGGAGTAGAAAAATATTAATCCTTTTTATTATTATTATTATTGTGAGCCCATGATGTCCCACTGCTGGGCAAAGGCCTCCCCACTCTTCTTCCATTGTTCCCGGTTTTGGGCTATTACTGGCCATTCCTTTATAAAAGAGTCTAGCTCGTCCCGCCATCGCCGATGAGGTCTGCCATGTCTCCGTTTCTGGCTGCTGGGCTTCCACTCTGTAGCGATCTTGGCCCGCAGCTCATTCGGCATTCGACAAACGTGACCAGCCCAGTCCCACTTCAACTTGGCCGCTTTCTGAGCTACGTCGACTATCCGAGTCTTGGAGCGCAGCGTGGTGTTCCGGATGCGATCCTTTAATTTCACACCTAATATGCTGCGCTCCATGGCTCGCTGGCAGACCCCGAGTTTGAACCTTTGAGATTCTGTCAAAGACCAAGTCTGAGCACCGTAGGTGAGAACTGGAAGGATGCACATGTCCATGAGCCTCCGTTTTAGTGATAAGGGGAGGTCACCTTTCATCAGGTGTTTCATGGACCAATAGCTCCTCCAGGCGTTTTCAGTCCTTCTTTCGATCTCTTTTCCTTGTCGCGCCTGGAAGGAGACTAATTGGCCCAAATAAAGGTAATCATGGACATATGCAATGGGTTCACCGTTTATCTCAACCCTACGTTTTGTGCTATTGGTCATAAGCTTAGTCTTTGACATATTCATCGACAGTCCAACCTCGAGGCTTGCGTTGCTTAGGTCTTCAAGCATGAGTTGTAGCTCAGAAGCTGTCGAAGAAAAGAGGACAATATCGTCGGCGAACCGCAGATTCGTCAATCTGTTTTCTCCGACGACAAGACCCCTTTCCTCCCAGCTCGGCACAAGTTCTCGGAAGACATGTTCTAATGTGCTGGTAAATAGTTTTGGCGATAGCGGGTCTCCTTGTTTGACTCCTCTTCGTATATCAAAGGCGGGACCAGTGGACAGTAATTTAATTGCAGCTGTACTATTTTTATAAATATTGCGTAGTAGTTTAATATAGCTAGTGTCTATGTTCTGACTTTGAAGTGCGGTGAAAATAGAATTATGTGATAAACTGTCGAATGCCTTTGAGTAGTCCACAAATGCGAGGTAAAGAGGCAGATTGTATTCCTGACATTTCTCAAGGATCTGGTTCAGGGCATGAAGGTGGTCGGTAGTGGAGAGGCCGGGGCGGAACCCTGCCTGTTCGGTAGGTTGTTCGCGATCTAGCTGCCCTGAAATTCGGGTCTCTATTATTTTCATAAATACTTTATAAAGATGGGAAACAAGACTGATAGGACGGTAGTTTCCAATATCAGACTTGTCTCCCTTCTTGTGCAGGAGGATTATGTTAGAATGGCACATTAGTTTTGGGAAAGTATTTGAATTTACAATATTATTAAAAAGCTTACTGATGTGTGGGATTAGTGAAGGCTCTCCTATTCTCAGTGCTTCAGTCGTTATACCATCCTCGCCGGGACTTCTAGCGTATTTCATCTTACGAAGTGCAAGGTAAATTTCATGTTCTGTAATGGGTGGGATGGTATCGACATCTTCATTACTGATAGAACACGGTGTTTGTAGCGGTTCAGAATAGAGGGCTTGGTAATATTGTGTAGCTATGTTTAAAATTTTATTTCTGTCGCCTTGTTTAGTGCCAACATTGTCTTTTAGACTAGTTATCCAAGGTTTTCCTTGCGATGTTCCTCCTTTGGCGGATTTCAAAGATTTGTTTTTTCTTAAGGCTATCTCGATTAATTTGGTAGTGTAGTTTCTTATATCTCTGCGAATGCTCCTCTTTACCTCTCTGTCCCTTGCTCGGTATTCATCACTATTTCTTGATATGATTAAAGATTGCCTGTCTTCTATTAATTTTAATGTTTCTGCTGTTAGTTTTTTCTGCTTCTTTTTTGTTTTTATTTTGTTACTGGCCAATTTTATGCTCATTATGATATTGCTATATAAATCATCTACATTTTCATTTGCGACTTTATCTAGTGTTTCGAAAGAATTGCTCAGTTGTAAGTTGAACTCTTGTTTATGTATGATGAGGGTTTCTTTGTCGTGCTTCCGTATTAAAGTTTTTCTGATAAGTTGCTGACGAAAAATTCTACTGTTGAAAGTAAGTTTGGCTCGCAGTGGTCGGTGGTCGGAACTGAATTTTATGTTATTGATGGTTTCCACGTTCTTTACAATATGTTTGTTTGATGAGAGTATATAGTCTATTTCATTCTTTGTTATGGAATTTGGGGAAATCCATGTCCACCTACGGTGAGGTTTTTTAAAGAAATAGCTGTTAGTGATCTGATAGCTTTGGCCAAAGGCAAACTGGACGAGCCGTGAGCCCCGTGAATTCCGGTCCCCTAGGCCATGGGGCCCAACAATTGCCGTGTCGTCCAGTTCCTGCCTTAAACCGATCTTGGCGTTAAAATCTCCAATAACCAGGTTGTATGTGGCACGGTGCTCGTCACATGCTCTATTTAAGAGGTCGTAGAATTCTTCCATTTCCTCGTCAGAGTGCGCTGATGTTGGCGCATATGCTTGAGTTATGGTCATTGTCTGTTTTTCTGCTAATTGAAATTTTAAAACTGCAACTCGGTCTGAATATGATATGAATTCTATTATATTATCTTTCCATTTTTTATTTACTAAGAAGCCAACACCACCTACTCCGCCCGAGCTCCCGCAGTAGAAAAATATAGTTTTTTCGCGTTCAAGTATGTCTTCACCCTCTCTGCGTACCTCAGAGAGACCGATTATGTCCCAGTTTATTTCCTGAAGGGAATTTTCAAGCTCTAGCAGTCTTTCTTCAGTTCGAAGTGTCCTTGTGTTATAAGTCAGAATATATAATTTGGTATCGGAGTCCTTTTCAACGTTAGCCGAGATTGTTTGACGGTGAGATGGCCGTTTCGCCCGGGGATTCTTCGCACCCCGAGTCCCAGATATTCCCCGCCTACCGCCGTCAGCAGAGTCACCAGGACCGCCGGGCACTAGGGGCCGTCGATTAAGTTGTAAATCCATGATAAGAGGGGGGGTTCAGACAATTAACCTGCCGCGCTCGTCTAGTGCGTGTTGGCAGGTGAACAGTGAGCCTTCTGACTCGGCTCGGGGGCGCCGCCGGTTGATGAGCCTGCCATTCTTCCGCCGCCGCCCTAAGTCAGTATCCTGTTCTGATACTGACTGTCCAACTCAGCCATGGTCTATGCCCTCGTTGGCGCTTCACACTTAGGAAGAAAGTGTGCGACAGTTTAACGTCATATCGAGGACTAATTAATCCTTAGCTAAAATTAAACTTAATAGGCGAGGTCCCGCGCAATTACCTCACTGTTAAATTAATTAAAAGTTAAAACATAATTAAAACTAATAACCACTAGATACATGGTCATCCTACATAAATTATTGAAGTACGATACGTACGTCAAGGTGTCATCGCTTTGGCGGGAAATTTTACGAATTTTCCTACGACTTTGTTTATGTAATGAGTAATGACAATGACAATGACAAGTTATTAGTCATAAATTGTCGTTCCCATTAAATTATTAAAGAGGTTGTAAGCACACCGATACAGATTAGTTCGGTGACAAGGAATTTAAGACAAAATAGGTTTAAGTTTATTTTCATGTAATTACGACTTCAACGTGACCGCCATCAATTACTGAGTTAGAAAAGTTGGTACCTGATCACCGATTAAAAATCATCGTGTATATGTATTTTTATTTACTGATTGTTTAATTAACGATACTATATAATTTTATATGGTTTTCATTTGCATATAGATATTTTTTGACAAAAGCTGCTTTATTCAGGTACTTATTGTTGTATGAAGCAGCAAATAAGAACAACCGAAACTTAATTATAAATATCCATCTAATAGTATTGTATAAATTATAAAGATTTATAATCCCCATTCCTTGAATGAACAAATGAACTGTGAGACTTTCAACGCGATAGGTCAAAATCAGCGATTCCACGAGTGTATTATAGAGGTGTATTACATAATACCCGTTCCTAAAGGGTAGATAACTTTTCTTTACCATTTCAATGGAGTTCAATTTACTCTGTTAATACCTAATCTGGCTATAAATATAACATGATGGTGTACTATAACATAAACACATAAAGGTATCGGAATTACGCAAGAAATACCATTTCACAAGCATATTCACACAAGCATATGCACAGCTTTTGATGGTTATGGTGTATTGGCCTTTACTTTATTGCTTACGCTATATAAAGCGAAAAAGTGGGATATTTAAATGTTAAAGAATATGTAACTCAACTGGAAGTTTTTATGTTCATCACTTTAAAAAAAAAGCTATTAAAGAAATAATTATCACCAAAACCAACAGTTTTTGTATTTTTCATTTGACCTTTTAACTTTTTTGTATTGTAAATTATTTTACATTCATTCAATTATAGGTCTTTGTTTTTTCTTAATAAGAAATATTACCGATACATAATCGCATGTACCTACCTATTATAGAATAATATTGCTAAGTTATTCAAGAAATACTAGTTTTTGTGTCGTATTCAATATTTGACGAATAAAGACTCCTTAGATGCAATCAATAACAAAAAGGAATATCTGTTGCTCTAAACTTACAAATACATTTTGGTTGTAAACGATGTTTCTATACCATACGTAATAATAAGATGTCTGTACATTGAAGATATTTGACGTTACCTTAGGACGTAAGCCCTGGCCACGGCAAGAAAACTTGTCATAAACAACGGGCGGTAATTTGTAAAGCCCCCGATCTCATATTTATGGCCCTCACCTTCGGCTTGGGCCACAAACACCTCTGGCACATTCACGAACTAATATTGCAAGATATAAGTGATTATGCTATCTGGAGGTCACTGAATCGAAAAATATTTTATTTTTATATGGGATCGAAAAGGTTCATGGGACATTTACGCGCCTAAAGTGAAAAAAGAAAGCAGGTTAATGACTTTTTCGCATGAACTAAGTTGCGCCTTCAAGTCATCAAATAAATGTAATAGTATTACAAGAATACTGTAATACCTACTCTATTTTCGACCAGCGACTGGTTTCCAAATGGACCGAATCGACAATCGAAGTCGAAAATACAATCGAATCGTGTCCAAAACATCGAAATAATTGTATAGACTTTATTTCACTAATCGAGAGAAAACGTGATGATAACAGAGGTCCACAGAATCACGCGCCGATTCGGTATCAATCGATCGATTTCATAATCGCCCATTGTATTGAAACAATAATCATATGTAACGTAGGTACTGTAATCACATTTGACCTAAGGTGCAGACTGTAGCAATGGCAATTTGGACGACATTAGTTCTATTGTGAGAACGAATATTTTTGATTTTGACTGATTGATGCTCAACAATAGGGTTGCCATCACTAAATTCGCCGAACACGGGCAAAGACATAAAAAAACCCCGACATTTGGCGGGAATAGCATTTTTCCCCGGACGACGTGTCTAAAAATACGACGACACGTTTGGCTCGGTTTGTAGACACCTGCCTACTGAGTCGGTGGTCCCGGGTTCGAATCCCGGCCGGGGCAAATATTTGTGCAAATATTTGTTCTTGGGTCATGGATGTTATCTGGTGTACTTCCTTTTCGCCGAATTATGTTCCGTAAACGTTTCATTTCGCAAAAGTTTCATTTCGCCAAAAGCATTTTTCACTGAAACTGTAAACTATTTCAGATTGTTGTAAATATCATCCTTTAGATTATGTTAGGTTCGGTTTGTTTTATAACAATTCGAAATAGTTTACAGTTTCAGTGAAAAATTCTTTTGGCGAAATGAAACTTTTGCGAAATGAAACGTTTGACGAAACGTAATTCGGCGAAAAGGCAGAGAACCATGTTATCTACATATGTATTTATATATTATGTATATCGTCGTCTAGTACCCATAGTACAAGCTTTGGTTAGTTTGGGACTAGGTCGATTTGTGTATGATTGTCCCTTAATATTTATTTATTTTATTTTATTTATTAATAATATTATTAAAAAAAACAATCGCTTTATGTTTCATTTACTTACATAAAAACGATTTTCTCCGGACACTTTTTGAAAACCTTCCCGGACGGCCTCCAAACTAGGACAGATCCGGGGTGACCCGGACAGATGGCAGCCCTACTCATAGCATGTTTGCAAGTGCAATTCGGACTCACGCGCTTAATTCCGTACTTATATATAATTACTTTTATTTTATTCACTTTCGCACTTAAATGACTACTAGAACCGCAACTTTATTGGTGTGGGAAAGAAAAAACCATAATCCTCTTTTTTACTTTGCCACAGTTGGACGAAATAGGTATATGACTTATAGTGACTGATGGATACCCAACCACCTGTAAGCCAAAAGTTGTTATATATATATAGATATAGCTACCAGTTTCCCCGGACGTACGATACGTTTTACCCGTCTACGAAAGAGCAAAATAAAGGGTTACGGTGTGGTACTACTGCTTCAAGTAAATTATATTATTTAGTCAAATAATCATCAAGTATGATAACATTAAACGCATTGTAATTACAGTTGCTGTTAACCAACTGTCACATAATTCCGAATTTGATTCAACATTCCAATTAAATAGAGTTGCAAAATTACCTCACCATATTTCGGTATCGGTTTCGGCGAATTTTGACATTTCATATATGTTTCTGGTTTCACATTAAAAAGGCAATATTGACGAAATAAATACGTGCGACATTGCTATCGTATTTACACAATCAAATTTCATTTGTAATGTATCAGTGTAATCCTATATTATTCGAGAAATATCACATGATACTGACTGACTGACAGCAATGTGACACTGAGGTGATATTACAAAACTGTTTGTAAAGCGAAGGTGCTGTTTTACGGGTAATTTGATGATCAAATCTAATGGGCTTAATGTTAACACAAATATTTGCTGTTTTGCAATGTTTGTGAGCGTGAGAATGACAGGTGATTTGACATCGGACGTATTGAATGATCTACATTAGTTATTAGGTGCTTGGAAATTTTGTAACTGTCAATAAATTGAAGGTTTTCTTCAAAGATAAGAAAAATGTAATGAATGAATGGTGTGAATTATTTATAGGTTTTAATGAGAAGTTTTATTGAGTTTATTTTCGAGTTGTTATTTTATAAGTTATACGTAATTAGGTAAACATATTTTTAAGTGTACGTTCAAATATTAGTCAATTAAAACCTGTATATTAGTGTAAAGTTACCAATAATTTGCATCACTTAGTTTAGCACTAAAACACCATTAAAAAATCATACAATATTCACATTAAGTATCACAAATATACCATCTGTATGTAGAATACGTCATTTAATTAAATAATTAAGGCCAATTTAAAGTCATTTAGGTTTTTTAATTGTTGTTTGTTACCTCAGAGCAGCTTTTTGTACATCTTTTTACAGTAGACCAATTACCTGAAAAAATATAAAAACTGTGAGAAATACTTCCTTATTAGTAGAATAGTAAAAACAAATCATTGAAGAGGAATTATAAAAAAATACGACGGTTAAAGTGGAAAATTGGAGTTTTAATGTAATCAGTCATAATCTTAATTTATTTACGTATCTAAAAACTTCGATTTAATACTACTACCATTCGACTTACAACCCTAAGTCGGTAGAAACCGATTTATAAAAAATACACAGCCTAAACCAATATGGTCTAAAAACAAAAAGCTCTGCAATCAATTTAGATACATAACATAATTAAACTTACATAATTATATGGGATAACTCTAAGATATTCATAAAAAAAAATCATCTCCAACTTTGATTAGTTACTTTTGTTTTTTTTTCATGGCATTTATATTAAGTGCACTGGTAAACTAAATTGTGGAATAGATTATATCAACAAAATAGGATAGGATATGATGTATAAACAACTCAATTTATGTATAAAAAAAATTACAATCAAATCGTTTGCATAATAATGTTCCTACCATGCCCTTTACCTAGTTCACAAAAAAATAACCACATCCACAAACCATAGAGAATCATCATTTATCACGTTACGTAACGTATTTAACTTGATACACCGTAACGACCACAGATAATGCGATAGCCAGGGATGTGCCTGCAAATTCGGCGAATAACTTTTGGCTGAATATTGCATCTGACCTTTGCTTACAAAGAACTTCTTTTAAGATAGAATGATAATATTTGGTAATCATTGCACTATTATAAGAATGTGCGGACATCGCATTTTTTACAATGGAGGTCGCTCAATCAAATATATATTTTGTTTAATTTTGAAATATCTTTACAGCTTTGACATGCTAAGTGGAAAGTAGGGAGTACCTAATGTTTTTTAAATCGTTTTTAATAATAATAAAACTAAATAAATACCCAAAATATCTGAGTATGATTCGTTTTATTAGCTTTACATGATGAAAAAAGAAAAAATGGTTTTTAATATAGCATAGTTTTAACCGTAGTATGCTTTGTTTTGTGACTGTGTGTTGCCTAAAAAGAAACTATCGTATTCACAAAATACGTGTAAGTGTCAGCTTCTATGTACTCGTGTATGTGTATACTGGTATAAGTTTATGTCCATTGTAGAATAGAATATATAATATTAAAATTGTGAAACTGGTTGATAGTAGTGGCTATTTTGTTAAATTATCAGTAAGATACTTTATATCAGTATCTCATCACTACTTAAAGAAACACAATATGACGGGTACTATAAAACGGGACTTAATCGTATTCAAATGTGTTTATTTTAATTACCTCGACGTTTCGAACGTGATGTATATTGTGTGGGTGGGTGCTATAATTACTTATAATAATTTGTGAAAATCGTGTAAGCTTATATCAGGGTAAGGCCGCTGAAAGTTACCAATTTGGACGTTTCAAATTTACCCAGCTGATTAAAAAAAATTGGTAACCCCTACTGTTTCAAAAATATTTTTATCATATGTAGATATAGGAATTCTCATGGTCGCAAGTAAGATAATTAATATAAATCCCTTTATAAAAATACTAAAAATATATTTCCGTCCAAAACGTAACGAAAGTTGGTTAAATTTTTCTACCACGAGTACTAAAAGCTCTGTTATTTTTATGATATTTCAACTTTCAAGGGCATATTTTGTGTTTTAAATTAAAATTTATGATATAAGGATAGTTCTACCGATTACGGAATAATGATAATATAATCATTTTAATTTTTTATCTTACATTATTTTAATGGATCAGCATTCCACACTTATGTTACAATACTTTCGTGACGCTTTATGTAGCTTGTTTTTAAATAAATTTTGGTAGACATTCGTTTTCATGCACTAGCAACTCATATTCTAGTAGGGCAACACCGATGAGCAAGTCCAAACCCGTCAGTTTTTTAACAAACGCAATTCAAAGTATAATAATTTGTTCATAGTTTTGTGAAAGTACCCCCAAAGTGTCGTGTGTGATTTTAAAGGTAAGGAGTGATTGTTTTTAATCAGTTTTTTTTATACAATAGCGTAACGGTTTTCACGCAAGTGACATGTATTATTGTATTAAAAATGTCTTTATTTCACCATGAAAATCCACTTTTTCTCAAAAATACGTTACACTTTCGTTACGAATATGTTAATTTTTTGCACAATGTTACGTATTTTCTACGTAACATAACGAATAAATGTTGTTTATTTTCGACCTCAAGTCACAGTAGAATCATTGATTCTAAGCTGTTTTATTGTTATACGGTCGTCTTGTTACTAGTATTGGGTACTTGCAGTGAACAAATAGTAATTACTGCCACCTGGTACAAAATGAGAGGCTTTAAAACACTAGAGCGGTTTGGGTTTCATTAGTTTCATCACACGCGTGTTTGATTATATTGATTTTAATGTGCCATGACAATTTTGTTTACAAGCAATATAAAGCTAATCATTTTATAACTTGTTTTTTTTTCTTAGCTACATTATTTATTGTGAATATTTTCCAGTATGATCTAAGCTTTATAACGACTTATGTTACGTTTTATGATAACATAACGTATATCTTTTTATGCTACTTCTATGTCACATTGGTAAATTCCCGCGGCCTTACCCATCAATGTACGATATGAAGGGTAGTAGGTATACAATTACAGCCGTTTTTTTTTATTTTATTTATTTGGAGAACAAACAGAGATAGATATACATAAGAAACAACTTAATTATAAAATATCTGATACCATTCCGATGCCCTAGTGAAAAAGGGGTATAAGTAACATTTTAATCAGGAAAAAGGTCATAACTGTATTGCGGTACTAAAGCTCCTTGCCTCCTATGCTCAATGTGACTTATATCCCTTTTTCACTAGGGCCACAATTTTTTTTTAAAGTATTTTATATTAATTTACCATCAAAACAAGGTATACTTATCCGATTAACAATAGACAATCTGCCTAATCCCATCTGTATTACATAATTCGGTAGCATGCGCTCGCGCACAATCAACGGAAACAATTTGCGCCGAGCAAAACAAGTGAGCGCTCATCAATCAACGAGTGAAAGTGCAGGGGTCGGCAACTCTTCATCGATCGCCCCAATAAACTATACAGGGTGACACAATTAATATGATTGATTTTTTACAGTCCGTTGCTTCCTATAAGTGCTGTAAGTAATAATCAATGGAACATACTTTTTATTTAATAAAATTGTTTATATCATTCAATTTACCTAATTTCTTTTTGTTTTATCATGGTATCCCTACAATTTAACGTGACAGGTCTTCAGGGGTCAGACGTCTTTGCATTAGACATAAATACATGGCCGACGATGTGAAATTACGTAATGCAACTTAAAATAGTCCTAATAAAAAGGCTAGGAAAACCTGAAACGCTTAATGTATGTATACATAGGTATATATAATACATATATAATGTGAAATTTTATTTAATTTCTATAGAATTTTTCACCTATGAAGAGTTCTGTGACACCTGTCATCTCAGTACATTTTATAGGTAACCTATAATCAGAAAAATGTACTGAGATGACAGGTGTCACAGAAACAGAACTCTTCATAGGTGAAAAATTCTGTATTAGAACGTAGGTACTCGAATATTATTTGTTACTTAGACAATGCATCCACACACAATACTTCTACCAACGATTTAGGACACCCTGTATGTTAATAAATTGAACTAGTGATTGTGAGTGTAATGGAAGTATTATAATATCCGTATTAGTGCTGTGAGCTTGTTTATTGATATTTTTATTATGATTGATGATTAAGCTCGAGTTAAGTTGTAAGCCGAAATTAAGTAGGCTGTTAGATAAAGATTAAAAATCAACTTGCAATATTCATAGGTTTTTTTGAAAGAAGAAATTACAATTAAATGAAAACTAGATACTGGAAAAATATTAAATTAACACTTAATCATAATTGGATCGTCCATTAGGACTTGGTTTGATGCTAGACAAGTTATTGTTTCTTCGGGAGTAACATTTGTTCTTTTCTAAATTCCGTTCAAATAATTGCAGAAAAAGTTTAGCTTAAAAATAAATTACTGTTTAGTAATAGTATAACGTGTATGTGTCGCTTTGCAATCAATTTTAAACCTATCCATTTTAAGTAACTGTTTTAAAAAAAAGCTAATAATTAAAAAATACTATTAAACACATACGTCGTGTGCGAAACATATGAAGCTAAGCACATTAGTCACGTTGCAGACGTATATAATTGTATAAATAATAACTATACTTGGTTGTTTTACTGTCATAGTAATAAGCCAACCTATAACATTATATTACGAGTTAAAATCATATATCAGAATGGGAATAACGCTCAACTGTTTCCAACATGCAATCTCTATAATTATCACTTCACAGCAATCGTCACAAATGGTTGTCGATGGCTGTATAATTATATCACTCCGATACCGATGGTTGGCGATACCTGCCATAGCATTAATTAACATGTATTACAGTATTACGTAGTGCTCTAATCGCGGCATCTCGTTGCAATCTACGTCATTATGGAATTGCAAATACAGAATTACTTACTTACTATACATAAACCCACTTCGAAGTTCATTGATTCGTACGAAACGCTTTGCGTCTACTTTTCTTATCAGTAGGGCTAGCATATCTAGCTGCGACTTCGCTTGTCACACGAGTAAGCATCTCCTGTCTTGCTCACACGGTATGGAAAGGAAAGTGTCAGGTAGTTTTTGTCGCGCTACAAACAGTCGCGTGTCCCAGTTTTGTTTTAGACGTGCAGGACAGCAAGGGAGTGGAACTCTTTTCCTGCGCACATTTTCCCTAAAAATATAACTTGGATCTCTTCAAGTCGAGAGTGAATAGGCGTCTTCTAGGCAAGCATGCTCCATCTTAGGCCTTATTGTTACTTAACATCAGGTGCAATTAAGCCCAAATGCTTGATTGTCGTAAATAAAATTAAAAAGAAGCAAAGTTGTACTGTATTTTTTCTTGTAGCATTTTAACGAAGCATCCGTCACTTGTGATGTTATGAATGTATGACAATCCCATACTGATAAATGATGGATCTATGGAACCGAGAGATTTCTGCTAGTCTCATACTAAAAATCCTCTAGATGAATAATCATTCATAAGAGGACTAAACAGGAGGAATTTATGGTTTCTAGAAATATTTACTGCGAGCGAAGCTGCGGGAAGAAGCTTTGTCAGAAATGGCGGATATATTTTTTTTAAGTTAAGTAATATTTCACGGTGAATACTTGTTACTCTTTATATTACTTAACACATTTAATCAATTTGTACGTTACCAAGCTAAAATATCAAACGATATAACTTTCGACTAAATGTTCACGACTTACGTACAACAGAAAAGCAAAACGCATGTTTCTCACTTGACTTGTAATCAGAAATCACCATATATAATCAAAACCACAAAAAGCTCAAACAGAATTTCGACCTGAAGACATTACCTTTTACGTTCGAAATGACATTTCTACATCTTATTTGCCAACGTGTGAGAAAAAGTCAACATTTAAACCCGGACTTTTCAAATATGCATTAAATGATTCACACGTCTTCCGTTCTCAATTTTTATGAAATGTTTGAAGACATTACGTCAAGTTCCACTTCGTAAAGGATATATAATATTTACTAAACCGACTCATACATTTGATTCTTTTTTTAATTTCTCATGTTACCGCCAGTTAATTTTCACATTTCAAATGTAAACGAAAAACCTTTAAAAACACTGCATAATTAATTACCTTAAACATTTTATAAATTTGCACAAACCATCACTACATAATATTACTTAAGCGAAGTGCTTCATTTTCTTTATGCTCGCATAACAATAACCCGTGGAACCTTCTCCACTTCTCAATCATTTTTGCATGAGCGGCAATGAACCTGCTATTCATCAATAAAATCGTTTGAGTTTGGTTATTTTCAAATTAACACCCGTCTATTTTCTACACCATTGACGCAACACGATATCAGACGCTAAGTTGACCTGCCAATAGAAATCGTGAGGTCGCGGTCGCGACAAATCGTTCTATTCTCACACATCTATTTTGGTGCGTGCGTGTAGTGGCATCAATCAAACTATTATAACGCCAACCGATGCCGTCTGGTCTGCCAACGGTGCCGTGCTAACGTCATCCGAGATATGTAGGTTACTATGCAGTTTTATTTTAGCTATGAGTGTGATGATACTAGATAAAATTGGGTTTGATTAACAAAGGAAAAGAAAAATAAACAGGGTTAATACGAAATTTTCTATAAATATGGAACAATTATTAAAATTTTCTATATATTGCAAACTGGTCTGCCAACGGTGCCGTGCTAACGTCATCGGAGATGTGTACTTGTGTAGGTTACTATGCAGTCTTATTTTAATAATAATAAATATCAGACAACCTCACACAAATCAACCTAGTCCCAAATTAAGCTCAAGAAGGCTTGTGTTATGGGTACTAGGTGACGATATACATACCTTATATAGATAAATTAATACTTAAATACATAGAAAATCCATGACCCAGGCACAAATATTCGTGTTCATCACACAAATATTTGCCCTTGCCGGGATTCGAACCCGGGACCGTCGGCACAGTAGGCAGCTGCTTAACCACTGCGCCAACCGCGTCGTAAAAATAATCAGGTTAAAACCCGAACCTTTAGGACATAATTTTCTATAAATATGGAACTATTATACTGCAAACCGATGCCGTGTGTTCTGTCAACGGTGCCGTGCTAACGTCATCGGAGATATGTAGGTAACTATGCAGTATTATTTTTAGCTGTGAGTGTGGTGACACTAGATCAAAATTGGGTTTGATGAATAGGGATGGAAATGAAAAAGGAAAAGAAACAGGGTGGAACGCCTGAGAACATTATTTTGTCTAAATATCAAACTATTATACTGCAAACCGATGCAGTCTGGTCTGCTATACAGTCTTATAAAAATGAGTATGAACGCACTAAATCGACATTGGCTATGATTGAGATTGAAACGAAAAAGGATAGATGAGTATCTCCATACAAAGCTACCGCTTTCGAATAATTATGATAAATATGTATGTTAGTCCATTCTTTGTGTGCTATATATATCTAATGTCACTTATAAAGTGCGGTGTCAAACTCATTGTGCCGTATAAATTAATATTGTGCAATGATTTTCACATCGCTGTTTTTACATGTCTACATGAGATTAGGTATATAGCACATAAAAACCCTACAAAGTTATATCTTGTGATCTTCGGAAAAGCTGCCTGACAACTGTATTTATTAGTTTTCTGTGTAAAATGCAATGTAATTGGTGGTGGGCCGTGGTGACTGATGCTTTCAAATGCTACGACTGGCTACAAATGAAGTGACACCCGTTAAAAATCAACGCGTGAAGAAGAACTAACCTTAAAGGTTTTCTTGTTTCAGTTCAGCTAGTTCGACTCGCATGTCTGGAAAGTTTTCTAGACACTGCGTCATTGTAACGCTAGTTTGAGGTTCACATTTACTTGCCATTTCGGACAGAAATAGCTTTTATGTATGGCAAATGCGCGAATGATGTTTAAGCAGTTCATGTTAGAGGCATATAACTTAACTTTGTATTGGTAGCAATTTGTTTCCTCTTGCTTCGCTATTGTGTTCCTATATAGGGGCTAGGGCTAGCAAACGGGCCATATTTTGCTGCAATTCGTGGCCCGGCCATTATTCGTATCTTGCTCTAGCGTTGGGTGTCAGAGATGGGCGGCCATAGTTGACGGCCAAAAGTTGCAGCCCCGTGCAGGTTAAGCGGTTCAAATCAATAGTAAATACCAAATACGGGTAGTTCACTTAAAAACAATTACATAGCTGGAAGATGTGGATACCCGAATCTAGTCGATTATTATCCATAACAGTGCCAAGGTAGTCTAAACGATGGTTACCAACATAAGGTACCTACTTATTTATTTCATATTTATACGTGATAAGTTCTGTTATTGTTATCATACGAGTTATTTACGAAACATGTGTATATTTATTTACTTATTTAAACTTTATTGCATAATATAAAAAAACACAACCACTTGCTTAAACAGAATTATGTAATCGGTGCAGGATCAAAGGTTCAAGACAAACAAAGTAATCACATTAAATCCATTACCTAAAGAAAAATATAAAAATGTATATATAATTACCATAAACTTACACGAATACCTTATATGATATACGAGTACTTACACACATATTATAACTTGTACACAAAGTGAAATATTTCGAAGTTAGGAAGACAGATTGTTCGAAAGATGTATATTTTATAAATCAACAGCAGATATTTTATACCTACTCCAACTTCTAGACCTAAACTATGATGGACATAGAAAGTACGGTATGGTGCGATGAAAGCCGGCAGCTTCTCATCGATTGTGCGTGAGCGCTGCCTTTCCGCATTTCATGCAGTTTCCGACCGTTTCACCGTCCAATGAGAACCTAGCTTACAATTATAGGTATAACGTGTTGTGTGCCATTCATGATATTTCGTATATTACGCCACGCTACGCTACCGGCGAGCTCCACGTTTAGCACAACTAATCTACGCTACGCGACTCTTGTCGCGCGACATAGCGTCACCCGTCACTCTCCACAGTACCGCTTAGAAAGAGATAGGTAATGTATTTTGCGCGAAAAAGTGTTTCACATTTGTGCTAGAGGTGTGCAGGGCAGCCATTGACAATACACCGTGTTGGGAACATAAGCCTCAAATACAGGGTGTAATAATATTGACCGTTCAAATTTTCACAGTCGATTTCTTTGCGAAAAATAAAAGTACGTATTTTTTATTTAAGTATCTTTCAGTAATTATATATTGAGATACAGCAGCTGCAAGATATCCTAAAAAACATGCGTTTGTAGATACCGCAGTAGCGCACTGTGCGGGACGACCAATAACCCCGCCTCCACATTGAGTCGCCGAGACTCTTTGAAAAACCGATGTTTAACAAACCCAGTAAATATTATTATTATTTTTTTATGTCATAGGGGGCAAACGAGCAAACGTATCGCGTGATGGAAAGCGATTACCGTCGCCCATAAACACCTGCAACACCAGAGGAGTCACAAGTGCTTGCCTACCCGGAGGACGAAGATAGAATGCCTCTATGCTAGTAATTTCACCGGCTATCTTGCCCCACACCGGAACACAACAATGCGAACATTGCTGTTTGGCGGTGGGTTAGCAGGCAAGACGGTAGTAACAATCCGGACGGACCCTGCACGAGGCCCTACTACTCCAAAATAAAATCATAAGTAGCAAATTTTCTTATAAGGCGTGTTCAAGAAGTCTGTTAACAATACCAACGGCCTACAATAGCATACAACTGGCTGCGAATGCGCGCTAATTAAAACGGAAGACGGAGCCATACACCATGATGCGCTCGTTGCGTAGACTATTAACGCGGCTCTTGGCACTTATTATCCGTCTTATTTATATTTTTTGTATACAGGGTGTAACGGAAATATCATCATTCCTGAAAATGTAGAATATTATTTTCTCTTATGTTAATATCTGTCACCATTTTCAAGCTATAAATTGTTAAACAATAAGCGTAGAAGCAATAAGATTGTTCAAACATAAAAAAATGTTTTTTTTTTTATTATTAATATTATTTAACTATAACTGGTCCATTATAAGTACATCAAATAAATTCTATTTTTTTAGAATTTATTTGATGTACTTATTTTTTTTTTTTTTGAGAAAATAATTATGATCGTTCCGTTCCAGGCTATATAGAGTTGAGACGAGGTATATCTCTACAAACATCACAAAATGGCTTCGCGTTTGGTATAAAGTCTCGATCGATAAAAATCTTCATTTCAGTGGACTGTAATTAAATTAGTTTTTCGTGCTCATGTATTGACGGGTCATGTCGATCATGACTTGTCTATTAACCCGCAGGTCAAGGGTAAAACTTGTCAAATGTCAACGTTGTGCACCACGCTCATCAATATCTGTATAATTAATAATCTGTGCCTTACGCAAGTTCAAATTAACTTGCTTAACCTATGAGTTAAGTTTAAGTTTCTAATTCGTATAGCTGATGGAAATAAAAAAAATGGGCAAAAGCGAGTCCGACTAGCGCATGAAGGGTTCCGTACAATAATCTATAACAAGTTTGTTAAATATTTATTTTATTTTATTTGTTGTTATAGCGGCAATAGAAATACATCATTTGTGAAAATTTCAACTGTCTAGCTATTTATTTATTTAAACTTTATTGCACAAAATACAAAAGTAAGAGTAACAAATGGCGGACTTAATGCCTTAAGGCATTCTCTACCAGTCAACCATAGGGCCAAACAGAAACTAGCAGTTGGTGCAGGATCATAAAAAGCCGTGGCTAAAAACCTAAAACGAGACAAAATTCTATAAGTTTAACAATATACATACATATTTACACACATATGCCATACAATACACATACATAAATACAAATATATATAATATATATATATATATATCTACTATGTACCCCTGTAAAACACCATATAGATAATCAATCCTGAAATGTTTTGGAGAGATGTTTGCGTATCATGCGCTTGAAGGAGAATTTGCTTTGAGCTTTCCTAATGGAGAGAGGGAGATATCACCGTTCTTGAGATACAGCCTGGTGGCAGACGGACGGACGGACGGACTGACGGACGGACAGCGAAGTCTTAGTAATAGGGTCCCGTTTTTACTCTTTGGGTACGGAACCCTAAAAAGGAAAAAGAAAAAGTAACGTACACTTTCTTGTTATGAAAAGAGTCAAAATGTAGGGGTTGTAAAACAATTATCAATATCAGATCAACTTCGTAATAAAACGCATAACAAAAAGAACGAAATCGTGCTATTTCCCGAGCTACTGACTCCGTCATCAGATCAGCTCTATGAATAATATTGCATTGTCATCCGATTACATACGTATGTGAGATTTCAGCTCAATCAGAGACAAAATGGGTAAAAAATAAGTATAATGTTCTAGATTTGATTTCAGACAGCCACACCGTAGCAGTAGAAACTTATTAAAATAAATATGAAACTTATTAAAAAACGGGTTTACTCACGTCATAGAAGTCGAATATCCCTCGTATTGAATCGGTTCGTGATTCATCATCAAGAGAGCCAATCGGTCGCGGCGGCGGCCCGCGTCTAATAGCAGCCGCGCGAACAGAGCGATTGCCCGCAGTGTGCGATTGGCCGCCGCCGCCGCCGCCGCGACCGATCGGCTCTCCTGATGATGAATCGCGAACCGATCCGAAACATGTTGAGCGATATTCGAATTCTACCCGTTTCGTATGAATTTCAATATGTCTGAAACTCACCGGAGCTTTCTATGTAAAATAGCGAATCGTTTCAATTGAAACCTGTATGTACCAGCGCAGACTGCATTAAAATAACTGTACGCATTTAATTAGCATTAAATAACATAAGATGTTTGCAAACATTAAGCATACATATTTATTACCTAGTAAATACGGTTTGCAGATTAACTTCCCCGCCATAAATTATTTTGATGGATTTCCTGAAACTTCTATTTTAAGGTTTGAATTACATAATTGCGACTTAATTTTTAGTTTAAACTTTTCAAAACATCGGTTCAACATTTTCGGCGCGAGTTTTTTAAATTAATTTTGCTTCGGATCTGTTTGTGAATTGAACAAACGAGTCGAGTATGGTTACAAACGAGAAGCTTTAGGCTAAATAACTTGTTAATACCAAGAAAGATGACCAAATATTTCGCAAGTTTTACACTAAATTTCAATTAGGTATGTCTCACAATAATTTTCGGGTCACTATGTCTGTTCCCTCGACATTCTGTCACGGCGTCTGAGAACTATTACGATAACAATAACCCAAACTTGAGCTTGCTTAACCGACTTGTAACCAAATGTTCTAGATTTTTGTATGAGCCAGTGCTTCCTCATAGTAATAAGTCCGTTTTACTTGTTCATTTATTACTATATGTATTATGGATCAATATTTAGGGACAATCTTAGACAAATCAAACTAGTCCCAAACTAAGCAGAGCTATGGCTACTCGACGACGATGTACTTACATAATATATAAATACCTACAAAAATAGATAACCCCAGGAACAAATATTCGAATTTATCACACAAATATTATTCCTTGTCGGGATTCGAACCCACGACAGTCGGCTCAGTAAGCAGCTACACTACAAACGGCGCCAACGGCGTCTTCATTGCTCTGAAGTTTGGAAACCGATGTTCCTAACCGTCTATCGCCCTTGTTAAACTGTAAAAAACGACTTAATACTACAACTGTAAGAAAATATTAAACTGTAAACTTTGAATTAATTAATTAAAAAAAAAAATTATAATTGGGCAAGTGCGAGTCCGACTCGCGCATGAAGGGTTCCGTACCATAAAACAAGTTTGTTGTATGGGAGCCCCCCTTAAATATTTATTTTATTTTATTTTTAGTATTTGTTGTTATAGCGGCAATAGAAATACATCATCTGTGAAAATTTCAACTGTCTAGCTATCACCATTCTTGAGATACAGCCTGGTGACAGACGGACGAACGGACGGACAGCGAAGTCTCAGTAATAGGGTCCCGTTTTTACCCTTTGGGTACAGAACCCTAAAAACACCTAGACTACAGCCGCATTTTTTTTATGTCATAGGGGGCAAACGAGCAAACGGATCACCTGATGGAAAGCGATTAGATAACCGTCGCCCATAGACACCTGATCACTGTCATATCTCAAAGATCATATTTCAAAGTGTTATTGAACGAATTTCAAGTATGTCACAGGAACAAACATGATAGGCCATTGTTGACGCACCTACTTAGTGACGATAGCAGCTGAACGAAGTCTATGGGCAGAAAGCCAGCCCTGGCCAAGGGTTCAACCTCCTTCTATACTCTAAGGTCACTACAGACGTCATTATTAGTCCAAATTGAAACGTGGTAGGTGAAATGACTTGAATTGATTGTGGAATCAGTTGGCAAGAAAAAACAACCAAGATATATCTATTATCTACATATCATAATTATTTAGTTATTCACGAAGGCGAAATCACTTTGCAAGAGCATAAATTAATAGATGCATTATTTAGGCAACTGGATTCTGCTATCTAACAATTTTTTGACCCTCTAAGAATTATGCCAACACTAAATTCTGGTGCCTCCCAAAAACCAAGCAATGATAAATATATCGTACAACGAAAGACTGGGTGACTAGGCTCTTTTGAGTGACTTGGCTCTTTCGAGTGACAGAGAAATGTATACTATTATAAAAATTAAAAATTGTATCGAAAATTACTTTTATCTAGGAAAAATCTTAACAGCGCGGTGCAAGCCGTATAGCGCTTTCTGTTACTAAAATTTTCTTTGTCTTCTCGCTATATAGAAAGAAAATACGTCGACGAAGTTGTACTTTCAGTATGATAATAAAAACCGATTTAGCACATGCGATTACTTCTCATATAACCCATTCGATATGATGACTGATGAATATCATTGCGTACCTCAATATCATTAGCATCAACTATTGCCACATTCGGTTTATTGCACAGGATTGCATCCAATCAGAATCCAATTGAAATAACTCAATCTGCTAATCACCCTTTCGATATGTTATCGAAATCAATACCGCACAATTTTCTATGGTAGCTTCATTGAATACTTAATTCAATTCTCTCATACGTACTTAGATGTTTACGATTATATATATAGAAAGTAGTTAAATTGAAATAATTTATTTTCACGATATGGAAGTTTTAAATCTAACTAAGTATTTTATATCAATGAACATGCTTCAGCCGGTCCCGTGTGTTTTTTTAATCATCTCATCATAGAAAGGTGGTTCACGTAAGGTTCCGTACCCAAAGGGTAAAAAAGGGACCCTGTTACTAAGACTCCACTGTCCGTCCATCCGTCCGTCTGTCTGTCTGACACCAGGTCGCATTTCATGGACCGTGATAGCAGAAGAGTTGAAATTTTCACAGATGATGTATTTCTGTCGTCACTAAGTATAACAAGCACTGTACTATTCTTATAATCATTTACGCTGACGCTAGCGAGCACGGTCACGTTTAACTCATGGTAAGGGTACCGGTGCAACCTCTGTGTCTATCTGCCTAGCACTCTTGTTCCCGACATTGCATCACCCGTCACTCCCTCACAGTACAGCGAAGAAAGAGATATGTAATATTTCTCGCGAGTGTCACAGTTGTGCCAGAGCCGTTCATAACATTCGACAAGATGCCCGCGAGCTATATATTAAACGATTCCGCGTGCCTTTTACTTCTGCGTGTGCGCAACGCAACATTGAGGAACTGCACATATTTGGCGTACTCACAAAAAGTTGTTACTGTTGTCTATTATTGTTTTATAGGTCACGCCATTGAATGCAAAATTAGATCATTATTATTGGAATTATGTTTACGATCAAAAACGGATACGGAAATGACCTACCTGGCACATCTAGCTAAACGCTTGTGTGTGATATTTTACATACAGTGTTGTCATAGTCCGCTTGCCCTTATCGTCATTACTCATTATCACTGATCATCATTAGATCAGAGCTAAGAAAGTATGAGCGTACTCCCACCTGAAAGGCCGGCGACGCACTTGTGACTCCTCTGGTGTTGCAGGTGTCTATGGGCGACGGTAATCGCTTTCCATCGGGCGATCCGTTTGCTGGTTTGTTGCTTATGACATAAAAAATGGCTCTCGAGCTAGCATCATGGTGAGGTGGGAAATTTTCGTGGCACAGCCATAATATTATAGTTGCATTATGGTTTATTTTATTTATTTATTTATTTAAACTTTATTGCACAATACAAAAAAAAAAGTACAAATGGCGGACTTAATGCCTTTAGGCATTCTCTACCAGTCAACCACTGGGTTAAACAGAAATATGTAGTCGGTGCAGGATCAGAGTTACAGAGAAACAAAATAATTAAAACACAAATCAATAATATAAGATATCTATATGAATGTATATATAATTGCCATAAACGTACACGAATACTTTATATGATATACTTACATACATATATTATGTACCCAAAGTAAAATATTTCGAAGAAAGTTAGGAAGAGAGATTGTCCGAGAGATGCTTGCGCAACATGCGCTTGAAGGAGAGTTTGCTCTGAGCTTGTCTAATGTTGAGTGGGAGAGCGTTCCAGAGGCGTATTGCCTGAACCGTGAAGGAATTGGACATGAAACCGGAGCGGTGGAGAGGGACAACGAGTTTAAGTCTACGAGAAGTACGGAGAGTGCAACCAGGGCGAGCAGTCACAAATTGAAACTTAGATTTGAGATAATCTGGAGTCGTAGGATCGAATAAAATTGAAAAGAGAGTGCAAAGAATTCTTTGAGACCTACGTTCACGTACAGGAAGCCAGTTTAATTGTCGGCGAAAGTCAGAAATGTGGTCGTACTTACGAAGGCCAAAAACAAACAAACAAATTTTGTTATTTTTATCACACACTTATGTAATTAAGCTTTATGGTCACGTCACGAATATAAATAAATGTATTTGATTCTTTATTTTCTTTTAAAGTTAGTCGCATCCTGTTTACACTTGGATACTTATAATACGTAATAAAAACATTTAAAGCCGAGAAAGGACCCGTTAAACAACTATTCGGCGGCGTTTAATAAAAGCTCACGACATTAAACAATATTACGCAACCAAATTGAGATAATTATCGCGACTTTCACATTGAAAGCTCGTGGCAGGATTTCCGAAAAAAACAATTGCACGACGGTATCGGTTTGAATGCAGTCAGGTGTGTTTTTAGGGTTCCGTAAATGCCTGGCTCCTTCCATTGCATTTTTATGTAATGTAATGTAAAGAACTTGAATACCTACATAAATTTGAACCTGCATTATCCATGATTTTTAAAACGGTCACTTTTTGCTTAGTTGCCCATACGGTTGAGTTATTTTGTAAAAAAAACCAAAAAGTCACCGGTTTTAGGTAAACCATTTTACCTTTGATGAAATTATTTGATTTATTAACCTTTATTGCACAAAACAAAAGTATACAAATAGCGGAATTAATGCCAAATAACGTTATTTTGTCTACCATAGAGCCAATCAGTGATATTAGAGTTCGTGAAGAACAGAAATTGATAATACGATTGCAAGTAAATTCCGTTGATACAAGGAAACATTCAACCAAACCTCTGTCCATCCTCCTGTCTAGAGATGTGCCGTTCTCGCGAACGTTTTTTACCCAAACAAATCAGGTAACGTTCCTAAGAAATGACACATCTCTCCTATCCTGTCCAAGATACATTTTTCTATGCTAGCTAATAATCTTACAAATTGTAGTATATAATAACAAAACAGTTTTTTTTCTAACTAATTCTCGCTAATCGCATCGCATTAACAATACAAAAGTTCAGTGTAATAATATCATCATCATCATCATCATCATCCAATCCTAGCCGATTTCGGCCACGGCGACTGGACACACTGGCTAATAACAAATCAGAAAAATGATTTTCTAATAATAACAAAAAAAAGTGTGTGTGTCAGCTCCGACGCACGACTGGAGTTTACTCTTCAGGCCAGGCGCGCACCACGATTTTTTTTAGTCGCGCGATAATTTTGTCGCAGAAATAAGCTTACTTATGGGTTTATGAAAATCGTGGTGCGCGCACTCTCATATAAATAAACCCATAGACGCTGACGGAACAATTCTACGGGTATGGCTACGCCGGGATTAAGAGCCGTCCAGGCCGTCAAAGCATCGGAGGCGTAAGGAATGATAGCCTTGTCACCATCAAAAGATAAAATTTGAGTGACAAGGTCCACCACCCCACACGCCGAAGCCAGGAATGCCGGGAGGCTCACATCTCGCGCGCGACGCACGCCCAAACCACGAGTTCGAATCGGCAGAGAAACCTGGTCCCATTGACCTTGGTTAAGGGAGACGTTCAGCACCTTTTCCAAACTCTCCTTCAACACGAAGTCAAAGGAGTCTGTCTGGACAGGGTGCAGCCAGGCTGGCACGGTGCACAAGAAATATGTCAGCTTAGGCACGGCAAAGCAAACTCGCAACATAACGAGGGCTACGAGAGCCGAAAGTTCATTCAACCTCTGCGCAGCCATCAGCAGAAGCAGCTTTCTCTCCTCGAAGGCTTCAGGAATGGCTTCTGGGAATATTGGGGACCCCAAGAGGTTGAAAGATCTCGCCGACAACACTTTCAGTCCGGGGAGCAGAGCACTGAATAAGGGGAAAGAATCGTGTGAGTTGGTACTGCAGGGGAAAAATTCGCATTTGCTGAAATTAATATCTAAACCCAGAGCTTTTAAACGAGGCAGGAGCATGAGCAAGTCTTGTTCCACTTCTTCAGGTTTACCACCTAGGGTACCGTCATCTAGGTACCAGATATTCAATGGGGATTTAACCTCTGAAATTACCTTTTGTATGGCCAGACAGAAAACTAAAGGGCCTAGCGGATCCCCCTGCTGTGCACCAACTTGGGAAAGAACAAGAGGACCATTGTAGAAAAGATTAGAAGCGGAAGAATATACTTGGAAAATGAAGGGGTAGAGTGATGGCACTTTATCCTTCACTTCGGACAGTAAAACATCACGCTCCACTGAGTTAAACGCGTTTTTTAAATCAATTTTAATTAATAATAATAATAATAATGAAATAATGAACTTTATTCTGCAAGTAGGCCACAAGGGCACTTTTACATGTCTGAGTCTACCGGCATTTCACAAGAGGAGACCACTGTTGAGAAGAAACGCCGAAAGAAACTCAACAGTCAGTCATTTTTTCAGAAAGCATAAGTACTTAACTATTACAATGATATGAACTTAACTATACGTATTAAAACGGATTCTAAGTTTTTGCTATCTACCGAAAAAGCCCGCGTAGCGTGAATTGCAGCCTCGCAGCCCAATCTTGTGCCAAACCCTAATTGGCAAGGTTGCAGATAAGCTGCCATTTCTTCTCTCACTGCACGGCATCCTAGCTTTGCCGTTAAGCGGCGGAAAGCGCTGCCTATGGCAATGGGTCTTATACCACCGTCTTTTTTTGACAGCGCACATAAGGAAGCACCATAAATATAGGAGCAAACTTCAGGGTTTAATTGACCACTGAGCAAAAAATTACAAAGCTTGGCCAGATGTTCCAGGAGCCGAAAATCGGCGTCTCCCGCAGATGCAGACGTAAGCTCCTTAAGATGAACAGGGCGGATACCATCCAAACCGGCGGCCGAACTATTGTTGAAAGAGCTGAGTGCCTGCACCACTTCCTCCGGCTTAACAGTTAAGGCAGAAATAGATATGTCAGGTTCCGGTGGAAGTACCAGCGGCCGGGACGGGGCTGGATGCTTCGACTGCAGCGTAGCTAAAGTCTCAGGGCTCGACGGCGCCACGCCCTCATCCGACATAAGCACTCGCACTGCACCTGAGATCCCCTTCATGTACTTTACGCTCAATTGTCTTCAGTATGGAGTGTGATCTCAAAGGCGTGGTCTCTGCACCGATGTTCCCACTGATATCAAAAGAAGCAGAGTTAATATTTCTCTTAACTTTCGTGGTTAAATTGCCCGTGGCCGACGCTTCAGGCGATTTGAGTGCGGAATAGGCAAAAGACAGTAAACTAAACCATTCGAGAGTGCCATTGGAGTCGATACACTTATCAATGAGGTCGCTCAATTTGGCCGCTGCCAAGTTTCGCGCCCCTTTGGGGATATGCCGTAACACACGTACTGACTGCTTTAACGTAGCTAGATCACCAAAATCTAGATGAATGGGGTTGTTACCATGAGCTTGCTGTGAAACCGACAGTCTAGGGTTGGAGGGGATGACTTGGGGAAAATGTTTATGCATGTGCCCTATATGCACTTTAAGTCCATGAGGGGTAAAAGTTCGAGTTGAGTTGGGACAATGGGGACAGCGCAAGGATGAAGAAGGATCACTCATATTTATAACTAACACTTACAAATAAAAGTAAAAATACAAGCAATTATAATAAAAAAAAGATACAATTTAAAAGCCAACATCAAAAACATAACAATTTCGATTTAAACTTCATAGCTTCTTGTCGGTCGGCAAGACTCCCGTCTAGAAAATGAATGGCTCGGTTGTGTTGGATCCTTGATTTATGTATGTATTTATCCTGGAAAGTTTCACGAAATCAAAACCATTCTGCGGCTGAATGCAGGAAAAAGCAGTGGTGATGGAAAAGTATTCACGCCTTCTCTATTTCTAAGCTTAAAGCTGAGTCACAATTAAAGCGGTCTCTCTCTCTACAGCAAGACGTCTTCTTCGATCTTAGCACCATACAAGCACGGCTTAAACACCAAGAAAACACGGTCATTGCATTGCACGTTATAAAAGTTGTAATCTTGGATATCACAAAAATTCGTTAGGTTTGTTTGGGAGCTGAAACGAACACGTATCTTTTAGCCGATTGTGTGACGGGCGCTATTGTTTCAAAAGCAGCACATTTTACCCGTTAAGCGTAGATTTTATTAAATTTTATTTTATTTATAAAATTTTGTTGACACTCGACATGAAGTTGACATTGACAATTTTATAGTTTGTTTATGTGAACATAATGGTAGTTTAAAAAGTCGTATCTCAGTATACGATCGGGGTAAAAATACGACTTCTTAATTTAGCAGGTTATGCGTTAAGCGTTATAGACTAAGATCCCGATATAAAACGACCTTCCCGAGATGTTTATTTGATGAATGTATTTTATATTTAGTTTAATATGTCAATAAATATATTGCATATGGGTTGCCTAACAATTTTTAGTCCAGGGTATGTTTAGTAAAAAATAAAAATATATATTTTTTTAACATTTCACCGATTTGATTATTAGATAAATTCATAATTAAATAATCTTTAATTTTATTCAGTTTCAATTCAATAATCAGACCGTTGCAAAATGCTACATATTAAATTGATTATAAAATACATTTCATAAAATATACATCTCGGTGAAGGTCATTTTATATCGGGATCTTAGCCTATAACGCGTAACGCATAACCTGCTAAATTAAGAAGTCGTATTTTTACTCCGATCGTATACTAAGATACGACTTTTTAAATTAGCACGGCAGATACGTTCGATTTTATACCCCATATTTTTCATACCCCGGGCTTATATATGAAAATCGATTCTTAAGGAGTAAACTCCAAAAAATGTGTACTCGGTGCACAGACCCAGCTCCCACTTCGCCGATTTAATTATTGTTTCGTACAAATTATATAAACGCGCAGTGTAAAGTATGAAATGAAGAGGATTTTTTTGCCAATTCAGTCTTCCGCATCGCATAAGGAAACCGCATAAGAATGCAAGATTAACACGCTTCTGTTTCAGCGGCTGCGGTGTGTGACGAATGACGAATTTAGTTAAATGTTTAAATATATACATGTTTATACTTGTGCGCGCTCTGAGCAAGAAAATTAAAAATGTAACTGGAGACCTTTAGGGCTGGCTCGTTCCTCGCACAAAGGATAGGCATATTATTATCTATCCCCGTTTCTGAGAATTTCCGGAAACTTCCATTTTGTTACATGGAAATGTATTCAAAAACGTTCTCTCTATACATACAAATCTTCTTTTCGAGGACGGCACATGTTTACTATCTCTACTATACGAGAGGGAACGCATCCAGTCTTATGGTACAATAAATTTAGTTAGTGATTTATTTATTGTAATAATGTATAACACGAAATTATGATTAAGTACTTACTTAAGAATTAAATATGTATTTAATATTTTGTTATCTAGGTTTCTACAGTATTATGCTAAAAGATTGTATTTTTAATCTAGAACGAAATTTAAACTTCCGCAATGCGAAGGTTTGTTTTAATAAATCGGGCAGGATTTTTAGCAAGATTTTCTATGGGATAAGTGTTTGTACGGAACTATCGGTGCGAGAGTCCGAATCGCACTAGGCCGCTTTTTTTGTTTTTTCTTTGTTGATGAGGAAAAATACAGTTTTGTTTTCTACAAAGTCCTAGTACGTTTTCAATAACAAAATAAATAAATTAGCAATTCCAAGTATATTTTTTCATAAACTTTTACTGTAAATAATACGATTTATTACTGCCATAATACGATTAAAATGGTAACAAAAAGCAAACGAGTTTCTTTCAGCTCCGTGGAACTCAGAGGAACCTCAATTTATGCAAGAAAGTATTCACCGTATCATGAAGAACCCATACAAGGTAACGTTAAATAATTAAAAAGAACCAATAATTTTGCGATTGCGCTGAATTGCGTTCGAACGACATTAATCTCACATGTCATAATACTGAAGTCACGAATTAAAAAAGTAATAAGAAACAGCACGTCATAGTCCATTAATACATTTTAAATGTGAATAGCAGGATTTGTTGGAAAGATTTAATGATTCCATTAAAGTTTGGCTGGAAAGGCGTTTTATTATTTTCGTTGGTGGCTGATGTCGATGTAAATTAATGATCGCAGTCTGAAATCAGTTGGGAACTGTAACGAGCGAAAAAACAATAATTAAGTAGTCTGTCAGTAAAAAAATACTTGTATTTTATCTTTCGTCAAATAAACAATAAAGAAGATAAAAAGTACATATTATACGAGTTTACATATGTCGTTTAAATCAAATATTGCTCGACAAGTTCCGAATCGGTTCGTGATTCATCATCAGGAGCACCGTTCTGATGGGGCGGCGGCCAATCGAACAGCGCTCAATCGAGGGATCTCTTATGTATTTTAACATGTGTGACACTCACGGGAGTGTATATTAGATATAAGTAGTTCGTTATAGTCTCAGTACAAGTGTATAACAGATGGATATTTGAAATTCGTTTTAAATTAATGACTGTAATGGTTACCTAATTCATAGAATTATTAAATTATAATGCAATTCTGATTTTATAGGTTCTTCCATAAATAAAAAATTAAAAAGGATAATAAAGATATTGCAATTTTAATTTAACGACCGTTACATAAATTAAAAAAAACGACAAAGTTTATGTTACGTCTCATTCATTACATTAGTGATGGGCAGTTGGTAAACTTTGCTATACGCTACGAGCATAAAACTAACGTGACCTCTTGCATAAACGATAAAATTCTCGCCATTTTGATTGGCATTCATTCGCGATAATAGTCTAATAGACATTATTAGAAGAAATATATATATAATCCAGTGAATAAAGGAGTTTGACCTTACAAACGGTCCGGTAGTTTTGAATTTTTGATATGTTGTCTAGGATGGTTAGTCGGTGTTTAAAATGTAAAGCCCGCCACCATATTGAAAAATCCGGCACTTTCTTCATATTTTTGCTCATATCTTCCTTTAGGAGCATTTTAGCTTGAAAAAAGTTTCAACAATACTATAGAGAGTTATATTTACTACATTTTCCATTTTATATTTTGTTTCTAGGACAGATAGTTACAGAGATATGCACATTTAAAAAAACGTAAAAAAATCGCAATTTCCAACTCAAAAACAAACTTTTGGATTATATCTTCGTTTAGGAGCATTTTAGCTAGAACAGAGCTTGGGTAATGTTGTAGAGAATTAAATTTACTATAATTTACATTTCAAATTTTGTTTCTAGGACAGATAATTACGGAGATAACCCCCCATTAACTTAGGATAGGTTTGTATTCTAGCAATCCTGAAGAGTTATTTGTTTCAGAGAAAAGTAGAAATTATGACTACGAAAATTATGACTAATGAAAACTATGAATAAGAATTTTATGTGAGCCAATATAGACCCGAAACTGTTTGTAGCGTCCCTATCCTAAGGCCAAACCGGACTTGTTAGGTTAAACAAGTCCTAAGGCCTTATTTGCCGAGATGCGCGAAGGTCCGGAAGTCCCGGACGGCTTTCATTTCTGCGAAGCGCCGAGAGCGGCGCGCGCGCACATCGCTATACGCTACTTTCCACTGATTGTTAGGAACTGAACTCTGAACCGATAGAATGCTGTTTCTATATATGAGTTATTCCTATCTTATTATGAAATGGAAGGTGCCCCTTGGAGTAAATGGGGGTTTCATGCTTTCATGGTTCTCTGTATTACAATTAAAACCGGCCAATTGCGAGTCGGAGTCGCGAACCGAGAATTCCGTACAACTAAATAGCTTTTAACTTTATGTTTTCTGTGTTTGTTGTTATAGCGGCAACAGGAATAAGTACATCATCTCTGAAAATTTAAACTGTCTTGCTATCACGATTCATGAGATACAGCCTGGTAGCAGTATCGAGCAAAAAACGGCAAAAAATCGCGTTTTTTTGTATGGGAGCCCCGCTTAAATATTTATTTTCTTCTGTTTTTAATACTTTTTAATATAGAAGCAACAGAAATACATCTTCTGTGAAAATTTTAACTGTCTAGCTACCTATCACGGTTCATGAGATAGGTACAGCCTGGTGACAGACGGACAGCGGAGTCTTAGTAATAGGATCCCGTTTTCACCCTTTGGGTACGGAACCCTAAAAAGAAGCCTACCCTGGGGATGCCCAGCTACAGATAGATATAGTGTATATCCATCGTTTGTCGTCGGAAAAGTTCCTTTTTGGCTTGCTTCCTTTTCTATTTAACTTTGGTGAAAAAGTTGAGAGAGAAATATAAAAACGAGACAAATTACAATGGGTAAACATTATTTATGCACTTTTCTTGTAGGAACTTATACCTACCAATTGTCATTAAACTAAAGGCATAAAAATAAAACGCCCCTACGCCTTATGGTAAAATGAAGTAGGTACGAACGCCAATAAAAAAGTGTAAACATCAACAAAACCTTTTTTGAAGAGCTCGCCGTGATCCGCGCATGCGCGAAAGTGAAAGGCGCGGGCGCATCGTTACAGCACCGCTTTTATCTGCGAACTTTGCCGCGGGTCGCGACCGTCCGACCGATTCTGCCATTACAAGTGATGAGCTTGTAATCAACTACAGCCCTTCCTATGAGTTTACAGTGACAGTAGTCGCTAGCGAACGGTTTATATGGGGGATTGTAGTTCTACAAAGTAACCGATAGGGGCTCTATTCTCCATACAATTGACGCTGTCGCTATCGAGTACGGTCACGTTAACTCATGGGAAGGTTACAGCTACAGGAAAACTCCCGTGTAGAGATTAGAGATGGGCAAAACAGTACATTGGAATATAAGCGAGACGTAATATCACAGTGAGCAGTGCCGTATTTGGGCCATGTTTCTAAAGTTGTACACCCTACTTTTTTTTTTCGATATTTTGGGTATTTTCTACTCAGAATCACGAGCTCTTTCGATCTAATTAGGAGAAAAAAACTGTCCCAATATATTCATACATTTTTTAGGGTTCCGTACCCAAAGGGTAAAAACGGGACCCTATTACTGAGACTTCGCTGTCCGTCCGTCCGTCCGTCCGTCTGTCACCAGGCTGTATCTCAAGAACGGTGATAGCTAGACAGTTGAAATTTTCACAGATGATGTATTTCTATTGCCGCTATAACAACAAATACTAAAAATAAAATAAAATAAATATTTAAGGGGGGCTCTATTTAACTTGTTATAGATTATGGTACGGAACCCTTCATGCGCGAGTCGGACTCGCACTTGCCCAATTTTTTGTTTTTCCATTCCGTTACCACTGTAGTAGGTTGTAGGTTATATGGGAATGGTAACGGAATGGAACGAAAAAACATTGGGACACTTTTTTCTTCTAATTAGATCAAAAGATCTCGTGATTCTGAGTAGAAAATACCCAAAATATCGAAATTTTTAAAAAAAGTGGAGTGTACATCTTTAGAAAAATGGCCCATTTACCCCTAGGCCCACAAGGCCTGGGCCTAGGGGCCCTAGTCCCAGAAGCAGGACTTGCGCCATACTTATGTTCTCCTTTATTATCTGTCACTTAAAATACTACTATCTACTATTTAATTTCCTGAAAACCATTTTGAGATAGAGGAGGCCCAAATGCCAAGTGCCTAGGGGCCCTGGCCCTTAAGTCCGGCCTCACTGACGTTGGCAACCCTAGTTGTAGGTATCAACTACTCATCATGTCAGGTGTTCAAACAACAGCGTTCAGCGCAGACATGAACTTGCTGCAAAGTTTACGAGTCGGCAGCACGCTAGCCCTTATCTTATTGAATCGTAAAGCGATTTAGATTGTGAAGTGTCTACCGTTTGTTAAAATAGGGCTGTCAATAGGAAAAAATATTATTGTTTATTAAATAATTAGCCATGTTTTAATGAATTATATTCTTCATATCCATTGTTCGATTCATTAATAAATAATAAATATGGACACAATAATTAACCTGTATGTCAATATTAATCTTCAACCATATTAAGGACTAACTTCTTTATGCTTGCTATGTCCGTTATTATCGCTGCTTGGCAATGAGCCCTTCTTAATAAAAGTTTAGCTGTGTAAAATAGAAAGTACCAACCCTAGACAGTCAGTATAAAGCAGCAAAACATACCTCATATCAGGTGTCTCAGGTGACATTGAAAACTGCTGGTAGTCTACACATGCCGATTGTCAAGCAATACTACACTTGCTGATTATCAAGCAAATGATGGCATTTTTATTTTTTGCTGAATGTATTGTTCAAAGTTAGTATACCTACTGTTTTTATACCTGTATCGAGTACCTACTCATAAATTCGTCTGCGAGGAAAAACGTAAATTTCTGCCTTACTTTAGTCTTGGTACAGTATCCGTGCCTAAATTTTTTTTGCTGTCGATTTTTTTTATATCAATGTCCTCATTTTGTACTAAGTTTTAGTTTCAGTACATAATACGAAGTTTAGTTAGGAAATTTCCATACATTTTGTGTTTTTCAATGGAAAATGTGTAGGCCATAGCGTGAATTGCGCTAAGCGTAGTCAGAATTTAAGCTACTTCACCAACTCACCAAATTTGATTGCAATCTAAGAAAAAAAAAGCATGAAAATAAAAATTGGCCCATTTATTATTCTTTCATCATCATCAAAATCGATATCAAATTTATCAGAAATAGACGAAAAATTTCAAAATGCAATTTGGTCACACTTTCGTTTGTAGGTACCGTATATACCTACTTAGGTACGTAGATTAAATCCATAATTAAAATGATTGAAACCTGTTCCTAACACCATTAGGAAACTTTTATGGCGATATAAGCTATCATTGAAAAGTTTCCAAATCAAAAAGGTCTATCACGAAAACTTGAACGTTTAATTCGAGAAGCGAGCAAATTATCGAACTACTGTTAACACGCAACTGGTTCAGTTATTATTAGGTAGCTACGTTTTTTAGGGTTTCGCATTCCGTAGCCGGAATAGCAAAAAAGGAACCCTGTACCACAGTCATTTTGCTCAAAAACTACCCAATTTTTATTGATGTTGGGAATATAATTTTATATTATTTTGCTACTTTTTACGTAGTTTTGTAGCTTAATTGTACCTATTGTTAAGTAAGTCTCTAGGGCTACATCATTAGTATACATCTAAGTGAAGGTAAAGATGTTATTAACCAATGGTCGATACATATTGGAAAAGTATTGTTTTATTAGTGAGATTGCTCTGGACTACTAGCGTACTAGCGTTCAAACGAAACGGCCAGTTAACGCCATTCAAATAACCCAATATTTCATACAATTGTTACTAAGATATTTTCCAATCTGACACCAACATTAGGCTGCGTTTCCACAAGAGATGTGTAGCGAGGGATGTGGTTTTGTTGAGGATGAGTAAATGAAGTTATTTCATTGGTTAACAAAAAAACCTCCCTCGCTACAATATATCTGGTGGAAACGCAGCCTTAGTATATGACAATGAAATAATTCCTCATGAAAACTCACATATATTATAAGGCACAATATGTGGAAATATTATTTCCACGGGAACTCACTATTTCTCCAAATCACATACCAGCAAACCAATTTGATAACATAATAAAATTGATCCCATCTCTCATGTTGATGACGTCACGTGGCAGAGCGATTTGAAACGGTACTGCACCCGATATTACACGAAACCACAGATTATATACAAGTTATGACGAAACGTCGTCACTCAATGGAAAACAACTTATTAGAAACCTTAATGTGTATAGATTGAGTTCATTTTTGTAAACGTTAAAGATTTGGAGATATATTATTATTAAACTGTATAAATAACATCTCTGTACACCAAATATTGTTACAAAAACACAAAATATACCACTTGTACTTAAATGTTTGTAGCTAATATGTATTACCTATATATAATTTTATGTCATTAACGGATCGCCTGATGGGAAGCGATAACCGTCGCCCGTAGACAAAATGTACGTACTGTAGGGATGTAGGCCGGTAATAAAGAAGTATTTGGTTAAAATAAAGATTCCGTCACTGTCAAGTGAACGACATATTAAAAATATTACATTATTCCTCTACGAGTCGCCACCAAACATACATATTAATTATTGTATTTTGGTCCAAAATATATTCTAAATTAATAAGTAAAGTGTTTCCCTGAGCCACCACCCCACAGTAGGTACCTACCTCACTCATCTCATCAGGCTAAATCCTTTGTACAACTTTAGATAATGGTCTAAAATACAAAACGAATTGTACTTACTAAATTAATTCGCCCAAAGCAAATCATTATCCCGTAGGCGAGTTTCTCATAATACTGCTTGGGTTCCCTCTCTGGATTGTTACGCTTATCCGACTACACAGCCACATAGGCATTGTTCGCAGGTAATTTAGGTAAGTAGATATGGAACCCAAACATAATTCTTACTACTTATACAAATACTACGTCTCTGACTGATAAGTCTTCCTCTTTATCTCCTTTCAAATTTTCGCATTCATAACGAAATTTCAACAAGTTGTCTAACTAATGTTTTGAGGTACCTAGCTGGCGGCACGCATTTGAGAACTAGTCAAGAATATAATTCAGGCATCCATTTTTCAAAATTATAAAATTCCTTGGCTTACCTAGTTATTTCTTGACCAATAAGTTTTAATTTTCATGCTTCATACCTGTAACAAAAATATTTGTCATTAATATTATTATGTAGTTCCATTTGCCAAAAAAGCACACACATTTCATACAGTACGAGTAAGTTCCAGCTATACAACAATTCGAATGTCGTAAGGGGCTTCTAAACGATTTGTTAGATCATTTTCCCGAACTTATTATTTCTTCGTATTAGTAAATTTTACGGTCGCATATTTCACCGAGCAAATAATGGCAGGATCACAAATTACAGCAAAACATGGCCCGTAGGTAGATATCTGTACATGTGTAAAAGCCTCTGTACATGTATGCATGTGTTTAGAATTCGGGAACAGAATATTTGTATATAATTGTATTAACTACAAAGTTGACCAAACGAATTGTCTAGGTTAAAGACAGATTATTACATTTGTCATGATTATTTCCTTTTAAATCAAGGTCTTTCCATGTCATGTCCAAGTGCAAGGATTTTTCTACCAATCCAAAAGGAAAATACGAGTATTTTCACCTTGAACACATGAGTCAAGACAAGTCAATATGGGCATGAATAATAATGGCGTGTATAATGTGTTGGTATCGGTATAATCGGCGATGTCAAGGCAAATGTCTGATATTGTCCATATATTTAGTGTGTGTGAAGTTCAAATCACAAATATGGATGAACATAGGCCCTCCCTATAAGTGTGATCCTCCGCATATTGCATTCGCCGACTCCCCATGACCCCACGGGGTCATCTGCCCACTAGTCCAGGGCCGGAGGCCGTCTTACACTGCACTTTCCTATACGTGGTCGCCACACCAAGACTTTTGCTCCAAAGGCCTTGTCTAAAAATTTTGATACACGTAGATCAATCAAATAGGTAATGACTTAGTATAAAACGGTTTGTATATGAAACTAATTGTATTCTCTATATATATATATCTTCCTGAGTACGATAAACAAATATAGTGATCTATTAATCAGTCGATCCCTATCTTATTGAAGAGTCTGAACCGCTAACCCTTCTGTGACAAAATTACAATAAATAGTTTTATAGGTAGACTCAGACATGTAACAGCCTTTTTTTAAAACGTTGGGGAAGTGCATTTATGCATAACGCCTAATCGAGCGGGTATGACGGACTCACCGGGACTTCGGACTACGATCTGCTCGGTCTGGGTAGTCCTGCCGATGTAGCCTCAGCGATCACAAGTACGCACAAGCCCATCACAAGTACGCGGTACGCACAAGCCCCACACAACTGGCAGCACAGTCGGGGGGTGTAAAAGTGCCCTTGTGGCCTACTTACAGAAATAAATAAAATTCTTTATCTCATTTCATTATCCTTTCAAATCCAATTTAAAAGTTTTTCCTAGTCTAGCATTTACAAAGTAATAAAAGCTTAAGTTATAGCAATCAAATTATTTAAAATGATACAATACTACATAAGTTACCAGACAGGCGTGAAAGTAATTTAAAACGTTGATAAGAAAGGAAACAGGTGGCTAGCCTAGACTATCGCTAACGTAACTACACTAATTGAATTGCACAATCAAAATAAAACATGACATCTGTTTCCTTCTTTATGTTATGCAATTTAAATACAAGTCATACGCTAATAACTGAACTTAAATGTCTAGACAGTGAACACTCGGTAGTTTGAGTTTATTTACCTACATAAATCGTATACCATCATCGAGTACGGTGCCCACAACTTTGTCCACGTAGGTATCTTTTTTTGACCGCAGTCGGGTAAAAAGTATCCTACAACCAGATGTAATGTCGAACTATCCCCGTAACTAAATTGGTTAAATAGCTCCCAAACGGATAATTACCATTTTGAATGCGGTTTTTTTAATCGAAAAACTTGTCCGTCGAGATGGTTCTTAGCTATATTTGGTAGGAATAGGACCAGTAGTTTCCAAAATTTTCAGCTTTAACTGGAAAAGTGACAAGATCTCAGCAAATATTGAAGCAAATGTTCCGTTTTAGTAGCATTTACTACATCACATATTGAATGAGGGTCTTATGATGACCATACTTGTGTCGGGGGTGTGTTAAATTTTTAATTTAGGTAATAAACACAAACTTCAAAGCCTAGTATAATTTTTTCTTTTCATCTAACATCACACAAACTGCATAGAAAACATCCAACTGAATGAAAGGCTTGAGAAATACCATAAAGTAATTCAGTCTGGGCTTAGCGTCGGACTTGGTTCTTGGCTAGGAATGCGGTCGCCAAATGTAAACATTTCGCTGTCGGTTAGGCAAGGTATCCCTATTGGCTGGCGGCTCGTACGTGCGATGCGGCTGGTTACGAAATTGGAATCATTCTGGCTAGTTCCGATTTGGAATATTTAAAAAGAAAATTAAGTAATACCCTAGTTCCGTGAAATTGCTAAAATGTGTTAAGATTGACATTTTGTTGCCAAAACAGGCAGGGTATCCCTATTGGTCTGGGCGACTCGTACGTGCTGGTTACGAAATTGGAATCATTCTGGCTAGTTCCGATTTGGAATATTTAAATAAAAAATTAAGTTAATGTACTTCCGAGAAATTACTAAAATGTGTTAAGATTGACATTTTGTTGCCAAAACAGGCAGGGTATCCCTATTGGTCTGGGCGACTCGTACGTGCTGGTTACGAAATTGGAATCATTCTGGCTAGTTCCGATTTGGAATATTTAAATAAAAAATTAAGTTAATGTACTTCCGAGAAATTACTAAAATGTGTTAAGATTGACATTTTGTTGCTAACACAGGCAGGGTATCCCTATTGGTCTGGGCGACTCGTACGTGCTGGTTACGAAATTGAAATCATACTGGCTAGTCCGATTTGGATGGGAACCGACTTCTGTTTACATAAATGTGGTTACAAACTGCAGGTCATATTTTTTTCTTTACCAAAGGGTTTCCAAAAATGTTTTTTTTTATTTTCAATTGACAGTATATAAAACATACCTACACCTATATAAAACATATTGGTAACGATAGATCTCAGTGTGCCGTAAACTATATATAAGTCGGTTTACTGGTGCTAAGGTAGTCGTATTCTGGCTTGCTATTCGTGCTAAGCGTTAAGGCTAAAGCAAGTTTCGCTGGCCCTATGTTAATTATTTATTTCTCGCAACACTCATTATGCATTGATTGGTGCGCTATGCGGTGCATTTGCGTTTCGGGTCGTCATTTGAATACATGCTCCTATTTCCGACTTCTCGCTTTCCTGATGTCCTGGTGGCTATAATGCATATCCGATTTGGCTTAGTTTAATTAAATTTAATTGACAATAAGGTATTTTATAAATTAGTTTTGATATCTCTGTCTATTATAAAATTGAAAAAAATATTATTTTTTTACAAAACAATATGTGAGATAGGCTATTTGGATGTCACAAGAACACAATCGAGAAATCAGTATCAAAAGTATCATCAAATTATACTGACAATCCATACTAATCCATACTTATTAATATTATAAATGCGAAAGTGTGTCTGTCTATCTGTTACCTCTGCACGCTTAAACCGCTGAACCGACTTAGATGAAATTTTGATATGGAGATAGTTTGAGACCCGGGAAAGGACGTAGGATACTTTTCATTCCGAATAAATTTAGTGTTAATTTGATGATAGCTCAAATCAGCTGCTCTTTATAAAATGTCAATTAAATCTATTAGTATATGAAGTTTCTATGAAGATACTGGCTTGTGACGTCATTAAAAGCAGTAGTCAAAACACGTATTTTTGTCCAATTAAAATTATTATTATAGATTATTTGGTTCCGGGTATTTTCGAATGTGTGGTCTCAAATTATACAACTAATTTTCACTATATTCAAATACCGTATTTTAGTACGAAATTTTACATAAGTCAGTACCTAGTAAATTTAATGCCGACCGAACTCTTTTATTAGAAATATAACAGAAATACTTTTAAACAACACTAAAATAGTAAAAGCGCTCCTTTCTAATTTGACACTTGCATTAATTACTTAAAAATACAGTTTCTTAAACAATGTAAAGTCGCCATTAATTAAAACGAGTGATGCGCGCGCAGATGTCGCCGGGCCCAGTTTCAAGCGCATTGTGCGCGTTCTCACGGGGTGAAAGCGTGATGCGCGCATAAGGATGCATTCACTGTGCGCGCGTTGACATTTGGACGTGTGGTGATGGTGACCCTAAGCCTATAGGATTATAAAATTATAAAAAAAATTACGGAACCATCAAATAAAAAAAAAGTGTTTTATGGCTGGTAAAATGTTTAAAATTAACTGTTTAATAGTCTCTACCTATTTATTTATTAAAACTTTCAACTTACACGGCGGACTTGATACCATAAGGGAATTCTCTACCAGTTACTAAAAGCAGAAAAATTATAGGCGGTGCATCTTACCTGGGGGGAAAGTGCTATGAAAGGGACTGGTTATGAATGGGACAAATTCAATTTACCGCGGCAGGAACCAAGTAGTAGATTTTTGTTTTCTGCATTTTGGCAACATTGACCCACAGACAAATAAAAAAAATCAAAATGAAAAACAAAATGGCGAAAACAAAAATCTACTACCTTCCTGCCGCGGTAAATTGAATTTGTCCCATTCATAACCAGTCCCTTTCATAGCACTTTCCCCCTACATAATTACATATAATTAAAATACTCATAATACATACACAGATAATATTCATACATATATAATACATACATACATAAATATATAAGACTATGAAACAAACCAAGCAGATAAGTATAATTACTATTATAGTTCATAGTTTTTTTTATTTTTCACTATTATAGTTTGTCACTATTTATATAATTATGTTTTGTTCCCGAATAAATGTTTTACTTTCTTTCTTTCTTTGTATACTAGGTACGAGACTTCTGTTCTGTCAGCAAATAAGCCACACGGCACTTTTAAATGCCAACTACTGGATGCCTGCTTGATGCTGTTAGTCTACCTATTGCAGTTCTAAAGATACAGAGCTATGTAACAGACGGACAGGCAGACGGCGGAGACTTAGTGCTACAAATCTGTCCATTGTCATTACATTTATATTTTCTAAAATTATTGATATAGGCTATTTGGAGGTCAGTGGATCGAAATAATAGGCCATCTCGGCTTGGTATGAACTTGTAAATAGTTACGTACTTCTGTTTCTGAGTTAGCATAAGTCGAATCAAATTCGGGGATAACACTGGTGATATGTTGGTGTAAAGTGGCCGTAAACACAAACTAACATACATATACAATCTCAAAAGTTGTGACAGATAGCTGTAAACCGAATTAAAAGGTTTCGCTTTAATACTCAATACTCATACTCAATCATTTAGTGCATTCCACAATGTTAGTTTACAGGATACTAAAATATAAACTTAAGTTCTAGTTGTACATGAGGGTGAACTTAATTGTGGACCCTGTTGGGCACAGCAAAATCGTGAAGAGAAGACGACTTATGTGTTGTTAAACTTACGTATTCTATGTTAAACTTTAATACCAGGGTTGCTACTTATTATTATTAGGGCTTTAGATACCGGGATTTCTTCGTTTAGAAAATCCCGAGATCCCCGGGATTATCCATACGAATTAATCCCGGAATTAAAATCTCTATCACTTACATATATAACAGAAAAATATTCGAATTGATGCACTTTTGCATACGTAGAAACCAATTTTTAAAAGCCAAAGCTAATATTTTTTTAAACACGGCTTGGACTGTATGTGTGCTGTTTAGTCCTCACTACCAGTGAATCGGACTCTGTGTGCGTACAACAAACCCACTAGCGGAATATTACCGCGCCACAGGAGTGATTCCGGCTAACCTGAAACCCAGAAACTTATTACTGGCTTAATTATTAAGTAGGTGTATGAACAATTTCTATTATACTCGTAATTTCCTGACATATTATTTAGTCTGGACATTTACATTCCCCACTCAAAGCCTACTATTTTATGTCTCTTGTAGGGCTATTCTTTGGGATAGGTATGAGCCAGCCCTCTGGTCATACGTCGCATCAACAAGTCTCTTCGCCAGTTCTTGGAATAGTTTTAGGCACTTGCCTCTATGGCCCGAGCGTTACCCCAAACGGCTCAAACATGTAGCCACTGTCAATGGCTGCATATATTTGCGCCGCTTGAGGTGTTCGGCCGCGTCCGTAGCAGCCCGTCTAACACAAGACTTGTCATTTATTCATTCATTCATTCATTGTCGCGCGACACTACCGCGACGCTAACCTAACCTAACCTATGTTTCATCCGTCATACCCGTCACTCTCTCACATTACTGCACAGAAAGAGACTGGTAATCTCTCGCGAGAAATAGTCCCGTATGACAGTTAGTCAGTGCAGCCCCTTTGGTGGAGGTCACTGGAAGGTGGGACGTCGCTTTTGTTAAACGAATTTCACTTCAAATTATGACAGTCACCGTATAGTTTAAAAAAAAATTGGAAAATATGTTTGGAGTAATTTCTTTGCTGCCTATCATCGTAAATATCAGAATGAGTCAGCTGCATTCTTCCGTATAATAGCTATAATGATGATGCTATTTTTAGCACATTGTTACCGATTTATTAAATTATTCCTTGAAAGGCCTTGCACTTTTTTATGATCCGTTAATTGTAAAAGTGTAAAACTTAATTTAATGATTATAATAACGAGGTATCAAGCAAGAATGTTAGAAAGCTGCGATTATTTTGATGAGGATAGACATTAATGTTTAATTATTTACTTGATAGTTATTATTATATATGGTCGATAAAAAGAGTGTTTACTGATAAGTAAGTACTAATATACAGGCTTATAAACACGTACTTTCGCGTTGGATAAAAAGAAAATGATAAGGTTTAAAAGTTTGGCTCGGTTGGTAGACACCTGCCTACTGAGTCGGCGGTCCTGGGTTCGAATCCCGGCCGGGGCAAATATTTGTGCAAAATATTTGTTCTTGGGTCATGGATGTTATCTATATATGTGTTTATATATTATGTATGTCGTCGTCTAGTACCCATAGTACAAGCTTTGCTTAGTTTGGGACTAGGTCGATTTGTGTATGATTGTCCCCTTAATATTTATTTATTATTTATTAATTAGATTTTTTTTTAATGGCTTAGACATAGAGGTTAAAAACTTATAAACTGACAAATACCACCCATTTCAAAACAAACTCGCGATGACTGTGTGACGGACGCGACTCTTTGTCGCGCGACAAATACCTATTACCTGTCACTTTCTTTTCAATATCGTGTGAGCAAGACAGGTGATGCTGAGTCGCGCGACAAACGTAGTATATTGAAGTCGATAATTTTCTTTATGTATTAGGACTAGGTATTCGTCTGTTGACAACCAAAACTCACTAAGTAACAAATACCTACTCTAAACAAAGCTCGTATCTTAGTATCAATCTACTTACTAGATACGAGGTTTTAAAGCGTAGTCACAGAAATTTTAGTGTGTTTTGATTCAACGGGCGATATCACATTAGTGTGTACGCGCCTTTCTTCGTTATATGTGCGGTGGAAAACGACTCGTCTCGACCAGTTTCCTGTCCACATCAATAACTGTATACATTCATACGTACCTATACAGGAAGGAAGGTAGGAATAGGAATCAATATTTTTTTCAGAAATTTTGAAAATATCAACCTGTAGATTAGGTTAGGTTATGTTTGTGTATATATAACTACAAAAATATTTTAAATAAAATTGAAAGACAGGAATATACCGTACGTATATATAAAATACCTGTTAACCAAGTAGCTATCATTGTATCACTCAAATATCAATGAAAAACTTGGCGTTATATCTATCTATTTGTTCTAAAGGATCTAAATACATAAGCCAAATTTCATTCTTTTATGTTACATATAGATTTAGAGTTATTGAGGGGTCAAAAGTGGCTCCAAGCGGTTCGTGTAATATAGTTCCTGGGGTGAACTTGGCTGGACACGCTCCCGCGTGTCTAGATAATATTACAAACGAAGACACAGTTAACCAATACACCCATAGACCTTAACAGGTTGCAATTAGATTTATAATCGTTTAGAAATTTACATTTATCAGTATCTTCGATAGTACCTACCTATTACTATAAACAAATAATAAACTAAAATACCTACACTTAATTTCCCATTCAGCGAAAATAAGAGAAAGGAAGTATTAAACCAAGAACGCGTCTTAATTTCATGCAAAATTTACATTTTGTATAATTAAGACGCAACAGAACAATAGTATTGAGGCGAGTCACGGATATGCGCATGCAGTTAAACACGCATGTTATATGCTAGGTGGTAAACAATCACTTTTATCAGGGGTTCCCAAACTTAACGACTTCAGTTTACGGCGTACTTTGAGCTCAGCCCTACTGAGGAGCCATGGCAGTCGCCATCGTGAGCTACGTTTTCTGTACAAAAATGTGGTAGGCCACCGCCGCGCCGCCAAGTGGGTTAGCTTCCACCTTGCAATAAGATTTGTTTCGATGACTTCGCTTTCGCAGGGGACTTACCAACACGCATAGCATTTTGTTTAGGCACCCTTGCTAAATAGTCGAAAGTCGAAATACCTTAGTTCAGTATTCGGACAAGAGTAAACCGGAACGGCTCACAGAAGCTCTCTTTAAGGAGCTGTTTCAGATACGCTGAACTGACGGTATCTACGCAGAAAAATATATGCAGAAAACATGACGCTAACGAGACGTCAAAGCTTACGGGCAACGTCATGCTTCGGTGTGGATAGTATGTGATATAAACGTGACGATACAACACGTCGCTGCGTAAACGCACTGTAAGCGTACATTTTGTGTCCAGCTCGTCTAGCACAACTAAGCTTCGCGACTCTTGTCGCGGGACATAGCATCGCCCGTTTCTATCTCACAGTACTGCAAAGAAAGAAATAGGTAATATTTCTCTCGTGAGAAAGAGTCGTGTGTCACAGCTGTGCTAGAGGTGCTGATAAGAGTAAATCGTAGCGGCTGACGCAGACTTTTATTATTCACAACGGATTACCAGCAACTAGCACTACTGCGCTCCTCCTCCACTCCTTCTCATTCTCACGCGACGAATACTACCGACAAGCGTTGTCGCGGCAATCCCAAATTTCCGGGATTACTGAAACGAAAAATCCCGGGAAGAAAGCCCCTACAGTTTGGGAACCTCTGACTTGCAAGGTTCTCAGAGTATGCAAAATAGTTATTAGGGGAGAGTGTGCGAAGGGTCAAAGACATGCATGAGATGACAACAACATGACTGGTGACTCCTGTTATTGATGAACATTGACTGTTACTTGGGTTTAATACTATTCATCTCCGATTATACAGTACCTATATCAAGTCATTAAAATAATATATTATAATAAATAAATAAAATAAAAATAAAAATGTATTTATTCATTAACACGATTACATCGACATAACAGTGTTTGATGCCCCTTTTTAAGTATTGACTACCTGTGCTAAGGGGCACCGCTCTTCCTTAGGTGGTAAATTATAGGTATCGCGTTACAGTTACACCTTAAAAATAATATTCATAAATACAATTTAAATTGAATATTAGCAGTGAAATAAGATTCATCAAACATAACATAAATATATAATATAAATATTAAGGGACAATTATACACAAATCGACCTAGTCCCAAACTAAGCGAAGCTTGTACTATGGGTACTAGACGACGATATACATAATATATAAATACATATATAGATAACATCCATGACCCAAGCACAAATATTTTGCACAAATATTTGTCCCGGCCGGGATTCGAACCCGGGACCGCCGACTCAGTAGGCAGGTGTCTACAAACCGAGCCAAACGCGTCGTATTGAAGATAATGTTTGTTGAAAATGTAAGTAACGCTATAAAATTTAAATTAATTAATTTTGTTTTAATTTTAGGCACCATAGATGGATAACCTGTTCGGTTAATTCTCTTACTTACACTTAGACATTCTATTCAATTTCATGCGCCATACCTGCAACAAAAATAATGTAACATTAGTATTTGCTTTATAGTCAACGTACTATACTAAAAATTAAAAATTTATAAGGCCCCCTACAAAAGTAGCTGGTCATCATAAGACCCTCATTCAATGAGTGATATAGAAAATGCTACTAAAACTGAACATAACTACAAAATTTGGAATTCTTAGCTTGAACATTGGCTGAGATCTTGTCACTTGTTCTAGTTAAAGCTGAATATCATGAAAACAACGGTACCTATTTCTACCAAACATAGCTAGAAACCATCTCGCCGGATAAGGCTTTCGATGAAAAAAACCGCATTCAAATTGGTTCATCCGTTTGGGAGCTGTGATGCCACAGACAGACACAGAGTTGAACGGTGACGTTTCCAAGTGCCATCAACACCTCTGTCACTTATTTTAAGTATGGAGACAAGACATTGTATGCTGACTTATCATTGTGAACTTCTACTCCGATATACATTCTCATTCGGCACAAATGATAAACAATGGTATTTATGAAGTCACACCTAGAAACATCTGGTTTCGTTCCGCCTCAAAACTCAAACAATAAGCGAGGAAACGTTAATACGTATACAATAAACTGAATTACTGTAATTGCGATGCGTAGATGTAGAAACAACAGCTGAATAGGCAGGTGAATAAATAACCTACATCGGCATCGTACGCAACTCGTGCAGATTCACGAAAACAAGTAGGAAAACTACTGCTAACTATTTGTTTAGCTTCCCGCGTCAGCAGTAGAGTTTTCAATTCCCGGTATTTTTGTATGGACAATACCAGGATCCTAGAATTACCCATACAAAAAATCCCGGAATTATAAGCCTAAGGGCTTATGTTTTTGTATGTATGTTGTATTAACACGGGATTCGTGCCGTTTCTGCCCTAATAGCCTAAACACTAGCGTACACTCTAGTACTTTATCTCGACTTTCCGCTTATGATCGGAAGAAATGGGCGCGCGGTCTTAGCCAATCGTAACGTGAGCACGTGTCTGTTTGTCGCTTTGGAACACTCGATCTTTAGGGAAGATCACAACAGTGTGATCCGTCAAGAGAGAGATATGTTTGAAAAGATTATCACTTTCACTGACAGTCGTAAGTTAGGATCCTCATCACACGGTGGCACGTCTGTCTACAGCCGAACATTTCTCATAGTTTTGCTATACCTAAAGTCAAACGACATGTGCCATTTTTGGCTACAACTTTTGTGTATACATGTTTTGTAGGTGCGGCAGTGTATGCAATTTACAAAATGGTCTTGTGTCTGCGGATATCTTTTAGCAACTGACTGTGACTTGACTTCATCACACTAATCTAATAAAGGCGAAAGTTTGTGCGTGTGTTTATGTGTATGTTTGTTACTTCTTCACGCTCAATGGCTGGACAAAATTTGGTTTAAATCCCGAAAAAATGTGGTATTCCCGTGGGGTGAGCGGGTAACACCGCGCAATGCAGCCACATTACTATATTAACGACAACTACAATTTCTCGACGATAATCATACCACAGCACATGTTTCCTAAGCACAGCCGACAAAGGCTTACCTTTGTAATGATGTGCTTCCTGATGTGAAACGTCTATTCAAAGAAGCAATTAGATTCATAAATTCGTCACAACAAGCGATACGCATCGACAGGAGTTTCCTTAAAGATAAGCAGGAATACCAAATTAAGTATTCGTCATCCTATTTACTGCCCACGTATAAATATGTAACTATCGTGATCGTGAGTATTATGACTGCAAAACTTTAGTGAGGTAAAAACGGAAGCAAACCCGCTAAAATATTTTTCTGTTTTGTCACGGCTCTCGATGATATTCGATTAGTGTTCGATTGGCCGTATTTTGAATCAGGCAGCTAAAAAATAAAAGAAGTCTAACCAACCTAACCTAACCTACAAAAATATTTACTTGGCATCTCATAACTTGGTACCTATTCCCTGGGCTACCAATGCCAAGTTATTATTTTAGATGCCACGTAATCAGCCAGTTTCTCATGTAATAGTAATTTTCACAAACGATTATTGTGCGTCTGACTGATTGTGATCTGTCATCCCAGTACATTTTAATTGACTTTAGTCCCACTGTCCAACGCGCAACCCACAAGGTATAGCTGCCCGGAAATTAAACCTTTATTGATAAAGAATTTAGGTGGTTAAATGAGCTCTCTCAAAGCCTGAGATACAGGATTTTCCTGGTTCAGGCCCACGGATTAATTATGCTCTACGTAAATGTAAGACTTTTTATGCCAATTGTTAATACTATGTTTTTATTAATAAAGATTATTATTATTAGATTATTGTTATTGATCTTCCTCTACCTACATCAGAATAGACCAATTTTTTTATATATATATTTAGTAATGTAACTGGTAATTGTTAGAAATTTAAAATTAATCAATTATGTTAGGCGTGATTTAAAAGTAATACTTTGGAAGTAACTGGATGTAGGTACAACCATTCAATCGCATACGTATGTTTGTATGAATGGTCTAGCTGTTTGCACTCTCATGCAACAATACAAACGGATCAATACATTGACGTCTACGAGCCACATTGTTGTGACAATAACAATTGACGTACTGTTGTGTTCAACTACTGAAAGGCGTACCGCAAAAAGATGTTTATATGACGTAACCTAATAGTGAAAAGCCATAAAGCAGTTATAATAACCCTTATAAGACTCGTAAGTATACGCCGTGTAGTAGACGTGGCCAATATTGCGTTTCATAACTAGCAAAGTGAAATTTGATGACATCGCACGCGTTTTGCAATTTTATTGTATTGAAATTAAGTTTTATGTTTGGAAATTAACCGTGTTATGCGTGACAGAGGTTTTTGACGTTGTGACTGATTATGCGTCTGGCGTGTTACACGCTTTTATTATTTGATAAATTGTTGTGTCCGTGTATGCTAATGTGCTAGTTAGGAGTTACCTAAGTAGAAGTTATATCACTGACGTGCGATTTTTATCGACACTGAAATCGTCGGGGATAGTGTAATAGGTACCGCGTAAATAACAGCTATAGATAAAGTTCTCATTTCAATAAAATGCTTAGCATTTATTTGAATATTGATTCGTATCTACACTTGTTACTTACGCGGTATTGCACTATCCCCGACGATATACCCTATAATTAAATTCTAAAATTGTAGGTTAGAAAATCGGTTTTCTATTAGGGGTTATTAATTCTGGAAACATCTTGTCGGCGCGATGCTGTAATTGCGCCAGCCGTACAGCGCTATTTGTTGGTAAAAATTTTACATTACTTTTACGTCTTGTAAACCGACTTGTTATTGCCAGGAAGTGAGACTTGTTGTTGAAATTGAAAAGTTAAAATTCCCACTTACGGCCTATGGTTAAGTAAATAAAAACAGAAAATGTCACTTCCTTGCCAAGGTTAGACGTAAAACTTTAGACAAACCGCAAGTGGTACTTCGTTAAGCCCCTGATCGTCTATTCATGGACAAACACCTGCGATCTGGGACATTCACGAATTTACCGTCCTAGGTATGTAATGTACTATTTCCACACCGCATAATTAAGTACCACCATTTAACATATCATATGCTTGTGCTTCCTTGGCGTGGCCACCGCGCAACCTAAAACTATCTACGTTACTGTTACATAAGGATAATTTACAAGTCTTATAATGGAACCTGAATACCCTTCTTTTTTTGCTCCCGTTTTCAAGTCCCTCCAGTTATCGCGCTTTCTCCCCTTACGTCAGCTTACGCAACAATGCATGGGTCATTTTCTTGATCTTCCATGTACGTCGCTAACGAGCCGGAACATCCATGTCGATAGTACACAGAAATTGTATGCGAGTTGCCAAACTATAATTCGGACATTCTCGCATTTCGCCTTCATTGCTTTTGACCGGCCGAGAGTCTCTGTTTGAGATTGGGCAAATATTATTTCGTATTTTGTTTCAATTCCAGATGTTCGTTGGCACCGTTGGTTTCTCGTCAGTTGCCATTGCGACTTGGGCTCCCCTTGTTGCTTACCATCAGGTGAAGTGGAGCCACTAGGATATTGTATCGTTATAAAAAAAAAAACACTCAGTCTAAACAATTCCGTTTGCTTAAAAGTCCTTCGATCTGTTCCACCCTGTATAACACCCCTCTTTTCCGTGTAGAGTTAAAAACAATAAGTTTCGACGCAGTTATGAGTAGGTACTTTACTAAGATTACCATCGTCCCGTTGCAATTATGATGTTTACGCTACATTACTGTAGAACCATCTAATTATAGCCTCCGTGCTAACTTACATGGTAATTAAAAACTATGTTTACAACGTTTTTTTCTCAAAGCTATTCATGAAAACCAATCGATTAAAATTAAATATTGTAAGTTTGTTTGCTTTTATGCAAACTATCCCGTTAACAGAGATCATTTTGCTGTAACAAAATGGTGAGTCATCTATCTATGAGCGGAATTCATACCGTTTAGCTATATTACCTAGGTATAGGTGTACATATCATACGCTGTTTGACTATAGGGAAAATAAATTATCTTATAGAAACGACTTAATCACACATTTTTTTATAAAATAAAAACAAAAAGGGGAACTTGTTTTGACAATTGTACTGATGTGATAAAATATAACCCAAATTAAAAAAAATAAACACCCCCCGACCCCGACACAAGTAGTTGATCATCATGAAACTCTGTTTTAATGAGTGATATAGATAATGGTACTAAAACTAAACATTAAGACAAAATTTGGAATTCCTAGCTTCAATATTGGCTGAGATCCGGTCACTTGTTCCACTAAAATCTGAAAATAACTTGGAGACGAGAACTCCGATTTCCATCAAACAAAGCTAAGAATAAGAACCATCTCGACAAACCAGGCTGTCGATAAAAAAAACTGCAAATTAATCAGTCCACCCGTGTGTGCGCTATGATGCCACAGACAGACACACGGATACACATATGTTAAACAAATAAAGCTTATTTTGTCGGGGGTTAAAAATCAAATAAGTCACTAAGCCAGTTCTTTTATTTAAACTTTACAGTAATGGATTGTTTTCGACATTTCATGAAGGGCCATAAATACCAGTGTTAGTATAATATCGTCGCAAGAAAATTACGTTTCGAAATATTTTCCTAATTACATAACATTTCAAGAATTTTCTTGAAATTTTATTTATTATTTCCTTTTCCTACGACTTTACAATGATACGGAATGTACAATTGCACTGCGTATTACAATAGTAATGTTTATTCATGTGTAGCTAATTAATAAACACTTAATAATACATTACTATCCAATGCAATACGACTCGTTCCCAATCTGTCTTCGATTAGATGCAATCGATTGATTCATTGATAAGATAATCGGTTCTACAATGGAATCGACTTCTGATGTTGATGAAATGCTAATACTCGGTTGGTTGAGCATCGCTGTATGCAAATTAAATGGATTTTGTTAATGCCGCTTTATCATAAGACAAGTGTGTGTGAGAAAGAGCTGGGGTCCTATGATGGTTGCGTTTATCGCGTGATAAATAAGTGACAAAGCATCTGTCACATTCCTATATTTGAAAACGTGACGAATAGGTACTTTGTCACTTATCCTGGTGTTAATTCCCGGCCTGCGTGCGCCAGGGTCCGCCTTCCTCTTACATCTTTGCTTTCTACTTTGCCCGGTCTTTTGCATCCTCAATAGTGAGATCATTGGCACTCATGTCAAGCCAGCGCTTTTTTGTAATTTTATGGGTCGTTTTCAATAAAATTGAACGTATTTAATACCATAATAAAAACAATAGTTATTTGTGCAACAAGAGAGCAAAGTTGTTTTTTGTTACGAGTGCTGATTTTGAGTCCCGAGCAAGCGAAGGATTCTACGTTTGAATCACGAGCGTAGCGAGTGATTCTATGTTAGAATCCTGAGTGTAGCGAGGGACTCAACAGCACGAGATGCAAAAAACTTTGCTCTCGTGTAGCACACACAACTTTTCACCTCATCAGCGAGAGCATAATTATTCGACATTTTGTGATTTTTCTTCCAACGTAGTTTATAGTCTTTGTTGCTGATTTCAATAATATTATTAATCAGAAAATAGATAAGTGCTGCTTAAAAAGGAATAACAATATAATTTAATTGAAATTATAATCAACCAACCAACACGGTTATTGTCATTATTTGATCAAATTGGAAGATTTTGCAGATACATGACGTGTTTATTTATAAATACCTACATATTAGGTATATTACGAGATTTTGTTTATAAATTGATTAATATTTTTACTCGTAAAACACCAAACAAAATAAATGCAAAATAAAATAACAATTACAATATGAACTCGATATTTTTTAAGGTACGTTTCGAATATGCATCTATGACAAATGGTGAAATTATAAATTATTATTATATTTAGGTAGAATAAGAAATAAGTTGAAAAACCTTATTTTATTTGAGTTTTATATAAAAGGCACAATAATTTTATTATTCGGTCGTTAAATAAAAATATAATAAAGAAAAAAAAATACGTTGCAATTAAAACTTTTTCGGGTGTTTTTAATGAATTTTTTGGTATAACGCGTATCCGAACTGTTCTCAATCGAGGTCGGATTCGAAAATCGAATTTCAAATTGATAAGTTTCTATCCCTCTCTTTTATATACATATGAAAGAAACAGAGTGCATCGAGATTCAAATGATTAGAATTTTATAATTAACCTTTGGCTGAAGAATGACAATTCGTGGTCAGATATTGACAAAATTAAAAAGCTACTTTCTACTCACGCTCGAAACAAAATCGCATTTTGTTCACTGTTATCTGACAGCAAAATCGCCATGTTTGAGCTGGTGAGGTGAATAAATACAATCGCGTCGCGTGTTATGAAAGTAATACGCAAAAAATATGGGTGACTTCTGTTCCACAAAGGAATCAATTAAGATTTCTCGTAATTAAAGCCCTTAACTAAATATATATGTTACTTGATACTGACTCATATGAGAAAGCAACTCTTAATGTATCTCTTACTTTTTACGTATATATACCTAAGCGTGACAGTTGCTTTTCCTTTTGTCTCTTCTTTGGATGTCATACTTTAAGCAAAGAATATTGTAATAAATTAATAATTTATATTTCTTACACTAGAATCTTTAATCTTATTAAAACTTTCGTGAGACATATTTAACTATTGTATTAAACTTTTTACAGTCAAGCGGTTCCTGAAAATTTCACGTGAGTGTTAAGCGCTTAATACCTACAACTAGAATCTTTCTAAGGAATCAAATTATTCGTTAATGAAAATCACTTTAAAGTCGACTCGGTAATTTCGAGTTTGTATTCTATAATAAATACAACTTACTATAGCTACCTATCTCCGCAAAAATCTAAATGAGTTGTAATAATTGTTAATGAACGCCCTAAAACTCCCAAGATGTAATAACAATTAATTTCAAAGTAAACCATGTAGGTACTAAACTAAAAACCCAGTTAGACGAACTGCTTTACTTTCATTTTCCCATGAATTCAACAAAAACAAACAAAATGCTGTCGACCAAAAAAACACACCGTTCCAAATAGTTTCGATTATTTAACGTTGATAATCGATTATATTAATTCAAGGGCGTGGTATTCGTTCCCATGAAGGATTGCGTCAGTTTCCGATTCACTTCCGATTGTGAACAGATGACAGAATGAATCAATAATGTATTCGATACTTGTGTAACTGGCCGTAAAATTTTTATTTATTCTTTTGCTCGTTTCCTTGACACGACCATCTGAGGCCTATATGGTGAAAAATAATGTATTTATATGTTATAATAACATAGGATACTATACGACTGTCATATTATATGGTCACACATTTGTATAGGTAACTAAGTAGGTACTTACTGGATGAAAAGTATTCAGATTTTGGTGTAATAAAAAAACGCGAATAGGTTGTCTACAAAAATTCCTTTCCTTTTCAGATGGGCTCGTTCCTAATTCGTATCTGGGGGTGCTCGCTCGCGCTCACCACGAGCATTGGCCTATAATATAAGGTACAGTGGAGTTCATTAATTTATGAGCAAATTGTTAACGGCATAAAGGCTCACGGATTGTTGAACAGATTTAGATTTGCATGATAGCTTTTTTCTTTATGTTATCTGTTATTTTTTTAGTCTTCTATTTGTGCACGTATTCAAAACAGTTTTGATTATTATTATACGTATCTACCTACATTTAGCGTATCTCGCTATCAGGCACTTCTACATTTTTTTTTCTTAGTCCAAACAAATGACTATGAATTAGTAAGTTAAGGAAAACATAGAATATTTTAACAGTAGAGAACGTCTCTACTTTAAACACATGTTTTGCGCAACCACGTGTTACGATCACATGTATATCTAATAAAAATAACGATAACCTGTATAACCTCCAAAATTGATGTCTTACCATAGAACTAAGCCAGATCATGAATTTCAAATTAGAACGACTCAATTTACGTATTTTAAGAGAACATCGTGACCCCTACAATTAATTAATTTATTTATTTAGACATAGGATTGTTTATATATTATCTTTGCAACAATATCGCATTGGGTTTAGCCTGTAATGATAATTTTATGTGTGGAAAATAAATAGATAAATTATAAATTAGTTTTGTTCGAATAAAATCGGAAAGCAGAATCGAGATCCTTGATGCGCATAATTAGTGACACACTGTCTATGACGTATACTTACGTGTGCTTTATATCGATTTTACACGAGGGCAGAACAGTGATCAGCAAAGTACGCTGTTTGAATGCAGATAACAGTACCTACAGACCTGTACTACCTTGACAGTAACTGTGGGTTCAAACAGTAGTTCAGCAGTTCTGCCCACTGTCCTGCCTCACTGTTCTATCCTCGTGTGAAATCGGCATTAGGAAGAAAGAATAGTATCGTAATTGTGTTGACAACGTGCAAAGATATCAACGCCATTTATTGCGACAGTTTCCATACTTCAATTTGAAAGGCTAAGGGAAAGAATTTTCTAAGTTTGCAAAATTTTACAGTACAGACAACTGGAGTTGTTAAATCCCTTCATGGCTTATGTAAAAATATAGCACAATAAATGAGAAATTGTGTTGCCATCGACTAAAAAAACAGTATGTGAGAATAATTTACTTTTTTCCAACCAATTTTCCCCTACCCCCTTTATTTATGAATTTGCTCGGGTTACTTTTCCGCACGCCATTTTATGAGATGTTTCTTAGCAAAGTTATTCCCGTGGGAACACATAAAACTTCAAAGGTGTATGATAAGATAACTCTCTGGTTATTCCATGAGTCACAATTACGAGACAACTCGCACACTCTCGCGAACTCGCTGTCCGTTGGCCTTTGAACAGTTTTTAGCGACGCTTTTCGAGGTTATATTTTCACATTACTAATTGGCGACAGAATTTGTTAACACTGGCACATCAATTTACATTTACACAATATTATGTTTACAATATTCGCGGTATTGAAACACGTGTATTTAGATTGATTTCGTAAAACTATACTACACCCAACTATGGTCCAAAATAAAATTCATTCATTTCTGTCATAATTCTAATTCTAGTAGGTAAGTTTATATACGTTTAATTTTGCTTCAGATAAAGAGTAAACTTGAGTCGTCCACACCTTTCTGTCTGAAAATAATAATATAATATATATAGGTACCAAGAAGGAAACAATGAGTAAATTTCCAATTTCGCTCCCGTGTGAAACAAACTGATTTGTCTACGGAATTGTTGGCAATAAAGTTGTTTATATTAGCACAAACATTTTGCGCACTTCGCAGTCTACGACGAAGGCGTGGCGTCGCCATTTTATTTCATAAGTCTACCAGTTTTTAATGCCAATTTAAAGTATGAGGGAATCGAATTGGTGGTTAGAATAATAAAGATGAGTTTTTAACCTCGATAATGGGATAATTATCCATTTGTGTTGAAAAAACAAACATAAATTTGGAAACGTCTTAAGTTTTAATTTTGCTAACTGATAAAATGAACTAGTCAAGGACACATGATAATGATTACATTATCCCATCAAAAACATAAATGTAAAATGAGAGCCAAGTTCAATATCGCGTGCACTTCGCCGACAAAAGAATTGAGATCTGCCAGGGCGCCAAGTTCTTTGCTCTAAAATTTTTAGATACAAGGACATGCGACATACTCAATGCATTTATTTTACTTGGGGAGTAATTCAATATGCTGCCTCTTGGTCGCTTGCCTTCATCTTTTCCAGTGATTGTCGTTTTTCCAGGTTATCACTGTCTTTCCTGGCAATGCGATCAAAGTACTCCAGAACCCTGCGAAGATAGGTCGTCGACAGTTTAGTTCGGATCTTGAGTTGGGCTAGATCGGTGCGTTGGCGTGGCGTGCTGTCCATGGTATGCGCAGCATTCTTCTCCAGCAGAAAGCATCAATTCGATCACGGTCCATTTTCTTCAGTGTCCATGTTTCTGAGCCGTATGAAAATAGGGAAAACACCATAGTTCGGACTAAGGTAGTCTTAGTGTTGGCGGAGATGTTCCTGTCCTTCCGTACATTATTAAGCTGCGACATTGCGCCCTTGGCCATCCCAGCGCGAATTCTGCGAACTTCCGTCTTACATGAACTATTATTGCTAATGTTAGAACCCAGGTTCTCCGTGATTTCGAAGTTAAGTGTTTCACTGAGTTCTACCTTGCCTGTACGATCAATAATCATGAGTTTGGTCTTGGATCTGTTGATTGAGAGTCCGGATTCTTCACTAAAGCGCGCCATCCTGTTCAATAAACTGCCCATCTTATGCTTTCGCTAGCTGCTAGGAGGGTCATGTTATCGGCGTATCGCAAGACTTTACGTCCCCCAACAGTAATGCTACCATCATAACCGTCCTTCTTATGATGTATTCGCCGTATATATTGAACAGGATAGGTGAAAGAATGCATCCTTCTCTTACACCCTTTTGGAAACTGAAGGGATTGTATGACGTCTTATCTATTCTTACTGGTCCTTGGCTGTTGTAGTAAAGTAGTTGTAGTGTAGTAGTGCAGTGAGGAGGAAAGGAACACCCAAATCGGTCAAAATATCCCATAGACAGTCCCAGTCGACAGTCAAAAGCCTTGATATAGTCGACAAAGCACATGATGAAGGTGTATTGAACTCGTATCACTTCTGTACGATTTGCCTCACGTTCAGTATTTTCTCGTTCGTGCCTTTTCCCTTCTCAAAACCCGCTTGTTTTTGCGCGATCTGCCAGTCTAGATAGTGACGAAGTCTGTTGTTTATCATGTGGAGCAAAACTGAGTCAGAGCAAGTGTACGGTAGTTGTCGCATTTTTTCGATGAACCTTTTTTGTGTAACGGGATGATGACGGATTGGGTCCAGACTTTTGGCCATCTGCCGTTTTGCCATAAGTGGTGGCAGATCTTGTGCAAGATATGGCTGCTTTTATCACCCAGAGCTTTGAAAACCTCGGAATTAATGTCGTCTGGTCCTGGAGCTGTTTTAATTTTAAGGCGATCGATTGCTGCTATTATCTCTGATTTGAAGATGTTGGGCTTCAGGTTCAGAAGTCCCCAGTGCAGCCGAGTATCGGTGGATGTACAGGGTCTTTTGTACAGCTGCTAATCGTAGCCACGCAAGCGTTCTGCAATTTTGTCAAACCCATGCAGCGGTTGCTCATCGTGATTTTCAATGACCCAGAACTTGGATTTGAACTTTCGTCTCAGCAGGCGAACTTTCTTGAACAGATCTGGGGTTGTAATTTAAGTGGATGCGACTCGACTTCTTGGCATATGCTCGTTCTTGTCTCTGCGGCGTTCCCTTTGAATTGCTTTAGGTACATTGTTTCGAGTATTCCCTTTTCACCTTGGAGTCTTGACGGGCATTAATTTTAATTTCTTTCCGGCGCTGAATTAGGTTCCACGTTTCCTCAGTGATCCATGTGGACCTTCCACAGTCCCTTCCTCTCTTAGATACGATATCCTCAAAATATTAATTTATTACCTGGACTCAGCATCACCTGTCCACGGTGGATCTAAATTCATGAGCGTCGCTTCCGTCAGATTCTGGAAATGGGATCGCTCTATTGGATTCTAAATTCTGGGTTTAGGTCGCGCGTTACGGTAAACGGCTTTGAGACGAATGGCGAAGGAGGTAACCAGTAACCGCATTCAGCTCAAGGGAAGGTTTTCACATTTTTGACAGATGACTTCCAGCGCTTGTCTACCAGTATGTATTCTATCTGATTCCTAAAACGACCCAGGTTCCAGGAGACTTCCAAGTGTAGAGTCATCTTTTGTGATGGTGAAAGAGTGTTAAAGTAATGGTCAGACAGAAAACACAGAACTCTGCAAGCCTCTAACCTCGTTCGTTCCTAGTCTAGACCATATTTTCCAATGGTGTCTAGGATTTCATGGACTATTTCTGAGCTTCCTGTTTTAGCATTCCAGTCTCCCAATACCATTGCGATTTGCCGGCTTGGTATGCCGTCTAGAGTTTCCTCTAGTTGATATCCTCTTCCGTGGACTGTGTTGTAAACTTGCACGCTGTTGAGAAGACATAAATTGGTGATCAGCTTCATTGTTATTATTCTATCAGACACAGGTTTATATCCAAGTACGAAATATTGTTCATGCCTGATGGTGCTAATATATGGCAAAACCGCTTCGGCTAGAATTTTCCAGCGCTGAGAAATACAGCTTGCTACCTGATGAGGTTTTAAAATGACCCCATGAAGATGTCGCTATATATTATAGGTACTATTACTATTATATATACAAATATTCTAGAAAAAAAAACCAAACTGATGATTAGAACCACATGGATGGTTAAATTCTAATTAACGCGTTCATTTTTGACGCGTGAATTAGACTTGTGAATTAGGGATTCTTGAAAAATACAAAATAACTTTTTATAGGTACATGTAATAATCTACAGAATCTAGTATCTATTTAATAATGGGGCCTTTAATGTACACTAAAATTCTCTGCGCGATAGAGTTACTGGTTGATTTTTAAAACGTGAACGTGTGAATTAGAAATTTCGTGAGCCAAAACGCGTGAATTAGATACTTACAGTCATAGTCCGCAACCCGTACACAGCTGACACAACCATCCCACACGGGGCTCTGGGCACGACTGACCGCTTCACCGAAATGCGTTAGTGAGATCCGTACCTTCTTTCAGAGAAGTTGTGTAATCACAATCGACCGCGACGCGTCAATTATTATACGTTTCGAGACAAAGTTACTATAATTGATATCTTTGTGATATATTATTTGTATTGACTAGGTTTTTTTTGTACGATTAAAACATGTATTCTTTTGTTTAATAATCTTGCTTACATTGTTTTTTCTTCATGTATATCACCAGGAGAAATTGGTATGTAAGTAATTTGGGTGGTGGGACGCGACGTGTCAATTAGGAGAATAGGACTAAAAGTTTTTTTTTCCTACCCGAAGGGTTTGAAATATGCTCTTGAAAATTCATGTACAGCTCAATACGAATACCTGCTACGATCAAAAAATATAAGATATAATTAAATCAATAATTTTATATTTTTAAACAGTGAAGACAAGCAAAAATGTACGTCTGGAGAATGACCGTATTAAAATTTGAAGGTTCCTACACTATTGGAAATCACTTTTTCCTTTAAGTTGAGCATAGCAGTACCTAGATACGTTATGGATTGAACTACCAAAATATAAAGACAACATGCATGCAAGACAACATGCATGTCCTTAAATTCTTTAATCACTTAAACTCTGAAAAAATTACAACTTCCTTCCAACTTCAAAATTAGAACATTCAAAGAGTACAAGTTACTGCTTTTTCTTTCGAATCCGTAATCCCAATTGATAGAAAATCATAAAAGATGGTATGTGAACAAACGGCAATAACTTGCAATTTAGGTATCTAGTAATAAAATCTCTGCCTGAAATTGGCACCTAAAAACAATTTCAATCAACCGGAACTATACCTACATAATTAATGATAGACTATTTACAAACATTTGTACCGTCGACAGTTATAAAATGGAGTTATGTCAGCAAAAGTTTGATCGCGGTAGCCGCTTTAAGGTCGCCGGTGGGCTGGCGAAGGTGAATTCATTACATTCTGGTTATCCAACTAGTTTGCCGGATAGTGCCTAAACGGTAATATGCAAACATTCATTTGTATCTGATATACATAGTCTTCCTACGCTTAGATTCTTGGGCTACAAATATGCAATAACACAATCTTGTCTCCTTTTCAAGTTTAAGTATTTTTAACTGTTAATCATTTATATCTACGGCTTGTAATGTTTTCTCATTAGTAGGTAGATTGTTAACCGAGGTAGGAAAGGCATCAATTTCTGACCAAATATTTAGGCGTTTGAACCTAGTGAGAGCAACAATAGTTCGAGTTTGAATTGGGTGCCTTTTATCCTCATTAAAGACTCGACTTTGCATCTGGAATAGATGAAAATAACGAAATACTGTGTATTTGAATAGGAAAACATAAAAAATGGCTGGCTTGAACAATTACCTAAAAAATAAACGCGTTAAAGTCTACGCAAAGCTGGTAATGTGACCTTTCCGTAACGTATATTATGATAGGACACTAGGTAATTATCATTCTGTGGCGATAAAGAAAACTCGAATTGAAATGTATCCTTGATAAAGGCGTAGCCATTCGTGAGGTATCAAGATGTGGCTATGATAACTCGTTTTATATTACAAAATTTCTTAGATGGAAAAAGTGTATAGTAGGTAGGTACTTACATATTCTTACGTTATATTTTTGGCGAATGTAAAAATAGAAAGTTACATATAGTACGGTGTCCCATTGACATAAAATTAACGTCTGTGGGACTTAGGTAGCTCTGCCCAACGGACTACCGGTATATTCTTGTTTGGAATGTTTTTTCTTAACACTAAAAGCACGGTATAGTCACTTCGTAGGGGTATGAAGGGGGGAGTTATGGCGTTATAATATAAAAAAGACAATCAAACGAATAATAATACATAACCATATGAGCGATGTCATAGAGAGCTAATAAGTCCTATAGTAGCGACCACGTATAGGCAAGCTCAGCGTGGGACGGCCCCCGACTAGATGGATGGTGATCGGACAACTAACAGCTCGAATCCAGCCCCAATCGCTGCTAAATTATATTCTCATTTAGTCAGACATAGGGCCACGTAGAGGCACCACCTTTTCGTCCAGCAAAAAGATTCAGTTGTGCCTCTCTAAAAATAAAGACCATATTTTGTAGTAAGTATTAAAAACAATTCGTCATTAAGTTACTGTTTCAAGTAACATTTTGCCGTTCCTTAACCATTACGTGAAATGTATCTTACTTCACTAAACTTTTTACTATCCAATCATTACATACTTCAAAAGCATTGCATTTCAGCACAAACAGTTACATATCTACCAACCGCTCGTAACTTCATACTTAGCAAACTATAATCGTTTTAGCAACTTAGTAGTTTACTGTTGGATTTTCCACTCCTGAGCAAGTAAGACGTAGAAGGTATAATTGGGTAATCAAATATGTCAGGTGCCAGGTGATGATATAATCTGTTGCCGTGGTGTCATCTGCTTACGTTACGTCACCACGAAGTCTAATTGAAGGGTGCCATGATATAATGCATTACCAATTACAAGTCTTCTGTAACTGTTATGACAGATGCTTGTGTTCCTGTAACACTTCACTTTTAAGTATCATGACACAAGCCACGTTTCGTGACGTTTTGTTTTTGCAAAAGCTACCTGAGGACGATTTTATTGGTCGTTAGTGTATAATGAGATGCAATTGGTCGGGGGGCGTGGCGAAGGGAATCCTGCCTTTTCGCCTAATTTTTTTTCGCAAAGTATTCATTTGGCAAACTGTTTCATTTCCCAACTCACGATTTTCTCTGAAAGCAAAAAAAAATGACAGTGTATTTTTTATGCTCTTATAGAATACAGTAGGTTAGGTTAGGTTTGTTTTATGAAAGTTCCGAAAAAAATATGGTTTTAGAGAAAATCGTCAGGTATGGTGAGTAGGCTATTAGTCCGCTAATAAGCCGTGAGTGGACCGTAGTAAACCCTTTACCCTCATGTCATGACTCAACTATGATTCCTGCACCTCTAGCACAACTGTGACACGCGACTCATTCTCGTGCGAGATATATTACCTATCTCTTTCAGTGCAGTACTGCGAGAGAGTGACGGATGCTATGTCGCGCGACAAGTTCGTTATTCTAGACGGGCAGCAATGAAAATGGTGCAAAAATTATCATCTACATTTATTTAAATATGTTATGTCATTCAGTAACACACAATATTACAAATGCAGCACACGTTCTGGAAAACGATTATTTTATGTAACAATATAATTGCAAGCTGTCAGTGTCTCTAATTGCAGCTGTGTCGACTCCACGTTTCGCATCAATAAGCTAATTGTATGCACCATCTAATCAATACCGTGCAGATTTTATTTTCTTGTTTCCCAAGGTTGCATGAAAGAGATCTGCATCTAGTGATAAGACCGCCTGTTATTTTCATTTCTTAGTTTTACTAGGGTGGCGTGACGTTCACATACTTACTTTACCAGTTGATTCCCATAGGTTTGCCTATTTCAAAGCAATGGGATACCTACCTTATTCTGTTCTTGTAGAAAAATTATGCCAATACCGCGGGCTTCACCATGAATATCTTTGATGCTATGTGACTGACATTATGCTGATCTATATTAATTGGGGACTAGCAGTATACAGGGTGATCAATCCCAATGGGTCAGTAGGGAGAAAACAAAAACTATACGAGATAGGGAAATCTGTTCTTAGGAACCAGCGCGTCGATTTTAGATTTAATAGAAACTGCATTAATTTTTTTTTATATATTCTCATACATAACCGGAAATGGAACCTGGTTAATATTCTGTAAGTAATCGCAAGTCGTATTGTAACATTCTTTACAGCGGTTTTGACCGCTTTATGTATGAAATTTTGTATAAGATTAATAAAAAAAGAATAATGCAGTTTTTATTGAAGCTAAAATCGATGGTTCCTAAGAAAAGATTTCCCTATATCTTATAGTTTGTGACTTCTCCCTACTGACCCATTTGGATTGATCATCCTGTATATTACAGGTATAATAATCGTCTAGGTTCCCATTGCTACGGGTCTATGATGGTTGCTTTTATCACGCGATAAATAAGTGACAAGCGTCCGTCACGTTTTGACAAAATGTGTGTGAGTGACAGATGCTTTGTCACTTATTTATCACGTGATAAACGCAACCATCATAGGCCTCGGCATTTGTTCACTTCGGGACAAGATCGATTTGCGTAATAAATATTTTTTAAAAGATTATAAAGGGGCTTCTAAACGGGCCATATTTTACTGCAATTTGTGGCAGGCAACTATGGCCGTCCTTCTCAGACACCCTACGCTAGAGCTAGATGCAAATAATGGGCTCGCCACAAATTGCAGCAAAACATGGTCCGTTTAGAAAAATAATTTGAAAAAAAAAAAAAACAGTTTTCTGCGTCAATATTGACAATGAAAAATTAGATTTTGCTCGGATAAGGAGCCTTAATACTGCTTACTTATCGTTAACACGGGTCTAATTCCCTTAAGATACTCTGATATAACATTTATTTATTTTTAATATTTATGTTACTTCTTTTAATTTCATCTAAGATAACAATTTTATATGAAGTAACACAGTCCACTTGGGACTTAACGAAGGGCTATTTCACTTAAACGTGATTATCACTATTAAGTTGTTGTAAGATATAACGATATATGATTTAGTAGTATTAACGTAATCTACGGCATTAATTGCAAGATGTTCTTGCTTATCTGCCTCGTATGTTATGCCATTTTAATTGGTATTCTCTAATTGCCAATCGATTTCAAAAACCGTGTCAAAGGTTATATTGCATTGAAAATACATTAGTATGAAGATGATCATTTATCAAACGGTCATATAAAATTGGTACTTATTGCATATTATTTCACTTTTAAAATTATTTTTTACTAGACAATCTTGCAATTAAGTAGTCCATATTTGTAACAAAATAACTTCCTAGTTTAAATTGGGTTATTTCAACTTAAACCTATTAGAAAGTTTTAACTTTTTCCACCTAAAATAACTTTTATGCTTATTTAGATGAACCAAAACCGAACATATCAAATTAAAATGCAGTTTAAGAAATTAAAAATAATCGGGTAAGTTAATAACAGTACCTTTGTATCTATACCTACCTTCCTGTTTGTGTTATTTCTTTTGTAAGAACAAATGTAGGTACAAGTAGGTAGGTACATGAGAACATTGTTAATATAAGTTATGTTCATTTGTTTTGTACGTCCCGTTCTTGCCGAGAAAGACATTGAAGCCAGTTAAAATTGACACCAACATGTCAATCATCTTACGCTAACAATCGAAAGCCATTATCCTCACAACAAACGTTAACGGTACTGCACTTTAATGGTAAAAATCTAGATTTTTGCTCTAAATTTCACGGTTGCATTGGACGATATATACGGTTGTTGCGACCTTCATGCCCACCGTACGACGGCGGCAACTGACCGTAGATAGACCACAGATAAAGCAACATAGTTCATTTAATTGAAACACCGCGCAGCCTGTTAAAAATACCTTTCGTTGTCTATTGCCGATGAACAACATTACGATAAGATATTTTTTTATCATCATGGCTGCTGCACTGAAAAGACATGACCCATATTATGTCTATTCTATATTATTAATGTTAATTAATGTTCTTTTCCGAATTACTATTACCTCTTCTTTTACGAGAGTTTCAACCCCTGTCAGTTTCCTGTCGCATAACTTAGAAAAGTGAACCAAAATGAGCATGATATTTGAATTAATCAAGATTGTATCCCTGATTTGTCCATAATATGCGTCAGGAAACATAGCGATTGGAACACTCTTAGAACTACCCAACAAGTAGGTACAAGGATAAAGTCAACTGTTTACTACTTCTGTGCATAAAAAAAAGATCGCAACTAACCATAAAGTAGACTTTATTGAACTTTTTCTTACAATATTCATAACTTTAGGAAAGTAAACTCAAGCCGAGGACAGAAAGAAAAGTCACTTACCGATTTTCTAATATTGCTATTGAAGAAAATGTTCACCTTGTTTAGTTTTCATTCATTATACATCGTACATTTGATTTTTATTCTACTCAGGAAGTCGTTCTACCGACACAATACAACAAAATAATATAATTATTTCCAGCACAATCGAGAGTGCTCCAATTTATAATAAGCTAAGTACAACAAGAAGAAAGTGAAATTACGCTCTCAATACGATCTTGTTTTTGGCCTTTCCTCCATTCAAAATAAGTAAACTGCATGTAATGTTTTTGGTCCAGTTTCCAAGACAGTGTTAAGCATTAAATTCTACAATAAAACGAAAGAAGTAACAAACTCGATATCCAATTATATTAAAGACGCTATCTAAACTGTTCGGCTGTTTCAAATGTAAGTTGGTCGCCGATTCACCTCCGTGACAAATGTATTTGAAAAGATAATAATACTTTTTTTATTCCATTGTCATCTAAAATGTACAATGTACTCGCCTAGATATCATTCGACTGATTCTCATGAAATTTTGCGAGTAGGTTCGATGGTTGCTTTTTACACGCGATTAAGTGACAAAGCATCCTTCACGTTTTGACAAAATGCGAGTGTCAGTGACAGATGCTTTGTCACTTATTTATAACGTGATTCCCCGATTGTTCTGTCGATTCAGCTTCCGAAAAATTTCATCATAGCATGTGGGTGTTGAAAGCGTAAAAAAAGATCGCTGTAATTTTGAAAAAAGCTCGTGAGGTCACACACAAAGCCATTGTTTATCTATGGTTTAGAATGTTTAGATTCGAAATTTAGAAGTTATATAAGTTAATAATTATATTCGTTGTGATTTTTTTTACCACCGTGCATGAAAAAATACTTCTATAATTAATATATAATTTTCTTATCTTGAAAACTGTATGTACCTAAATAAAGGTACCTCTCTCGTTTGCATATAATTAAAATTAACATTAATTACGAATTTCCTTAAAAAACCTTTAACGCAATGAGATATTTCATAATCTCACACGGCCGTATTTCGATGACTAGCCTTGGTGATCCACATCCAATAAGGTAATTGCAAATCATGCTTAATCTGTGTGTCGATGACAAACTGTTATGAAACTTCACAAATATTGACGATGGCCGATGTTACCTTAAGTTTATAGGTACGTATATCGCTCTTATCTGTTGTAAAACAAACTATCATTAGATTTAATTTTGATTTCTTATAGATGGCGTGCATGCTACTACATAGACGCAGATGATCTGACTGTCGCTGGAGAAAAGGCAAGAGACGGACCAAAATTAATTCACTGATAATAATGCCGTACTTTAACACTAAAAAACCAGTACAAAATGCAGAATAATTGGTCATTAAATGTTACTGTAATTGATTTGTTTCAGATTTTGTATATAATTAATAGCTATATAATCATTGATCATTTGATCCACATCCAATAAGGTAATTCCAAATTTTGCTTAATCTGTGTGTCGTTGACACACTGTTATGAAACTTCACAAATAACTTAAGATTATAGATATATATCTCTCGGTACAGTACTTTTATCTCACGAGCGCGGGTGAGCCATGTTTGTGTGAGTAGTGTACATGCACATTGGCTATGTGTGGGTGAGCTCGGGAGCGCTCAGTGCCGGCTCACCCACACAGAGCCAATGTGCATGTACATCTACTCACACAAACATGGCTCACCCGCGCTCGTGAGATAAAAGTACTGTATCCTATGTCTACTCCAAAACATTAATTCCCATCTCTAACATTAAGCCAATTTTTCATTTGTCCGAAAGTAATTTTTTCCTGAAACCCGTAATATTTTCAGAATTTTATGAACATAGTTTTAAAGAACCCACTAGGTTAGGTTAGGGTTGTTTTATTATTAAGTATTCTAAAAACTCCAAAAAAGTTTTGGAAAAAAATGGTTTTCGGATAAATGAAAATTTGGCGAAGCGCTACAATACAAATCCACTTTATTGCACACCTCAAATACACAGGGATACAAAACATGAGATAAACAGTAAAAAATAAACAGAGGTTAACAACAGGCGGTCTTATCGCTAAATAGCCAGACAACCTTTAGAGAGCGAAGTAGATCAACAAGAGTTAGAATTGAGTACGTGATGCAAAACAACTACAAGGAAAACAAAAATAAGTGTTTTAGATAGGTAAACCATATCTCTCTTATCTGTTGTAAAACAAAACATCATTACAGTTCAGTTTGATTTCTATGAGATCGACGTTTATACATGCAGTTTCAACTGCCTATCGCGAACTCCAACATATTATATCTATTCTAAGTATGTTCTGTATGTTTTAATCCACGCCAATAATGGTTTTTCTCCGTATGGAAAAACTAGCAGAGAATATCTTTCGAAGAACGCTATACCTAATCACACGTAAGAGCTGTGTCAAGCTCATAGCATAATATAACTCCTGCGCATCGCTCGTTTTACGTGAGATTACTTATAAACTAAATTGACAATACTTCATAAAGGCCGCATATATACGCATGTGGTCAACTGGCCACAAATTTTGGCCACAATAATAAGTCATGCATTTACGAATCCGAATCTTTCTCGAGATCAATATTGCTCATGGCAGTATTAAAGGTCCAACAGACCACCGCTGGTGGTGTTATTTAATATTGCTATATCAGGACAGTCTGGTTTCCAGTGGGGCCTATGATAGGTAGTTGCGTTTAACACGTGATAAATAAGTGACAAAGCATCTGTCACTCATACTCGCATTTTGTCAAAACGTGAAGGATGCTTTGTCACTTATTTATCGCGTGATAAAAGAAACCATCATAGGCCCGCAGTTAATGTTTTAACAGGTAATAAAATATTAATAATTAGACAAGGACATCATTACTTACGACATTAATAAGTTACCGAGTTGTGACTTTTGATAGCTATGTAAATTAACGTATAATATTTGGATTATAAAATGCTAAGGAACAAAAATAATCAACAATGTTTACAAATCTTTCTATTTAAAAAGTAGCTTATTAAATTATTCAAAACCTTAACCAAAAACAATATAGATCTCATAGAAAGTTTTTCAATTTATATTTTTTTATAATTTGAATCTCTTGCTTTCTGTCCCTATCTCTTTCTCTCTCTCTCTCTTGCTCTCTCTTTCTTTCTCTTATATACCTACTGTCAATTTGTTAACAATGCTAAATTCCTATTTTATCTTTACGCATAACTGAAATTCTCCATATTCCTCTGTTTATTAAGCAAACGCTATTTTGTGATCGTACAATTTTTTATTTCTTCATAAGTAAAACTAATGTGACAATAAGCCATGCAACTTAAAACAGTTAACAAGATAAAACCTCATGACAAATGAAAGAAGACTTCTGAATGGACTATAACAAAGAATACCTATTTGAATAAATTGACTTTAAGAGCGTTAAATTTTGAAAAAACACTACGACATTGATTTACAGTCGTAACTTCCACGGATATCGACCGGTTCAGAATAAGCCCCCAAGTTTCGTGTGGCCGACACATATCACCGTTGTTTTAGTTTTATTGCTCAATCCTCGTGCAACATGCACCTTGAACTTCATGCAGGAGCATGGCGTCTATAGAATTATGCGGTAAGCTATTACTGAATCTGAATTTCGTGTACAAAAACATTTGAAATAGCTCATACTTTTGACGTTTACAATGACTGTTATGTCATGTTGAACAAAAACAGGGGGGGTATTCGACCAATTTTAGAGATATAATGGAGATCTCTCCTTTTCATCGCCATCCGTCACTTTTGACGTGTGCCTACTTGACAAGTGGCGATATCCCCAGAACATCGCAACTTCGTCAATTCGGATGAGCAAAATTTTCGTTTCCTTTATATGTGACGGCATAAATAACAGGCACATACTCTAAATTGACCACGTAGTACGTGAAAATAGTCCGTTAAGTTTCGTTCAAAACAGAAATTTATATACATGAATAACATTTTTGACAATCATTATCGCCTTCGTATTTCCAAAATTGAGATGAGATATGTCACTTTTAAGCTCATCGCATTTAAATGACAGTTCAATGGCGATATAACTGTTATCTAATGGAGATTTCACGTTTGGCGATATCTCAAACGGCATTCTCGAATTGGGCCCCAGAACGCCGATGGACAAATTTTAAATCCTAAGTTATCATCAACATAGAAACATATTTTCGCGCGTTAGTAATTTTTTTTAATTTAGTTTATGGCACAGTTTCTCAAGCGTTAACCTCTATGCCAATATTACCAATATCATAGAGTAAAGAATAAATATGCTATATTTAAAAACCACGGGTTGAATTGTCCTTCTTTGACTTCTGCAATAATGGATTAGGCGTACTTAGTAATAAACGCTGTTACGTCGTCTAAATCAAACTAGTTTTTTTTTTTATGTAAATTGTAGTCCACAGTGCCTTGGTTTAATAACTATAATGCTGTGAAACTAAATAAAATAAATACGGTCCAAATGTACCCTACTTTTCATGGCAGCCAATCTACGGTGGTACCCGAAGTATAAGCTAAATTGATTAAAAGTGATATTTAGCAGAAGAAAGTGAGCAACACGTTTGTCTTATTTGTTACTAACTCATACTTAAACCTAATAGAAACTGAGAACAGCTTTATAGGTAGTTAATTTTAATAACAATGTTAATTTATTTTTGCTGCAAGTCTAATTGTGTGTTAATATTACACTAAAGGACTTAATTATAGCGAAAAAAACTTATACTTTCCAGAAATATCTTTATAAAGCCGTCTCGGTGTAATTATTCAATTATGTTAACAAGACTGTCGGGATGCCTCCCTTATTAATGGCCACCTCACAGATTTATCTTACTGCATAATTGCGAAATATAGCCACGATTAAAATAAATAAACAGAAACAATGTTCGCAGGCAAATTAAAAGAGGATCTGTGGTGCTTACGCTAAATGTCAAGGCGAGCCCGAAGATGGCGCTAATAAAATAAAAATGGCGGAACTTAATGACTGCGCAAATAAGAACTCACACTTTTATAAACGTCTAGCCGAGGGGTATCTTACTTTTTAGGGATCTGTATCCAGTGGAGCAACGGGACCGTTTTACTGCTCTGTACGTAACGTCTGTCAGAAGTTGCGAAGTTTATGGTCAAATCCGGCTCGAAGGATCAAAAATTTTGGGATTCTACCAATATTTAGTAAAAAAAAACACTGTTGCGTACTAAACTTGAAATTTATTTTACGAATTTACTTGAAAATATATAAAATTATACCTAGTCGTTGCTGATCTGTCAAGTCATATTATTATGCAAGTCGAAACCGAAAAAATAATAATAAGACCAAAGAGCTCCTATACGGAACAAGCAGAGATTATAGTATAGTAGACTCTAATCGATGTCTTCAAACAGGAAAATAAAGTTGGAAATTAAAGGTCCCAAATCTTCCGTTAAAAAAAAACGGGCATCAGCCTCTGGGGCCTCTTTTTTGCGTATACCTACTAGCACCTGAGTGTGCAAGTCCGACTCGTACTTGGCCGATTGTAATCCTATTATTTTTAATCAATGCCCGTTTCTCATTCTGACAGTAATAATAATTGATCACGAACTAATAGTTCTGATATTTATAGCACGTGTAATAATAATCATCTACAGGTTATGCTCCTTAAACGGGATCCTGTTTTATATTAGAACTTTTTGTGTTCTGTTTACGCGACTAATAAGTCGTAAACAGAGCTTAAAATTGCCAATAAATAAACATAAACCACGCAATGTCCTCTAATTACTGTGAAGCATGTTTTGAACCATACCAAACACATAATTATCTTATGATTAGATATGGAGTTGAAATTCCAGTTCAACGAACTACAAAATCAATCACATACGAGTACTGTACACGGCTTGTGACTTCATCACCATCTTTATTCTTAGTTCAAATATTATTTACAAAACAAAAAAAAATCTAAAACATGTTCATCATGCTTAAAAACAGAGATTTTAACCAATTTTGGTGCAGAGATAAGGATGTTCCTATAAGGATACGCGGATGCAGCTGTAGGGAACGTCTAATATAGTTTTAATTTAAATTATAAATACAAATGTAGACAAATTTTAAAAGCGTACGTTCTTACTTTAATTATTAAGTAGTTTAACCTACCATAATGACAGATTCTCATAATTCCGACAGTCCAAAAGATTTTGCCAAATAATTATCATGTCTACATAACAACAAGACATATGACGTCACCAACCGACTCGTTCGAAACTCGAATAAATATTTTCATTTAAAATATAACGTGAAATAACTGGAAATTCGAGGTTTGCCGAATGTATCTAACATATTAACATATACCGGAGGCCGCGGCGAGGTAAAATATACAGATGTTCGTGTTAGAGCAAGTGTCAATGTCTGATTTTAATCTTAACACGTGACCAATCCCTACTTAAAATGTTTCCAGAGGGGTTATTCCGGTGATGGAAATTCGCACCTCAAATTGTACCATTATCATCCAAATATTGTTTAAAAATAGAACGAAAAGGATGGCGCGGTGTCGTTAAGGTGAGATCTAATTTTGAACATCGAAGGCCCGGGAAACAGATTTTTATTTTTTATTTAGTAGTGTAGTGGGTCTCCTGTAACTGATAAAGTCTGTTTAACCTTAATAATGCCATATAAATGTCTTTTCGACTCGATCTCGAGTATTAAGGTCCGAAAGACGTAGGTATACCACTTTTGTGACTGACTGTAGCTAAATTAAAAAAGAAAACTTCGAGGAACAATTGTGGCGTTATCTGGGTAAAGGGACCTTACTGTCGGTATTGAGTTATGTATATCCCCATAATCTACATACATTGAGCTATCGAACCATGTAAAAAACATGCATGTAGGTTCAATAGATATTTTTTAAAAAATAATTGAAACTTAAAAGTCAGAAAAGGTGATTATGAGAAAATTGAATTAAAACTTCTACACCCCATTAAAGTATGTTATTGTTGGAAGTTACATAGATAACATGCTATTTGAGGAGTAGATTATATGGGCTTTCAGGTTTCAAGTACAATTTTGTAATTGTATATCTGTTTTCATATAGTTTACCTTGCCAAAGTGCATAAAGTAAAAAAATATATATTGATGGATTTTTTACTTAAATTCCTATCTATAGTGTATTTCCGTTAGATATTATAGAAGGAATAAATATTATATGTAATTAGACACTCAATAAGAGCTACTTCGATTTGAATCAACGTTGTTTATTATAAAAAAAAAATTTATTTTAACAAAAATAGCTTTGTGTTTATAAATCTAATTAAACAGTCAAAATCAACAAACATATACATGTACTACGCTAAAACATAGCCAAATGAGATCAAATTAACAGAACAAATATTAAAAAAGTAGTTTTTTAAGTCTCAAAATTCAAGATAAAGTTTAGTGAAAAGTTGGTACAATCACTTTATATTTTCTAAAAGGGACCTTATCGTCGGTGGGTAAAATATTTAGTGATATCATCTGATATCGACTATAAATTTATGTTTAATTTGATAGGAGCATTTCTCAAAAAGTTTGTACATTTCTCGGATTGTCGTAACAAAGAAAAAATATCACATTTTAATGATTTTGTTGTTGCTTATTATTTAACTGTTATGTAAGGATTCAGTTTATTAATTTTTGACAGAGATTAGATGTGTAATTTTAACTGTAAAGTTTATTTAATTGAGCCGAGGCAATCAAAATTTCCGGTTTTGTTACTTTCATTCAAACGGGAAATAAAGTAAACACATACGAATTACATTGAATTTATTTATTAGTTAACATAGTAATAACCAATACGCGTATATTTTTTCATAAAAATTGCTTACTATATTCCGATAAGTTAAAGATATAATGGTAACTACTCTTGTACGTTACCATTTAGTCAAAACTCAGGTTTGAAATTACAATATCACGCGTATTAAATTGAGTTATTTAAAATATCTTTGAAGAACAATTTATAAGACCATCTAAATTATATTTTAAACATGTATTAAATGTATGTTATTAAACAAATAATTAACAAAAAACAACAAAAACCTCTAATATTTTCAAGGGACAGTAACAATAATAGGAACCTTGGTAACAAAATCGGAACTATTAAGCATAGTGTACAATTAGTACACTTACAATATTAATTAGATGCTTAACAACTCACTTTAATAGTAATTACATTTCTTACTATATAATTATTAGTTTTGTATCACAAAAAAATAATCATACAGATTAATTAGTGCTTAAATAATGTGCCAATTCAAGCAGAATTGACATGAGATCTTCTGTTATTATTCAAGAGTATTGTTTATAGGAACAATACAATAAATCACAAAATGCAGTTTTGACTACTTGTAGACGTGATCAGATCACAATAAAGAATCCATATAATAATAAAATTAAACATCAAAAAGTACAGTAAAAACAGAGTACCTACACGGCAATCTTTTTAAGTTAGTATAGAAATGCCCATATTAAATGAGCGTTATGAAGTCTGGTTTTATTATTTTAAATTTGGCCCAATATTTAAATGTATTTTTATTCTGAGTATAAATTAGTAGGGCATCACAAAACAAAATACAACAAAAAAAACATACAAGGCCACTTTTTTTTAGTGCTCCATACATTAGGAACTTTTTTCTGGAGTAATCTGGAGGCAATAAAACGGAAATATAAAAATAAATAACAATATTGTATCCATTAATGACACTAAATGGCACCTTTTTTCAACTGTGCCCGTTAGAAATTAAAAATGAAAAAAATGACCCACCCTAATAAATATGCAATCTGGGGCTTAACGAATTACCGCCCGTGGTTTGTCTAAAGTTTTACGTCTTGCCTTGGCCAGGATGTGGGATTTTCGTCCCGCGAAGCGGGAGTAAATCCCGCTTTACGGTCAAGGGTGACGTAAGTGGTTTTATTTAACAATTAATATTTACAATTAAATATAATAAACATATCGTTTGTACAGTATAAAAATAAAAAATAAAACGTAAAAAAGCCTCATTTTTTTCTTCAGCTAGAAAAGAATAATATTATTTAACTCAAAATCAGAAACTTTTGCTTTATAATATATGTTTCTATTAAACTTGAAAATATATTTATTATTTTTTTTTAAAGAGAAATATAATATAAATTGTATTACGTCATTCTCTATAGTCTATACTACTCCTTAGACTTTCTTTTTTGTTACCTTCACTTCCTAGTCATACGAAACGATTCAAAAGTAACAAAAAAGAAAGTAACGAAGTGATGCTCGGACGTTTTAAAAAATATTTTAACCGAATTTAATGAATAACTCGAATATTGTATGTACTGTATCTTAGTCGTAATAATATGATTAAGTGATGAGTTGAAACAAAACTGAAGAAAAAGTGAAACTTACCAAGTTATCCCGTAACAAACAAGGAGTTCAAATTTTCGGTTGCCACCAACGGCGAGCGTGTTTCTACCGCTGCGTTGATAGACTGTCAGACATGCCAAGATGGCCACTCTTAAACATATCCCTAGTGTTACCACTTTCTATAAAACTACAATTGAATTAACAAAACCCCAGAATTCTATGAAAATAGCGTAACAAACACCGGAAACAAAATTGGAACTTTTTCTAGGACAAATTATTATCTTTTATATAAATATATACGTTAAATAACGACAACAATACTTATTTTTTATGAATTCTGAGATATCTCTTTTGTAATGAAACATAACACTCAACCCGAAACACTAAGTTTTGTTACAGAAAATCGATAATTTAACTACAATTTTGTTAAGGGGACATTTGCATTGCCATACAAATGAGACCTACCAAATATTTTAAAATATTTTTATAAAATTATATTATGCATTATGATTTCAGACAATAATATTATCTTAGAGATACTAAACTTATTTTTAAGTTTTCAAGGTCAGATTATATTAGATATCGTCTCTTAATTTATTACAAGCTTCGAACCGGCCCGGACAAAGACGTAAAGTAAATGTACAAACTTTTTGATAAATGCTCATAGACTTAATTTTTAGAGCACTTTAGTATTAAACTCTTACCAAAAACCTATAATTTTGGTTCGGCAAACACTAAATGATTAACGTATTTGAAAAGGGACCTTAGTGTCGGACGTAAAATGTTTAGTGACATAGTTAAGAATAAGTCTTGAAAAATACTTTTAATTTGTATTTTGCTGCGTCGCCAGCCAAATTGACCCCAGATTTACACATGAGGCATTACCGGACCTACCATCCGATCACCGGACAATCCTCATGTGTATCGAAATGGATCCATTGATGGGAATTAGGAGACCCGAACACCGAGTCAGCCGGGGGACATTCACACAACAACTAGAAGAGACCACCACGTGCCACACTACTCCGGTCTCCACAGCTGACGAAGTGGAAAAAGCGGCAGACCTGGTCACAGCTGGACTACAGGCGGCGCTATCAACAGCCTCCCACACCATCCCCGCCACAGAGAGGCACACGCCCCTCCCGGCGAGGAGATTAGGAGCATGATCGAGGAGCAGCGCCGCCTGCACAGAAAACCACAGAAAAACACCGTATCTGCAGACAGCTAGCGACAAAACCTGAGGCAATAAGACCACTCTACGACCCTGTAGACAACACTCCACGCTATAAGGCTGAGGGTCGCGCAGAGATCTTCGCCGAGTACCTGGAGGGACAATTTTAGGCCCAACCCGATGCACAATGCAGAACATCAGCAGAGCATCACAGAACACCTGGAGAGGTACTTCGGAGGCACCAGCAAGAGCAGAGGAAGACGCGGTCTTCTTCTCCCCCAGCCAGGTGCAGCGAGCCCTCCAACGTTGCGACCCCAAGGAAGCCCGGGCTCCGATTCGATCCCCATTGTGGCAGTGACGCGCCTGTTCAACGGGATCATGCGCTCGGGTCACTTTCCCCAAACTTGGAAGACTGGGAGCCCAAACCTGGCAAAGACTGCCGAAGACCGGAGAGCTGTAGGCCAATAACTCTGCTCAGCACCCTCTCCAAGGTGTTCGAGAGGCTCCTGTTGGGGAAACTTCTCCCCCACGTCGAGCCCCGTTCGGAACAGTTCGGATTTAGGCAACGCTACAGCTCACTCGCGTGCTTCACTTTATGGCCAATGCAAGCAACAAGAAGGAGCATGTTGTGGCTGTCATGTTCGACATGAAAAAAGCGTTCGACTGGGTATGGCACGAGGGGCTGCTGTAGAAACTGTTGAACACCACGGCCCCACGCAGCATCTTAACGGTGATTAAGTCCTTCCTGAGCGGATGCAAGTTCCAAGTGGCAGTGGAACAGGCACTGTCCTCGGAGCGCCCAATCCTAGCAGGAGTCCCTCAGGGAAGCTGCCTTTCACCAGCATGCTACGCAACCTTCACCGATGACATCCCAGTGGTAGGAGACGACGTCAAGCTGTGGCTGTTCGCGGATGACGCGGCCATTTACACCGCATCCGTCAGCCCCACAGGAAGCCGCCAGGAAGATGCAGACCCAGTTAGACGCCCTACCAAGATGGCTTGAGGACTGGTGGCTTAATGTCAACGTCACCAAGACTCAGGCCTTCATGACCGGAAGAAAACAGACTTCACCTCCACTCCGCATGTTTGGTCAAGACGTGGAATGGAAGCACACGGTGAGGTACCTGGGTGTCACCATAGACCGGGGCCTCACCATGAAGCAGCACGTGGCGGAAGTGGTTTCAAGAACCAGACCAGCGTGAACTACGCTGAGACCAGTCCTAAGGAGCAACCTGCCGATCCGCACGAAGCTGGGGATCTACAAAACGTATGTGAGGTCCAGGCTCACATACGCGGCGCCGGCGTGGTACGCCCTAGTGGCTATACCACAAACCGAAACAAAATGAGAGCCCAAGAAAACGTGGCACTGAGACACATTACAGATTGCCCACGCTTCGTGCGGAATGACCATATACAGAGGGCACTGAAATGGAAACCCTTAGACGCCTAGATCAGCAGACTGGCCAGCACAATGTTCCGGAAAGCTGATGAATCCCGCCAAGAGCTGCTACGAGCTGCAAATGCAGCGACACCACCACCACCACCAACAGTGGGAAATAAGAAGAGGAGATAAAGCTCCACCTGGGCCTCGAGGAGTCATGGAACATCACGAAGGCCCAACCAACTAAGAAACCGCCGTCGCAACCACGCTTCACCAGAAAGACCGGCCCGTAGTAACGGGCTGCGACAGAAGTAGCCTAAGTGTACATAGTACAGATAAGGCCCCCACACTTCCAAGAAGTGGGAGTGTGAGAGATGAGCAAAGATACTCCTAATGATCAATAGTTATCCTTTGACGCGCCGACAAGTACCGACACGTCTCTCAAACCGATACCGAGCTCACAGAAAGCATACAAGAGGGGCACCGACAATAAGGTCCCTTTTTCACTAAACTTCAAGGGCTGTTCTAAGTCTTAAAAAATCGATTTAAAAACTTGTGTCTTTGTCAGATTAAATTTTAAACCCTGCTTATTAATTTAGAGTAAAAAAAGAAAAATTGATTTTTTTCGACATTTTACTTTAAAGGCGATTATCTCGGCAACTAGAACCGACAATAAGGTCCCTTTCCCCAGATAACGCCACAATTAATTACTTGAAAATGTTTTTTGTAAAAGCATTTGGTTTGTTGAAAATTGCCCATTGAAACACAATCATTCTCTTATTGTCCTGAAAGTAGATTAATTTAGTCATTATTTTGTAGATAATTCCATAATACTTTGTAGGAATTTATAATACTTCATTGTACGTCCTTACGCGAGGTGTAGGTATTTTAGCTCCACCAATTTCACGTTTAGGTACTGCTGTTCTACATACGATTTATATAGCGATTGCACGCTGTAGTGAATAATGGTTTACCACCGTATTTCTCAAGAAAAATTCTAGCTTGCTTCTTCAATTAACTTCAGTGAAAAAATTAAGACAGCGATATGAATACGAGCTATCCTAACAAAATACGATGGCAGAACTTTATTCACTACTAGATTCGTATCACCGTGTCTGTTGATATATGATTTATACTGCGACTGTATAACATCAGATTAATATTATAAAGGCGAAAGTTTGTGAGTGTGCTTATGTGTACCTATGTTTGTTTATTCTTCACGCTCAAACGGAAGACCAATTTTGATAAATTTTGGTATGAAGGTAGCTGACACCCTGGATGAACACACAGGCTACTTTTTAACCCAGAAAAATGTAGTGCTCCCGTGGGATGCGGGTAACACCGCGCAGCGCAGCCAGTGTAATAAAGAGATCTAAGTCTAGAGAATATCTTTAAGTCTAGAGTTAATAGGCATATTCTAGGCTGCATCTTAGGCTTTATAACATCAGATGCAATCGAGGTCAGATGCTTGGCTATCTAGAAAAATAATGAAGTGTGCCTAGAACGACACAGTGTACCACCGTGTCTGTTGATCGCCGTCTAGTGTGAGCCGGTTTGGCGGGGTCAACACTTTCACGCGGCCATCCGCGTTTTTTCTAATATTTCGTTTAGGGTACGTAATCAAATCGCTTCGTATGCTGCTCTTATATCTCTCGCGTTATAGCATTACAACTACTTATACCCCAAAAGGGCGTTTTTCAGCGTACGCCATATTGCGGATTTTAAGTGGTACTAATTTATTTTACTGACAACGACAAATTTTGTCAATAAAGAGGAAACAGGACTAAATATTCCGCAAATTCATTTTTTTTTTATAGGATTAGTATTTATTTCGCAAGAAGAACGAAGGATTGAGCAGCATTCCGGTAAACAATGTTTTGAATTTGGTTAATGACGTATGCTCATTATCGCCATATGAGAGCTGTTTGTAGCGACACTGACCCTGGACCGTACCGACACCTTATTAGGCTGTAACTTCACTCTAAAATCAAAACTTTATGAGGGCAATTTACAAGTCAAAATCTAGCAACAAAAACTTGTATTGTATTGTAAGGAGATATAGATTTCCACAAAATAAGGACCTGTTACGTTAATACAAAATGCCAGTAACAATTCGCTAACATCTGCTTAAAAGTCAATTGTACAATCGCATCATTATTAATAACTCTATAATGAAACACAAAACCAAATAAGTACAGTTCTTTCGTAACACATTTAAGTCGCAAAAGACCATTTATATTTGAAAACGTTTTAGATTTTCAGCAACCAATAACCACAGTCAACTGTACAAACATTATCTTCAGACATACAAGGCAATAACTATAACAATTCTAATACAGTAATAACTCAATAGAAACACCTGTCTGTCCCAATTGGCAACGCATGCGTGTCCAGTGCTATAATTAGGTATAGTTAAATGTAATTATAGCAATCCGACTTGTTACAATGCCACCGACTTATTAATAAGGGGTTTAACTGAATTGACGTTTAAATCGGCTGTTGACAAATAAAGCGCAGAAAACATGAGAGCAGTTTATCACGACAAGAAGAAAAGATTTTATTTAAAGCCTGACCAAGTGACCAGAAATATATGAGGATTGTCAAGAGGGCGCTATTTACAAATAAGATGTAGGTATATGGCAACAATTCTGCAACCAATCGCAACCGCACTGTAATTTTATTAGTTTAAATACCTATCAGTATCCTATGGTAACCTCTTAATTATCATTTACCTAATAAATAAATAAATAAATATCGGACACACAAATCGATCTACATAGTCCCAAATTAAGCTCAAGAAGGCTTGTGTTATGGGTACTAGACGACGATATACATACTTATATAGATGATGAATATATACTTAAATACATAGAACAACCATGACCCAAGCACAAATATTCGAGTTCATCACACAAATATTTGCCCTGGTCGGGATTCGAACCCGGGACCGCCGGGTCAGTAGGCAGGGCACAAACCGAGCCAAACACGTCGTCATATTTAATGGAATGCACTCTTTTCCTGTTTTTACTGTTTTTGGTGTAGTAAATGTGTACACTTTATTTATAATATTACGTTCACGGCTGTGAATAGTTTTCGGCATTTTCTTTGGATACTTTTAAATATTTGTCTTTTAAAGAGACCACCACGAATGACATTGACATTGTTGACAAACCATCATAAAATCGTTGCCAGTTTAAGAAATCAGTTCCAGTGAAATTCCGCAATATGGCGCATCCTTGTAATATTTCTTGTCAGGCTTTATATCTTATCATAATCATAATAAGGGTTCCGAAAATGCGAGTGAAATTCATTGAAGTACTAGGGTCGTCACTCCCAAGTAGCACAAAGGCTGCTTAAGTACTTAATACAGCCTTTATTCAGCTTAAATTAGAGTTATAATGGCTGTATATGCTCTTATATACATGCTGATTGCTACCTGGGTGGTTGTCATACGTCATTTCAATGGATTTTTCTCGCATTTTACGATAAGTTTATCTTATCATAATATACGGGTGCCGAAATCTCTTGTCTCGTGAAAGGATGGGGAGGAGTTAACTATGTAGGTAACAAATAAAATCATCAATCATCTTTGAACATAATATAAATATTTGTGAGGTGAACTCGAATATTTGTGCTTGGGTCATGGTTGCTCTATGTATTTAAGTATATCTTTATCTATATAAGTATATATATCGTCGTCTAGTACCCATTAACACAAGCCTTCTTGAGCTTAATTTGGGACTAGATCGATTTGTGTGAGGTTGACCGATATTTATATTGATTTATTTGTTTAATTCACGACTTGTTACCTCCATAACTGGATACAATTATCTAATATTGCTACTCTGCGCCCACTTTAAATATATCTGAATGGCCCGGTTACCTAAGTCCGAATTTTTGTTCCCCATCTGTAACGTTTCGCCAATTTTCATTTGTACGAAAGCCATTTTTATTCAAAACTGTTAATTTTTTCAGAATAATTATAAAAAAACCTATCCTAACCTAATGGGTTCCTTAAAACGAAGTTTATAAAATCCTGAAAATATTACGGGTTTTAGAAAAAAATACTATCGGACAAATGATAATTTGGCGAAACGTTACAGATGGGAAACAATATTCCGGAGTTGTGATAGTATACCGGTTTTTCCTAAGGCCATTTGACATCAAGTTCCGTAAAACTACCCAACTAAAAATCTTAAGCCCATGGAAGGCACACAATTTAAAACGAAACTCAAGGCCTGGCTGCTAGAGAAATGTTTCTATAGTTTAAATGATTATTTTCAGTAATTTATGTCTATTACTTATTATTAAATATTATATAATTATTTTGAATCAATGTTAAATATTATGTGAATATTGTACGTCCGAAACGGGCAAACTGTTGATACTGATAGATTTATGACATGTTAACTATTTACACAGTTTTGACAATAAATGATTATTTTATCTTATCTTATAGTCCAATCATCCAACTATGGTCCAAAACAAAACTCGTTTATTTTTATCAAAATCCATATTCTATTAGTGATTTTATACGTTTGTATTTAAGTTTGTTTAATTATGTTGTTCACTTTAGAGTTTATGCGTTATAATTGTCATATATTAACGAGTAATTTTCGGATTAAATTGGACCATAGTTGTGTGGACTGGACTATATTTGGGTAGTTTAACGGTTCGCAATTTGTACTGACTTTGGTTTTATGAAACAAAGTTTAAATAAAAATATTACTTCATTGTAAGAATGATTAACGAAAGGGATTAACAAAAATTTTACTTCTAAAACATATATTTTATTGGAAAAAAACCGCAGACACTCGGTGAAAAAATAAACCAGTATATGGCCGTGGAAATCGAGACTACCATTAATTATCTATTAGGATACAATCTTGATAGTAGATTTTAATGGCGGATACCGTTCTTCTCATTTTGCTCATCTGTTCTACATTAAAAACCAATAGCGCACAAACTTTTAAATGCATTTTCAACCGAATAGAGGTTCTCAATCCGTTTGTATTTTTTTGTTTTTTTCCTCAGATTTTCCCAATCGTTTCATAAATGACGAAATATTTAAGAACAGATTTGTAAGATTATTATTTTTCATAGAGATTAGGCATCTTTAAGTAAGTTATAAAATGTTGGTGAAGGTGACGAGATCTATGCGGAATTGAGGCAACTTCTCGAATATTATAAGCATATTTATAAATAACTAGCTGTGCCCCGCGGTGTTACCCGCTCATCCCACGGGAACACTAAATTTATTCGGGATGAAAAGTATCCTATGTCCTTTCCCGGGTCTTAAACTATCTCCTTACCAAATTTCATCTCAGTCGGTTCAGCGGTTTAAGCGTGAAGAGGTAACAGACAGACAGACTGACAGACAGACAGACACACTTTCGCTTAGTATGGATTCGGTGTTTTTAACTCGTTCAGTTGTTATCAAAAAGAAATAAAATTTCCCCTCGTTGGAGTCGGTTATTTTTTGTGAAAAAGATTTTATAATATTTTACAAATTTTCTCTCCCACACGCCGAAAATAAATCTTATATAAATACTTTGGTTTGGTTCTAGGCGCCGCTCTACCTATGTAATGGGTGTCAAAATTTTGCCAAAGGAAAAAAAAAGAAGACGACTTTTGACAAGCATAACTAAAGAACCCCGAATGACAATATGGCTCTACGACTGTTTCATATGAAAGAACAGTAGAGAAATGCGACCTCTAGGGGAGAAAAACCGGAAAGCATCGCTTGCTCGGTCAATTTAGCGGCTTAAATCTAACAGTATTTAAAATACTCTGAGTAGTGTCAATGTTGGTATTTTTTCAACATAAAAACTTAATTAACACTTCTAAGTCTTTTAACATACTAAGATTTGATTTGAATTGCCGTTAATTAAATTTAAGTTAACCGATTGTAAACAAACACCTCAGTTTCGTCGTTCCGGACAGTGACCATAACAACTTCTATCAGCTTCCTATTTTATGTAGGTTGGTAGGTTATGTTATTAATTAAGTAAAGGGATATCCGCCACATTTCCGATACGTTGACCCATTTCTTATCTATAGGTACACCTTCGTTTAAGGTTTTTAAGAATTTAAATTTCGAACAGTCTTTGAATCAAAATCCATTTTTGTATGAAATAAAAAAATACGAGTTTAAGCGGGAAATCGATAGACTGTATATCGATATACTCTATAGAACTTTCGATGTATCGCTGGTAAATACAGATACTTTAAAGTAGTAAATTTAAAATGTATCTACCTATAAGCAATAATCATAACAATAACAAACACTTACCTTTCGCGGAAGCGCGCTGGGAGAGTCAACCAGTTCTTCCGGGCTTTATCCAGTTTCACATCCACTCCCTTTCGAAAGGGAATTCCGAAAACAGCGGCAAAATAAACACTAAACGTTCAAACTAGAACAGTCACAAACAAATTCAAAATCCGTCATCATCAATTCCCAAGTCCACTTTCAAAATAAAAAAATAAAACCATAAACAATCACGTTCGGGATTTGAAATTCGAATATGGAAATGGAACACTCGTCGCGCCGCGAGCGGCGTGTGTGCGGCAAAGAGGTTGGTTATCAACTGCACAGGTGAGCGAGAGGCTGTTTGAGGCCGCGTGAATGTAAAGGTTTTCATTCGAGCAACAGCCGGTTTCCTAGATGAGTCTGGGTACGCCAGACGGTGCATGTGAAGACGTCCACGAACGACTTGCCAGACGATGTGGTGGAGCATTGTGGGAAGGTTTTTTTAGGAGTGGTAACCGCGCCGTTTAAATAAAACGATTTAAAACTGATTATTTCATTTTTATTCCCGATGATTTGTAGTGTTTGGTCGCGAAGGTACCTAGGCTTTTTTTATTATTTATTACTTTTATACATCAGGGTAGGATATATACCTATAAAACTTACATACCTATAAGAAAGTTCCTAATACAACCTTATTCACAGTTTGTCTGTAGGTTCGTCTGCTTATTATAGATACTTTATAAAATTACGTTTACATGAAGTAGGCAAGTACTTGAACGCGATCGTTTAAATAGGTAGGGAATAAATAATCCAGCCCGTCTAGCACAACAATGTTTCGCGACAATGTCGCGCCACATAGCGCAACCCGTCACCCTCTCACACCACTGCACAGAAAGAGACTGGTAATTATCTCGCGCGAGAAATAGTCGCGTAATTAATTATGTCAGCACGGCTAGCATATATTGCCGCCACTTCACTTGTCGCGCGAGTCAGCATCTCCTGTCTTGTCTTGATCGCACGGTATTGAAAGGAAAGTGAGAGGTAGTATTTGTCGTGCGACAAAAAGTCGCTATGCTAGACATACTGTCACTTTCCTTGGACCTCTGTGTCGTAGGGGAGCGTGGGGGAATTGGAGCCTACTAAGGCAAAAGTTCAATATAAGGCAAATGTATGGGTATTTTTGGATCTTTTTAATAGAAACTAAATCCTTAGTTACTTGACTATCATTTAATTACAGCATCGCCGTTACATTATCAGGCATTTGGCGACAGATAAACGTTTTTCAAAAAAACAATCGCTCCCATTACCCGACTTTGCGGGAAATGAGAGCCTATAGATACCCATATGTGTAATGGGAGCTACTTAATTATTGAGTCAGCCTCAAAACATTAACTGTCAGCCTAAAATCTTATTTTCATATAAATATTAATATAAACGTATGCGTAAATTAATTAACTTTAAGGATCCAAACAATAATAGCCTAATAATGTAATAAGCTCTGATTACCCGACTACCACCATCATGAAATTTCATAAAATAATATTCCGAATCTAGATTGTAATGAAATGATATGAATAGATACTCAAAATTGATAACATTAGCTATTAATTAAAACAGGTTTCATTATAACAAACATATTACTTCAACTTAAGCTGGCCGTTGAAATATCGTATTTTTTATAAGCGCGAAGCAAAAAACCGATAAGCATCCGTAGTAACATAATGCGTGAAACTAGCGAGCTGAGCGAGCCAGGGGAACACGGCCGCACTGTGACGAAAACGCCCGAGCGGTAAATGAGTGAATATGACCTATAGTTTTGTCTCTAGTCGCACCGCTCCTATTACCCGCCGGTCCCCATTACCCCAGGTTCCCCTAAGTTATTATTCACAAAAGAATTTTACTTTTAACGCTGGACAACCGTCATTAAATGCCAGTTTTTTGCAGCCAACCCTATAGTCGTATTAGCTTCATTAACCCTTTGACCGCCAAAGACGGCAAATCACGTCATCGGGAATTCGTGCCACTGACGCCAACGACGCCTATTGACGTCAAAAATTTCAGTGGTCAAAAACATGCTAATTCAAACCACTATCTGTGTTTTTCAACCTCTGTTGATTTTGGAGCACTCTTTTTTTTTGGTTTGGCGTCCGTGGTACTGTGAATTGCTTTGCCGCTCGGCGCTCAAAGGGTTAAATATCAAATTAATTTATTAAACAAATTTTTGACGTAGACTATACCTACTTTATTACTTTACGTCACCCTATGCCGTAAGTGGGAGTTTCTGCCCGCTATGCGGCTACGCGGGGAGAAAATCTCACTTCCTAACCAAGGCAAGACGTAAAACTTTAGACAAACCACGGGCGGTAATTAGCAAAGCCCCAGATTGCACATTTATGGCAAACGTCAGGGAGGCTCATTAATATACGCGATATAATCCATTTAAATGGTTTTATTTAAGACAAACACCTGATATCTGGGACATTCGCTAATCACCGTCCTAGGTACGTAATGTGCTATAAACCCAGACGAAACAAGGAAAATAATCTATCAGCCACAGACGTCCACTGCTGAAGACCCCCCACAGCTCTGCATCCATTGACTCCCCGCTACCCTCACGAAGTCATCCATCCATCTACTCGGGGGCCATCCCACGCTGCACTTTCCTATACGTGGTCGCCACTCTAGGACTTTGCTGCCCCAACGGCCGTCGATTTTCCGGGTTACATGGCCTGTCCATTGCCACTTCAACCGTGCAATCCTGTAAGCTATGTCATTACCTAAGTCTATCGCGCAAAGAAACTCCGGGCATAGTCCTTTCCATTGCACGTTGCGTGACTCTTAGCCGCCTTATTAGTAAGGGTACTATGATAAGGAAGTGTAAGAACTATTATTTATTATAGCCTCCTGACACCAAGAATTTAACTGAAATTCCTTGCCACTATAGCCGAATGTACTTTACAAAGCATTAAACTGTTTCTGTTGCAAAGTCCGAGACCTTGGCTGTTGAAAAAAACATAAACTAAGGTGTTTCTCAAGTTTTCACTAAAACAAATGTTTTTTAATATTGTTTGATAAAGATATTGAACATATTTCTGTTTAGGTATTTTTTGTCTTTCATAAAGGACTTTAGGTCATTCAAGCATATGTAGGTTACGTGAATAAATTAAACAAATTATTTAAAATTTTAATGAAATTTAATGTAATGTTACACATTGAGTAATAAACATAATCATATTTTTTATTTTTTTAAATATAATCATAAAAAGTAAAAAAATTACCCAATCAACACTTACGTTTTATAATGTTTTTCATAAAAAAACACCTTTGAGTGCCTTTGATAAACTCAAAAAAACTTAATATCTCTAAGTAGGTATCTAACTGAGATCTTTATTTGCGAACAGGATCAATATGATTGCAAGTGCTTAATATATTTCTAAGTAGCATTTCGCTTTAAATTATGATTGTAATTAAATCTTAATATCTTTAACTAACATCAAAACAACTTAATTCTACATTGAGAGATCATTATTTTCAAATAGGAACAAAATTAAGGCAAATTGCCTTTAATTAATATATGAAAATTAAAGCCACAAGAAAATTGAATCATGTCTGATTCAATATTCTGGGAACCTTCTCGGTTTTAATACAATAAAACTTAAGCAACCTTTGGTAAATTGTTATCATCACTGTCGTAGCTATCGCTCGACTCGCTCGAGTCTTCGTCAGCGGAAGATTGAGATTCACTTATGAAAGCGTGGGTTTCCTCAATAGTCTTCATCGCCACTGGAGTCTTCAAATTCGGAATTATTTAGTAATGCTGCAATATCACGGTCTCGTAACGCTGAAAATAAAACATGCACTACTTTAAGTATAAGTGCCGAAAGTGATTTACATAAGATCAATTTCACATACACTACGAACGACAGGTCTTATACAGGACAGTCTTTTCTTTGTATAGGTTTAATATCGATACCTTTGGGTTCAATTGGCGTAAAGGACATTTTGGCGAAAATGAGTTATATATATAGTTTTGTTCAGAATTTCAAGCTCTATCGTTCTGTGTAGTTAAAATTTCGATAGCTTTAAAAAAAATGCCTTTACGACCCAGTTTTTATTCATCATGTTCGCAAATCTAGCTCAGGTTAAAGGACGTAAGTGTCCAGTTATAAATTACGAATTAAAAGGTGTATCGTAAAGTAAACCGGTAAATATTAATACTGTCGTAGATGGCGTATTTTTTTCTTGGTAACCTTTAAGCCCTTAATTTCTCACGATTACTTTCCATTAGCGCATAGTCGAAATGGGCGTTAAGGACATGTTTTCTTTTACTTGTCCTTTACGACCTGCATTCAAATTATGATACTCGAATTTGATAAACCGAATAAGGTTGTAAAGGGCATGTATTATTTTAGTTGTCCTTTACGACCTCCTTAAAAATGATTACACCATTTTTTGATAGAATTAAGTAGGTTGTAAAGGACATGTATTCCTTTACATGTCCCTTACGACCTACCTTCGAATTATTATACTTGTTTACATACCGTAATTTGATAAACCGAACACGGCTGTAAAGGGCAAGTAGTCTTTTAATTGTCCTTTAAAACCTGCCTTAAATCTAATTATAGCACAGTTTTTTAAAAAGAGCTGGGTCGTATAGGGCTAGCCTTTATATTTGGCATTTACTGCCACAAATGTGTGTATAAATTCTGAAAAAAAAAGCAATTGACGTAATCGTAAAGGTCTAAAATATAAAATAAATAGTTTTCTTGGTCCTTTATAACTACAAAAAGTTGTTCGATCAGAAAGTGGAAGATCAGAAATGGAAGTTATATGTCCTTTACAACTGGTAAAAATGCTATCAATGTCATTTACACCCGTGACTTTTTGGGGTATTTGGAAATGATGGGGTTGTAAATGACGGTCTCAGATGACTTTAGTCTAATTTCGGGGCGTAAAGTTAATAGCTATGTAATAAAAATGGACGGTTTTCAACTTAATTTACCTTAAAGAGACTTGAAAAATGTATTATAAAGATAATGAATTCAGCTAGGCATGTCCAGATTATATTTAAAATGAATATTTTTTGGAAAACGCAATAATAACTATGAAAAAACTAACTATTTTGTAATCAGATTTGAAATAAAATAAAAATATTTATTGTTTATAAACTGACTAGATTGCGGGAACAAGGAGGGAAATAATGTCATACTTTAGTGTTCTACTCTCTTCCAATAGCACTAAATAATAGTAATGGAAGTGACAGAGTGGCTAATGGTTATCGACATTAGGATGTCAAACATTATTAGGACGAGTACGTAGTGAGTAAAATACTGTAAATGTAAACAATAAGTATAATAGCATGAAAAATAATACAGTCTTGCGTACATAATGACAGTTACATTAAAAAGTCTTACTACTAGGTCTTATTTTAATTAGTAATATTTGTACCTCATGAGAAAAGTCACGGTACAAGTATTATTTATTTAGTTTCACGTAACTTGTACCATTTTCCACTATACATTTCCATTAGGGTTTATTGCCCAAATTTAAAACAAAAAACTTAATGGTTTCAACGATTGTTGAATATAGAAATATAAAAACTTAACAGATCTTAATGGACGTATTATTTATTTATAAATTCGTAACAATATGTTTTAAACACTTTATAAACCTTACGCTGTTTTTTACCCTGCAATCCCTTCATTCACGATTAACTACAATAAAATGTTAGAGACCAATCGAAATATTAAATTATAAATACTTATATATCAGGGACTGGAACCGGTAACCGGAATTCATACAAATATATTTGTATGAATTCCCGGTATCGGATAAAAGCTTTCCTTTGTTTTTCGTTTATTATTTTATATTTAATCGGACAATATAAACATACGTATTCGTCATTTAATACATGATTGAGTCCCGTATAAAGAGCATAAAATATTGGGTTATTGCTGCAAATACCGGTTCCGGTCCCTGCTATATATAGGTACTCGTACCTAATAGAAACAGTTTAAACTTATTATTGCTCTTCTACTCACTCTCGATCTCATCTTCTTCGTCAGTTTCTGGAAGTTTATCTTTTATTTTTGATTGGAACGGTAACGTTGCGTATTCAAGATGAAAACGCCGTGGTATAGTAGCCTGGTCGCAAAGCTTTTTCAGGTCTCTATACTTTGCTTCTGAAATTGGCAATCGTTCAGTGTATAAAGTTTTTGGTCTCATTACACCCACATCAGACACTGTTTTTACTGCTTTTTTTCCTTTTCCCTTCCCTTTTGATCTCACTTTAACCGGGCCAGAATCAAATAGTATTACAGGGTGTACTACTGCACCAACTGCTATAGAATATTTAATTTCCATTAACATTCTTGTGTTTTTTTCGGAATGTCGCTACTCGCACTGCACGCATTTGAATTTGACTCAAAACTTTGGTCGTGAATGTTTTGTTAGTAACCTTACTCGTGTTGATGACCTCATCAAACACGCATTGACTTTGCTACTATACCACGGCGTTTTCATCCTGAATACGCAACGTTACCGTTCCAATCAAAAATAAAAGATAAACTTCCAGAAACTGACGAAGAAGATGAGATCGAGAGTGAGTAGAAGAGCAATAATAAGTTTAAACTGTTTCTATTAGGTACCTATATATAGCAGGGACCAGAACCGGTATTTGCAGCAATAACCCAATATTTTATGCTCTTTATACGGGACTCAATCATGTATTAAATGACGAATACGTATGTTTATATTGTCCGATTAAATATAAAATAATAAACGAAAAACAAAGGAAAGCTTTTATCCGATACCGGGAATTCATACAAATATATTTGTATGAATTCCGGTTACCGGTTCCAGTCCCTGATATAATATAAGTATTTATAATTTATTATTTCGATTGGTCTCTAACATTTTATTGTAGTTAATCGTGAATGAAAGGATTGCAGGGTAAAAAACAGCGTAAGGTTTATAAAGTGTTTGAAACATATTGCTACGAATTTATAAATAAATAATACGTCCATTAAGATCTGTTAAGTTTTTATATTTCTATATTCAACAATCGTTGAAACCATTAAGTTTTTTGTTTTAAATTTGGGCAATAAACCCTAATGGAAATGTATAGTGGAAAATGGTACAAGTTGCGTGAAACTAAATAAATAATACTTGTACCGTGACTTTCTCATGAGGTACAAATATTACTAATTAAAATAAGACCTAGTAGTAAGATTTTTAAATGTAACTGTCATTATGTACGCAAGACTGCATTATTTTTCATACTATTATAGTTATTGTTTACATTTACAGTATTTTACTCACTACGTACTCGTCCTAATAATGTTTGACATCCTAATGTCGATAATCATTAGCCACTCTGTCACTTCCATTACTATTATTTAGTGCTATTGGAAGAGAGTAGAACACTAGTATGACATTATTTCCCTCCTTGTACCCGCAATCTAGTCAGTTTATAAACAATTAATATTTTTTTTTATTTCAAATCTGATTTCAAAATAGTTAGTTTTTTCATAGTTATTATTGCGTTTTCCAAAAAATATTCATTTTAAATATAATCTGGACATGCCTAGCTGAATTCATTATCTTTATAATACATTTTTCAAGTCTCTTTAAGGTAAATTAAGTTTAAAACTGTCCATTTTTATTACATAGCTATTAACTTTACGCCCCGACATTAGACTAAAGTCATCTGAGACCGCCATTTACAACCCCATCATTTCCAAATACCCCAAAAAGTCACGGGTGTAAATGACATTGATAGCATTTTTACCAGTTGTAAAGGACATCTAACTTCCATAATTCATTGTTTACAGGAATAACTGTCATAAAAGGTTAAAGATATAGACAATTCAAATATATTTCATATACATGTCAAAAATATAGGTCGAGAAACAAAAAAAGTATAGCCATTTTTTGTAAAATAAAACAGTTTTTTGCTTCTCCTCAAAACCAGCGTTTTGTCCTTTACCCCAATTGAACCCAAAGGTATCGATATTTTTACGACGTTTTATTTACTTTACTGTACTTCATTTTTACACAAAAGTATGTGATTTTGAAAGAATGTTTACTAATTTGCAATTCTATAAAAAACCTACGTTAAAACGAGCGAATTTAACAAAAAAAATATTTTAAGTTTTACTTACTGCGTCGACCACGTGCCGCCATAGCTGTAGACTCCTGAGTACGTGTCGCAAAGAATGACGGCGACTAGGTAGGATATCTCTATCGAACTTCAAGGACAAACTATTGCCATTACTTAAATTTCATTGGCTCTGAGCAATCACGTGTTCAATATCTTTTTCGCGGGAATAAACGAACACTCGGGAATTGAGGCTACCTGTAGGTCGGTCGTCCATTATCGACATAAGGAGTTAAAAAATATTCGGACTTTAGAGTACAGTTTATTTAGCACTTTGTAAAGGACGCGAGGTATCAGGAGGATAGGTTTTACGCGTATATTTGTAAGTATGTGGCATTCTAAACTGTGTGAACCAATAGTATACAATATATGAAATGACGCTTCGAAAAAGCTTATAATAAAAATAAGTAGGTACCTAGATACAGTTGTTAATTCACCTAACTTATCTATTGTATTTGAACTCTTAATGCATTGGTCTGTACTAATTTATAAAATATTTCGTATTTGGGGACTTCAACAAACATAAGTAGGTAACATACTGTACCTGCTTACAATATAGGTATTATATACTATACATATATCGATACCTTACAGCACAATCGTACAATTTTTTCGGAAGAATTAGGACGTTGGTGCACGACTCTATGTGGTTTAAATTTCATTGGCAAAATAATTGTAATTAGTACGAGTGTGAACTAAGGTATCGATATATCGATAATAATTGCAACTACTTTTTCCGAAAAGTTAGTACTTACGATTGTGCTCTAAGGTATCGATATAGGTACTAATCAAATCTAGTATACACTAAATATTTCCCTCTTTTTAGTTTGTTTATAGTTTCTAAGTGCGTGATCAGTCAGAATGCGGTTCGCATATTATATCTGTCTCGCTCGCTCTCACGCGATCCAGATAAGAACCTCTCGGTTCTCACCCAAACCCGAATAACAATCTGAGAGCTCGTAGACTAATCGGAGATTAAGATGCCAAGACTGCACGACCAGCCGGTCGGCGAGCGGTTGAGCGAGAGTTCCGAGCGCCACGGCCATATGAGTGAGTGAGACACAAGTACCTTCACCTCTGCCGCTGTCGCGCAGTCGTGGCATCTCCTTTATAATGGTAATATTTATCTCTATAGTGGCGTAAATACAGTTTTTTAAATAGATATATCGCCTGGTGACAACCATAACTCACAATTTTTTCTGTCACTGCTTTCCAAACCTCGTATCTAGTAAATAGCTTGACACTGAGATACGAGCTTTGTTTTAAGTAGGTATTTGTTACTTAGTGAGTATTGATTGTCAACAGACGATATTTTATCCTAATATCAGCGTAATATTTAGCCTAGTGGTCACATTACATGTACCTAGGATAAATCCCTTCAGACCCACCGTACCCCTGGCCATACCCCTGGGAGTACGGTGGGTCTTTTAAAGTTAAACGGTACCACTGACTACTAGTGACGTGATGTCGATGTCGATGTCATCTATAGCTGAAAGTAATAAAAACACTCAAGGTTACAGGTAGCTACTATATTTTTTGTTCTCAATTTGTTGAACATATATTTTAGCGTAATTAATAATAATATAAGCACCCTTCGGTGGAATTAAAACAAAACACACAAACTAGTGCTGAAAAATAACTAAATGAATATTTATACGTATAACCTACATAGGAACCTTCTGGAAGCCGGGTACACTACATAAATACGAAAAACTAAATTCCGATTATCGGAATCACAAATTTCATAATACCGATATAGTCCATTGAATAAAAAGTTCTAGAGTGCGTGAGTTAGTAACGTAAGATGTTTCTTCGGAAACATGTCAAGAGTCCCTAGGTAATAAACATACTAAAACCCCGGGACACTAGGAGGAGCCCCGGAGCGGGGGGAGGGGGGGAAAGGGTCCATTTTTTCATTTTTCGCTTAAATCTCAAAAACGGTACATGTTAGAGAAAAACTTTCAAGGAAAAGTTGAAAGGCCATAAAATTATCTACAAGTTGTACCTAAATATTTTTTTCCTATATCCTACCGTTTCTGAGTTACACGCAGTAAAAAATGATTTTGGCTCAAACAATTTCCCCATACTACATACCCATGTTTATCACATCAATCGATCAAAAAATATTTCTTTCTTCCAAAAAACTCAAATGTGCAACTTGTGACTGGTACTGATAGATTGCTCTTAATTAGGTCTATAATTGGTAAAGTAAACACATTCCTCCATGGAAGCCTTTAGGAGGAATCGATTGTCAAAATATTATATTAGGGTAGTTTGAGTTACTGAACTTGATCTTTTTATTTGTTCTTCCAAAAAAACTGAAAAGTGCCAATTGTGACCGGTACAGATAGATTGCTCATAATTAGGTCTATCATTGATAAAAATACCAGATTCCACCACGGAGGCGTTTACGGGGAATTGAATTTTATTAGGGTAGTTACGATACTTGAACTTTTTATTTTTTTTTCTTCCAAAAAGCTCAAAAGTGCAACTTGTGACCGGTACTGATAGATTGCTCTTAATTAGGTCAATCATTGGTAAAAAAAACACATTCCTCCATGGAAGCCTTTAGGAGGAATTGATTGTCAAAATATTATATTAGGGTAGTTACGCAACTTGACCTTTTTATTTTTTTTCTTCCAAAAAGCTCAAAAGTGCAACTTGTGACCGGTACTGATAGATTGCTCTTAATTAGGTCTATAATTGGTAAAAAAAACACATTCCTCCATGGAAGCCTTTAGGAGGAATCGATTGTCAAAATATTATATAAGGGTAGTTTTCGAATTTTTCACCTTTCATGGGATGTAGCTCGAAAACGGCTGCGAATAGAAAAAAAATATTTAGGTACAACTTGTAGATAATTTTATGGCCTTTCAACTTTTCCTTGAAAGTTTTTGTCTAACATGTACCGTTTTTGAGATTTAAGCGAAAAATGAATAAATGGACCCTTTCCCCCCCTCCCCCCACTCCGGGGCTCCTCCTAGTGTCCCGGGGTTTTAGTATGTTTATTACCTAGGGACTCTTGACATGTTTCCGAAGAAACATCTTACGTTACTAACTCACGCACTCTAGACCCCCCTTGGAGGGACTCATTCAATGGACTAATAATTATAATTCCGAATGTTTTAAAACTCCGAATATAAGTATTTCGATTTTTATAAATCCGAAATTTCAAAATGTCTAACCTTTACAATCACGGTTTTCAAAATTCCGAATTTCAATACACCGAACAATAAGAAGTCCGAATGAATAATAATCCAAAATATCAAATATACGAATTCCGATTATAAAAAAACCGATTTTCAAAACTCCGAATATCATTACACCGACCAATAATAAACCTGACTAATCAATTGCTGTTATTAATAACTATAAAATACAAACCTAAATATGTGAAAGTTTTTCGGGCTAACGGAGGCCTGCCTCAAGGTGAAATAGGTAATGTTAGGATTTAACCTAACCTACAGTTTTCGGAGTTCAGCAAATCTGTTGACGCTCCGCTCGCTTTGCTCGCTCCGCTACACGTGGTCACAATACAAACCTAACCTAACCTACAGTTTTCGGGGTACAGCCAATTCGATATTTGTCCAAATCCGGTTTTCTATTTTTTTTTAACGTAAAAAATCGGTTAAGTAAGAAATATTTTATTACGAATTTACCAATTCCGATTTTTAAAACTCCGAATTTCTTAATTCCTAAGAAATAAATTTCCGATTATTAAAAACACGAATGTCATTATCCCGAATATCAAATTTCCGAATAAGTAATGAAGTTTCGGAAAATTAATAATCGGAATATTGTTTTTCCGGCCAATGACACTTCGGGCTTTTCACTATCCCCGACGATATGTAGATAATCATGCGAGAGATATGCAGGTCACCACTAGTGACCTACACTCGGTGGTACCGTTTAAGTTTAAAAGACCCACCGTACCCCCAGGGGTATGGCCAGGGGTACGGTGGGTCTGAAGGGGGATAAATGCACCTGTAATCGACCATGTTCCAGAAGTTGGCCAGTTAATAGACACTTTTACTCGCAGACGGAGACAATGTGGTCAACTACTGGCTTTAGTAGGTCTATTACTGGTATTGGGTATATTGCATCATAAAGTTTTATGTATACTTGTTTTTATGTATACTGTTTTCCATATGGTGAACAATAATGAATAATAGTACTATAATTACAGTGAAAACCACCCATTTAATTAGTAAGTATGGTATAACAGACTAACACTGTTTATACTAGGGCTTGCGGTCGTGTCCGTGTTTCGTGTACCCGTAGCCGGATCTCCGTTGCCGAGTAAAGGTCTTCGCACATTATAACAACTCAACGGCGACTCGATTCTATGCCAAATATTGAAATTTAAGCCCTATATCATATTTACTAGGTTTAATTTCAAAAAATGATATTAGCAGTGGACGACGCGTCGTACAATATTTGGCATAGAATCGAGTCGCCGTTGAGTTGTTATAATGTGCGATGACCTTAACACGGCAACGGAGATCTGGACCGTCCGGTACGTGTAAATTAAGATACGTAGCTCCGTGTTACACGGAGATGCTTTTCTTCATCATCAGAAATTTAAGAGCTTAGCTCTTGTCGGTGGAGCAACTTCCATGTTTCTCTATCTTCAACTTTCGTTTTGATGTCCTGATACGACACGATGATGAATTTGATGCTTTTTTTAAGTGACTTAATTACAGGCGGATCCGATACGTCCGTGACGTTGTCGGTTTGACACAAGCTTTCATTCAATACCCGAGCGGAGCCGAGATCGGCCGATCCGTAGCCGAACGCAGACACGGATACGTATCCTTGACGTGTCCGTGTAGTACGGGATCTTAGTACCGCCGGTGCTAAGAACACGGAGCTACGGTTCCACGTATAACACGGATATCAGAAGCCCTAGCTTATACTACATTCTGTTTTACTGTTTATTTGGAGTTAAGTCCGAAATCAGTATCTAATTTTCATAATTTCAACAGTGACTTACAATCCATAACTTTGTATCGAGATATTTGCAGGATCATATCTCAGAAATCTTAAATATTTATACTCATACTCATACTCATTTATTCATAATGCACAAACACATTATATGTCAATATATTTATATATTTATAGAACATGGTTTTTGAAGTTGAAAATTCAGTGATAATGCTTTCGGCCGAACTAAACTTCATACTTCCGGTAGGCGCAGCGTGGGAAGGCCCCCAACAAGGTGGACCGACGACCTGGTTAGGATCCCGGGCAGAAATTGGAAGAGGGCGGCGCAAGATCCATTGTTGTGGAGAACTTTGGGGGAGGCCTTTGTCCAGCAGTGGACGTCTATCGGTTGATATGATGATGATGATGATAATTAAACTTCATATTTATATAGTGTACTCCTAAAATTCTTAAGATAAGTTCATATTACTGTAATAGTTATGTAAGTTTCTGAAAAAATGTCGAGTTTCTTTTGGCGTTTCTTCTCAACAGTGGTCTTCTCTTGTGAAATGCCAGTAGACTCAGACATGTAAAAGTGCCCTTGTGGCCTACTTGCAGAATAAAGTTCATTATTTCATTATTAATCCTAAGTTTCACTAATCACCAATCTATATGATAGTTTATTATCGACGGTGGTACCCGCCATGCTTCTTTGAGTCCTATAACGATTTTGTGTCTTTGTTCTGAAGAATCTGCGCTGGGTTCTGCATGTCGAGCTGACACTGTGCGATGTCACTCAGCGCTCCCTGGATTTTTTCTAACAGGATCTCACCTTGACGGACCGCCTGTGGATGGATGCATTCAAATTATAGTGTATGTTGTTTCTAATCTGCTTTTTGTTCTAACATATATACAAATGGGACTTTATACTACCAACCTATGAAAAGTCAAAATACCATTTAAAGCCGGTTACGATATCTGTGGTGTGGTGGAAAAAAATAATTTTGACATTGTATAAGTTGAATATCACACATTTCTGCTGTGCTAAGGTAAAAGGCGACCTTTTGCTATGGAGCTCCATACAAAAAGGTCGCCATTTACCTTAGCCTGGCAGATTTTGAATCGGTTTGCCATTTATCATCAGCAGCCCCGATTATTCATGGCCAATCGAACACTGATGAAACCTGCCGGTTTCATGATACGATGTAAAGCAATGATGACTGCAAATGTTACCCGATTTCCCACATGCATTAAATAAATCATTTCATTTCTACAATGTGAGTAAACCCATTTTGTATGTCTGACACTCATGGGAGTTTTTAATGCTTTTAGTATTTTTATGTGGTTTTGCTCCAAGGACCCGGCATCTCAAGCTTTGTGGTGCATTAAACCTTTAGTAGCTTAGTCACTGAATAGATAACTGACCCAGGCATAAATCAGTCCTATTTAGTGTTAAATGATGTCGCAGCACCATCTTTCCATGAACTTGATTTGCCATAAATTTATGAAACATTATTATGTTAATGAACATTAAATAAACCAAGTAAATAACCATACAAAGCTAAGAACCATTTTGACAGGCAAGACTTGATTAAAAACAACCACATTCAAATTGGACCACCCGTTAGGTAGCTATGATGCCTACTCACTTCTTTCACCATTAATAAGCAAATAACAAATGTGCAACAACTATTTGTGGGATCCTATAATTGGCTCTATGATTCTATTTAGTGTATTATCTGTTGGTTCTCCTAAATAAAGAAATAAGATCCAACGAAATTGGTAAGTAATATCGTTGCTTAAAAACAATTTGACAAACCTCCTCAAGCCTCTCAGCAGCTTCCTTATTCTCGGCCTCCAGCCGCCTCAGACTCTGCACCTGCAGCTCTGTGGAGCTGTCCTCGCTCGGCAGCGACTCGATCAGCGTGTCAATATCTTTAGCACAACGCGATATCAGCGTCGCAAACAACAACGCATAATCCTCCTGACTCTGTTGTTGTTGCGGCGTTTGCGATCCGCTGCGGTCGAATCCGGGGAATTTGCTAGGCGTGGAGAACTGTTGAAGTATGCCGATGCTGTTGCAAAAGTGCTCAGCTTGCTAAAACAAAAGCATTCGTCAAAAATAGATCGAAAATGTAGACGCAAGCGCTGCAGTTAACGATTACGATATTGACCTGGTTTATTGTGTCTTGTAATTGAGTGAGACGGTCGGCCATAGCTGATTTTAGCAGATATTTATGGAAAAGGAAATTTTCAACACGAAACTTGGAGAAAATGCTGAGAAAGCTATTAAAAACTTTAGAAACTAGAAATCGTACGAGAGGGTAATAGGGCTCTTGACACTGACAGTCTGACACTATAATTAATATGATACGTCAATTTTTTTTTTATCCACCACTCCACAGATACCGTAACTGGCTTTTCCTTAGAGTAATGATTCCGTAGGTTGGTAGTGTAAAGTAATCTCGTTGCTTGAAACCACTTTGAAATCGTGAAACTGTCCAACATTGCCCTTGCGGGTTATTTTTCCCGCTGTGCTACATAAAGTATGAATTCGGTTAAAATATAATATTCATGCAATTAATAATCTTTTAGCAAGTTTTTATTTTGTGTCGGCTTAAGCGTCAGCAAGCATAACGATCTGCAAGATCAAAGTTGGACGGTTTCACGGTAATGAGTACAGTGTGACCAAAAAGAGTAGAAATTAAAAAGTGGCAATACTGTAGTGTCCTCCCTTTCTAATCAATATAAGCAAACGGGGACGACACTACAGTATTGCCACTTTTTAATTTCTACTCTTTTTGGTCAGACTGTATTGCTATTTTCCCATAGGTATTTGCCTATAGAAAAGTTTCTGATTTCCGAGTAATTCCTTTGGAACATTTGGAACTAGATTTTCTTAATAATTTATATCCATCATTATTACGGCATATAAATTCTTTAATATACCGTAATAAGACTATTAAAACATATAAATTATTTTCGTAAAAAGCTTGTCTGACGAAGTAAGTAGGTACATTTTCAAATCTATCAAAATGTTAAATGACTAAAAGGCCTAAGATGCTTGCCTAGAAGATGCCTATTCAATCTCGACTTGAAGAGATCAGTAAGGAAAGGAATGAAACAACATAATAATAGGTACACATTATTTTTATTTGAGTAAGCAGTACAATTTCGTCGTGATAATAATAGGATGTAGAAGGAAAAATATCACAATCTTTGACTGTCATTGACTGATGAGTTGGTAAAAAAATTCATAGGTTAAACATAAAGTTTAGTTACTAAGCGATCGGGTATTATGTGTAAATTTGTATAAATAAATTAGGAATATACTACATAATTAACATTGAAAATTATATCAATATAAAATAATAACTAATAAGGCTTAAAATTATTTAACAGTACCTAAGTATTGCTTGCCGAACATTAATATTAATTAAAAATAATATCCGGTTAGAAGGACTAGTGAAATTTAAGGATAAAAATGGTATCAGTTCTTTAAATATTTAAATAAGTTATGTTGACTGAAGAGATTTTTATCTCTGCTTAAACATCTATACCTCCATTTTTGGTGCGCTTTTCTGCACTGACAGAACTGAATTGGTGATTCTGCCTAATCTGATATAAACTACCTATAATGACTATAATGCAACAACATCGGTAAATATTTTTATAAATATTGACATAAAAATGGGGTATTTAGACATTAAACAGAATCGATAAAAAAAATCGATTAAAATCATCGGTAAATATTGTGCAATTTGCAGCAACATTTGTATATTCATATAATAAACCACTACAGAACGTTATCCTCAAGGGTAGCTTGAAAATTGTATTGTATTGGTTGCTTATGTAAACGCAACCAACAGACACGTGCGGCTGGCTATGAACGCGAGCTAATTTTAAGGAACAAAAGCAGAAGGCGCAACAGAGCTAGAGGTGTCCATTAACATACTTATTTAGAGTTTTCCTACCGCAAATTGCATAATATCAATATTTATCTATGTTATTTAATAAATGAGTGTTAATAATGATCTACATTATAATTATTATGAACTATGAACAGCGAGTGATATGTTCTAAAATTCTAGTGATAGTGACAGCATGATAAAAATATGTTGCAAGTTATATTCTTATGCTATTCAGATTTTTCAGAAATCCACAAATCGCGTGTGGACGCCGCCTTTATACTTTCATCTAGAAAATAAATTTCATTTTGGAGTCCCGGAAAATTTTAATGGAATTTTATAAAAGGGCGGATTTCCCAGGACTGCCGTACTAACATTTCATTTGTCTTGGTGGTTTGTAATAAAACCTACAAGCTGATAGTACAAGATATTGAGACTTATAAACTCGACGTTACAGGCGTTGCCAGCTGGTAATTTATAGATTTCTGAATACCTTCATTCTAATTAACAAATATTATAATGTGGCATAAACTTAACATAATGTATATTATTTATAATATAAGTATTAAATGACTAGAATATTGGGCCAAATCAAATAATGCATTGTCTTCTTCAAAATGCTTATTAAAACATGCTTTTTGAATCATTGATTGTTATATATACTACACATTTAGCATTAAGTATTATAAACTTAGTATTTTTTATTTAAATCATACAATGTTTAACCCTTTGACCGCCAAAGACGGCAAATCACGTCATCAGAAATTCGTGCCACTGACGCCAACGACGCCTATTGACGTCAAAAAATTCAATGGTCAAAAACATGCTAATTCAAACCACTATCCTGTGTTTTTCAATCTCTGTTGATTTTGGAGCACTTTTTTTTGGCGTCAGTGGCACGGTGAATTGCTTTGCCGCTTGGCGCTCAAAGGGTTAAGTGTACATTAACAATTAATACTCAATATTATAGGCCTCATCAGACAGCATTGCGCTTGTGATAACATTCATTTCAGCAGAGAAACATTTGTCTCAGGCACAATACTATTTCACGAGGACCATAGTAACAAGCAATAACAATCCAGGATCCAAAATATAGACAGAAACAGAATGCAGCAAAGGGTTGCTAGGCACATAAGGTCCGCATTGTCAGTTTGGCAGTATTTGCTTAACAACGGAGGCGACCGAAGCTATTACTATACTTTTGATACAAAGATCAAAGACGACGCGGTTGGCTCAGTTTGCAAGCACTTGCCTACTGAGCCGGCGGTCCTGGGTTCGAATCCCGGCCAGGGCAAATATTTGTGTGATGAACTCGAATATTTGTGCTGGGGTCATGGATGTTATCTATATATGTAGGTATTTATATATTATGTATATCGTCGTCTAGTACGCATAGTACAGTCGAGTTCATCTACACACTTACGAGAACATAAATATCTGAACACGATTTTATGCTCCTGATCCGGACTATAGGGTCGTGTTCAGATATTTTTGTTCGTTTTTTTTTTTTTTTTTTTTTTATGTCATAGGGGGCAAACGAGCAAACGTATCGCCTGATGGAAAGCGATTACCGTCGCACATAAACACCTGCAACACCAGAGGAGTCACAAGTGCTTGCCTACCCGGAGGACGAAGATAGAATGCCTCTATGCTAGTAATTTCACCGGCTATCTTACCCCCACACCGGAACACAACAATGCGGACATTGCTGTTTGGCGGTGGGTTAGCAGGCAAAGACGGTAGTAACAATCCGGACGGACCCTGCACGAGGCCCTACTACTCCAGCAAAGTAAGTGTGTAGATGTAAATGAACTCGACTGTACAAGCTTTGCTTAGTTTGGAACCAGGTCGATTTGTGCAAGATTGTCCCTTAATATGCGTAACCTGGCGGAAGAGACCAGGAGTCAAACCCGGTACCTCTGGATTACCGGTCCAGAGTGTTAACCTTTCGAATTATTTCCTTATGCTTTGTGTGTTGATCTCTGTAGGTATTAGAAAGGCTTTACACCATAATCCAGAGGTTCGATTTGCGGTCTCTTTTACGGTCTTTGCTTGTTGTTAACTTGTTACTTTAACTGTAAATATGTTTATTTTCTTTATATTTATTTAATGAATAATAAATAAATAAATATCGGACAACCTCACACAAATTGATCTAGTCCCAAATTAAGCTTAAGAAGGCCTGTGTTATGGGTACTAGACGACGATATTCGTACTTATATAGATACGAGATTAGAGTTCATCACACAAATATTTGCCCTGGCCGGGATTCGAAGTCGGGACCGCCGGCTCAGTAGGCAGGTGTCTACAAACTGCGCCAAACGCGTCGTCAAAAATTATTTTAAATAAAAAACTGTTAAATAAAACTTGTTATTTACAGTATAGTCGAGTCCACCGCCCGGCTATGCCGATTAATACAGGCTTATATGTATAGCAACCATGAGCAGCTCGACTTGCTCATACTTAGAATTCATAACATATTGGCCCAAAGATCTACAAAATTAAAGCTACAAAGAACACAGCAAGTGACTACAACGGGCAACACACATGGCACAACTCAAGTTCCAATGGACTTAATTAACAGTCTTTTAGGTTAGGGTGAAATGACTTTTATGCATCAAATAATTTACTAAGCTATTCATATGAAATATTGCTTCAACTTTCAAATTGCTGCCTTAGTAACAATTTCGATGGCTTCTTTTCCTCAGTAGTTCTTATAAATGTTGTGTCATGTATTGTAAATTAAAGAGTATTTATATTTAATTCAATATGATAACGAAGGGTGACAGGTAGACCTACCTATCTATAGTGACATGAAGCAAAAACAATCACAGCAATCCAATTACTAAAGTATTAATAAAATTAGCAGTATACGATAGATGAGGGCTCATACATGATAGGTACATATGGAATTTGAGATTCAAAAATATAATATTTATTTTGCTAAAACTCCTAGTTTACTCCTCAACTCTGAATCTGCAGGCAAAGCCACTGCCCATTTGCGTAAACCTACTAGGATAACTGAACTGAGAACTAAAACTGCCCCCATGACAGATGCTTTGCTCGGCATTTCATTGAAAAACATAATTTGCCAAAGGAATGCGAATACTATGTCCGCAGAACGAGCTATAGCGACCGGTCCAGCTTGTTCCATTTGCAAAGACATTGTTAGTAAAATTTGGCCCAAATAACTGAATAGGGCAAGACACACAACGAGGAACCTCTCAGTGCCACAGTTTGGCATACATAATACACCGACAATCAGTGAATAAAATAATGTTTGCAAAATGGCATACATCCCAAAATTTGTCATGATTACTGAGAAATGCAGACCTTTTAGTATTCTGAGCAACACATAAGCATTTGCGCCAAATATAGTGGAAGCAAAGGCAGCTACCGCACCCCTCACTGTATTGTAATGGTTCTGATGGGTCTCAGCATCTCCTCCAAATATGAATGGGGGATTTGTTATCAAAATAACACCCAGTAAAGTCAAAACAATGGATACTATGTTCCAAATACCACAAGGTTCTTTAAGCATCACGCAAGCGAATATCGAAACAAAGACCGGTACTGAGAATACAATAACCGAGGCGTCTGCCAAGGGCATGTGTCGGAAGGCGTAAAAACTAGATAATAAACCGATAGTGCCCATTAGTGACCGCAAACCGAGCAACAGCCGCTTTCCTTTAGGGAATACTGGTTGGTTTGTATATATTACTATTGGTATTGTAGGTAGTAGTATTCCTATAAAACGGCACATGGCCAGTTGCACTGGGTCTACGTTTACGAGGCTCTTCACAATGACGGAGCATAGCGAGAAAAATAAAGAGGATAGCGTGGCTAGTATTAATCCGAAGAACGGGCAGCGTTTGATGAGCGGTCGCTTGTTTTCCAATAGATTCGGTATGCTTTCGTCGCCGCTGCCCGCCGAGAGGTCCACTAAATGCTGTAGCTCCAAGTGTTCCGGCATCTTTCTTCGAACGAGGCCTGAAACCGCAGCCCCATGTTATACCACCACCACCCCATAATGATTTTAACAACACCAAACTAATTTGTTACTCACCCATGCAGTTTGCCTTTAATGCGGGGTTATCAACGTTTTAAAAACAATTATCCATGCCGTAAAGTCTTCGGCGTTCATAATAAATAAACAATGTTGTGTGTAATATTCATGAATTCGACACGAATAAGCTTTTTGATTTCGCCCTGAAATTTCTTATTCTGAACTGAAAATAAAAATGTCAGTAATGACAGTATCTGTCAATTTAGCTGCGTTCAGAAGCGTGCTTACCTTATATTTAGAAATCTGGTTCTGGTTCTACGAGTGGTTCAAGGATTAACATGACGTTTACGGACAAATAGATATAATTAAAAACTACTATTGCTTTATCTGTGGACTCGCGCCAAAATTTCAAGACTTGACGTTTACTCTATTATCATGTTTGTTTAATTAAACGTAAAAAGCCGTGCTAATGATGATTATTACATGTAATGAATAGAATGAACACTCAGAAATTCAACATTCCTTCTACCGCTGAATGTGTGTTAAAACAAATTGAAACTCGTGTCGGTCAATTAGATGTAAAGCAATGTAAGTTTTACTTTGAAGGTTACTTTTAACACAATACTAATTTTATTTCATATTTTATTACGATTTTTTTCTCAGTTTCAGACAACGATTTGCTGGTTTTACACTCTGTGTATGGTGTAGTTTTACAAAGAGCATTGGACATCTTAGAGAAGTACCCAATTCTCGTATCATACACTACTGCAGACAAACTCCGTAGTTTGATCGAAATCAACGGCGACAACGACCGAGTTTACAGAGTATTTCCACGTTTAAACTTCTGTCCGTGCCGGTCGTTTAAACACCAAGTTTTGGAAAAGAAAGTTCAAGTTACTTGCAAACATGTTTTGGCGGCTAGAATAGCCGTTATACTTGGTAAAACAGTGCCGCACGAAATCACCGCTGAGCAGTATTTAATGTTGTTGCAGTCCTTGTTTGATCTCGAAGACGCGCAAGATGGATGAAGATATCTCTGAGTACTACTTCACAGCATCCATGGACTCGGGGAAGACACTTTGTAGTTTACTGAAAGCTATTCAGTTTCAAGAGGTTTGTGTTGCACTTGTTTACATGAAGTGTATAAACTGCAGTGCAATATGTTTATATTATATTCTTCAGGAAGTATCTATAACCTCCTCAATACCCTATTTTTGTGTTCTGAATTTGGAACATTCTGTTATTCAATAAAAGTTCAAATCTAAATCTGAATTTGTACATCATTATGTATGTGGGGTCCTAGGAAGTTATGTATCGGACGGGAATTGGCAGTTAGTTGAGAGAAAGAAGTGGAAACAACGTTTTATAGGTAAACAAGGTACGGCCAATACGACTGTACAAGATAAATTTAAGGCTGCGGACTTAAAAATACCATTATTTGTTAATAACGTTGATAAGGAGGCCACGTTGGAGGATGTGAGGAGATATATATGGGAAAAAACAAATACTACTGTGACCTTGGAAACCATACAAATGAAAAGGGATAAAGGTTACATGGCGTTAAAGATTTACGTGCCCAGACATAAGTTGCATATCTTTATGAACTGCAGTAATTGGCCTGACGGTATATCTTTTAGGAGATTTGTTAATTTTGTTAACAAAAAGAGAGACAGAGCGATTAACAACTAAAAGTGAATATGAATAAGGATCTAAATATAACGAACACAACATTTACATTTGCTAGTTTTAATTGTAAGTCTCTAGTGCGATCTACTGAGGGTATCAGGGATCTGTGCAAAACCTGCGATGTAATTGCGCTGCAAGAACTGTGGATCCTGGAGGAGGACGTTCCACTCTTAGGCAACATAGACAAGGAGTTTGGATACACTGGAAAGTCTGCAGTGGACTCTTCGGTGGGTGTGCTTCGTGGAAGACTTTTTGGAGGTGTAGGGATAATTTGGAGAAAATCTGCTTTCCCATCCGTATCAGTGGTGCAGTGCAATAGTGTGCGTCTAACGGCTATAAAAATAACAGTGCAGAACCGTTCCCTGCTTCTATTCTCAGTGTATATGCCAACCAACTCAGCGGACAATCTGTCGGAGTTCACCGACTGTCTAAGTGAAATATGCGCAATTATAAATACTACGGAGGTGGAGTCTGTTTACATATTAGGAGACCTAAACGCGCACCCAGGCGAACTGTTTTGCACGGAGCTCCTAAACTTTTGTTCTGAGCAAAAGTGGCGCTGTGCGGATATAGAATACTTAGGAGCGTTGTCAGGCGCATATACTTTTGTTAGCGAGGCGCATCAAAATTGTAGGCGTTGGCTAGACCATTGTGTGGTAACCGAATCAGCATGGCAAGGTATTGTTGACATCAGTGTATTGTATGACGTGTTTTGGTCGGACCATTTCCCCCTAGTAATTAAGTGTAACCTCGGGTTGATTAAATCAAAAGTTGAAATAGCTTGTAACGGTACTAATAAAATAAGATGGGGAGAAAGGGATGCCGATCAAATTGTATTTTATAAGAATGTATGTGACAAGCAGTTGAGCGATATACATTGTCCGTTAAAACTCTCAAAGTGTGCTAACTGTCACTGCTGTGAGATGAGTCATCGGCATTGCATAGATCAGCTATACAATGATATAATTAAAATATTAGCTAATGCGTCCTCGGCTAGTTTTGCCAATAGCGGTAAGAGAAAGGACTATGTAGCGGGTTGGAATAAGTATGTGAGAGACGCACATAGGGAGGCGAGGCTTGGGTTTCATGAGTGGATGCAGTTTGGAAAACCTTCAAACGGACCAATATACTCCCATATGTGTGAAACTCGAAAATTGTTTAAAGCTAAGCTCAAATGGTGCCAAAACAATCAACAGCAAATTAAAATGGACATACTTGCATCGCACCATTCGGGTAAAAACTTTAAACAATTTTGGAAAGAAACAAATCGTCTGAACCCCAGGCCGAGTGTTCCTGTGAGTGTCGATGGGCTAAGTTCACCCGTTGACATTGCAAATGTATTTAAGGACCTTTTTAGAGTGGAGTCGCCATTAGGTAGGTCTATAAATCAGCCCAAGGCTGAGCCCGTCATGTCGACGGTGCAGTTTACAGAACACGATTTACAGGTGGCAATTAAAAAGATGAAAAGAGGTAAATCGCCGGGTCATGACGGGCTTAGCATTGAGCACCTGCAAAATGCTGGCGGGCATCTACCACGGGTACTCACAATACTATTTAATTTATGTATAAATCATTCGTATTTACCATCAGACATGATGAGGACAATTGTGGTACCCGTCATTAAAAATAAAACAGGTGATGTTTCAGACGCCAAAAATTATAGACCGATATCATTGGCGACCATCGTGGCGAAAGTGCTGGACAGCTTGCTGGATAGACACTTAGCTAAACATATTGAGCTTAATGACGCGCAGTTTGGGTTTAGGCCTGGACTTTCCACTGAGTCGGCTATTATGTGTCTGAAAAGTACTGTCCAGTACTACACTAGCAGGGATACACCAGTGAACGCCTGCTTCCTAGACTTATCGAAGGCCTTTGACCTGGTCTCGTATGACATACTGTGGCAAAAGTTGTCAAACGAGACCAGTGTGCCTGAGGAGTTGATCGAGATCCTTAAATTTTGGTACGGAAATCAGGTAAACTCTGTCAGGTGGGCAGGTGTTCACTCGGATGAATACCAACTAGAGTGTGGAGTACGGCAGGGCGGCCTGACCTCCCCCAGGTTATTTAACCTCTATGTGAACCAGCTGATGGATGAGCTCAACAATGCATATGTCGGGTGCTCCGTAGATGGTAAATCCATGAATAACATTAGCTATGCGGACGACATGGTGTTGTTGAGTCCATCCATGAGTGCACTGCAGGAGTTATTGGGTATTTGTGAGAGGTACTCGGTGAGACATGGGCTAAGGTACAATGGGAAAAAGAGCGAGGTACTTGTGTTCAAAGCAAGGAAAAAATCCTATAAGACAATACCTGTGGCCTTGGGCGGAGAACTGCTCAAGGTCACTAAAGCTTTCAAGTACCTTGGACACTGGGTCACTGAGGACCTCAGGGATGACCTCGACATCGAGAGGGAGCGCAGAGCGTTGGCTGTGCGTGGAAATATGCTGGCTCGCAGGTTCGCTAGGTGTAACAAGGACGTGAAAAAGACGCTTTTTAAGGCGTTTTGTCAGTCCTTTTATACCTGCAGCCTGTGGACCAGCTATACTCAGCGAGCATATAACGCTCTACGGATACAGTACAACAACGTTTTCAGGATGCTAATGGGACTGCCACGTCACTGTAGTGCGTCCGGGATGTTTGCGGAGGCGCACACGGACGATTTTTACGCGATTATACGCAACAGATCGGCGTCGCTCATGCGGAGAATGACTGACAGTGGCAATGGCATCCTGAGAACGTTGGCTGGTAAGCTAGATGCACCATTGCTAAAGCATTGGAACAGCCTACATGTGGCAGCAACAGATGTCGAGAAATGGTGCATATAGTTCATTATTTATTATGTCAATATTTCATTGTGTGTGTACTAACCTTATGTTAAGCTGTATTTACTAAAAATATATGGATCTTTTTCCGAAATAAATAATTTGAATTGAATTGAATTGTATGTAGGGCTTCTTAACACATTCACTACCAGCAACGCATACATAAATGTTCACCATCATAAAAGTTGGTCTTTCGATGTCTCTTCTCAACAGCGGTCTCATCTTGTGAAATGTTGGTAGACTTAGACATGTAATAGTGCCCTTTTGGCCTACTATCAGGATATTCTCATCTAACCTTGCAGCAGACCCCCTAATCTGCCCCCCAATTGAGCAAGTGTTGACGTCTGTGACAATATTAAATTTCAATGCACCTATTTTGTGAGGCGTTGATGGCCCTAAGTGTTGCCAAACCGACTCTGTTCATGATTTCTGGGAGCAACCTTGGATTTGTAGGTTTTGCGCCCGTATTTGGGCTATATTATTGAGAATGATTTGAGTTAACATTGTGTTAGCTCAGGGGTCAGAGCACTGCCCCGTTTAAACAGCGGTGGCTTCGATCCTTGCTTGTAATGTGGCTCACAATTTTTTGTATTTATATTTAACACATAAGAATGAGGCAGTAACTTATCTCTTAAAATCATTTCTTTTTTCGACAGTCTGCTGTGTTCTGTGCCCTTGCGGAGGGTCTTAAGCTCACCGTGGAGGAGGGCAAGTGTGTCCAAGCCTCCGCATACGTCCCAGCTGATAATTTCACTGAGTATCATGTGAGGAGTGATGTCGATGTTATGTTTAAGGTAAACTTCTACTGTATTTTAGTCTATCCGAATTCTTTGATCAAATTATGTCAAACTGGCACAAGTGAAAAATTATCTTAAATTTATATGTTTTACAGTAGTACCTTTTGCCAAAGTGACTTCATTTGATCTTAGAGATCGGACAGACTATACTAGTGCTACCGTCTTTGCTAAGCAAATGTCCCATACCTAACAGATTTTTACAATCTGAACCAGACTGTTTCACATATGCCATCTCATCCCATGCTGTGTCTAATGTACTTGGTCTTGAATTCTTTGACTTTAAAAAATGTATACCTTCAGCAAGATTTTTACTTTATAAATATTGAAATTTGCTACCGAAATGCATCTGCTCTAATAAAATTTCAAAATATTGTATATGAGAAGCATAACTGCACGTTCATGAATTACGGTGAAGTCAGACAAGCGTAATTTCAGTCGCGTAATTTCGGTCGCGCCATACTAGCTTCACGTGATCACGCGATTGAAAATACGCGACTCAAATTACGCTCGTTCACCCTTAAACGTAGCATTTGTTGTGTTATACTTCTCCGTCACGGAATTTAATATAAATATGTTTCTATTTTACGGAATTTATATTTACAAGTTTCAGAACTTTCGATTGAATGTTTCAGATAAGTATAGCAGTATTGGCTGAATGCCTGAACATTTTTGGATCAGGAGAAGAATCCAGTTTAAAGATGTATTACAGAAGTGAAGGATCTCCTCTCCTACTTGTGTATGTAATCTAAATTAATCTTTCAAGCACCAATTTTCAATATCCACTAGTTCACGTTTTGCGTTTTCTTTAAGTTTTATCTTTTAGGGCTTGTTTAGGCAGTATCGAGAATATGCAACTACTTTTTTTTATCTGTACAACAACTCTCTCCCTGCGCACATTTTCCCTGAAAAATATAACTTGGATCTCTTCAAGTCGAGAATGAATAGGCATTTCCTAGGCAAGCATGCATCTTAGGCCTTATTGCTACTTAACACCAGGTGCAAATGAGGTCAAATGCTTGACTATTGTAATAAAAAAAAAACTTCAGTTTGCAGCCCCAATCCCTGACCAATGTAATGACCGACTGTGAGATATCCACACAAACCGCAGACTCAGTCTTGGAGCTCCGGGACGAAGATACCTCGGAAGTGGCCAAGCTGGTGCTAAAAGCCCCGGCGTTCCTCGGGCTGCTGGCTGACTTGGAGAGGTCCTGCGATGTGATGGAGCTACAGCTGTCTCCGGAGCATCCTAATGTCAGCATTGTTACTTATGGAATGCAGGTAAGACAAAGTGGGTCAACACCACAGACAACCTCCACTAGACGGAGCATGTAAGGCGACCCGCGCGCACCAACGATATGGTACGGCAGAACATTAAAGTATCAACACGGCGGCCACCGTTTAGTTGCGTCCATGTTTATGATCCATGCGTACGTCAACGAAAAATGAAATTAAATAAATAACATGGTAAATTGTAGTGTTAAGTGGTGTAGAGAGACCTCATAAACAAGGACGCAACTAAACGGTGGCCGCCGTGTTGGTACTTTAATGTTCTGCCGTACCATATCGTTGGTGCACGCGGGTCGCCTTACATGTGCCTTACATGCTCCGTCTAGTGGGGTTGTCTGTGGTCAAGACTAACATCATCATCAGTTGGGAGAGCACCACGCCGGAAACGTAGAGTCGCAGGTTCGAGTCCTGCTTAGATTATAGTGGATCACATTACATTTTTCCTTCATAATTTACCTTTGTGTCAATATTTATAAGACTAACATAGGTTATTGTCTAATTAGCGACCCGCCCTGCTTCGCACGGGTGCAATGCTATATTATGCATGTATTACACATATAACACTTCCTCTTGAATTACTCTATCTATTAAAGAAAACCGCATCAAAATCCGTTGCATAGTTTAAAAGATCTAAGCATACACATAGGGACAGACAGACAGCAGAAAGCGACTTTGTTTTGTACTATGTAGTGATGGGGTAAGACAAACAGTACCATTGATACTCTGCACCGCCTACAATTTTTCTGCTTTGCCCTAAGGTTGACTGGTAGAGAATGCCCCATGGCATTAAGTCCGCCTTTTGTACGTTAAGTTTTTCTTTTGTGCAATAAAGCTTAAATAAATAATACAAAGATCAAAGCACAAAGAGAAATTGAAATGTCCAACCTGGCGGAAGAGACCGGGAATCGAACCCGGTACCTCTGATTTACCGGTCCAGCGTGTTAAGCTCTCCGCCACCCTAACGCCAGATAACCTTTCGAATTTTTCCTTATGCTTTGTGTGTCGATTTCTGCATTGTTTATTTGAAAGGCTTTATTTACACCTTAATATAAAAATTGTGGTTTGTACCCACATTAAAAATAATGAGACATTACGCATTTCATAAACTTATGAACAGTTAGTTATTGGACTGTGGCAGTCTTACCCCGCCTTGTCTTAAAATACAATACAACTTGTGGTCCTGTGGGCAGTACTCGCAAGTTTGTTAATGGTTGAAAATTGGTAATTTTTACGTTTTCAGTAAGTAGCAGTAATTTCGTACCAAAAATTCACATGAAAAGTAAAATCTAAACCAAATTAGTAGTCATCAAATCAGTCTGAGTCTAACTAGTCTGATCAACATCGCCATTATTTTATTAACTAACAAAAATACCACACATTTTTTTTTACAGTTTTGTAGGTCACCCGCGCAGTTAATAAGAGAATAACGATGTTCACAGGACAGGTCTTGTATCGACATGCCGAAATCCTCGGAGATGGTTCAGAGCTTCTCCTGCGAGGAAGCCGTGACCCTCAAGTACCAGCTGCACCACATACGGCTCATTATGAAGGCCCTCGCTGTATCCACTAAGGTAATATGGAATTAAATAAATAAATGGGTGAATCGACGTTTTCTTGCTGTTATAAGTCCATCCTTTTGTAGACTATCTCCTGACAATACCAGTAATATAACACTTTATACTCTCGCGGTTTGAACACATAATTCAAACTTATTGAACCGGGTCTATCGCGATATTTTGATTTACCTTCATTGCCTGACGTTTCAACACGGTTTCACGTGCCGTGGTCCCAGGCGTACTCAAAGGCGTAGGCACGTGAAACCGTGTTGAAACGTCAGGCAATGAAGGTAAATCAAAATATCGCGATAGACCAGGTTCAATAAGTTTTAATTATGTGTTCAAACCGCGAGAGTATAAAGTGTTATATTTATTACTGGTATTGTCATGAGATAGTCTACAAAAGGATGGACTTATAACTGCTTAAATTACAAAGCTTTTGCTAAATATAACCACGGAAAATCGTAGTTTTGAAAAAGTGACCCAGGGGACAACACCATGGCATCGAGTGGCAGAAAATAGTTGATTGACCCTAATACATAACGGACAACTTCACACAGTCATATTGATCTAGTCTCACTGAGCTCTAGCCACTAGATTGCTTTTGGTAACTACGGCTACCTGTCACCGCTCTTATTTTATTATATAAATAGAGTCCAAATCAAAATTCGAAGCAATTGCGTGGCTAGTAGGCTTGTGTTATGGACACTAAACCACGATAAATATACTTATATAGATAAACACGTACTTAAATACAAATAACATCCATGACTCAGGCGCTAATATTCGAGTTCATCACTCAAATATTTGCCCTTGCCGGGAGTCGAACCCAGGACCGCCGGCTCAGTAGGTAGCCGCTTTACCACTGCGCCAACTGCATCTGCAACCAGCATAAAACGTTTTATACTGTAGTCAGGTAAAAAGTATTCTATAACCATTTTTGAATGTCCGGCTATCCCTGTACCAAAATTGGTTAAAATTAGTCTAGCCGTTTCGGCGTGATGAGAGGACATTATGACCAACAGATGGCGCCAGACTGGCATGGCACCGCGCTCCCACACAAAACGAAAGACGATCCTGCATCACGCTATTCCGATTTCTCCTGAAATCATGACCCTTCTCCATAGAAAACTATTTTTCAATAATTTTTTTTTTCTTCTTGTTACCATGATGATGTTCCCTTGGTCACTTTTTAAAACTTCGATTTTCGACGGCAATATTTAACAAAAACTTTGTAATTGCAGCAGTTATAAGCCCATTCTTATTTAGGCTATCTCTTGAAAATACCATTATTATAAATTATCAACCCTCCCATAAATTATAAGCCCTCCCATTCAGGGCCAGTGACTCAGCGTATGGGTCATCCTCAAATAGTCGCGCAGGGCCAGTGACTCGCATGTGAGTCAAAATCCAAATTTAAAAAAGGAATCTTACTATGACTTCATAGTATTAGTATAATAACTACCTGGCTTCAGAAGCGGCGGTCTATTTAGCGTTCGCGCCGGGCTCATGACCCATACGTTGAGTCACTTGTTTTAGTAAAAAAATGGTTGTATGGTGGCCTGGCGTATAGTGTACGGTCGACGGCGCTTGGCCGTGAATGGGTTAAATCATCATTGTACCCTGGACGGGACAGAACAACAGGAAAAAGTTGATCCACCCAATTATACTGTATAATAAATAATAATAATAATAAATATCAGACAACCTCACACAAATCAACCTAGTCCCAAATTAAGCTCAAGAAGGCTTGTGTTATGGGTACTAGGCGACGATATACATACTTATATAGATAAATAAATACTTAAATACATAGAACATCCATGACCCAGGCACAAATATTCGTGTTCATCACACAAATATTTGCCCTTGCCGGGATTCGAACCCGGGACCGTCGGCTCAGTAGGCAGTTGCTTAACCACTGCGCCAACCGCGTCGTCAAGTGTATAAAACCTAACCACAGAATAAAACCTAATAAAACGTGTACTCTATTCCAGGTGGTGGTGCGATGCAGTTCCAACGGTCTGCTACTGCTACAGCTGAAGTTAGAGAAGGAAGACCAGAGACAAATGTTCTCCGAGTTCTATATAGTGCCGTTGCTTGACGACTAACTTAATGCTTATGCAACATAGAGCACGTTCTCTGTACTCTTGAGTTTAAAAAAAATAGGGTTGTCTGTGAGCTCCCAGATTGATTCGGGATCGGATGAAAACGGATGTTCTTATAGTTCGAAGCCCATTTCTTAAGCGAATCCCATTAGCTTTGTACCCGATGAACAATACTCATTATCTGTATTGTTAACTGTGGCCACAGCTGCCACTTCGAAATGTAAGGCGTTATAAGTGCAAATTACTTTTACACTAAATTAGTCTTTAAGTCAAACGAAATAAGGTTTACTCTTAAACAAAGAGACTTGGTCACTTCGTAAGTGAAAGAGCAGTGAAGTTCCTATCGATGCTTGTAATGACAATGAAGTGACCAACATCTCTGTTCTCTTTGTTTAAGAGTAAACCTTATTTCGTTTGACATAAAGACTAATTTAGTGTAAAAGTAATTTGCACTTATAACGCCTTACATTTTGAAGTGGCAGTTGTGGCCACAGCTAACAATACAGACAATGAATATTGTTCATCGGGTACAAAGCTAAGTGGATTCGCTCAAGCAAAAGGATTATTTCTATATCTGGACAACGAACTAGATTTCAAATATATACCAATAAATCGCAATAGCCCTGTTCTGAGTAGTAGGTAACATTTACCATATGTTAGGAAACATGTTTGATCACAGAGAAAAATGTCTAAAACTAAGTAGGTATCAGCATTTTCGAACGGATAAGGAGCCTTACCTTATTTAACGTCCATGGTCTTGAAAGAACTACGAGACATCTTTTTGAACATGAATAAGTTCCGTTTATTACAGTTTCAAAAGAAATTCGGGTATACCAAACGTTTTGAGATTTCTTAAGCGCCTAAGCAAAAATTATTGTAATATAAAATAACATATAAAATAAAACAAAAGTTTGCAAAATATAATTATATTTCATTTACCAAAAATGACATGCACTTACATAAGGAATGTATATAAGTTTAGCATGATGAAATAGCCATAGCTATCTTTATATAATTTACTCTGAGCGTTCCTTCGTAAAAGCAGAAAATCAGACAATATCAACGGAGTCTTACATTCAGACTTTTATTTATTTCAAAATTGTCAAACATCTTAATACTTACATTTTAATTTCGTAATTTTTTTACCAACAAATTCGTTAACATTATTAGTATTGTTAATAAGTTAACTTATATTTTCAATTCCAACAACATTTATTTTTATAAAAATGGTGCATTCAGCAGAATTAAACTTCGATAAAAAAAATCATAGACAATATTAAGAAAAAAAAAACAAGTGGGGTAAACTCGATTTCTCATACCAGCACAACTGTCACAGTTGTGACACGCTAATCTTTCTCGCTCATACCTATCTCTTTCTGTGCAGTGCTGTGAGAGAGAGACGGGTGAAGCTTTATCGCGCGATAAGTGTCGCGAAGCATAGGTGTGCTAGACGGGTTGACTTTAGATTACAGAAACGATTACTTATGTCGTTAAAACCGAGTAATATTCTCTTACTTCGGTACAATTTGTGGTATGAGCTTTTTCAGCAGCCTTACAGAGCTTTGATCCGTAGTTTGAAACGCGCTAAGGTCGTGAATGCTCATGACAGAGTTTCGCGAATTGTACCAAGACATTTCGTGCAGTAAACAATTTGCAATTTTAATTCCGGCAATGCAGTAAAAGCGACTAATCGTTTGTGTAATTTAATTACGTTACAGTTTCAAGGTAATTTGAAGCAATATTATCCTTTCTAGATATATGGACGTATTTTTGCCAGTACCTTTATCCCAATTTCTGCTAAATGCAGCCACAATCAATATTCATTATCATATCCTATAAACAACACACATTACGATGGTTTAACATCCGGTTCGAAGGACCATTATCGATGCTTTAGCAATAGCTATTTATTTACACATTTATGTTACCAATAGTAAATTGATTTATGTCACTCCGAAGTGATTTGCTATTACACTAACCCCTGTAGGCGTATCCTAAACCAGAGAGTATGAGTAGTAATAAGAGGGCGTGGCGTGAAAGAAATCCCTAGACAGACCGGAGTATAATTAGTTAACTTCATCTTTAGGTGTAAAGAGCGAAAAGTGCTCAAACTCAAATAGGCAAGCAGATGGGAATTGCGTTCTATGGATGGCAGGCACGCCCTTGTAAAGATAAAATTGTAGCGTGTGATGGCCAACCGTCACCGCCTCAGTAGCACGGAGACATTCTCGTTAATGGGTTTTTACTCCCACGAAGTCCAACACACTGGTAGCGAGGGCTAATCCTGATACAGTTTGTCATGTAAAAAAAAACTGAAAATCTTAGAATAAATGCGCCTATAGTCAGCGCTTGAAAGTGAAGCCAGTTTTGGTCAGCCACGGGCTAAGTTTCGTCCATGTGCGCATTTGTCAAAACGTTAATTAACCACTATAAATGACGCACATTATTTATTAACTCGATAAGTACCATAAAAATGCATTTCAATTTTACATTTTCATAGTTTGCATGCAGGTTGATGAAAACGCTGGACGAAACGGACGCCGTATTGCTCTACGCTCATGACGTGAGTTGGCTGTGTAAACAAATGCGCTGATTCGAATTTTAACACTTTCCAACTGTTTATTGCCTAAGCTACCTCAATATTTTTTTTACACAGAGTAAAACCCTATTACCACTCAATACTCTCTGCCTAAACGTAATGACTAGACTCCACACGCCGGTTGAAACTGTGTTTCATTACCAGGATAGAAGGCAGAACTGCATTACATAATTTTTACTTTAGTTTATTACCTTCTGACGTCAAAATGTCGATGGCGACGTTGGCGTTCAGTGGCACAATTTCTCTCTGACTGTGGCGTTCAAAAGGTTTATTTAATAATCATCACCCATTATGCTAGTGGATAATAAAAATAAGTGTGCGCAAACATACAAGGTCCTAAAATGATATTTTTTCAATACTTTTGTCATTGACTGTACATCGAATACATTAAATATAGTACACAAGTGTAAAGTTTAACATACATCAAATTACACCAATACCAATAAAATAATTATATATTTGGCTAAGCCTTATCAACTAAAACTTATATAATAATATAAGTTTAATAAGACAATTATACTATTAATTAAGTACATCGAATAAATAACACACACGCAATATTGCACAAAATTAACCATTTAGAAACGATTGCAAGTATGGTTACTTCAAGTATTAGAATAAATTATAAACAAAGAATACTATTAAGTTGTATTGTAAAGTCATTTATACTTAGAAATTCATAAACGTTTACAAAACCACGTCCAAACGGATTCAGGCTGGAAATCGAACCTCATACCTTTAGGTAAGTAGGTAGGCCAACATCTTAACCATACAACCATCGGAGTATTTTCGTAATCGCAACAAACTTTCTATATGGGTAAATAGAAAAAGTTGGACGAAATTTAGCCATGCAAAACGAGAAAAAATGTTATTGGTAAAAGTTCAGTTGTGCGACAAAAATTAACGATACAATAACCCTAAGGTACGGTTGGTTGAGTGTCGTCGCGCAACGGAACCTCGTACAAAATTTAAATGAATGAGTTAATGTAACTTTTTGGTCTTTACCGCTTCCGGGTCCATTTTGAAATGTTTCCTCTAGTATCTAGTGAACCCACAAACCATGATCTAGCAATTTCTAAGGTGTCTTCGAGCTCACACAACTTTCTCGATGATAGTGAGAAAACCACGATAAATGCATAATTACCCCTCCCAATCTTACGTTTCGATATATGTGGGTCAATCAACTTTTTTCTGTTGTTCATTGCTTCGGTGTTTACTTACCCCAAGGGGTTTATGATGCTTGCGCTTACGGTTTATCACGTAATAAATTAGTGACAAAGCACCTGTCACTCACACTCGCATTTTGTAAAAGGTGACGAAATCTTTGTCACTCATTTATCGTGTGATAAAAGCAACCATCCTAGGTCCCCTGGATCCCTCTTTAGAACGACGATTTTCGGCGGTTATGTTTACCAAAAAAACATTCTTCTGTAGACTATCTCCCGACAATCACCAGTAATATAAATTGAAAAAAGCTGTCCGCAACTTCGTATTAAACCGTAGTCGGGTAAAATGTATCCTATAACCATCTATCTAGCTATCCCTGTACCGAAATTGGTTAAAATTTGTCCTGCCGTTTCGGCGTGATGCGAGGACAAATGAAGTTAGCCCAACGAGAAGACGAGAGAAGTTTTTAATGTACTTCAAACACAATCCATGTATTGTTTCTGAAAAAAAATTAAAAAAAAAAATGAAACGCCATGGCCGTGACATGAGCGTCATGCCAGTCTGGCGCCCAATGGCGCCAGACTGGCATGACGCTGCGCTCCCATGCAAAACAAATGACGATCCTGCATCACGCTATTAAGATTTTTCCTGAAATTATGACCCCTCTCCATAGAAAACTGATTTTCAATACAAATTCAGATTTTTATAATAGTATAGGTGAAAACACTTTTCAGTCACGTCCTCTGCTTTATGGAACAGAATAAGAACAAAAAAAGTTGATTCACCTATGTATATCTTCATTGACAAAATTTTATATGAAATTTACTAATCGATTTTAATCCGCTCATAAAATAAGCCAAAACAATAAAAACGATGGGGCTGCTAAAACAAGAAGAACATTAAAATGTCCATTGGTTCTCATGTGAACCAAAGATATATTTTTACATATACATTCTTATTTAGAAACATCAAAACATTGTATCAGTCCTAAATATTGCATCTGTCATTGACCATTGAATCAAATATTGGCTACTTATTAAGCATTTTTAAGTATGTGCATAATAGAACACAAAAGCAATATCTTTGCCAATTTTGTTACCATAGTTAATAAAATTACCATACTGATAACTATTCATTTCAGATTTTGTTAAACATGAAAAGTTTTAGTATTAGCACCTAGTTAAAATTACAATAACAGTAATGTTGATTTTGGCAACAAAATAGGAAAATAAAAATTGCTGATGTACATTTATTTATGTACTCTTTTTAAAAATGCTATGCGGTCAAGCTCCTAGTGTGCGGGCGTACCCGTCCACTACTTGGAGCGACCAGCGGCGACCATAAGAGCCGGCGGACACTACGGCTTCTTGTGGCCGCAACCTTACTCTTTTTCTCACTTCGAGTGTGGAAAAGAGACAAGTGTACTGTGGCGGCCACAAAAAGCGTAGTGTGCGGAGCCAGTAAGTGGAAGCGGAATATACGAGCGGTTGAGCGCGGTGTCTCTCTCACACCTATGGCTACCGCTCGCCGCTCCGCTGGTCGCCTGAAGTCGTGGCCAGGCCGTAATGTCTACTGGGAATATCATTGAACCAATTTTAGTTATGGCTAGACCAGGGATTGTTTTATGTTGCTTTCGAGGACCAAATGTACACAAATTTAAAATCGTTTGCGGACCAATACTTTGTCTCCTACGGTCCACTGATCGGGGACCATTGTGCTAGACCTAACCAGAACTCTGACATATTGGGGGACAAGTCCACATACGGAAATTCTTCTGCTGTCATTTATCTAGGTTATTGAGCGTTACTAACGCTCCAGCCACAATTTCGCTTAATCAGTGGAGCTGCAAGCGGAGGCCATAGGAGGGAGCGGAAGGCCCGAGAGCGGCGTCTCGCTCACCCTTCTGCCGCTTACCTCTGTTGTAAAACCAGTGGAGCCTTGAAGCGGAGTGTTCGGTGAGGCGGGAAGCGTGGCGAGCAAGCGGCGAAGCGAGCAGCGTGCGCTCTGGAAGCTTCCATCGCTTGCATTTGTTTACATCAAAGTATAAGAAAACGAGGTATGGCATTCCGGCAAGGCAGACTCTCTACGTCCCTGATTAGTTGTCGCTTTATGGTAAATAATTATAAGGAGAAAATGTTCAACGCCAGTCGTACAGTAAAATATTTTTGCATTACAATTGTTATGTTCTTTGAATAAATGTTTTGTCGTAATAATTGATTTTAAGACATTCATACAGGTACCAAGGGAATCGGGGAGTATTATGATATAGGTACTACTGGCAACACAGAAATGGATTGACATAGTTAACCAACCAATCATAGCATGCTGACGTCACAAGTCTGGCCTGTCATTCCGGTATGCCTTACCTTGTTTTCTTACACCACGTTTAACACGAACTCCGCACGCCCCGCCCCCGCCCCGCTGCACGCTCAACTCGAGCGTCCATTAAGGCCATACACTAAACATTACTAGGACCTGTGAGACATTTCATAGGTTACACGAAGCTGTACTGGTTGTCCACGGCGCGGTCGTGGGGCGTTCCGCTGGCGACCAATAGGGCCTCCAACTCGGCTCTACGCATCCTGACGTCACTTCCGTGTGTCACGCCGAGCTGCAACAACACGATTTGTTTGTTCATTTGAAAATGGAACACAGTAATGGTAATCAGCGTCTTTTAAGTAAGTAGTCTTCATAGAATATTCGGTAACGGTAAGATAACTGTTAATGGTAGACATCGGGAAAAATTCTCGAACGGTACATGTCTATCCTACCGTGTAGCAAAGGTTAAAAAAGGGGCGAAATGTTTAAATATCATCTACTCCATATTGTTATCAAATTGACGGTAACGGTTTGATAAATTTCGCGTGAAAATGGCCATGTTAACTAAAAACAAGCATTATATTCATAACAAATTTGAAACAGTCGTCGATGTTTAATACAAGGGAATTAGTATGCTTGATGACGACTGAAAACAAACGGATGATACATTGTCAGTTATTTGTAGAGAAGTCATTCGATAAAATTTCAATACGATAAAAGAATTCAACCAAGGAGAGATGAATCAATCTAAGAATAAATATTATTGTTAAATTACGGGAAAGCGCAAGACATGAACAAACGAAGTAATGAAGCTTAATTGCATACACTCGATAATAAGGGCCTGTTCACACTTGAGCGATTTGCCAGCGATTTCTATACAAAACTCGAACGCGGCGATCTCGCGGCGTGATCGCCGCGATCGAACTTGTATAGAAATCGCTGGCAAATCGCTAGTGTGAACAGGCCCTAAAAGCGTTTTCTATGGAGTCTAAAAGAGGAGGAGCAGAATCTTCATATATCCAAGTGTCCGCTGAAAGGTGATAAATTCGTGGCGTTACTGTGGCTGAAAACAGTTCTCTTAGAGTCAGACCACGCAACTCTTCCAAGCAAATGAACTGTCAAACCATACCAATTGACTAACTTTGTATGGTTTTCAGTTCATTTGCTTGGAGGAGTTAGCGGGTCTGACTCTATTTAGCAACGGTTTTTTCATAAAGTTTTAATAAAACTAAATTATGCGTTTTTTTCTGTATATAATTAAAGGAACTAAGTAGGAATTATTCAGCTCACCTAAAATATTGAAAAAAAAACCATTGTCTCTGTCTAAAACATGGAATTTTTTCATATTTTCTTGCTACTCCAGCGCTAGTGCGGACGACATTGGAACCATTACTGCTTTCCTCTGGACACTTTTTCAAAAATTCTCCTACGAAAGATGCCACTCCTTGCCTTTCTACAGTCCATAGCCTCACATTAATTCAGACAAATACTCATAATAATAAACGTCACAGTGAGCAGAACTAAAGTGGGTACTTATGAGGGTCTATATCCAAAACAAGCGAATTTAAAATCCTCTCAAGTGATGCATAAAAGGAGAGTGAGAAAGATGACACGATGAACATTTCTCTTTCCATTTTGGTTGTAGACCCTCATGGTTACTGACAGTTGAAACAATAAAAGTATACGGGTATGCAGCCTGTGTCAGTTTTCCGTCAGAGTTAGCGTGTGGAGAGGGGGAGGGGGGGATATATTCCCGAAATTAAATTATTTGTTAAAAATCTCAGTAACCAGACTAAATAAGCAAAAATATAAAAAAATAACACTTACCAAAAACAAAAAGTACGCTTAAAACGTCACCAAACGCATACACAACGAAAAATTAAACTGCAAAATAAAAACAAAAAGCCATTCCACAGAAAAAAAGGTTTAATAATAAAATTTACAACCAAGAGAATTACGATTAAAGCTTGGAAGAACGTGAGTTCGATTTGTACAACTTAAAAAGATACACGAATTAGTATCCTACATGTAAAGCGCGCGGTTTTGGTGCGGTTTTCAAGCGTCAAACGTCTAGTGTGCACGTAGCTTGCTGATTCCGTACGAATGATAGGAAGCCCGTGTTAAGGAGCTCCGATCTGTCTACCGGAATAAACCACGCGCTTAAATGTAATGATAGACTATGAGCATGTTCACGGTACTTGTGGTTTTAGGACGTATATAGTTAACTACACTGAAGCTTAGAATATACTGCGTTTACGCAGCGATTGAATGTATGTAGAAAATGTAATACAAATTTCGCAGCCCGATTGTATAATTTATCGTACTGTATAACCATACGTACCGATTGTATAATGGAGTGGAAGAGATATAGATGCGTCACAAGCCGAACGCTTAGGCCGATCGTGCCTCTCTATTGCTTGTTCCGCGCTCTCGCTTGCACGCTCGGCTCAGGCGGAACGTGACAATGAGTCATGCTTTTTCGTGCGCGCAGCCCGCGTTCATCTATTTATAACACGTTATCACGTCAACATGCTTTAGTCTACCACCGTAAGAAAAACAATCCATCATATATATTTTTTATAAAAGCTACATTCTTTCTTAAAGAATATTTTGAGCTTACTCATATGGATTAAAACCAAAACTTCTGGCAAGAAATGAACAATACAACGAATAAAACAATGGACTGTCAATAACCATGGTAAATAAAAGGACACGCAACGCAAATATAATTATGACACGATTGTCAGAATTGGAAATTACTTAATATGGTGATTGACAATCCTTTTTTTCTCAAACATGCAATGAAATATTGTCTTTGCGTTCCTTATAATAGGCTCGGAAGTATCGGTTTTTGGGCGCAACAACTCGAGAGGACTGTAAAGGGATTTCATACTGCTTTTCAGGCCTAGGCCTGCAAAGTAACTTTTATTTGGTTTCAACAACAAGGTCATTCACACAGCTGGCTGGTTTGACAAAAAGCAGGTTTTGTTTTTAAAGGTTGGTTGTTAGACACTTGTGGAAAAAAAATTCAAGATGGCAACTTTTTTTTTCAAAATATCAAATTGGTGCTAGGCGGCTAAAACTCGGTATCGGGGGGCTCTCGGGGCTCAAAAATATGAATCTGAAATGTTGTCCGAAAATTCGGTCAAATTCGGAAAATATCGAAAAAAAAAAAAATTCAAATTGGTCCTAGGAGGCTGAAATTCGGTATCCGGGGGTTTTTGGGGCTCCTGAGTCAGATTCTGAAATCGGATTTTTTAAATTCGGTCAAATTCGGTATCGGGGGGCTCTCGGGGCTCAAAAATATGAATCTGAAATCTTGTCCGAAAATTCGGTCAAATTCGGAAAATATCGAAAAAAAAAAACGATTTGTATGGAGAAAATTTCTAATTGGTCCTAGGAGGCTGAAATTCGGTATCCGGGGGTTTTTGGGGCTCCTGAGTCAGAATCTGAAATCTGATTTTTAAAATTCGGTCAAATTCGGAAAATATCGGACAAACAATATTAAGTGTTATTCTTTGAAGTATATTTTTTTATTTCATTGTATGTTTGAGAAAAGCACTATACATGCCTCTTCGTGAAAACGGATTCCCGGCCTCGTATCACTATCCGGCCTCGCTCGCACGCTCGCTCGGCCGTATATACCTACTTGGCCGGAAATCCTCATTTTCCCGGCCTCTGATGTAATGTACTATTGTATTTCCTCAATGACAATGCACCAACAACACCAAACATGATGCAATAACAAATACACAAGTAGAGTTGTGCCGTTCTCGAGAACATTTACTGATTTATATGGAAAGAATGCTGTCGAAAACAATAGGCTAGTGGACTCGTGTCAAATTGTAATAAACTAATAAACATTAGTTTATTACAGTATTTAGCAAAGGAAACCTAAATATATATTTTTCAATTCATAAAAGTGAATGTATTTTGAAATGCTTAAAACGCTGTCCGCCATTTTCGCTTATGATAGTGACGTCATCGGTCATGTAAACAAAACTGAAAGTCTACTTCGACGACTTCGAATAGTGCCGTACCTCTCGATCTCCTGTCAAAGTATATTGGAGTGAGCGGAATGGCACGTTCACGGACGTCACGCCACAGATTAGCAAAAGGCAAAAATGGCGGACGGCGTTTTTGACTGTTCATGAAATTTCTAATTTTCAATTGATAAAATTTAGCTTTCTAGCTTTCACAAAAATACAAGACATTTTTTTAGAGCTAGTAAGATCATTATTAACTATTTGAAATATATTTCAAAACTGGGTCTACTAGCCTATTCCTATACAAAATGCGGAAAGTCTCACGAAATGCTCGGGAACGGCACATCACTATACACAAGGCATTGCACTACATCCACATTTAACTTCTTTGTTTATACCTAAAATGCACATTAACAAAATTACGTCACTGATATAAATAGAAATCGGAATATTTGCAGCAAAACAAAACACACTTCATTTTTATTATAAGTACCTAGTTTTCAAAATGTACATAACGGTATTGGACTCATTTGATTACTAAACCATAATGACCGTCTGTCTGTTCGTTTGTTTATTTCGGTATAAGAGGCATATTCCACGAAATACGTTCTGCATTAACCCATTTTGATATGGAAAATAGTATTAGCCACGTGGGCAAACACACGAAAACCTAGTCTTTATAACGATTGTGAGTTTTCTTTTGCTATAAATACTCTGATCGTTGGTTATCAATGTCACAAACATTCCATATTAAGAGCTTCAATTGACTCACAATGGATATGACTTTTATTAGGCCCCGCCAAATGTCAATGCTTCATTCATAACGTAGTAATAAACGGACAAATACATACACAAAATTATTTATACCTAAATACCTAATAGAACTCTTTTATTAGGTATAGACTATTCTCAGTTCTGTGTACACAATCGCATTCGTGGCTGATATTTATTGTTCCTTATTTCTCGAAAAACCTTTTACTTATTAAAGATATGAGTAATAGTAGTTTATGCAGCTGTTCAATAATGAGAAGTCTTAAAACACGATTGGTTATCACGCGAGTGTTTTAAGGCCTAATTATGTATATTAAACCATTGATAGAAAGAACCTGGCGGAAGAGACTGGGAATCAAGCCCGGTACCTCTGGATTACCGGTGCAGCGTATCAACCTCTCCACCACCCTAACGCTAGATAACCTTTCGATTTTTTCCTTATGCTTTGTGTGTCGATCTTTGCATTGTTTATTTGAAAGGCTTTACACCTAAGCGACCTCTATGTGAATACGTTAATACGCCAGGTTACGCATTTGAATTTTTCTTTGTGCTTTAATCTTTCTATCAATGGTTTAATATAATATGATGATGTTAAGATGACCCCGCGCGAGACATCGTAATGTTATGTATGATCATCCATGTTTTTGGCATTACGAATCTTTTTTGTTCGTCTCTGGTTTTGGTCATTCATACCCTGTTGCCAATTTAGGTCTTTACCTAAATATCTGTACTTTTTATAGTAAATAAACAACATGGGTGTGGATTAAGTCATTTCAAATTAGAGTTTTATTGAGCTTAGAAATTATAAATTCTTTTACGAAATCGATTGTGCACAAAAATGAGAACAGTTAGCACCTATACATACTCGTATATAAGTAACTGAAAATGCACAGGATATACAAAACACAACTTTGTAAAAACGTTAAATATTAATTATCAAATCATTTAATTATTTACTAACTACATTTTTAAATGTAGTATTTTGTGATTTCGACTTATTTAAAAATCCTTAACATTTTAATGATTATAACTTAAACAAGATACTATAAATAAGAATTTACAAAGATCAATAAATAAAATGCATATTTAGGAATCAACAGTATACTACAAACTAAAATATTAAGTTTGATGGTATACATTCCTTTATAAATTTTCTTATCATTTATATATGCTCCAAATGTACTTTAAAAATATGAACTTAAAACTTAAAAGAAACAGTCTCAGATCTTGATTGGAGAATCTTAATCAATTTTCAATAATGTAATATACAAATTAACTTGTATTTCCTAAACAACAAATATGTAACTTAACAATTCATTTGTTTTGCCTAAAATATTATTTTCTCGCAAAACCAATATTCTACTTAAAATTGCATAATGGCACAGTTTAATTTTTCGATAACTACGAGTATATCGGTAGCCCGCATGCGGTGACTCCCCGCAAGCGGTATGACGGTCGCGTGAAACTCGCATATAGAGTAAACCGCCAATTACTGGCCACCGTTCAATAACTGGCCACCTCATTCTAAATAAGTTTTTGTCAAAAATTAAATTTTTGTGACAAGCTTTTATAGCCGACTGTACTTTTCTTTGAACATCCATCAATTGCTCACAGAGACGACTATAAAGAGCCTAAGCTCAATATGATTGTTTTATTTACTATGGAGTTCCTATGGCCACCTTGCGGCTCCATCATCAGATCAGCTCCACGTCATCATAATATTGCATTGTCACGCGATTTGCATATTCGTGCAAAATGTCAGCTCAATCGGAAACCGGAAAGTGAGTCAAATTTAACTTGCAAAATTCCGTTACAACGGGACAGGTAAAATTAACTATGTTCACCTGCAAACAGAATTAATTTCTGAATTCAATAACTGGCCCCGTTATACTAAAAATGTATTATGTTTGTAGGTGGACAGAGTTCATTTTTAGAATGAGATGGCCAGTTATTGAACGTTGGTCAGTAATTGGCGACTTACCCTATGTATATTTTGATTTAGTATTGAAAGGGCTTTGTCGCTGAGCGACCACATCGCCATATAAAATCAATTCACAAACAACCATAACTCGTATATCGATAGCTAGGTCGTCAGACCGCAGGCGGTATGATGATCACTGAAACTCAAATTCGGGTCCCATGTCATGTGGTTTAGAAGTCTCCCGCACCCCGCATGCGGGCCCAACCAATGAAACTGTGCCTTAAAACAACAGGTTTTACGAAAAACTAATTTTGAAAATGTTATATCGAACGTGTCTCCTAAATGAAGGTCTTCTTTCAGGGATCGGTACCAGTAATAATAAAAATTGAATTGTCTTTTTAATTCCGCGTTTTTTTTTTCATCGGTAAGGAATCGATATAGAACGTTGCAATCAGCCTACTAAAATACCGAGATTGAATACCGATATTTTGTATGAACCGATATCCAATTCTTGGTTTAGATTGTTTGCCCGTAATTTTTGTTCTGAAGTTAACGCAAAATACTATTACTATGTAAGATATTTATTACTTTAGTTTCAAATTACGTCATAATGTATGATACGAAGATCAACCGCAATTGATTACTTTGTTGTTAAATTTTGTGTATTGTGTAATTGGAAAAGATTAAAGCAAGTAAAACAACACCCCTAAGTTTCTGTAACGATTAACAAATCAGCCAAATATACGTGCATATAAACTTTGAATTGGCTTATGTACGATAACGGAAACTGAAACGCGTAACGCTTGTAACACTTAATATTCATCCAGCCGGCTACTACATAGGCGGGAGAGGAAGGTCCGAGCGTGTTGTCTCACTCCCACTCGCCGCTGCCGCTGATACCGTGGCCGGGTCTCACTAGAGCTACTACAGTCTGACCAAAAAGAGTAGAAATTTAAAGTGGTAATACTGTAGTGTCGTCCCTTTCTAATCAATTTCAGAAAACGAGGACGACACTACCACAGTGTAAAAAGTTACAGTGGGCCGACGCCTTTGATGTTTGAGTAAGTACCGACACCGCTCAAGGCCGCCGTGCCTACCAAGGGTTGTCACAGACTTACGCAACTGCCCAAAAAAGGAGGGTAATGTTTTTAGGGTTCATGTATGTATGTGTACTAATTTTACATATGGAATCCATTTTGGAAATAAAGATGGCGGACGTCACTTTTTTGAAAAAGTTGACACGAGTGTCGTTTCCTAGGTTTCTGGGGGTGTAAATTTCAAAGATGGCATCCATTTTGGAAGTAAAGATGATGGACGTCATTTTTTAAAAAATCGTCATGGATGTCGTTTTCTGGGTTTTTCGGGGGGTGTACATTTCAAAATAAAAAATTAGATTTAAAACTGGCGGAGATATATTTTTGAGAAATGGCACCAATATCGCTTTTTAAGAAAAATTGATGTCATAAGCATGTCTTTCTCGTAATCGGCATCCCGAGGACCCTTAAATATAATTAAAAAATCATTCATATACAAACGGAAGCAAGGAACAATTCTTGGTTTTTAAATAAAGTCTTAAACTACGTAACTCGTAATTTTTACTTAAAATAAGCTATGAAACATGTCCGACATTTTGAATTTAAAAAATCGTGTGACATGTCAGGTTATATATTTTTTGTTTACACAGAAACAAACAATTATATAATATAATAGCGATATTTTTGCGGTATTTAAATTTTTACTGGCAGGCGTAACGCTTTTACATCCGCCATTTTGTGTACGTTAGCATGACATGAGAAAATTTATAACTTAGGCGCTATAAAATTTCGCACAGCACATGTCGTATGCACTATTTCAATTGTGTATTGCAAGTTGCAAGACGCGTCAGCCCTCAAAGTCAGCTCCCTCATTACTAACAATTTCGTCGTATGACACATGGGGTGCGCCCCTCTCGCCGCCGCCTCTGTCACCTCGCACGATTGCCCTGTCTAGACGCCTTCGTCGACCGACTGTATTGTTTCTTAGACTGTGACACTACAGTTTTGCCACTTTTTAATTTCTACTCTTTTTGGTCAGACTGTACGTAGCTGAGCAGCGAGTGAGGATAAAAATCACCAATAGAATTAACTGTCGTCACTCGGTGCCGCTCGCTGTCAATTGATTTTTTTATTGTCATTGTAACTAAAGCGGTACAAAATACGTGTTCTTATTCCGTCACGGTACGTACAACTATTGACATCAAAAGCGCAAACAAAACTATGCAAATACACCTAAAAGCTTCAATTCACAACAAAACTGAAACAATACTTGGAAAAGAAAAAGAAACATGTAACAAATGACTTCTAGTATTACTTTTCTGAAATCTGTAGGTACGTGGCTTTGAATTAGACATAAAAATTAGTGCGTCTTGAATGTGAGTCATTCTGTACTAAATTTGACATTGCTACGATTACTAAAGATAAATAACTATACTTTGATCTTTGTGTCTTTTAGCATCAAATTGAATCCGGTGGGAAACTGTTGACTTTGTACAACTTAGTTATAATAAGTCAAAATTTTATTTTCAAATAACCTTTTCCCATCTTCATAATATATCATGGACATGGAAAAATCCCATGCAACGTACCTCTCATATAAGAAAGTATCTTTATCTTTGTACTTTAATATGCACTGGCCCGGGCCATATGCTTACTTGGATTCAATTTGCTCAACCAGTTTCATAGCTACGGACCAGAAAATGGATATTTATAAAAAAGTTTACCTACAAACGTGGATCCCATTGTACCCTTCCATTTGATTAAATAAATTACATTATGACAAAAACGTCTACTACAGCGCTCGACAGATTAAACTTGAGTCAAATCAAATCTACTACAGTAATGTTTTATGAAAAAAAAAACATGACGGTGAAATTCATCCAGCGTTTAGTCTACTATGACAAATACGTGAGTGGCTACATGTCAGTGATGCTCACTTGCTGTCGGGCGTCGTGCGCGTTGGCGCAGACGACGTACTCCGTGAGAGTGACGTCAGCGGCCCCGCCGGACTCCAGAGGGATGGGGTGCGCCCGGAAATGTTCCAGCATGTCGTGCACGTTCGGAAACCAGAGGTGCTGCACGCGACATTGGCCGGTTTCGCTTAGCGTCATGCGGAGGTGTTTTGCGCGGCCCTGGGGGACACAAAAATTCAAATTAATACCAGTTATAGTTAGACGATAAAATAATCTAAGAGCTTGAATGAGAAAATACAATCCGAAAGAGATCATACCGGCCTAGTCCGCCAAATCAGTTTTCAGTAGGGAACGGCTCAGCACAAGCTCGCAAAACCGACTGAGCTCCGGGCAGTGGCGGATTAAGGGTCGAGAGCGCCCTAGGCAAAAACCTCATCGGCGCTCCTTTGCGGCCTTTTGCGCCCCTTTGCGGCCCTTTGCGCCCATTAGCGGCCTTGCGCCCCTAGGCACGTGCCTACTTTGCCTTAGGGATAATCCGCCACTGGCTCCGGGCAGAGAAGAGTTCTCGAAGTGTATCAATGTATACACTACCCAGAAGAATTACTACAACTCCCATAACGACCATGACCCCTAGCCTAGTCAGTTACAATTGGTGCCGTGACCAGGATTACACCTCTATATGTACCCGGAAGTTGACGGTGAGCTCAGCCTTTTTATATTTGACTACTTACACGAAGTAGCCGTGCTAGTACCAGCGCGCTGCCTATGTCGAATATTTGCCTCTCCTGTAGCAGCCAATCTGATACTTACAATAAGTGATGTTACCAGTATATGTCAAATATATAAGCATACCTGGAAATTGAAGGTGAGCACGTATTCCCCCCTTCTAGTTTCCGACTGCCGCACGAGATAGCACCCGTGCGCGGCTTGTCCCCCAGCCAGCACTTGGGAAGCGGCGGCCGCTCGCGCCAGGGTACCGTGGAACCATGGCCACTCCGCCAACGACACGCGCGCCGCGCCGCAAGCCTCTTCCGCTATAGAACCTGAGGCACAAAGCGTATTTTAAGTAATGCTCCTTGTTCTGAATCAGAGTCAACCTTTTTCATGTTGGAAACCTTTATCAATTATCAAACATTTTTGACCCTTAGAGCACTCAAAATGTAGTTCCCATATTCGATTGTTGACATCATTATAGTTTTAATAATATTAAGAAGCAAATTAAAACTTGTAATATGTAAAAGTAATCCGTCGCAGAACTAAGATAGAAGAAAGGGTATAGCCTTGTTTGTATGGGGCATCGGCCCCAGAAGCCAAATCGATTGCCGTTTTGCTAATATATTAGCCCAGATGTAAGATGCTATTTTACAAAAAAAGGACCCTGAAATACTTCAGGTTTTTGAGAAAATAAAAAAAAACGTAAATTGGTTTTTATTTTCTTTTATCTAAACTACTCAATAGATTTTTTTGTAACTTATACACATTATGTAGGTAATAAAGATGTATTATATAAAAAAAAATGGATTTCCAAATATCCTTATTTATAAGTAGTGAATTTTTCACTTTAAATTTTTCAATATTTTTTTTTTATATTTTCGAGACAGGGACACCCACCAATTTTGGCTATATTATGTAAACTAATATTCTATAATATATATTTTTTTCAAAAACATTCACTTGGATCAACATATCCAAAATGAAACAAACTTATCGCCTGGTGACAATTTTTCAGACAGTTATTTCCACAACCTCGTATCTAGTTTGTTGATTGATACTGAGATACGAGCTTTATTTTAAGTAGGTATTTGTTACTTAGTTTTGGTTGTCAACTGACGTTATGGAATAGGGCTCTCGGTCGTGTCCGGGTTTCGTGTACCCGTTTCCGTGTACCCGTTTCTCTGTTACACGGAAACGGGTTTCTGGCCCGTTTGGAACGTGTAATAAAGACCCGTGTAATTAAGACCCGTGTACCCGTGTACCCGTGTACACGGATCTCAATCACACGCGGGTCCGACCCGCCGTCGACGTGTTGTGGCCATCTTACGGTTATTCTTTTAAAAGCTATGGAGTGAGAAATGGAGTATAATAATCAGGGATCGTACTTTTTCTAGCATTTTTGGTGCAATTACGTCAAATGACACGACAGCGACTTTAGTTTGTCGACGTGTATAATAGAATTGACGTTTAAATTTATGTAATATGACGTTATCGTTAAAAATAAAACGATATTTTTTACTTTATCAGTTATTAAAATTGTGTAAATTCCTCAAATTTTTCGGAGGGTATAAATATGATCTATAATCTGATATAAGGATTTATTGCAACTGTGTTAGATATTTCCTCATATGTATAATAAATAAATCCTTCATTGCATTATGCATATTGGGTTGGGCTTAACATGTTCTGAGAATATTTTCTGTATTTGCGATTTGTTTAATACGCTCATTTATCTATTTTTTGTTGCTTAATTTTATTAAATGAAAGCGGCTCTCCTTCAACTTTAACGAATAAAAGGTCTTCCAGGCCTAATATCAAAACAACTTGTAAGTATTATCAGTAAAATTGACGCGGTTAATTTATGAGGATAAACAATGGGTATTGTCGTTATCTGCAAGTGCAGCTGCAGTGCAACCCTAATCCTATTCATATCTAATCTTAAAAAAAGTCGCCATAGCAGGTAACGTAAGAAGGTAGGTAGGTATGACAACTTTTTGCACCTAACACCATAATGTTACTAACACCATAATATATATATCGTCGACCGTAGGTTCAATTGGGGTAAGGGACAAAATACGATTTTTCAGAAGAGGCTGACAAACTTTTTGTTTTAACTAAATCGTTCATAACTTTTTTTGTAGTGAACCTTTTTTGTGCCTGATTTCATACATAATCTTGTATTTTAGTGTTCTATCTATCTATATAGTGCTCGATTTAATAATTTAGATATTATAGAAAATGACATGTCCCTTACACCAACTTATTCGGTTGCTGATGTCCCTTACAGACAGAGTATTCTGTAGTCTCGTCCCTTACCTTAAATTTACCTATTCATTGTATCCTCTATATTGATGAAGAAATGGCGTAAGGGACTAGTTGAGATTATGTGTTAAAGAAAAAACAGCGTAAAAGGTTCGTTGTAAAAATAAATAAGTACATACCTTTGACGTAAGGCGTATCTTAACACCGGAAACCTTTAAAACATTAATGTAAGAGGTATATAAATGTATTGAAACCGTGTGAGCATTTTTTGCGTGTCCGTTACACGTAACGTTTCTATCGAGTGGAATAACCCACATTTTAATTTATGATTATTTTTTTATTATAATCATATTAATTATTTCTCAGCCTCTATGATCGAATACTGAAATAAACAACCAATGTAATTTATACAGCAAAATTATTAAAAGTTTAGGGTTGTGTTCAACGATTAAAGTTACAGAATTAAATACAATTCAGAAATAATCATTTTACATTTGTACTTTTTAGGAGTCCTGTTAGATAACATAGTAGCTGCTCACAATTCAGTGCCTCCAGTTTATAAGGGATAACTCAAAAAGGCACTTTTCAGAAGAGATGTAAAACTATTTTTCAATAGTAGATATTTAGAACTTGACATTTTTAAAAATGTTTATAGGTACAAGCTATAGTGTTAGGCTATCATTTTATAAATAAAGAACTAATGCATTGACCCTATAAATATGTTTTTTTGTAGTTATAGCTTTTGTTCGCGAGTATTTAAAGACATAACTCAATTTTTTAGCACCAATTTATCCTTATGAACGACGCGTGCATAAACGAAAGAATACGACTTGTACCTGTGTGAACAACATGCATAAACGAAACGAAACGACTTATTCTATTTTTTAGGTATTTTATAAATTAAACTACTTGTCAAACTTGAAACTTGTTACCTATTCTAAGGAGTCAAATGAGGCTGTATAATAAAATGACCATAAGAGTAATGTACTTGAAAAACATCAATGAAATGAAAAATTCCTGTTTTTAGCTATGTTGAAATATAATCAATATCAACATCAATGTCAGTGAATGAATAACAAGAGCTTTAGTTAGATCCTTTGATTTTTAAATAACACTTATTGGTAGCGGCATTTCCGATAATGACTATTAAAGTGTGTCATACTTAGGAATGCCTTTTAATTGACAGTGAAAATTTTCCTTTGCAATTCATCAAGTACCGAGACGATTTTAAGAAGCCCAAACTCAGTAGGATAACCTCATCGTTATCTATAAAGTTTTACCCATGTCGACTATCCGGCCTCATATACCTAATTTCAACTCAGCTAGTCCTCGGAAAGTCAATCTAATCTTCCTTGAGATATTTCTAAACATACAATCTGTAAAGTTAATAAAAAACTTTTAATAAAGAACGTGTTAATACCTCCTCTAGTATTCCATTGGTTATTGTTTTTTTCACCAATCTAAGCCCACTTTTTTAAACTATCCGCTTAACAAAACACTTCACGGGTAGAATAACAATCACGAGCTGTCGACAAAGAGTTCAGTACTTACTGTCATTCAGAGACGCCGAACTGACGAATTATACCTAATAACATAAATAGACACTTACATTTCTCGGTGGATTAATTACTCAATTTGAAATTTTCTTACCAAATTTATTTGAATACCTTCATTTATCGTGAAATTTTGCATGTAAATAAGTCAAACTACGCTAGTAGTTTCAATGATTTAGTAAAGCCAAAAATTAACATCCAGTTTACACAGATATCCGTATAAACAAAGGTTATAGAACTGATGAAGGTGTTTTTATTGCAACATAACACTTTCTTTATTGTCAATAGATTAAAATAATATTAAGTTAGATGTGTTTGTATATAAAGGTAACAGGGATAAGTATTCATTGATTCTCACGAGAAAATTAGCGTAACGGATACGGAATCTAAATATAAATCGGATCAAACCTAAATGTCGTCTTAACCAAATTGGTGTAAGGTTCACACTGTTAAAAATATAAGATGGCAAATTGGGGTAAGGAGCATTTTTTTCAAAGCTCGTGCAATAATTTTAAGGTATGGGTGTTATTTTTATTCATGAGCCAAAAAAGGCATTAGTGTAAAAGCCAGTTTCATAAGATTGTCTTCAAAAATAAGTCATGTAAAGGTAATTCCTTAATTGGAAAGACCTTTACCTTATTCAAAGTGGATTGGTGGCAGTAGTTACCCTATTTTATGTTGCTTTATTAAAATAAAAATGAGATACGTGGTTTTTGTGGGTCAAATTTGATTTTGAACCCATAAAAATCAGTAGTGTAAGGAACACTTTTTTCAAGCTAGATTTTTTTATATACACCATTCGATAGAGCGGAAAATTCTGAACAAAACTGTATATTCAACTCATTTTGCGTATTTTGTCCCTTACCCCAATTGAACCTACGGCCGACGATATATTGGCAATAGCGCTAATAAATAAAATATGTCATGTTGATATATTTAAATGTAGAATGACGCAAGGAAAATGTACAATAGTTAATGCTGAGATTTCTTTACAAAGAGGTTTAAATATTGTAAATGACCATACGGTGATAACAAAATAGACCGCAACAAAATAGATAATAAACAACATGCAGATGTTTAATTCAATAGAACGTGTTATTTTTAGAAGATTCGTCGGCACTTGCACCAAAATGCAACAAACAACTTCCAGGTAAGTAGGATTATCCCATTGTTTTGTCGCCGCGTGACACTAAACAGAGTTGTACTAATGACACAGACAGCAAAATATTGATAATATCTATGTCTATAATTTACTCAGTATCGTATAGGACTTTACAATACTCGTTAGAACTAGTACTTTAAGTATCAAAATATTAATAGAGCACCAACTACTATATTGTTTGCGATTTGTAAACATTGCAGTTTTTCGTTATTTATCCTTATAATATTGTTAATATGGCCCATAATATTGCATTGTCATTCAAGCGTTACAAATTAAACTTGAATATAATTATACATAATTTTAGCTCAACCGATTGAAGATATCTGCTTTAAAATAAGTTATAAGATTCTACCCAAACCAACATAGATACAAGTGATACAACATAGGAGTACCTACAATGTACATACCTACTCGTAGTTACATATTGCAAGTTAAATAAAAATGCAAAAACGAGCGACTGCGTAGTTTTAATATTGATTTAATCGTGAAATTTAGTCGATTGAAACTAAAACTAATTCAATTGTTAGTCGAAGATTCTCACAACTAATTTATCGCAGATAAATTAATTGCGATAAAAATTACGAATGATATTTTTAATCGATTGATTAGTTAACTAAAAAATTAATCGATTAATGCCCATCTCTGATCAGTACCCAGTGATTAGAAAAAGCAGAAAAAAATATTTTATATGACGTTATTCGATCTTTTTTCCTCCGTACGTAATAATATAAAATCAGTTTTTCATTCAATAATGAACAAATTATCCGTTTCATTTCAACTTCAACTCAAATAATAACTGGTCCGGGCGGGTCGCTCAGACGTGTATTCAATACCCGAGTGAAGGCCCGAACCGCGGATCCGGATCCAAACTTAGAAACGTTTCCTAGAGGACACGTTTCCTAGCGGGTCCGTGTCGACCCGTTTCCGAAGGAAACGTTTCCTAGCCGGTTCGTGTAGTTCGGGTTGTTAGTACCGCCGGTGTTAAGGACCCGTGTACACGTTTCCGCGTGTAACACGGATACCGGGAGCCCTATTATGGAATACCATACATTTGTTGGACTTAATATGCCTGTCTACTCGTACAAGAATCGAATAAAAATAACATATAAGAGCATCGTCAAAATAAAATGTCTTTACATAGAAAGCTCCAGTGAGTCCCACGGCTCGTAGCTCAAAAAATATTGATTTACACAAAACACATGCAGATTCGAAAAAAATGTTCGTCGATAAAATCGATTCGATCAATCGTTAGATCACTACAAACATCAACAGAGAAGTGTCAAATGGATGATTAAAAATAAATCAGACTGTAACTGGCCATCAGTAGGCCTTATGTCAATGTTCATAAGGTCTACCGATGGTCAGTTAGATGCGTTTCTGTTTGTACTACATAGGCATTTTATTTCGATGATGCTCTTATGTTATTTTTATTCGATTCTTGTACGAGTAGTTAGGCATATTAAGTCCAACAAATGTATGGTATACCATAACGTCAGTTGACAACCAAAACTAAGTAACAAATACCTACTTAAAATAAAGCTCGTATCTCAGTATCAATCAACAAACTAGATACGAGGTTTTGGAAATAACTGTCTGAAAAATTGTCACCAGGCGATAAGTCTGTTTCATTTTGGATATGCTGATCCAAGTGAATGTTTTTGAAAAAAATATATATTATAGAATATTAGTTTATACATAATATAGCCAAAATTGGTGGGTGTCCCTGTCTCGAAAATATAAAAAAAAATATTGAAAACTTTAAAGTGAAAATTTCACTACTTATAAGGATATTTGGAAATCCATTTTTTTATATAATACATCTTTATTACCTACATAATGTGTATAAGTTACAAAAAAAACTATTGAGTAGTTTAGATAAAAGAAAATAAAAACCAATTTTCGTTTTTTTTAATTTTCTCAAAAACCTGAAGTATTTCAGGGTCCTTTTTAGGGTTCCGTAGCCAAATGGCAAAAAACGGAACCCTTATAGATTCGTCATGTCTGTCTGTCTGTCCGTCTGTCCGTCCGTATGTCACAGCCATTTTTTTCCGAAACTATAAGAGCTATACTGTTGAAACTTGGTAGGTAGATGTATTCTGTGAACCGCATTAAGATTTTGATGCAAAAATAAAAAAATAATAATAAATATTGGGGGCTCCCCATACTTAGAACTGAAACTCAAAATTTTTTTTTTCATCAAACACATACGTGTGGGGTATCTATGGATAGGTCTTCAAAAATGATATCGAGGTTTCTAAAACATTTTTTTTCTAAACCGAATAGTTTGCGTGACAGACGCTTCCAAAGTGGAAAAAAGTTGGTCCCCCCCCCTCTAACTTCTAAAATAAGAAAATGAAAAATCTAAAAAAAACATATGATGTACATTACTATAAAAACTACCAACGAAAATTGTTTTGAACGAGATCTAGTAAGTAGTTTTTTTTTAATACCTAACTTTGCAAGTTTGCACCTAATTTATATGGGGCGCTATACATACCAGGTGCAAACTTAACTTAAACACTTAGGGATGGAAAGTGTTTGTACGGAACCCTCGGTGCGCGAGTCCGACTTGCACTTGGCCGGTTTTTTTTTGTAAAATATCATCTTACATCTGGGCTAATATATTAGCAAAACGGCAATCGATTTGGCTTCTGGGGCCGATGCCCCATACAAACACGGCTATACCCTTTGGTTAAATGAGATCTCCAAAAACGACATTCTTCATCTCAATACAATAGATGATTCGTGAAGCTTAACAAAAATTCAAAATACATTTCTCATGTAAGCAAAGACATATGAATAGTTTGGTTTATAAATAATCTAACTTTGGTATGTGAATCTTTTCTGTTTCCTGAGTTGAATCATTCCGTGGTGACATAATTAGCCTAATGTTGGACAAACTTTACTAGATAACCAGCGTGATTCATGACATGGTTAATATTCCATTTATAGAAAACACTAATATTACCGCTAAATAAAAAACTCATCATGAGAATGTATAATGGATTAATGGAGATGTCACAACTTTGCGCGATAGTAGCAGCGGTGCGCGGTACGTGTGTCTCGCTCACTCTTATCGCCGTCGCGCTTGGATCTCTTACTCAACCGATCGCCGTAACGCTGGTCGCGAAAACTCGTGGCATCTCTGTATCCGTACGATTTCCTCTTATCTTTATTTACAATGAAAACGCAGTTATTGCACGTTAGTACGCTCCATTGAGCAGAAACTACTACATGAATTTCCGTGAAAATCACCTATAGTGAAGTAAAATAAAGGATTGCCCTAAAATTTAAAACACAAAAAATGCATGTGTGCTATTATAATAATTTAATTTAAAAACCTGAAATGAATGAAAATATATCCCAAAAAATATTACAACAACCGGACCACTTTTTTTATAATAAGGTTTTGAAGCCCTACAGCCAAAAAGAAAGCAAACTGTCATGATGAACATGAAAAACCATGATGAGGAAAATTTAAAGGGCTGCAGTTTATACATAGATCCATATAGCATGGAATATCAGAAAAAATATCATTTAATTGACTTCCAAAAACTGTAGCTACCCTATTCCTGAATTTAAAAAGTGATATGATAAGATAACAATCCACTCCAGAACTACAGTGGAGGCCACAAACAGTCAACGTAGTGTAGGGCGCCCCGTAACAAGGTGGAGCGACGACATTCGTAGTACAGCGGGTGGTACCTGAAGGAGAGCTGAAAATCGAGCTCAGTGGTGTGCCATGGGAGAGTACTATGTCCAGCAGTAGTCTGCTGGCCGATGCTGCTGGCTGATGATAATGAAGATAAAAATTACCTAATTCAGCCTCTTCGGGGGTATCGGTAGCTAGGTCAACATTGCTGGTGCTAGTGGGCAGGTCTCTCCGAGGCGGCAGGTCGGGTGGAGCCGGTTCTGGCAGACCGGGTAGTGCATCAGGAGGTGGTTGTGTTGTGGGCGCCGACCGCATGCAGTATTTGATGGTCGCTAGCCATGACTTCATGTCGTCTACATCTGCCGCTTCTATTACGTATTCCATGTTGTTGTCGGCCTGCGATGTGAAAACATATCATTATTATTTTATTTATTAATAATTGTAATGGGAACAGAATACAGTCGCACTCGAGTTAACAAAAATAGATGATACAGAAGCCAAAACAGTTTCTACTACTAGTTTATACATTATTACTCTGAGAGTACAGACAATGTGAGTCAAACATATTTAAGTTTAAGTAACCGGTTATGTGCATGTCTAGTTATTACAATTATGAGGCTATGATAAGAAAAAAAAGAAAAGTTACAGTTAGACTTAGAGTCGAAATCAATAACACAATCTTGATTCTAGTGAAATAATAAAAAATAGATCTATTACAAAGTATAACATTATACTTTTACAGTTTAGGCTTTCAGTACAGAAACCAAAAGAAATAATGAAAAAACAAAAATTGGTATAGTTCGAAGCCCATTTCTTAAGCGAATCCCATTAGCTTTGTACCCGATGAACAATACTCATTATCTGTATTGTTAACTGTGGCCACAGCTGCCACTTCGAAATGTAAGGCGTTATAAGTGCAAATTACTTTTACACTAAATTAGTTTTTAAGTCAAACGAAATAAGGTTTACTCTTAAACAAAGAGAACACAGATGTTGGTTTCCTACGGGACAGGCTCCGCCTAGTGTAGGGACCAGGGTAAACATTGAATGGCTTATAATCAGGGGTCGGACTTTCGATCGCAGTAGGACTAATGGAGAGCTATGGAGCCAATATTCACATTAAAATTATTTTTATACTCATACTCATACTCATAAGTGTATTTCATTCCAAACTGCCTTTGTGGTTATTATGGTTAACATTCACAAGCATTAAATTACTAAAATTATGAATAAAATATTTTTTTTTACAATATTTCAAACTCCTAATTTAACTCAATTTATTGTCAATATCATGAACTTTCTAGTCATAAATGGATATTCGATCAATATAGAACCCAATTTACTCCAGAAAACATGGATAGAGTTGCAAATATTTACGTATTTTATGGTGGCGAAAAAAATAATGCCTACACAAATCAGGTCTTTGTTTATTCTTCTGACTTTGTTCTTGACTATAAAATAAAATTGCGAATGAAATACACTTATGAGTATGAGTATAAAAATAATTTTAATGTGAATCAGCTCCATAGCTCTCCATTAGTCCACCGTGCGATCGAAAGTCCGACCCCTGCTTATAATGTCATCTTACAAATTCAGAACAATTCAGTACTTTGTAATAAGTTAAAGTAAGTGGAGATTGTAATAATTAATGAATAAATGATTTAATGTTTAATGTTTAAAACCTGTAAGGGGCAGACACACTAAAGGGTGAATCTTATATTTATGCTACATTAATAAATATAAAATTGTAGTTGAGGATAGTATTTTTTTCGTTTCGGCTTTCACTTCTGTTGTGGATAGTTGAAGGTAATAAATATGTCAGGAAGCAGCTTCTTGCCAGTTCCTTCCGTTACCATGGGTTCACTTTTGGATGGATTTAGACTGGGTGATCAACAGGTGAGTGATTCACAACTATATCATCTCTAGAGAGAAAAACATTGGCAAGCATTTTTTTGTATTTCTTTTGCAGTTGTTGAGATTTCAAATGGAGTAATTTGGCATTGGGCAGTTATATATGTGGACAGTGGATATAAACTCTTAACTAACAATAAATGACAAAAAGTTTTATCTACGCACATATCATTAGTGCTCTAAATTGCGTTCAGAAACCGTAGGAAATGACCAGCATTACTACAACCAATTTTACTATGAGAACTTTCTTATCTGTGGCAGTAGGTAAAATCTGTACTGTTATGTTATAACAGTATCAATTTTTGTAAGGTTATGAGTTTAAATTTGGAACAGCTGTCAAAACTAAAGTAGGTTGCTATCCATAGATATTAATATTGTTATCGATACGAAACGTCAATTCAGTATGTTTTTTTATAAAAACCGCACGACATTTGATCTCGAGTGACATGAGAATATGGATACATTCGTTTGTATATGATTTAGAAAAAAAAACATTCGTCTTGACGGAGGTTCGAATTGCCGCTATTATTGTTGTCATTTGTTTGTTGGTTCTTTGCTGTTACTTGCGTTTATTGTAATTCACATTTTAGTTGAAAATATTGTTTCAATGTAAATGTAAATTACAACTATTACAATAAATAATCTGTTTATGTATTTGTTCAGATTTATTTCTTACTGCATTAGTATATGTCGTTTTTAGATATTTTACAGGTAGCACTAGTGGTGCCGGTCATTTCCTTATGGCTTCTGAACCCATCTTAACCACTAGATTGCTTTTGGTAACTACGGCTACCTGTCACCCTCTTATTTTATTATATAAATAGAGTCCAACTCAAAATTCGAAGCAATTGAGTGGTTAGAGTACTTATGATATGTGTGTAGATAAAGTAGTGTATACAACTGTACATAATTAGGCTTTACAACACTCGTGTGAACCTATTATGAAACTCGCTGACGCTCGTTTCATAAAACCACACTCGTCATTTAAGGCCTCTCATTATGTATCAGTTGCATAAACTACTATTGTCACTGCATGAATTTTATTTCCAACCTTAAGTATTTATAATAATTGTAGGAGCAAGTACATTTGCACTAAAATGATAGAAGTTGTGACATAACTCTTGAATCATTGTTAGTTCAAAGCAAATAAATTGTTTCATGTAAAGACAGACTACAGATCAATAAACAAACATGATCACATACACACCTTTAATACAAATGTATTTTCATGGTCCGGCATTTCTAAAGCAGTTGTCTCTCTCGCCTCTGATATGAGAAAACAGAACACCCCACTCCGGGGCTTCTGAGCTTTCGGTGGGGAGTAGAATTCCAACATATAACCTCCTACAGTCTTCACCAGTGCCAATCGACATTTCTCCCATTTCTGTGGCCCCGATGGCTGCTCCAAGCTTTCAGGAGTTAAATAGTTAACCAAACCTTCTTTCCTACATTCTACAACTATTTTGGCTAGCTTAGTCTTACTCTGTTTATTCAAATTAGTCGATAATTCGACTTCATCCGAATTTTGTTTATGGAACAGACCTTTGCCTCTTCTTAATCCTTTAAAAGATAACCTTCTAAAGAATGGTTTGTGTTGTGTTTTGGGCGAATCGGTGTCTTCCGAATAATCACTCTCGTCGTGCCCTGTATGCGTTCCGTGCGTGCCATTCGGGACCTTGTGTTGTGCCTTTAGTTTACCAATTTCTATTTCGAATTGTTCAGAAAAACAATCAACGAATTTCTTTAGAAGGTCTTTGTGGGATACGCCCGGGCGAGCGGTGGGGTCTGCGGTGCCGGTCTGAACGTAGTGGATGCAAGCCTTGGCGAATTCCTGAGCGGCGGCTTTAGCCTGACGCTCGCAGAACTCGACCCATCCGTCGGGGTCTCCGTCGGACGGGCCCGCCATGGCTAGCAATTTCTTTAACAGCTCCACTTGGACTGTGTTTTTTTATTATTATGTACACAATAACAACACTTAAATAATTCACTGAATCACGGTTTCTTATCTATTTAAATGACAATTTCGCAATCAAAATACCCATGAATGCTTCTTCCTCACAAGTTTTCTCGCGAAAACAAGTTTTGTTGCCGGTTAAAAAAATAAATAAATAACGGATGAAAAACTGGAAAAACATAAATTATTTTTTTGGTAAAAATAAGTAATGAATAAAATTAAATAAGTTTTTTTGATAAAAAGCCATTAAACTAACATACCAAAGCGTTGATGATCTAATGTTTACACGATGCGAACTAATGCCATCTAGTATGTTAATTCATAAAACACACACAGAAGTTGTAACAACGTTGTCACTAGATGGCCGCCGCAAGTCTAAAATTGTTACTTCTAGTGATTACGTGAAATACTAGATGTCGCTGTAGGTTCTGAGTTGCAAGCTTATATTATTTTCCTTTTCATATGTCTTATGGTCTTATCGCACTCAGCTAAGTACCATAACACATAACGATTTCATAATAAAGAACTCATATTTACCAGTTGATTAATATAATAATAAGTTCTTTTACTTGAACTCAAACAGGTGTCTATTTTCCCCTACATGAACATGAGAGAATCGGTACACCTATCGAAAATAAATAAATAAATAAGGGACAATCTTAAACAAATTGACCTAGTTTCATTTTCTCTTCTAAGAACTGTTTTCTATCCGTTATTTATGTAAAAACAAACGTGGAAGGCGGAGTATTAATCATGTTTCGCGGCGGGTAGCGAGCCCGTTTGGTTCCTACTGTTCCTAGTAACCTACTAACTCACACATAGAAACAATTGTTTCCTTTTTAGTGTTCCGTACCCAAAGGGTAAAAACGGGACCCTATTAGGGGAGACCGGGTATGGAAGTCACATTTTATTACTTTTGCATTTTTAGTACTATTGTTTTTAGTTGGGGATGATAAAAAATAATTTAATGGATAGTGTATTTATTTGAGTTTAAAAATATATCAATACTTTTTCACTAACATTATGTACGGAACCCCGTGTCAGGGATGGTTGTCACAGGTGCTGGGGTACGTAATCACATAGTAAAATAAGAGGGATATACAATAATACACACCTTTATATCAAACGAACTTTTTTTTCAGCTAGTAACTTATATAAACTTAAATGATGTATGTAAGTCACTGTGACCAGGAAAGTAACGAAATACGTATTCATAATTAATAAAAACACCCAAAAACTAAATTCGCTTTCAGCTAATAAGGTAGTCACACGTGACTACCAGCCCCCGTCGACCTGAGACAACCTGCCCCAAAACACGTTTTAGAAAATAATCTTACAATATAAATTCAAATGAATGTTTCCACTAATAACCTAATCACAATATGATTATACACAAGTTCAACTTGAACGATACACGAAGAAGCATATTAATATGCAAAATAAAAGTGTACCTACGAGATTTAACACAGATGAACAAAAAAATACTTTTACTGGCGGAAAAAAGTAAACGAATGTGGCTCCATCACAACATACCGGAGCCAACTGAGGTAAAGTACGGAGGGGGGTTTAGCTCTCGCGATCCTTGGACACCGGTCGGTAAACTGATTCGTGCTTTTAGTTGTCAGTTATGGCCGCTGTGACAACCAACCCGTGTGACTTCCATACCCGGTCTCCCCTACTGAGACTTCGCTGTCCGTCCGTCCGTCCGTCCGTCTGTGACCAGGCTGTATCTCAAGAACGGTGATAGCTACACAGTTGAAATTTTCACAGATGATGTATTCTATGGAGCGCTATACATACCAGGTGCAAACTTAACTTAGCCACTTAAGGATGGAAAGTGTTTGTACGGAACCCTCGGTGCGCGAGTCCGACTCGTTCTTGACCGGTTTTTTATATTATAATAACATTTATCCTGAATGCTGTTGCTGTCTGTTACTGAGGTCAACGAGTTCTTGAGTGGGGATCACTTTTTTTTAACATGACTTGAACTGTATCAGGGCTGTTTAACCCTCACTACCAGTGAGTCAGACTTTGTGTGGGAGTATATCCCGCAATGAGATTATCTATTATCTCCGCGCCACAGTAGTGATTTTAGATCACGAATCGGTTAACATAGTGGCGTGTAAGATATGTAAAATGGTGCCGCGAGCATTCGCCTCAATTAAGGTACTTGCACCAAAGATGGACCGGCCCGGTTCCTAAGATAGCCCACTTCAAAATTTTATAGTTATACTTAAAAAATACACCACTCAAAAAAAACAGTTATTTAGCTTGTTTATGAACACAGACGCCATGTTTAAAAAAAATGCTTCTCGGCCTAGACCTTAAATTTTTTAGGGTTCCGTAGTCAACTCGCCCCTTGCCTGCAATACGGCCACAACTCAAAAATGGATTATTGCTGATTCGTATTCAGAATTGTCTAATTTACGACCTTATTTCAAGAGATATAAGAAAAAGTGTCTTTAAAAGCCTTTTTTCCACAAGTGGCCTTATGGATCTGACCAAAAATTGTCAGTTGACTCCATGCAAGACAGCCACTTTGGAGTTATGGCTGTATAACATTAATTTATAATCAATTTTTTGAGTTGCGTCCTAAAGGCATAAAGATTATTCGAGTGTTATTCCGATGAATCCCTTTAAATATAAGCGAATTAAAGGACATTTCGCCCCCTGCCTGCTATACGGCCACATCTCAAAAAACCATTTTTTCGAGAAATCGCTTGTTAAAGTTTTGGCAGCGTAGTGCGTGGTAGTAAAACGGGGCTTACTCCAAGAGTTTTCGGTCAATTCATATTAAATTTAGCTTTTTTTATTCTACATGATATAACGCTTCTCATGAATACGTCTTTTTTTATAAAACGTGTATATTTTCTAAGATACGAGGCCTTTAAGATAGGTACTTGGAGTTGTGGCCGTATTGCAGAAACATTTTGTTGAAATTTTGAGATGCGTCCCAAAACCGATCAAGTATTATTGGAAAATAGTAACATAAAAATTATTATGCAAACATTAAAATGATTAAAATACCTATATTAATCAACTTTTGTTACAGTAACAACATCACTGTAAGCGATAATCAGTGCATGCAGCTTTAATACCAACTTTCTAGATGCAGATATCATCATCATTTTGCATATAATTAATGACTATCTGGTACCTTCTCTTAAAGGCACTTGTATCTTTAATTATCGTGTTAACATGTACCATATATAACATGTAACCATGTACAAGGAGGCCCCGTAGTTTTAGGTTTTAGCGTGGACTAGGTTCCCGTTGATATAAGTGTACTGTTTCCCAGAATTCTTCAACTTCTTTACAATATTACCTTTTCATAGTGCAGGATAAGCTTTTCGTTTTCTACTTTTAGGTTTAGCAATACTGGATGAAGACTGGTTCGAATCAAAGTCCCAATGTATGTGAGTCTGTATTTACAACGAATTTTTAGAAAACCTTGCACCAACATGTAGGACATGGCTCTCACAGTTCTATTTAGACATATTTTTGAATAATATAATTCCACCTAAGTTCATCTGCATACACTGAATTCGGGTAATTCGGGGAATTCGGGTTCTAGAAACTTTTGGACAAGCCAATCTACAATCAAATCAAACCTATAGTTGACAAAATAATTCCTGTGGAGCAGGCTGGATTCCGTACTGGTCCGAACTGCGTGGATCAGGTTTTGTCGCTCACAACACATATAAAGACAGGCTGGGTTTCAAAGGTAAGAGAAAACCGTGGCAGTCTTTATCGACCTTTCAGCTGCATTCGATACCGTATGGAGACAGGGGCTTATCTATAAGCTCATGACCGTAGTGCAGATGGTGGGACTAATCAACTCTATGCTCAGCAATAGGAAATTTATCGTCCATCTAGGAAACACCTCAGGCAAAGTCAGGAAGCTGAACAATGGACTACCGCAAAGATTGGTCCTGGTCCCGCTCCTGTTTAACCTAATAATTATATCGTGTGTGTATAGGTTGAACAGAAGTGGGATCAGGACCGATTCCGAAAACAGAGAATCGGAAATTTATGTATGCTGATGGATGACATCGCCTTCACGAACCAGGATGCCAAATTTAAACACTCGAAGAAAGCCCTTCCTTGCGAACTGGAATGTTTTGAGTAATACTTAAAAAAATGGATACTGGAGCCCAATGCTAGTAAAACAGAAGTTGCGACATTCCATTTCTGTAAGAAAGAAGCAAATTATGAGCCAAATATCTGCTTCAGAGAGACGGCGCTTAAATTAAATCCTACACCGAAGTACTTGGGTGTCACTGTAGACCGCAATCTTACCTATGCGCTACACATTAGTAAGTTAGGGAAGAAGCTACAGACGCGGAATAACATACTCCACAGATTAAGGGGAACTACTTGGGGAGCACCAGCTGACGTGCTACGCACTACCAGTCCTAGCCTAGTTTACTCCAGGGCAGAGAACTGCTTGCCAGTTTGGCTCAACAGCGCACATGTGCATCGGATAAACGTGTTAGACCAAACCATGCGATGCATATTGGGAACCATCAAATGTACTTGTACGGTGGGTGCCTCGACTTCAACCGATGAGGCGGGTTTGCGAACTCTGCATGAATGGGCAAATCGGGACGATCCACGACTTTTTGTGCTTCGCGGACCAGTGCCTGATGTCTTCTTAGTTCGGCGCGAGCTATATAGCTCATATGACTCAACACAGCCTAACCAGAGGATTACATTTTGATGGTTCCCGATATACATCGCATGGTTTGGTTTAGCTATACGTCTATCCGACGCACATGTGCGCTGTTGAGCCAAACTGGCGCGCAATACTCTGCCGTGGAGTAAACTTGGCTAAAACCGGTATAGTGCGTAGCACATCAGCTGTTGCTCCCCAAGTAGTTCCCGCTAGTCTGTGGGGTATGTTATTCCGTGTCTGTAGCTTTTTCCCTAACTAATATGTGGCTGTGGCGCATAGGTGAGACTGCGGTCTAGAGTTACACCCAAGTAGGATTGGGTGTAACTCTAACTTTGGTGTAGTATTTAATTTCATCGCCGTCTCTCCGAACCCAATTTTTGGGCCATAATTTGCTTCTTAGTTGCAGAGATCGAATGTCGCAACTCCTGTTTTACTAGCAACGTACTGCAGTTGCCATTTTTTTAAGTATTTCCCAAGATATTCCAGATCGCGAGTTGTAGGTTGAACAGGAGCAGGGCCAGGACCGATCCCTGTGGTAGTCTATTGTTCAGCTTCCTGACTTTGCTTGGAGTGCTTCAAGGTAGATGATAAATTCCCTTATTGCTGAGCATACATATTTATAGAGTTAATTAGTCTCACAATTTTTCTACAGGGCACCACGGTCGTGAGCTTATAGAAAAGTCACTGTCTCCATACGGTATCGAATGCAGCTGAGAGGTCGATAAGGACTGCCACGGTTTTCTCTTTCCTCTTAAACCCAGCTTTATGTGTGTTGTGAGCTGCATTACCTGATTCACGCAGTTCCGGCCACTAAGGAATCCAGCCTGTTCCACAGGAATTATTTTGTCGGCAATAGATTCGATTCGATGTAGATTAGCCTCTCCAAACGTTTGTAGAAGTAACTAAGTAGAGTAGTTGTTGATCAATGATCAGTAACTCTTTGGGTCGTCGCCTGGCTTACCTGGTTTCAGTATGGCTATTATTTTGGAGCGGTGGAACTTAGGTGGAATTCTATTATTTGAGACTATGCCAGAATAGAACTGTGAGTAAATACCGACTCACATAAATTGCTACTCTGAATCGAACCAGTCTTCGTCCAGTATTCCTGAACCTAAAAGTAGAAAAGCTGGATGCACTGATTATCGTTTACAGTGATGTTCTTACTGTAACAGAAGTTGATAAATAAAGGTATTTTAACTATTTTGGTGGGTGTATTTATATTTTCATGTAACCATTTTCCCATAATTTTCTTGCGCGGTTTTGGACGCATCTCAAAATTTCAACAAAATGTGTCTGCAATACGGCCACAACTCTAAGTACCTGACTTAAATGCCTTGTATCTTAAAAAATATACATGTTTTATCCAAAAATAAATATTCATTAGAAGCATTATATCATCTTGAGTAAAAAGAGCTAAATCAAAAATGAATTGACCCAAAACTCAGGGAGTAATTTCCGTTTTACTACCACGCACTACGCTGCCAAAACTTTAGCAAGCGATTTCTCGAAAAATGGTTTTTTGAGATCTGGACGTATAGCAGGGTGCGAACTAGGAACCCTTATAGTTTCGCCATGTCCGTCTGTCCGTCCGTCCGTCCGTCCACGGCTTAGCTCCGTGATCATTAGTACTAGAAAGCTGAAATTTGGTATGAGTATGTGTATGCATCACGCGGACAAAACGGTAAAATAAAACCGGCCAAGTGCAAGTCGGACTCGCGCACCGAGGGTTCCGTACAAACACTTTCCATCCCTAAGTGTTTAAGTTAAGTTTGCACCTGGTATGTATAGCGCCCCATATAAATTAGGTGCAAACTTGCAAAGTTAGGTATTAAAAAAAAACTACTAACTAGATCTCGTTCAAAACAATTTTCGTTGGTAGTTTTTATAGTAATGTACATCATATGTTTTTTTTAGATTTTTCATTTTCTTATTTTAGAAGTTAGAGGGGGGGGGGACCAACTTTTTTCCACTTTGGAAGCGTCTGTCACGCAAACTATTCGGTTTAGAAAAAAAATGTTTTAGAAACCTCGATATCATTTTTGAAGACCTATCCATAGATACCCCACACGTATGTGTTTGATGAAAAAAAAAATTTAGTGTTTCAGTTCTAAGTATGGGGAGCCCCCAATATTTATTATTATTTTTTTATTTTTGCATCAAAATCTTAATGCGGTTCACAGAATACATCTACCTACCAAGTTTCAACAGTATAGCTCTTATAGTTTCGGAAAAAAATGGCTGTGACATACGGACGGACAGACGGACAGACGGACAGACAGACAGACATGACGAATCTATAAGGGTTCCGTTTTTTGTCATTTGGCTACGGAACCCTAATAAAAACTAAAAAAAATTTTTTTTTTCTGGTTCCTCTCACACCTTACACCTAAAGTGGAGGTGAATTTTTTTCGTTTCAACCCTAGTGTGTGGGGTGTCGTTAAATAGGTCTGTTAAAAATAATAGGGGTCTCTAAGCATTACTTTTTGATAAAGTCAGTAGTTTTGTAAGTATTTACTCCGAAAAAAACCGGCCAAGAGCATGTCGGGCCACGCTCAGTGTAGGGTTCCGTAGTTGCTCATCCTTCACAATAAACTGCTGTTTTAAGCCCGAGGTTCACGTTAAGAAAGATTTGAAGCTCTATAAAAAGGTCGTAAACGCCCTAGAAACTGAAATCACTTATTACCTTCTGGAAGTGAACTTACGACCTTTTAAAGAAAAAATATGAAATTTGGCGATAACTCAAAAACGGCTCGACCGATTTTGTTCAATATAGTTTTCATTGAAAGTACTTATAAAGCCTGATAGATAGATAGATAGTGCCCCCCCTTCCTCTAACTTTTCAACCACGGGTCAAAAAAATGAAAATGAGGCCTTATAATTACTTTCAACGAAAACTCAAAAAACAAAATCGGTCCATCCGTTTTTGAGTTATCGCAAAATTTCATAATTTTCTTTAAGAGGACGTAAGTTGACTTCCAGAAGGTAAAGTAATTACAGTTACTTTGGCGTTTACGACCTTTTTACAGAACTTGAAATCTTTCTCGTTACTTGAACCTCGGGCTAAAAACCTGTTTTAAGCCCGTATCTTGTGTAGGATGAGCAACTACGGAACCCTACACTAAGCGTGGCCCGACATGTACTTTACAGTTCTCTCGAGTTGTTCCATCCGCAACGTGATGATAAAGCCTGTTAATAAAGGACGTTATAACGATATTGCATTGCACGTTTGAGGAAAAAAAAAACCTTTATAATTTTTTACAGCTATAGAAAATACTTATCTAAGTATAACTTTTTTCTAGGATTGAGTAGGGAATAATCCCAACTAAGTAGGTATAAAAAAACCAAGGTTTATGAAAACTTTCACCCAATCCTCAATTTTAGACTTGACAAACACTCGATGCATAGAATCTGTTATTTTTATGCAATATTACCTCTACTGACAGATTTAAGCGACGAGACCACTAAAATCACTTTTCAACGCTACCCTTGTCTCGAAAAATAGTAGTTCTATTTGTACCACCCACAAATATCCAAGGACCACTTATATGCGTCAGAAGCAACAGATCTTTTCACATAAAATCCGTCTAGCAGCGTCGATCATAAAGTGAGTGTGTGTGTGTCAAATTTCCAATAATCTTATTTTGGCGCGCATCAGACGGCCCGATGATGGAAATATGGGCGCCATCTTGCGTCGCGCGCGGCCGTTCACCTGAATCGTGACGACAGGTTTACGATACGATATATTCGCTGATAGAAATACCTTGACCATTCGAGTATTCTGTTTGTTGAGTTTCCTTCTGAAGTCAGCTAAAATTTCATAAAATCTAACGGTTTTCCACTTGAATCATTCAGCTACGTGTAGTTTCTTTGCTTACGCTGAATATTATTTCAATATTTCGAAGTTTCTAGAGTTCCTAAGATTGTATTTCTTTACATACCTTGTAAATCATAATAAAATGTTGAAATGAGAAAAAATAAGTTTATGATAAATTACAAATAATTATGGCAAGTGCAGTGAAAATAAATACCTCAAATAGTTTAACTACTAGAGAAATATCCATAGCCAAATTGGGCTTAGTACTTTGTAAACAAAATAATGCTAATTTTACATAACCTATTTACTAGTAGCCCTCAGTTTGTCAATCTTCCGCTTTATGTAACTAGCTGCTAATATATATTTGGGCTAGATACTATTACTTACCAAATCTTTTTTTTCAGTGAAGGTAGGTATCTGAAGTATAGCTAGTACATAATATGCTTGGATAGTTTTCGAAATATGACATCAGCACTTATAATTATTGACGAAGGCATCTTCGAGGAAGCAGCCACTCGAGCCACTACAGAATTAGTTAAGAGTTTCACAAGCTAACGCATCCCGTAAACAGTGGCAATGTTTACAGTAAGCGTAGTGCAGGCAGGGTGACCATGGATTCCAGTATTGAATAGGCCATTTTATATTTATTCATTTAATTTTCGCTGTTCAGGCGTATTATATAAGGTAAGGTAAGGTAAGACTATCTGGAGAAGACTGCTATAGTCCAATAACTAACTAAAACTGTTCTATTCGTGTCGTATTCCTCATTGCTGAGGATCGTGACCTCTATTTATCACTCTTCGGATGATCGCTCCACTTATTTCGATCTACTACAGACCGCATGGCATCGGGAAACTTGGTGACCGTTGTGTCACGAATCTGACGGGTCCAGCGCATGTGACTCCTTTCTCTTTGGTATTCTTCCTTGAATCTTTCCTGTCACTAAGAGCTTATCCAGGTTGTCATTCTTCTTTCTGCCAAAGAGTGCGTCATGCGTGTCTCACCCGTTCCCGGTCCTTCCGTCATCAGATAGAAAAACAACTCGCTGAGTCACAATTGTCCTGGAACCGCTCTTACAGAGTTCCATTTCCATCTTATGAATTGAAACAAGAAATACGCTTCAGTGAAAAAGTGGTACATGGCGAACAATAGACGATATTATCAATTGGGCCGGACAGTGGGCCGCGAGTCGCTTAGCAGCATATAGCCCCTGAAGTAGCCTCCATATGAGTTCGGAACATGTCGGCCCGTTTCTGACAATTTTTAAGTGTTCCGTTCCGTTTTTATAATTATCAAAGATGTTCCACGATAGTTTTAATAATATTATAGACGATAGTATTGTTGAAAAAAATAATCGCCCTAAAAAAAACTGAAAAGCCAAAAATAGCCCGTTTGTCTACCTTTAATAATTTTTTTTTGAAGGCGGTACTAAACCACTTAATTATTAGGTACTATAAAAACAGATGAAGCGCATGAAGCCTTTCATAATGACTACATATTTGGTATTTACGAGTATTTTTGTTCGATAAAGAAGTTTAGGTACGTGAGGTTTACATACAAATAAACATACATACTTACAGGTCAAACTGAGAACCTCCTTTTTTGAACTGGGTTAAAAATCGGGATAAAACGGAACATTGAACCCGATTCACTATGTCCGTAGTCGGGTAGGGTCTTTCTTACATCCGGACGCGCTGACGGACAGATGAGCCGAAAGATGGTGTCATTTACGTCATTAGCGCTTTCGTCGCCTGCAATCACATTAATAAAGCGGGCGAATAATAGACGATATTATCAATTGGGCCAGAAAGTCGGCTGCGAGTCGCTTAGCAGCACGGATAGCGGCCCCTCATGAAGAGCTCCATATAAGTTCGAAACATGTCCGCCCGTTCCTGACAATTTTTTACGTAAGTTTAACCCGTTTTTAAAATTATTAAAGATGTCTCTGTCGCACGATAGTTTAAATAACTTTATAGACGACATTATCGTCAAAAATCGGAATATAACGGCACATTCAACCCGCTGATTCACGTTGTCCGTAGTCGGGTTGGTCCTTGGTCCTTGCATCCGGAGTCCGGACGCGTTGACGGACAGATGCGCCGGAAGATGGCGTCGTTAGCGCTGTCGTCGGCTGCAGTAACGTAAATAAAGCGGGCTTTTTCGGAGCGGTTTTAAAATTATAGTCTGTTGTGAGAAAGTTGCTTTCATCCGTGATACGATTTAAGAGGCCTTATTCCTTTTAAACTTAATTTTTTCGTTAATAAACCAACTTTTTGAACTTTCTGCGTTCTAGACAGTAACATAGCTATTTTAGGTATGCTTTCATTGTGTGCAATCGAAAAGGAGTTGAAAAAATACCAGCCAATTTCGAGTAGTTTTTGAAACAACTTCAATGAAAAATTCAAACTGTAGGTTTCAAATATCCATACTAATATTATAAATGCGAAAGTGTGTCTGTCTGTCTGTTACCTCTTCACGCTTAAACCGCTGAGCCGACTTAGATGAAATTTGGTATGGAGATAGTTTGAGACCCGGGGAAGGACATAAGATACTTTTCATCCCGAATAATTTTAGTGTTCCCGTGGAATGAGCGGGTAACACCGCGGGGCACAGCTAATACCTATACCAATAAATCGCAATAGCACTGTTCTCTAAGTAAGTAACATTGATAATATGTTAAGTACCATGTTTGATCATAGAGAAACATGTCCAAAACAATCAGTATTGTTGAACGGATAAGGAGCCTTAAGTTAGTACGATATTAGGCTGCTCGTCCACTGGAGCGGAGCGGATTTGTCTCAAATGTTCTTATCATACTCCTCGCTCCTCAGACTATACCTAATGCCGTTCTTTTTGGGCTTCACAAAAACGCAGCCTGATCATTTCATTTTCTCCGCTTCGCTTCAGTGGACTGACAGCCTTACCATAAATGGATTGTTATTACGAATGAATTATTTTGGAAAAACCATGGCGAGGGAAAATTAAAAAGCTGCTGTTTGTATATCCTTATAAGTAGAGAAGAAACTTAATCATCTTCCACAAACTTACCCTATTCTCTTCTGGCCCTGAATATTTTCACTTAAATATAAACATTTGGTTTACGCTAGCAGACGTTGCCTTTATAAAAATAAGCTAAATAACAAATTATACTCTTTCGTAATGGGTAAGGGCACGAAGCACGATATATATCTACAAGTACATAGCGATAGCTTGATGTAGGTATACCTAGATCAAACTACCAATAGGAGAGCACTACATATCTTATCAAAGTAAATATTTAAAGCTTCCGTTTATTTAGTCTATGTAATAAATTAGGTCGTTGCATTCGGTTCACGTCCAGACTAAATCAAGAGCTATTTGTTGGGATAAGTCTGTCTGGTCTTATACTTGCATAACTATTTACAGACCCGGCCTACATGATATGCGAGGAGCACGGACAGAATACTTGCTTTGAAGTAGGTACGCATATTATCAAGTAAAATGAGTAAATCTTATTACAACGTTTTGAGATATATTTAATTAATGTATTAAGTAAGCACTTACATGTAATTACACTAGCGAGTTCGAGACATGTCCAGCCGTTCCTGACAAATATTGGTTAATTAATTTATGGCTTGAATAAAAATTATGTAGAGTGCGACTAAGAAATGAAAATAATTGGTTTTTCGGTCAGTCTCTTTTCAAATAGAAATCATTACGTTATTTAAGCTACAATTGCGTTTTTGCTACTTTCTCATAGCTGATAATGCTCATCATATAATGCATAACCACATAAAAATTTAGAACTAAAGTATTTCGCTTTTTAACTAGATTAGTGTCTTCATCCTGTGGCTTAAGTTTTTTAGAAACTGAGTTCTAACTTTCTGATGATTGACTGATTTTATAGAAACTGAGTTCTAACTTTCTGATCATGATTTTCCTACAAAACTATGTTTTTCTCGGGTTAATTTTTTATCTGTTCAGTACACACCCGGGAAATGTTTTTGTGACAGATCCGGGAATTTCCCACCATAATTCAATCTCTGTATAAAAATCATATAGGCCTGTTGTTATAGGTATTGTTTTATGGCAGAAGAAAAATTAACACGTTCTTTCGCGTTTATGGCACGAGTATAAAGATTTCGGTCATAACACAACTATCCCTAATTTCAAACGATAGACACATCTACTAAGCGGTGTTATCAATTTAAATCCCATTTAAATTATCAAGGACCGCGAAATCTAAATAAAAAATCGTTTATGCCTACGGATCGTTAGATTGAAAAGGTTCCAACTGACTGTTCTTTTTTAAACGTGGCGTATTTGGCCCTCGACTGAATCATTAAGTATCTATTAACTAGTGATTTGTTTTGTTATTTCGTTTTACAGAAGATTTTCTTCGAAACTTGCGTGTGGGATGCTGCGCCGGAGTCGAGGCCCCGCCCACGAAGCTCTGCCTCGCTCTCACACGTAAGTTTTAGTAAGTGTGAGTAAGTAAGATGATCGGAGAGAAAGTAACGCCTTCGAAAATGCATAAAATTTTAAAACCTCGAAGCATGAGTTCTGGAAAACTGGTAGTAATTAGTTACAACGTGCTTGTAGGTATGTATGTATATTTATTTATGTGGTTGTGTTTAAAAATAACCAGAGCTTTTTTGTTTTCTGTATTACTCACACAGCACGTCTAGTATCTGTGAAACGCGACTCTGACGCGCGACAAATACTACCTGTCACTTTCCTGTCAATGCTGTGCGAGTAGGACAGGCGACAAGGGAAGTCGCATCGAGAAAATGCTAACTGCGCGGATTACGAATACGGACTGACCTAGGTACTTAATGATTAGATATTAGGCATAATTTATTCGACAAGTGGAATGAGACTGACCCCTAGTTAGCCGTTTTCCTCTTGGTTAAGCGAATATTCGGAACCAATGTTAAAACCGTGTTGTTGTATGGATGTGAGACAACGAAGGACACTAAAAACGTCTCGCGACGGCTCCAAGTCTTCATCTACCGCTATATTTTTCTTATAACATGGGACCCTTCAAACTAAGCGTGAAGAAGTATCTCTCGGGCCAGCATGGCAACTGTTGCACCGTTGGTTTGTCCTTTTTTGCTTACCATCAGGCGAAGTGGAGCCACAATGTTGTGTCTTTATAAAAAAAAGTATTCGCCGTATTCTTGGTGTATACTTGTTCGAGAAAATCTTCAACGTAGATCTGTGGGAACGATACGGTGGGATTCCAATGGACCAGCACATCAAACGCCACAAGTGGAGCTGGATCGGACACACGCTCTGAAGGGACCCTATTGACATACCGAGGCAAGGCCTGGAATCTTTATAGTCCGAGCCTGTAAGGCGAGGGTTGTATATATCGCATTGCGTGCGATAAGTTTTTCCTTAAGGCACAACCTTTACGGTAGATGGCGCTACGATGCCGCCCTTAGGCATAACAAAATGAAGCAACTGGTTCAAAAATTCGATGCTCTGGTTACTGGCTATGATAGCATAATTGGACGGTGCATTACCAAGCCTGGCCCGGAAAGCCGCGGGGATTTGGGTCCATAGCATTGGGTGCATAGCTAGTAAGCCTAATTGGTATGTCAGTGGGATTCACTGTATTTTTTTCACTGTGCTTTACTGTGCACTGTGCTAAATTCACTTTTAACTAAATGCATGCCTTGTCGTAGGCAAGCAGTATCTAACCAATAGGTACCATTAATACCTACTACCTACGACCGGGCAGTATATTTGGGCTGTTTACTCAGCATACCTGGCGGCTGCAGTTTCTGTTTACGCGGCGCTGACAGAGCTACTCTGTTCGCGCCGACGCCGTAAATATACGGCGCGTACTTTATATAGTACCTACATTTATAGATGCTGGAGGTATAGTTAACACGGAACCCTAATATTCGGTATCGGCGTCGATTCCTAGTGTTTGCAGTTTAAGTATTTGCTAGAGTCATCGGCTCTAGAAGGCCTGTTTTCAAAAGGCGTGCGGACCATTTTTTTTCAGGATGTCAATTGATTCTATTTTTTATTGGTATCAAATGTCTATTTGGGGCTACCTACGCTTAGACTGCTCTAAAAGTCAGAAATGACCGTCAAGGTTCAACATTCCCACAGGATTAAAAATGCTTCATATAGATGGCCTACCTAACCTATAATGACTTCATTGGGTACCAATAGGTATTGGTATGAAGAAAATAAGTAACTTGCAATTTTCACCCTGAAATTATGAGGATACTAAAAACAATTTCAAAATCTTTTGGGTTAAAAAAATAAATCATACAATTTTCGTAACTTTGAAGTCACAATAGGTATTTAAACAAAAAAAAAATTTTTCTTTGTTTCATGACATATTGAGTTAATTTTTTCGTAGGTACAACTACTCGATGTTATACTTATAATTCAACATCAGTCACTTTCACATCCCCTATACACTAATGTAATATTTTGTACGGGGATCACCACATTTCCGATCATGTGTTACTGACATCCACAACAGATTATTAGAAACAATTATCTTTTTGAGATAATCGCTTAAAACATATATTATTGGTCAATCCGCTAATGCTTCGACCGACGATCGAACGGTTGGTGTAGTACCGTCCTTAGAGTACTTCAGATATAGCATGGTAAAGTGGCAATTCGCTGTATTTACCGTTACTATTTTTAACTTTTGTAATATAAACTTGGGAATCCAAGTACTTTATAATTATAGTACATACACGGAGGTGTATATACTATAAATATAACTCGAAAATAGATAGAATGGTAGCATGGTACCTATATACTAGAGATGTGCAATTTCTATGGTAAAATTTCCTCAAGAACATTAGGTATTTTCTCATACAAAATACAAATTGGGAAACGTTATCGAGAACGGCACATCTCTACGTGGTACAGTCAACATGAAAAATATGTACCTATTTAGTTTCAATCGTAGCGCTCTTTAATTAATTTTATTCACAGCCCTTTGCCACATCTTGCTATTAACTGCATGTGACATGTACCTAACTAATATTTAATTCAATTTATATTTGTAGGTGACTTTTTCTTTTACTTACCGCGAGATAGTAACGTGTTTAAGGACGTCAGACTATTAATTTTTACCAAGACGGTTTAAAGGTAAATATGTCCGAATCGCATCAATAATTTATGTCTAGGTAAAAATCCGCTCGCTATATTAGAGCGTACATACTAGTCTTATTATATTACGTTAGACCGTACATACTTTTGAAATGCAGATGTTGTAACAGACGTATTCCTAACACCTCATAAATCCACAGTATATTCCGCACATTATTACAAATTACCAAAACAACCCAAATCTCCAAACAGGTAGATACATACTCCATAAAACAAGAGCTGCATAAATCTACAATTTATTACACATGAAGTTTCTACCTAGAATGTATAGAGGCGTATACGAATGAGTTGCAAGCTTAGCTCAACTGGGGTATAGTTGGGCCATAAAATAAAGGACGGTGGTGGCTGTGGGCGGTGGGCGTGTCGGGGCGGCGCGCGCGCCGACGACAGAACCGCTCAACTCGCGCGCAGCGCCGCTTGCGCCGCTCTTGTGATTAACGCGCAGAAAACTGATTTATTGTGTCGCGTTGAAAAAATTATCGGTTGGATGCTCTGATGGAGGGACAGGAATGGCGAACGGAGTGGCAGCAGCGGCAGATAGACGGTCAGTGTCCTAGTGCTTAAGGTCAGCTAAGTGTGCCAGCTTTCTTGCTAGCAGGGTTAGCCTCATCTGGCAGAAAATTGTTTAACCGGACGTAATGTTTCGCATAATGCTCATTTGGCAGATATTTTCATTAGCTGAAACGGGAAATGTATAAAAAAAAATGTAGGTATCCGAGTGGATTAGGGTAGTTTTAGGTTAGGTTTATTTTATAACTTTTCAGAGAAGTAAATGGTGTGTGTGTGTACAATAATGCGAAACATTAGTAAACCTAGCGTTATAGCTAATTGCCGAGGAATTAATTTATCTAAACATTTTGATCTAATTGGAAAATCCCGAGTTACAATACAATACAATACAATACAAGTACTCTTTATTGCACACCTCATAAAATATACAGAAGAAATGCAATGCAAAACATTAAAATTAGAGGTAAACAACAGGCGGTCTTATCGCTAAAGAGCGATCTCTTCCAACTTTACTTACTTTAACTTGAGTTACTTTTGGTTTCCAATATCCTAAGGGGTTTACGGTACCTAACATTAACTAAATATACGAATTTATTTTTTCATTTACACCAAACTATTTATTTAGAGTTCTACCTAGACGCTAAAGCTATTTCCCAGAGATGGCTTCACTACCCGTTTAAAATTCGTACAACTTTTTTATGCTATACCTATTTACTTATAATACTGACATAGGTATAACATTGATATAAGATACATCCAAATCGGTTTACACGCACATGAAATGGTCAGGAACGACCCTATACATGTTTCGAACTCGTCGTCGTAAAATTCGTCACCGCATAATACAATAATAAAAGAAAATATAAAAGGACAATTAAATTAAAATTAAGACTAAAAGATAAAACTAAAGAACTAAAATAAAAAATTAAGCTAAAATAAATCTATAAAGAATCGCAATGGTGATGCGTTGTGCGAGGAAGCTGGCAGCTGCCAGCTCTTCGGTCACCTAGACTCAGTGAGCCTTTTACTGAGGTCAATAGTTAAATATGTCTCACGAATGTTTAAGAAAGATTATCCAAATCATGTTCCAAGTGCTTGTGACTTCATGATGATGATGATGATGATCGGTATCCTGTTATCCCTCATCAGCAACAGAGGGCTCTAAGAAGGATTTTCAACTTTGACTTAATTCATCAAAAAAAAAAATCGGCAGCTATAAATGTGTTTTCAGTGGGAGCGTTGTGTTGTTACTCTAATATTTGTTATTTAATATACCTGTAGCTTTACTACAGTAACTGGGTAAAATAAAATCTATTTAACACATTTGATCTTTTTAGGATAGCGCCCTAACGCTAGAAAAACTTTCGTATTTTTCCTTATGCTTTGTGTGTCGATCTTTGCATTGTTTATTTGAAAGGATTTACACCTTAGCGGCCTCTATGTGAATATGTTAATACACCAGGTTACGCTCTTCAATTTACTTGGATTTTCAATGTTTATTTGTGCTTTGATTTCGTACCAATGATTCAATATAAATAAATTCTGGCGTTCCCCCATTAAAAATAATGAGACTACATGTTTCATTAATTTATTTATAATCTGTCTTCCTTGCTACGAGGACGAACGCTACGGCTACGACGGCCCCTCTACGCCGTAGAGGGACCGGCCCGCTCCGCCCTCTGCGCTTACGCAGATCATTTTACAAATGGCGACGAGATCTTTACTAATATTCACTTTCAATGTGAAAAGCTTTCAATTACTAAACTTCTGCGAATTTTGTAATACATATTGGAAATAGTTCTAATGAATTATCCATGTACCTAGGTACTAATGGGGTGCACAAATGCATGGCCCATTTATGAATGAATTCATTCATAAATGGGCCATGCAAATCTGCAGCTCATTGTACCTACTTAATGATGTTTCCGAGACAATTAACAACTATAAAAAAGAGTACACATTTGAGGGTGTTTTTATGTCTCAGTCTAAAAATGGAACCCCCATAAGTTTACTTTGTTTTTAAAATAGTTGAAAATGGCGCAATACTTATTCTCTATATTTTGTACTATTTGGAACAGTTTCGAAAAGCTATACATATTTTTTATCTACCTATAAGGTTCCAATTGCAAGGAAGTTTAGAAAAGAACATGTTATGTATGTAACTGTGGTATTGTGGGAACTATAAGAGCGCTGCGCCCCGTCACCCGTCCGTCGTCGCCTGCGCACGACGCTGACGTACATATATGAATGGGCGGCACTACAAGGGAACCATCTAACCCTGCTTCCGCAGAAGATAAAATATGAAAAAAAATGATAATTCCTTCACGAGGACAAGGCTTCCAGAGAAACGATTGTTGGAATTGGGAACATTAAGTTTCTGAGTAGAGTTTGTTTGCGCGATAGAATCAGAAATAAAATAGTTTTATTTCAGACAGCGTCCATATGAAATGAAATGAGGATATCCGCAGAAGCGCCAAGACAACCGACATAGCTCACAGGATTGCGCGGTTGAACTGGCAGTGGGCATGGGCAGGCCATGTAGCGCAGAGAATGGACGGCCGTTGTGGCAGCAAATTCCTAGAGTGGCGACCACGTATAGGAAAGCGCAGCGTGGGTCGGCCCCCAACTAGATGGACGGATGACCTCGCGAAGGTAGCGGGGAATCAATGGATGCGGTCAGCACGGGATCGTACTTTGTGGCGAGTCATGGGGTAGACCTTTGTTCAGCAGTGGACGTCTGTAGCCGATAGATAGATAGATAGAAGTTTCTGAGTTGTGTGTGGCCTGTGGAGTTGGAATTGTGGGAGAACGACAGGAGCGCTGCGCGGCGTCACGCATCTTTCGTCGCCGGCGCACAGTGCTGACGGATATATGAATGAACGGCATCGCGCGGGAACCCTACCCTTGGCGTATTACTAGTCATTAGGTTTCCGTATCCGTATCTAGACTGCTTAAACTCTTGAGGGTTTATTGATTGAATTTGTTACACGATTTTGAGACTACTCGGTAGGCCTGTGGCAATGGTGGGAGCGACAGGAGCGCTGCGCAGCGTCACTCGTCTTTCGTCGCCTGCGCACAGCGCTGATGGATATATGAATGGACAGAATCACGAGGGAAATCTAACCCAGGGCCTCAGCTTAGAAAAATAAATTACTTATTGTCTACGCATGTGCGTGTGTGTGAAAGTGTAAGTGTGTATGTAAAAAAAACCATACTTACCCGCGGTTTGTCAGCGATCGCCGCATGTGGGAGGCTTTATTCCTAAAAAAATATATTGTTAATTTCAATCCATTTTTTGAAATGAATAACACTTTTCCCGCGTTCTAGGTAGTAAAATAGGTATTTCATACTTTCATTGTGTGCAGTCGAAAATAAGTTTAAAAAAACTAAATTTTCCGCGTGAATATTGTGAATTTCGAGTAGTTTTTGATACAAAAATTATCAATGAAAAATTCAAACTGTAGTTTTCAAATATATACCATTAAATCGCAATAGAACAGGAGTTCTAGGTAATAATATCAATATTATGTTAAGAAAAATGTTTAATCATAGTGAAACATGTCCAAAACAATCAGCATTTTAAAAGGAATAAGGCCTACATTCCACAAAACCGTTACACATTTCAACTCGATACAAAACTAAAGTATTGTTTTTAAAAACATGCACATTCATAAGTGGCGTTTTTCTGGCGGGTCGGTTAATTACCAGAAAAACTCGCCCACCCCGACGGTCATCAATCCCCATTGACATGTCGACTCTGGAGACCAAATTTCGTGATTACCGTGTTGTCCTTCTCGCACTCCTGCTAAAGGGTTTATGGGTGAGCGGGGCTGCAAAATACGAATTTCGAGTAGGTCTGCTTTTTTGTACAGTTCAAGAGTTGACAATAATTGATTAAGAGTTGACTTGTATCATGTTAAATTGTATTAAACTAATGTTTATTTCGTATAGTATTTGGCATAAGATATCTAAATATATATTTTTTTTCAGTTCATAAAAGTAGAATATAGCAGAAAAGATTAATAATAAATAAATAAATAATTGATTCTGAAATGCTTAAAACGCTGTGCGCCATTTTCGCTCATAATAGTGACGTCTCCGGTCTCGTAAAGAAAACTGAAGTGCTACTCCGATGACTGAATACTGCCGTCCCTCTCGATTTTCTGTCAAAGTATATTTGAGTGAGTGGGACGGCACTATACGGTCGAATTTTGAACATCGGAGTAATCCTTCCGCTAAATAAATAAATATAAATCGCTCCTCTTACTCATACTATGCGACTGACTCTGGTTTGCTATCTATTTTACTCTGCTATGTGCATTTAATATGTCTAAGTATTGTATGTAGGTATATCTGCTTATTATTATGTATAAGTATTTATTGTATTTTTATTTTTATTGTTAATTTTTGTGGCTTAGTTGATTGCATCACCTACTCAATTCACTTTTGCTGATCTACTCCGCTACCTAAAGGTTGTCTGGAAGAGATCGCTATTTAGCGATAAGACCGCCTGTTAACCTCTGTTAATTTTTTACTGTATATTTCTCATGTTTTGTATCCCTGTGTATCTGAGGTGTGTAATAAAGTGGATTTGTATTGGTCGCTGATCGTGATCACCGGTCGCGGTCATCAAACCGAATGCCATTTTTATGTTCATACCCCCGGGGCTTTTGGTGCATAGATGATTTGGCAGCAGGTCGACAATAGTCAAAATATTCGTGCACCCAAAAGTTCGAGGTATGTTTATGTGAAAGAAGAGTGCCTCGGGGTCGCTTAACATCTGTCTTACAAACATTAAATTTGTATCTGACGTTACTATTTTATGACGACAAACGGATGATTTAATAACTAACACAAAAAAATTACTGCTCGTTAAACTCGTAAAAGTAGAGAAAAAATTATAACCGAATGATGCATCTACTTGCATCTTCAATTTGTTCTGCGAGTCTCTTTAAAAAAAGAGGGTATTAAATGCCTTGGTATGGCGACATAATACCATCTAAGCTTAGCACGAAGATGACTAGGTACTCATCAGAGTATGATGTCGTAACGTACCCAAACTACAATGTAACAAAGAAATCGCTTTAAAAATAATGACTGACGTCGTCGAAAAGAAATTTCCACTTCTCCCGCAAGGTGGGAACAAAAGTAAAAAAACAAAATCAAAGCGGTTCAATTGATCCTTCGTTAGCACATATTTTCTTAAAGAATTAGATATTTATTTCCAAGAGTTCAAGCTTCGAAATATATATAAAATACGATTTTTCATAACTTGAAAAATACGCGGGTCGACTAGAGAACCTCGTCGTTTTTGAAGTCTGTCGAGAAGTCGAAACATAAACATGAGACACCTCAAACAACCTAAATACGTTTAATGAAACAATTACACGCATGTTTTTAAAATAACACTTCACTGTTTGCTGCAATTTGTACAGATGCCAGTCGGGTGATAGACAGCAGTTAATTTACTTGATACTAACTCATTAGGCAGGGCGGTGGGAACACGTCCGGCTTTAAAGTCATTTTGGCATTTTTCATAAATATTTTTACTCGAATTATTAAATACGATTTATTTTTGAACTTGCTAGCCTTGAGTCTCAGGCATTAAACGGGATTAAATTCACTCTATAATTTTTCAAATCTATTTACGATTCGTCATCAGTCGCGGCAGCAGCCAATCGAACACTGAGACTGATCGAAATTCCTGATGATAATGGATTGTGGACCGAATCGATGCACATCGAGCGATATTCAACGCACCGTTTCATGTGAATTTTAATACTTAAGCGTTTTTTTAGGGTTCCGTACCCAAAGGGTAAAAACGGGACCCTATTACTGAGACTTCGCTGTCCGTCCGTCCGTCCGTCCGTCTGTCACCAGGCTGTATCTCAAGAACGGTGATAGCTAGACAGTTGAATTTTTCACAGATGATGTATTTTTATTGCCTCTATAGCAAAAAATACTAAAAATAACATAAAATAAATATTTAAGGGGGGCTCCCATACAACAAACTTGTTATAGATTATGGTAACCCTTCATGCGCGAGTCGGACTCGCACTTGCCCATTTTTTTTTGATGAATTAAGTCACAGTAGAAAATCCTTCTCAGAGCCCTATGTTTCCGATGAGGGATAACAGGATACCAACCATCATCATCATCATCATCATGAAGTCACAAGCACTTGGAACATGATTTGGATAATCTTACTAAAACATTCGTGAGGCATATTTAATTATTGTATTAAGCGGTGACGAAGTTACGACGACGAGTTCGAAACATGTAGGGTCGTTCCTGACAATTTCACGTGAGTGTAAACCGCTTAATACAATGATGAAATTTTCACAGATGATGTATTTCTATTGCCGCTATAACAACAAATACTAAAAATAAAATAAATATTTAAGGGGGGCTCCCATACAACAAACGGGATTGGTTGCGTTAACTTTGCACCTCATTTGTATGGAGCGCTATACATACCAGGTGCAAACTTAACTTAACCACTTAAGGAGGGAAAGTGTTTGTACGGAACCCTCGGTGCGCGAGTCCAACTCTCACTTGACCGGTTTTGTATTGGTTTCTTACTGGCGGAAAAGCGATTGACGTCATTTGCCGCTAGCTGGCTACCGGTGTGCAATTGGTGCAACTTTTTACCCAAGCTTTACACTACTCGCGAAGTTTGTCAAAGTATGAGTTTCCGCAACGAAGTGCCTCTCTCCATCTCCCACCCATCTCCACACCATAATGGCCCAACTTCGGTCAACTTCGCGAATAGTGTGGGGCCGTAAATAATCACACTAGTGGCTCTGCGAGATATAGACCCCGCGAACATTTTTTTAAAAAAAAATATTTATTTAATTATACATAGTTATTACTTTCTTTTTATAAAGTTTTAGTGTTCTGCGCCAGAAATAGTATAGTATGAAGAAGAAGAAGATCTCTAGAATAATTTTAGCTATGGCAACATAATTATGTAAAAAAAACCGAAGTGTCAATCACTGATAGTTTTAAATTTAGCTGACTCATGACAGGGCCACCCACATATATGACCTTAATTGATGTCTTAGACCGGAGGAAAACGATTTTTTTCAGCAGTCAGTAAAAGTAAAAGTTTTACCTGATTGAAAAGTAAAAAAAAGCACTAAACATGCATAAATAATTTACGATCTTAAAACTTTCGAACTTAAATATACCAACTGATGGCTTAGAAGAGCGCTCCCTCGCCTACCCGGAACTCATAAACTCAAACAAAAAAACAACACATTGCAGAGTTCGTCACTTTTACACGTGTTCTTATCTTATCGTCACATTTTGTACACCCATTATTCATTACGCTCCAAACTTTTTAAGAACGCAAAAAGTTTGTGCAATCTTGAAACATTCAAAAATAGAATTAGAAAAAAAAAGTTTGTCTTTGGTTCGGGCTGAGTCGATTAAGCGAGCGATCAGTCTTTCATCGCGTAGAGTTGCGCGGCTGTCGGACGTAGCTGTTCGACGGCAACGATTTGTTCGGTATTTGAATTTGAATTTGGAACGCGGCTGTTCGGAATGCAGTTACACGATGAGACCATGAGAGGGAATGCTAGACAATCTAAGCGAGCTAGTAAGCAGATTATAATTCATTCAATGAAATTGTTTTTTACTGATGATTTTTATTGTAGTCCGCTGTTTTCTAACATAATTGTGCGCATCGGGTTACAAGCATGAAATTTCTACCACAGATAGAGTGTTTCACGGTGATTATTTTCAGATGTGAAAGGAAGTCAGATTCGTCCCCTGTGAGGCGGGAGAGCGGAGTGAATACGGCCAAGTATCCCTCTTTTCTTTCTTTATTGCTGGTCAGTTAAGTCTACCAGGACGTGTTTGGTATCGTTTCCGTGTAAAACAAACATCAGAAATTCATTTTTTATGTTATTTTTGTATAGTTCTACATAAAAATATGGGTGTAATGGCCGAAAAGGTAAAAATCACAACAAGTTTTTTTATTCAGTGAGGTAAATTAGTTCAATTTCGTGAACATTTTCAAATTATTATTACGAAAAGCTCATTTAATCTGGTTTCTAAAAATATAAGCATGTTGGGCACTTCTCATACAAACAGTAGCTTAAAATATATCTTTACGTCGGCGTAACCAACGTAAATCTCCGAACACATCCTATTTCGCTTTATTAAATACATTAAATAATGATTATTAACATGCTTTTACATATAATATTTACTATATATACGTCCTAGAAAAACAAATTAATGTAATTTAAATATTTTTTTGCTAATGTATCACGAGCACACGGGCTAATCTCAACATCAACAATTTATTTAAGTTACTAGTTTGTATGAAGAGTGCCCATCATGTATATATATTTTTAGAAACTTGATTAAATTTGCTATTTTGCAATATTTTTCTTAGGTGTAAATATTTAGGAAATATAACTAATTTATCTCCCTGAATAAAAAAAAACTTGTTGTGATTTTTACAATTTCAGAAATACAACCATATCTTTATAAAGTACTTTGAATAAATAACATGAAAAATGAATTGCTGATATCTGTTTTACACGAAAACGACACCACACAAGTCCTAATAGCGTTATCTGATCAGTAATATAAAAAGAAAAAGAGGACTCCTTTGTCCTATTCACCCCGCTCTCCCGCCGCACAGGGGACGAATCTGAATTCCCTCCACATCTGAAAATAATCACTGCAGAATAATCTATCTGTGGTAGAAATTTCGTGGCTGTATCCCGATGTACACAATTTCGCGACTTAGCGAAATGTACTAGAACACGCAGGCTAAGCTTAACATCAACATTTTTTTCAAGGTACTTTTTGTATCAGATGTGCCCAATATTGTATACATTTTTAAAAACAATATTAAATATTTGCTATTTAGTAATATTTTTTCAAATTGTAAATATTCAGGATAGATAATTAATTTATCGTTCTGAATAAAAAAAACTTGTTGTGATTTTTACCTTTTCGGCAATAAACCCAAATTTTTATATAAAACTATTCTTAAATAACATGAAGAATTAATAGCTGATATCTATTTTACACGAAAACAATGTCGCACAAGCCCTAATAGCCTTAACTGATCAGTAATAAAAAAAAAGAAAAAGAGCAGTACTTGGTCCTCTTCACCCCGCTCTCCCACCACACAGGGGACGAATCTGACTTCCCTCCACATCTGAAAATTATCACCGTGGAACGCTCTATGTGTGGTAGAAATTTCATGCTTGTAACCCGATGCGCACAATTTCGCGGTTTAGCAACTCTACTATTATGCATTTATCCAAAAATCACATTATATCCATATTGATCTCTATTCATCTATTGAGTATGAGAGCATTTTACTCCTATCCTATTATAATCGACCCGCAGCTTAAATTACGGCAATTTTAAATAAGTATTTAGGTGCTTTTTTGTCGTTTGCGTTAATGAACTTTTGAGATAATGCAAGAATAATGTCAGCCTTTGCGTCATCAGTTCATCACTAGGTACATAGTATAAAACAAAGTCGCTTTCTGCTGTCTCTCTGTCCCTATGTTTGATCTTTAAAACTACGCAACGGATTTTGATGCGGTTTTTTTATAGATAGAGTGATTAAAGAGGAAGGTTTATAGGTATGTATAATACGTTTCCAATATGCTTATTTTCTTTTTATATTAAATTCTGACCAAAGGTTCTGAAGTAAAAACAAAAAGAATTTGGCTCGCTGACTAAGCCGCGGAAGGAACTAGAAAATAGTAGAGCATGAGTCAATACTTAAAATAAGTAACCAAGTACTTGACGTTCCATTAAAAATTCTCACGCCTAAGCATCTATTTTAAGTGTTCGAGAAATATGAAACAAAAATCGTGTATTACACGCTTAGTAAAGCAAACAAACAATGGCATCTCGTGGGCGGGCTCGTTTGACTCTACATAGGGTTGCCAAATAAATATCTGGACATTTTTTTTTGTCTAAAAACGGTCCAAGGCGGAAGAAGTCATAGGGTAATTTCTGACAAAATTTACTAATTGAATGTACAGTCGGCATTTAAAATAGCTGATTTTTATACGGCTGATTGTTTTTTCGGATGTGACGCACATTTTTATTTAATTTTCCATTTAGATTTTGTCACTTTATATTTATTAGTCTTATATCAGGAATGAGGTTCAATCACCGCTTCCCAGGTTTGCAGTTGGATACCGGTCCTGTATCGGTCATTACAGCAATCAAAAACGTTATTTCTTACACTACTACTGTAAATGCCATGACTGAAAAGGCTACTTATATGTAAGTACCTATACTTTGTCATACGAAATGTCGAAAGAATCCAGGTAATTTTGTGCCTTGTGACAGCCCTAACTTCGGATGATTTACTGGAAAATTATTATTTTCGGAAGCGCTTAGCTTAGCCTTAACTAAACATGCGATGATTGAGATTGATTCTTTATTTTCAGAATCTGACAGTTATAAGATATACCTAATACTCTTTTAGCTCTTAAGTTTATGAGGTGACCAGAATGTCTGAAAATGTCTAGAATAAAATGTTTGGATGATTTCATATTCAGGATCAATCATCAAAATCAAGTACTTTATGTTCTTATATTCTGTTTTTTCCGATTTGTTGTCTTACTGCCGTTTACGATGGCATATTGAAAATTTTGAAAGTACATACCGCGCATGTCACTTTTTAAGTATTGTATTCTACTGAAATGGTGACAAACAGATCAGGTTACAATAACAATTGTATCATAAAACCAACCAAGATTTTAGGTAGTTTCGGTTGCCTTTTAATTTGTAATACGAATCAATGCTGAGCACGCATTTTATACCGCGTTACACTTATTTTGATTTTATAGAAACAATCAAAATTATAATATTGTACCTACACGTTTTAACATAATTATCTAGATCATAATTTTTCTTAGGAGACGCCTCCGTAACTAACTTCCTATTTTCCAAAAACTTATTGAAATGACACGACTAGTGCAAATATTTTGACGTAATCTATCCCACGTGAAATCGCGCAGCACCAGCACTGGTTGTTTTCTTTGCGTCAAAAACGTTCTAATTTCAAAAATGTTTGTTTTTAAATCGTATCAATGTGTGGCTGAAATAAAATTCAATATGGAATTGAGATAAACGTCTATTCATGAATAACGGACGATACGCAAGCTAAATAAACGGTCGGTGGTCGTCTTTTGTTTGTTGTTCTTATTTTAATTTTGAACGTTTGTAATAAGCGGATTTAGTGCTTTGAAGTGTGGTGTGAGCCATCTATTGAGAAACGGATGCGTTTCGTTGAAGAATTATTCTTTAAATATTGGTTTTCTACGTTTTTTTTTATTAAGAATATGGCTCTATCTTGAGGTGGAGTAAATTGAAGATCTCCCGCATCGCATATATTAGGCAATAATAATATATAATATTATACTTAGGTATGCCTACCATTTACAACTGTTTTTTTTCAGGTTCAAAATGTAGGTATTTTAAATGTGAACAGAGGCTTACTGACTGTATGCACCGACATCTTCGCCAGAATTAACTACTTTTTAAAGGACAATTCTGTGACATTTTTTTTGATCCCAATAAATATTTTAAACCCTAAATAACCGTCCTCATTAAATTCTTTGTCCCGTTTTACGTAAACAAGAAGTCGTTCTCATAAGGACTCATCGTAAACAGATGCGAAAACGCAAACGAACCGACATGACTCCTTTAGACAAACAATTTACCAAAAAGCCTAAATTTCTTAACTCTATAGAGTTACATTAGGGTTTAAATTCGCTGTTAATATCTGACGGACATGTTGCTTTTTGTCTGTAAATGTCTGAGAAATAAATTTGCTGTGATAGTTACGATGCGATGAAAAGTCAACGGTGCATAAAAATAACATGTATAAAACTTTACGACGCTCCGTGGCTTGAAAGGATACTGAACATTATACGGGATTTATTTGTAACTACTAATGCCGCCATCGTAGAATGATTTCTAGAAAGATTTTAATTTCGAGTCGATGACGCGTGCAATGAATGATTGCTTAGATAATGTGTAGGTATACTCGTACTAGGGTGTTGCTTATTGTCAGACAACGACCCCTAAAACAGAATAAAAAAAAATAGGGACGTTTTGCGTTGCATTGTGAGCATTCACATACCTGTCACTTTACTAATATCGCACATTTCGCAATACATTGCATTTTTGTCTAAAGATTATTCTACAAATTAAAATTAAATGCACGTTATTTTCAGAGGTTGCTTAAAAAATGTTGTTCATTTTGAAGGGTATGATGATGATGATTTGGTGTAGGGACGCCCGGCCGGAGACAGGCGGGCTGTCGATCGCTTGACTGCGTTCATTCAGCCCAATTCCCAATTGGAGCCAACGGTTACTGTCCCGGCGGCGCTCCCCTACAGCCTTCTTCCTCGAATCTCCTTGTTCTCCTGCAGAAGGAAAGGACATCTTTAAGGTTAATGTCCCTCAGCTCTTCCTCTTCTAGTTTATCTTTTCTGAAGATGCTATAGCGTATTATCGCATACATGCCACACTCTACTAAAACATGCTTACTCGTCTCCTCCTGTCCACAGTGCGAGCAGTATGGATCACTTACTACACCCATAATATGTAGGTGCCTGTTAAGGCTATTGTGTCCCGTGATTATTCCTGTTAATAATCTGAGATTTTTCTTACCTAGTTCCAGTAGATACCTGGTCCTTTTTCTGTTTATGCCTCCTAGTATCATCTTCGATTGTCGACAGTCCGTTGTCTCTCGCCATTGTCTATTGGCCTCTTCCTCCATTAGCCTAGCTATAACTCCTTTCGTGACTTCTGCCGATATTGGCAGTGCAGGTTCGGGTCCTATGAGTTCCCTCTCTGCTCCTAGCCTTGCCATCTCATCTGCCCTTTCATTCCCTGTCACACCCTGATGTCCAGGTACCCATGCTACCGTAATCTTTTTGTGTTCTCCAAGTTTGTTCAGGGCTTCTCTGCATTCCTTTACCAAGGACGAGCTTACCGTCTGTTTGTCTAACGCTTTTAGTGCAGCCTGGCTATCTGTGTATATAACGACAGATCCCACTTCCTGCGAACATTCATCTATTATTTGTGCACATCTCATTATGCCGCATACCTCTGCCTGAAATACGCTAGCGTACCTCCCCAGAGGTATGTGTACCTTTTTGTCCAGCTTCGGTATCACTATGCCGGCTCCTGCTAGTTTCGTGGATTCCCGCCGAGAGCCATCCGTAAAGCAGATAGTCACGGGGTGTTCAACCTCTATCTTCCAGTTGTCCCTTTCTCCTATGTGTATCCTATATTTCTTATCGAACATCTCCTGTCGCTTTATGAGATCGTTGTTTTGGGTAAGCATCCCCATCTTCGAGCATGCTTCCCTCTGAATAAGTGCGTGTCCCTTGTCCACAAAGCTTCCTCTCCATTCCTTACATGCTTTCATTCTGTACCATTGTTCCATGGCCCTCTTCTCCGCTTCTATTTTAAGTGACTTGAGACCGAGCATGATTTCCATCGCCTGCGTGGGCGTTGTTCTCATTGCTCCCGTGATCATAAGACATGCCAGTCTTTGTACTTTTGATAGTTCTTTATGGTATTCTTTGATGTTGGCCTTATGCCACCATACTATGGCTCCGTAAAGTACTCTCGGTAGTATCACCGCCTTGTATATCCAGTGTATCATCGCTGGTTTTAGGCCCCATTTCCTTCCGACCGCCCTCTTGCACTGGTAGAGCGTTCTTATGGCCTTTGCCGATTGTTCTCTTATGTGTGTCTTGAATCTGAGAGAGTTGTCTAACGTGATTCCCAGATATTTGAGCTCTTTAACTACTTCCAGTTCTTTGCCTTGAATGCTGATAGGTTTCATTTTCTCTATTTTTCTCTTATTGGTGAATAATATCAGTTTTGTTTTGTCAGGGTTTAGGTCCAGTCCTCTATCCCTACACCATGCTAATATTTCCATCACTCCTCTTCTCATTATGTCTCTGACCACATCTAGTGCCACTCCTCGTACCAGTATGACTCCATCGTCCGAGTACGCTTGCAGGTATAGGCCTCCTTTATTTGTCCTCTCGATTAGGGAGTCTAGAAGTAAGCACCACATCAGTGGTGATAAACATCCTCCTTGTGGAAAGCCCCTTTTCGGTCTTATCTGTCTAACTTCTCCTCCGAGTTTCGCCATTACAGCCCTTCCTCTTAGCATTTTACTTATCCAGGTCCCAATGGTGGGATTTATACCATCTCTCTTTAGGCTTTCTTCCACCGCTTCAAAGGTTGCCTTGTCAAAGGCCCCCTCCACGTCGAAGAAACATCCCAGTGCGTAATGTTTTGCTTCCAGTGATCTCTCGATCCTTACTGTCAAATTGTGTAGAGCCGTTTCCGTGGATTTTCCCACCATATAAGCGTGTTGGTTTCCATGTAGCGGCTTTCCACTATTTCCTATTTGTGTTCTTACGAAAGTGTCTATCACTTTCTCCATCGTTTTCAGCACAAAGGATGAAAGGCTTATGGTTCTGAATGACTTCGCCTCTTGGTACGTCTTTTTCCCTGGTTTTGGTAGAAAGACGGCGCGAACTTTTCTCCATGCTTTCGGGATGTACCCTAGGGCAATACTGCCTTTGAATATTTCCACCAGATGCTCTTTTATCAGATCGTAGCCCTTTTGGAGCAGTCCCGGGATTACACCGTCCGGCCCAGCGGCCTTAAAAGGAGCAAAAGATTTGACTGCCCAGGCCAGTCTCTCCTCCGCTACCACCTCCTCGGCCGTTTCCCAGTCCGGTTTATCGTATCCTAACGACTCCTCTTCCTCCTCCCTGGCTACTTTGCAGTCTGGGAAGTGCGCCTTCAGCATAACTTCCAAAACCTCTCCCGGGTCCGTGATCAAACTATCGCCTGCCTTCAGACTTCCCAACTGGCACGCCTTATCGCCTGCTAATAGTTTCACCACCCTTGCCCCCTCCGAGTAATTATTTATCTCCTCTGTATATTGTCTCCAGCCTTCCCGGCTGCATTTCTCCCTCAGCCTGCTGTAGGCATTCCGAGTATTTTGAAGGGTATAGAATCTATGTTTAAATTTATTGCTCCTATTGCAGGCAACACTAGGTATATACAGGAAATATCTCTAGATATTATAATTCGACATGAGTTCATCCCTATTCTTATAAATATCGACGTTACCCAGCTGTCTATCGAACACCCGGAATCGACCCCGCTACAAATCACCGCAACCCGAGCCGCTTCTGAATAAATTAGCCCAATTAGTGCGCGTGCGACGCCCTGCATTCTTTCCAAACTACGTTACGGTAAAGAGTAAGAGTAATTTTATCGTAATATTTCTGTTCTTACGTATATGCATAAACGTACTCATAATTTACATACCTACACACATATATATGTATACACATCTTCGTCTTTGACAAAAGTTGCTCGGTATGATGTCCCGCGAAATCGTCACTCTGGCTCTACAGAAAACATTGGGCATTGCTACATCCTAGCAAAGCTAACAGCATTGCTGAGTGGAGACCATTTCGGATGCACATCTCTTAACACTGGTCTTTAATAATTACCTATATACATATATGTGTTATCTTGCATAAAGCTTTTTCTGTTGTATTCTAGTAACATAGATGCTCCATATCTCTTTATTTTTATATAATAGGTATCTATACACTAAAGTAAGATGGAGTAAGGCTAACATAGTTTATTGTTTAATGGGGTAAGACTTAGAGTTAGATATTGGACTGCAGCCTTCCCTCTGCGCTTCTTGAATTTGCTAGTCTTATTAGCGGTATAGAAATAGGGTATATAACAATCGTTTGTTAAAAGGACAGAAATATAAATTGCACAATTAATCAGTGATCCCACACTAGGCTAGGCTTGTATCGTGGTGACCATTAGGCAAACATTACCTACAATAACATACTACAATTACTTACAAAGAGACATTTGTGCAAATGAAAGTGTGTGAGACGATGAAAGTGTATGGGTGTGGTGTGTGGGTGTGTGTGAGCTGGTCTGTATATGCAACCTTATATTAAGAAGATTATTAAATACTTCGTAGGAAATCCTCAGTCTCCAAGTAATTAAGACTGTTTAATCAAGAAAACAACTTTATTCTAACTTCCTTTGGTGATCGTTTTTGATGTCACAGTGTTTATTTACTATGTTATATGCCAAGGGATGTAAAAATTTAGGAAACCGTTGGCCGAAAGATGTTTTGGTGTTGAATTACTACAGGTAATAATTATCTCAAAAATGAGTTATCACATCACCCGTATCAGTAACAATCCTAAACGCCACTTAAGCCAGGCAGCCATTGGTGTGATTTACGTCGACCGCAGGTCGTCACTTCCCGCCCCGCGTCATAACTCTATATCTGTCAGGTGCATTAGTATGGAGGAATAATATTTACGTTTTACTACGTTATTTTTTTATTTTATTTTTTATTTATTAGTACCAATCCCCTGGTAGGCAACCCAGCCGATGCGCGTAGTTTGTGGCAAAACACGTGTCCCCCACCTAATGCATATGTGCCAGCCTTGGAGAAACTACCGCGTGGCCAAAACGAAACATGGCCAATCTGGAGGTTAACTGGCTTAGTTGGCCGCTGTGCGGAAAGCATGTCTCGATGGGATCTACTTCGGGATCACTCAGCTCAATGCGTCTGTAACTCAGCACCACATACGATGGCGCACCTGCTGGTGTGTCCGGCATGCCCACATTCCTGTTCGCTTCTTGACCTGAGGGCGACGGTCGGGGCTGTCAACGCCGCCGCTGCCTTTTGGGCATCTAATATTTGAGGATCCTCGACACGAAAGAAGAGGAACAAATAGCATTTGGCTATTGCAAAATTAGTATATTATTTGCCTATTTTAAAACTACAGTTTAAATTTACAGTGATTATTTTTGTTTCAAAAACTACTCATAATTGTTAAAATTCACGCAAAAAACTGCTTACAATTTTTTTTCGACTACACGCGACATTCAATCATGAAATAGCTGTTTCTATCTATCTAGAACTCAGGAAAAAGTATCATTCACTTTAAAAAATTGGACGAAATTATCAATGTATTTGTCATAATATGAAAACAAAATATAAATTGCCTAGCAACGGGTCAACAACGAAATCTATTAAGATCTGTAACATTTCGTTAATTTAAATTAATTTACTATCGATTTTTACTCTTGCGAGCGTCCCTATTATAAGCACGGGATATAGACAACCCCGGCACATCCTTTTTTGGACACGAAGACGACACCGCGGGCCTGCGTACTACGCCGCAGCGCCCCGGACGACATGACAGATGTCAAAAAAGACATCGGATATATTTACAAACAAAATATTTATGATGTTTTTCCGAAGAAAGCTGCTGTGTCAAGTACTTAATTACATATATAGTTTTGTGATTGCAACAGTGCAGTGTCTTTGCGGACTTTATTCTGTGTTGTGAACAAGATCTACATTAAGTTCTCCATCATACGCTTTTTCAGTGCTGTTTTTTTTTTATATATATCGTTTACACTGTATGTGTGTTACACTGTGTGTGTGTGTGTGTGTTGCTTATTCTGTATTTTTGTATCTTGCGTGAATGCAATCTGTGACACAGCCCTCTGACAGCACGTCGACTAGCTTACACACTTGCCATATATGCAACAAATCATTTAAATCCACCAAAGGCCTGAACATTCATACTAGTAAAACCCATCGTCGCTGTCTCAGCCAAAACGCCGTACCTTCAACTAATAATCTATGCTCTTCTCCCCCGTACGCCCTTCCTTCCGCCACCCAACCAACCACACAATTTCATCTTCACCTCAGTCATCTTAAGAACAACACCCCGGTGATAAAACGAGTTCCACGTGGTGCGAGAATCACCGCTGCGACACATTAATCACACTTAATAAACAAATGTGTTGAGGATAATGGCATCGAAGACTGGCATAACCTTTTACTTTTCTCTTTCCGCATCCTTCACGTCCACGATGACGGTACATCAACATCTCTCACCCAAAAGATTAAAAACAACTGCATGAACCATTCCTCACCTCCCATAGTGCATAAAAATTCCACCTCATCGTTTAACCGCCGCAAAGCTGTGGAAGCCAAAATCAGCGACGGAGATCTGAAAGGCGCTGCCCGTCTTTTGTTCTCTAACGACGTGCTGTCACCTAATACCCCTGACACCCTTTCGGCCCTACAAACGAAACATCCCCCAGGTCCTTCAACGCCATATTTTTTCGATCCTCCAGCGGCAAACCAGGCCTGCCTCAAAATTAAAAACAGAGACGTCACCCAAGCAATCGAATCGTTCAAAACCGGTTCCGCTGCAGGCCTGGATGGGCTCTCACCCCAACATTTAAAAGATTTAACTTCTCACTCCGTGGGCGATGCGGGTGAACGCCTAGTAGAGTCATTAACCAAATTGATCAATGCCATGTACTTGGGCAATGTCAACCCACAGGTAGTTCCGACTTTATACGGCGCAAACCTTATCGCCCTCACTAAAAAGGACGGTGGGGTGAGACCAATTGCCGTTGGGTCTACACTTAGACGTCTCGCATCCAAAATTGCTGAAAGGTATATTTCTTCAAAATTACAGTCCGTTTTCGAACCCATACAACTCGGTATCGGCGTAAAGGGAGGGTGTGAGGCAGCCGTCCATGCCTTGCGTACGTACCTCTCCATCAAACCCTGCGATGAACTGGTCAAAATTGATGTAAAAAATGCTTTCAATTCTGTAAAAAGAGACACCCTGCTGGCAGAAGTCAAAAACAATATTCCCGAAATTTACAATTTCCTTCTTCTTTGCTATGCAGATCCTTCACACCTCATCTACCGTGAAAATGTTTTGTCCTCCAGTTGGCTGCCAGCAGGGCCATCCTCTCGGGCCGGGATTATTCAGTTTGGCTATTAACCCCATTATAAAAAAATTAAAATCCAAAATTAACGTTTGGTACTTGGACGACGGAACCCTAGGAGGCGACCTGGATACGTTAATGTCTGAGCTTTTGACCATCAAAACCGAATTTCAATTAATTGGTTTAGAGCTTAACTTTAGCAAGTGTGAACTTTTTGTACAAAACCCAAACTTAAATATACTTCAAGTGAAATCCAAATTTGATCTTCTAACACCGAACATAAAAATAGTAGACAGATATTCCCTCATTATTTTCCGAGCTTTATTTCAGAATGTGTTTCGAAATTCAAAAAATACGAAAATCGCCTACTCGAAATTAGTCCTCATTTCGCAATTACTATACTTAAATTCTGCCTTTTTGTCCCAAAATTCACGTAAGTATGTACTTCGCTACTGCCCATTCACTAAATTCCAAATTTTACTAACCCAACTGGATGACTTAATCAAAGCTAACCTGGAATCTATTTTAAATATTCAGCTCAGCTAAGAATCCTGGACCCAAGCATCTCTTCCCATTCGCTTTGCTGGGATAGGGATCCGCAAAATTTCCTCCATATCCTTTTCCTCCTCCATATTCCTCTGCCCACAGCTCGGCAGTTCTCATAGGCAAAATTCTGAAGGCATTCTCTGCCTTAAACTATGAGACTGCGGGCTTATCGGAGGCCAAAAGAGCTTGGTCCATTGCCTGCCCGGGAGAGGACTTCCCAGAAAATTTGAAATCGCAAAGGTCCTGGGACGACATCCTATCAAAATTAACATATGAACAAAATTAACATAACATATTAACACCCGAATGACACGCTTTTATGATAGCTTATTAAAGGAAAATCCAGATCTAGACATATTATATATAGCAAATAGTAAGATTTTCAATGCAAGGCTTAAGAAGTTTCTGTTAGAAAAATCGTACTACTCAGTTGAGGACTTTATCAATGATCAATTTTAACTTTAGCACATATACTTGTCATTGTATCCAATTTTAATTATCAATAATTATAATATAATGCATGTTTATATAAACTGCCCTGACATTTAATTTGAAAACTTAAACTAGGTAATATTATTTTTGACAATTACTTTTATCAACTATTATGTACTGTGTAATTTAATACTGTGTAATTTTTATAATGTGATTTTAAAATTCAAACACAATGTAAATTGTTCATGAATAAATGATATGATATGATGATATTAACTTGTAAAATTAATGATCTTATTTGTACTGCCCGCAGGATATTAAACACGTAGTAATTTTGGTGTAATCTTAGTTATGTTTTTAGTTAATGCATGCTGGCTCATAGTTGCATGCACTTTACAAACACACTAAAATGTTGTGCATAGTTGTAATTGAGTAACAGACACATATATGTCTCAATAATGTAAGCCTTGGTTAAGTTCTTAAGTTTGTGACTTGTAACTTTGCCTTTTCTAAATAAATAAATATGACTCCCTCCTAAGTCGAAGTACGGGCTCTGAACGTGCCAGAATTTTGGCAGCGGGCACGAAAGAAGCGGGTCACTGGCTGCACGCTTTCCCCTCTGCCAACACTGGTACGTTTCTAGAGCCCGACACACTCCGCATATCCACCTGCCTGCGACTCGGGGTGCCTATCTGTGCGCCTCACAGATGCTCTTGCGGCAGCGCGGTCGATACACTGGGTCACCATGGCCTCTCTTGCCAGAAAAGTGCAGGCCGCTTCTCGAGACATGCCACTCTGAACGACATTATCCGCCGCTCTCTTGCCACCGTCAACGTGCCGGCGCTACTGGAGCCAACGGGCATCGCCAGGGACGATGGCAAGAGACCGGACGGGATGTCCCTGGTGCCGTGGAGGCTGGGACGTGTGCTTGTATGGGATGCCACCTGTGTGGACACACTGGCGCTGTCCCACCTTCACGGAACATCGGGTAGAGCGGGCGCGGCTGCTGAGGCGGCCGAAAAACTAAAGAGCACCAAATATAGGGGTCTCGGCCCCGAATACAATTTTGTACCTTTTGGGGTAGAGACCCTAGGTCCATGGGGTCCCAGCGCCCAAAAACTTCACAAGGAGCTCTCTAAAAGGCTTCAAGAGACCACTGGGGACCAGAGAGCTGGCAGCTTCCTCGCACAGCGTATCAGCATAGCTGTTCAGCGAGGAAATGCTGCCAGCATTTTCGGTACCATGCCAAAGGGGAGCAGTTTTTTGAATTTGTTTTAGTTTAGTTAATTTTAGCTTTTTTGTACTTAGTAGTTAGTAGTGTTAAGTTTTTATTTTCTGTTACTTTGTTTTTTTAATTTTCTCATTATCAAATGATTGTTCAGTTGAAAAAAAAATTAAAACAAAATACAATGATAAGGCCTCTTAAAACACAATTTCGTTTTAAAACAAAGTCCGTCTCCACACCGCACAACCCGTATAATGAAGAGCTCCAAAAGACAATATTTTCGGTGCGCCCGCGCACGATTTATTCCTCTGACATTTAGTGGAATTTACTCATATAAATAAATGTAATATATTGAAACAAATTTCCCCGGGCTCGGCTTTCATTCACATTTATTATTCCGCCCCAACTTAATTTAATAGCTCAAAATAGTTTTGTTATTGTGATGCAACTTGTGTAACAGTCTCAACTTACTAACAGGTGATTAAAAAGGACACGGAGTCAACCAATGCGATTGATAAAGTCTATCTGGAATAGTAAGATCGAATTATATCAAACTAGCACGAATAAAAAAAGTATATGATCGTTCCGTCCGTTAAGTAGCCTAAATCTAACACTACCTAAGCAATCCGGTATTTGTTGACTGCTCAAATGAGTTACTCTTTATAAAATATCAAAAAGATTTGTTTTATGAATTTTCTATGAAGATACTGGCTTGTGATGACATATAAATAATTGTACCTTTATCCAGTGACTGAAATGCCATACGATAAATAAATAATGAGATGAAATAATAAACTTTCACTAAAGTCAAGCACCGTATTACTTATTGAAATCTTATATTATAAATTCCTTGTCCTATCAATAGTTCAATGTCTCATTCAAGTAAATGAGACATTGAACTATATTATATTTCACTTGCACTTTCGAATGATGAGCAACCGCAAATATCCAGTCACACAAGTCTTCTTTTTAACAAAAACACACAAATACGCGCTACTAGCAACCCTACAAAATCGGACACACGTTTACATAATCATAATGCAACACGTATCAATAATAGGTAACCGATAATGCACTAGATGTTGTGACTGCTGACAGAGCTCTGCCAACGGGAGCTATTCTGGTACGCCCATCGCTCCTTGGCCGAAAACGTGGTGTATAATGTATGAATGTATACATTGAGTAGGTATTTTATACACAGTGTGCCTTGGCCGATGCTTGACGGGAAAGTTATGAGACTACGTCAATCGCGATTCAGTTATTGTGTAATAGAATGTAGGTCTTGCATTGGTGAAAATTGGCGCTTAGTATCTTAGTTTTAGTACTATTTGGTAGCTGTAGAATGTAGCTGTCTCTATCTATCCTGTCTATTTTTTTTATCCGTATCCATAGCCAACTCCTTAATTTCCCTATACGACATCACTTTTTACTTCTCTTTTATTTTTTTATGTCAAACGAGCAAACGTATCGCCTGATGGAAAGAGATTACCGTCGCCCATAGACACCTACAACACTAGAGGAGTCACAAGTGCATTGCCGGCCTTTCAGGTGGGAGTACGCTCTTATCTTGAAGGTTTGAAGGTCGTATCGGTCCGGAAATACCGCAAACGACAATTCATTCCACTTATTTTATGTAGTTCATTCTTGGTCTTCCCCTGCCTCGCTTTCTTTTCACTTTTCCTTCGATGACGTTGCGCTTATAAAACCGTCATGTCATATAAGATTGCGTGCAGTTTTCTGCGTGAATTTTGTCAATTTTGAGTAGTTTTTCAAACAAAAATTATCAATTAAAAATTCAATCTGTAGATATCAAATATATACCAACAAATCGCATGAGCCCTGTTCTAAGTAGTAACATTGATAATGTATTAAGAAACATGTTTGATCATGGAGAAAAATTACTAAAACAATCAGCATTTTTGAACGGATAAGGAGTCTTACTGCGACAAAGTACCCCCAGATGAGCAGTTTCGTGTGGTCGCGGTCCGTCGGCACTCGGCATTGCTAATGGTGATTTGTGTCGCGGGGCTCGTTAGGTGCTACTGAGCCGATGCGCACGGGCCATTTGGACCACACAAAACTTTACTAATAAGTCAACTAATTATATTGATATATTTACGTCACTCTAAGCCGTAAGCGGGGTTTTCTGTCCGCTACGACGTAAAACTTTAGACAAACCACGGGCGGTAATTCGTAAAGCCTCAGATGTCATATTAAACAGCTAATTTTAGAGAGAGAGAGAGAGAGAGAGAGAGAGAGAGAGAGAGAGAGAGAGACATGCAGACAGATAGCCAGATACTAAACATACAGGCAGATAGGAAAAACACAGACATAAAGACACATAGGCGACAGACAGACATATACAGATAGACAAACACAGACAGACGGGCGGATAGATATAAATAAATGTTTAAATATACGAAAATCCTCCAAAAACCACATTATCGAACTAGAAACGCCATCAAGATAGACGCCGGACATCAGCCCAGAATAGCGGGACATGCAAGCATAAGTCAATCAGCAGTCACAACAATGCAACTACGCGACACCCTGTATGCGCTTTCCTAGAACACATCTGGTTTGACAAACAGACAGAGAGACACAGACACTAACGCATAAATTTACACAGACACAGAAACGGACACACACACAGAGAGAGAGAGCAAAAGAAAAAGAAGAAGAGAGAAACAGAGAGAGATAAATAGATACAAACAAACAGACAATAAGATACAAACATACCTACATATTACTGTCAGACACCGACAAAGAGTCTGATAGACGGTCAAACATATACAGATAGCCAGACACAGACAGACGGATGGATAGATAAATAAATGCTTAAATATATGAAAATCATCCAAAATCCACATTGGTAACTAGAAGATAGACGCCGGACATCACCAGCCCAGAATAGCGGGACATGCAAGCATAAGTCAATCAGCAGTCACAACAATGCAACTACGCGACACCCTGTCTGCGCTTTCCTAGAACACATCAACCAGATGCTTTGAGCAAATAAACTTGATTCCATTACTAGTTTCCAACGAAATAAAGCAACATAACTAGGTACCTATACCTGTCGAATCAAGATTAGCTGGAGATTTAAGATATGCATTTGAGTCAATCAACTTTTTTCTATCTAAGTACCTTCATTTGAAAGGATGAGGGAACTGGCTAAGTCACATTTGCAAAATTTTACAGTCCACGCAGCCAATTGAAGGTGTCAAATCCCTTTATGACTGTAATATATAGCAAAAATCGGGGCGAGTTATATACACGATGATTTTTAATCGGTGATCAGGAGTAGAAAAATATTAATATTTAGCTAAAATTAAACTTAATACGCAAGGTCCCGCGCAATTACCTCGCTGTTAAATTAATTAAAAGTTAAAACATAATTAAAACTAATAACCAGTAGATACATGGTCATCCTACATAAATTATTGAAGTACGATACCTACGTCAAGTGTCATCGCTTTGGCGGGAAATTTTACGAAATTTTCTACGACTTTGTTTATGTAATGACAATGACAATGACAAGTTATTACTCATAAATTGTCATTCCCATTAAATTATTAAAGAGGTTGTAAGCACACCGATACGGATTAGTTCGGTGACAAGGAATTGAGAGACAAAATTGGTTTCAAAATAAAAATTATCATAGAAAAATAAAAGTTTGTTTTCATGTAATTACGACTTCAACGTGACCGCCATCAAATACTGAGTTAGAAAAGTTGGTACCTGATCACCGATTAAAAATCATCGTGTATACTATACTGATTTTTAAATCTTAGTATGAACTGGGAAATTTTGTAGTCAAAATAACATAGATCTGAAACCCCTTACTCCTTAATTTGCAATGCATAATGTCATCAACTTCTTGTACCTTATAACTGCAAATAAGCGATCTTGATTTTAAAATTAGTATTTTTTTACGGTTTTAACTCCCATATTATCCCCGCCATTTGGAACTTTTTCAGAACAAATGGGAAATTTGCATCAATTTTAATCAAATTATACTTAACTTTTGATGCCGTAGATTCTACCTCTATTCTAATATTTCCTGAGACGATAATGAAGAAAAACTTAGCTGAATGTTTCAACATATGAGTAGTTTTGTGAGTGAGTGTGAGGTTGCTTATTTAATTAATTAAAACATGTCCATATACAGCAAGAGCTATATTGAATAGGACCCCTGGCCACGTCGATGGCTTGTTAGCCCGGCTCGCCAGCAATGCCGACGTGATCAAAGAAACACATCCCCTTGATAATCCACGATGTCTATTTGTAAACAAGCTAAGTGCGATGAATCATGATCATGACATGTCAAGTAAGGAGTGTTTCAAGTGGATTTTGGGATGATGCAGATAAGTAATTGAGCGAGCGAAGCGAATTTGTTTAGATTTAGGATATTCTCACCTACAGGTTGATTTTTCAACCGATAATCGTGAACTTTTGTATACAGGTTCGATGATTATTACTTATAGTTTTTTTTTGTCGAACAATTTCTTTGATTCTTTCCAATTGGTGGAAAACGTAAAAATACCATATTTCAGCCATTTTCAAACAGATTCAGATTAGGTACCTATTTTATTTATTAAAGTTTCCTTTTTTACATTTTCTCACGATAAAATGCTGAACTGCAATGGGAATTTGCGGAGCAAATTGCTTATATGAGAACCGTTGGGGTAGACATATTTTGAGCGACGACTGCGTACCAGAAGACCATGGAAAGGCCTAGGTCTGGTGGTAAGCTTGAAGGCACTGTTAACTTTTAAAACTTTTGATGATGAATTACATTTGTTTATTTGCACGCTCTAGACACTCACATCCAAAATGTGCAATATCATTAAAATACGATTCCATGTAAAGCTAATATGTCACACAACAGGTAAGGTACTCCTAATGTTTTTTTTGTGCTTCAGTTTTCTTAAATTGTTCTATAAAGTTAATATTTCAGCCATGTTTTTCTAGCTCACTGAACCAACTACTACGAGAGCATAAGTGACAGCTATAGGTGCCTTACATTAATATTATTATATCTACTATTACACGTCTGAACGCTCCAAGTAACAAATGAACGCACAATCCAACACAGATTAATTCATCAGTGCTTACCTGCCGTTGTTTGCTTCGATTTGCGTTATAACTTATAATAATGCATTTGTTTAAATACGAGGGCGGGCGCAATCTGTAGCGCTGTAAATCATAAGTGTCACCCATTATGCGCGTACGCACGTGGCGGCTACCGCAGGGTTGCCAGCATAGAAAAGAATAGAATACTCTTTATTGCACACCTCAAGAAGAAAGACGTACAAATAAAGATAACACTTATCATTACAATAAAGGTAAACAGCATATTCAGCTATTTAGAAAGTTTTGGTCGTCGTCGTCGATGCGCGCCACCCCGACGAGCTTGTCACCATTTTAATATGATCCCTATTTGACCAAGCGACGGGAGCGAGTTAAGCGTCTCGGGTCCATGTTGGCTCAAATAAAATTCTTATTCATAATTGCCATGACTCATAATTTTCGTAGTTATAATTTCTACTTTTCTCTGAAACGAATAACTTTTCAAGATTGTTATAATAGGTACAAACCTAACCTGAGCTAAACGGGTTTTATACTTTTCCCAGGTGTCATATTGCCACAGTCTAATTATTTATTGCGGTATAAGTTTATCCAGCAATGGTATCCGAATTAATAGGCGTGCGGACAAATTTTGTTTGAGGATGTTAATCGATTCTATTATTTATTGGGATCAAATCTCCATCTGGGACTACCTACACTTAGACTGCTCTAAAAGACAGAAATGACCGTCAAAGTTCAACATTCCTACAGAGGACTAAAACGCTCCATACATTTGTCCTACCTGCATATGACTTCATCTGTGGATTGGGTACCAGTATTTGTATGGAGAAAGATGGGAGAAAGCAGAGTATGAGAAAGTAAGTGATTTGACATTTTCACCGTGAAAAAGTCCGTTTAAGTTCATGGTTGTCATACAATGATTGTTTTGTTAAATTATGAGGATTCTAAAAACAATTTCAAAATTTCTTTTGGGTTGAAAAAAGAAATCATGAGATTTTCGTACCTTATTTGAAGTCACATATTTAAAAAAATATTTGTATTTTATTTCTTTGTATATTACATTACATATTGAGCTAATGTTATTCGTAAATAGCTACACTAGGTTGTATAATTCAACATCAGTCGCATCCCCTAATAGATCCTATAAAATTGGTTACGTTACGACATCAGACCGAGAGGGAGAGAGAGAGCGAGATAATATACTGGCAGTGTCAGCCCTGCAGGTAACTGGAGCGGCGCGGGCGCCGTGGATTTATAGCGGTCAATCAATGCGGATTTATCGCCAGAGGCGACACCGCTCCTTTTGTTACCGATCGGCTATTTCGGTCGGTCTAATTGCCTCTCACGTGGTATCAGAGGGAACTATTCATCATTGATTGCGTAAATTGTGTTGTCTTTTATTTCAACTCGCAATAGCTGAGAAGTTGCGGCTAGCACAAGTTCGCTTACCGACATGGAATCTTTTTTTCCCGCTCTGCGATAGTAGGATCCGGCTGTGAGCCACATTTTTTACGTTTTTAACCCCTTTATCTAACCGATTGAGGAATTAAACTACGTATAGGTGAGATCAGCTGGAAATCAAAACACGGTTTCTCTTTAAATCATGACTTGGACTGTATCGGGGTTGTTTAGCCCTCAATACCAGTGAGTAGGACTTTGCGTGCGATGTTTTTGGAGTTTACTCCTTAAGAATCGATTTTCATATATAATGGGTATGAAAAATATGGGGTATAAAATCGAACGTATCTGCCGTGCTAATTTAAAAAGTCGTATCTCAGTATACGATCGGGGTAAAAATACGACTTCTTAATTTAGCAGGTTATGCGTTACGCGTTATAGGCTAAGATCCCGATATAAAATGACCTTCACCGAGATGTTTATTTTATGAAATGTATTTTATAATCAATTTAATATGTCAATAAATATATTGCATATGGGTTGCCTAACAAATTTTAGTCCAGGGTATGTTTAATTAATAATAAAAAAAAATGTTTTAAACATTTCACCGGTTTGATTAATATTAGATAAATTCTATACCAATCGAAAGTATGAAGCCCATAGAATATGCAAACGTTAGGTTACCTATTCTTTTCCCGTCACAACTATCGGGTAGCCAGGTATAAACAGGTAAATCTATACCTACTAGCATTTTGCAACGGTCTGATTATTGAATTGAAACTGAATAAAATTAAAGATTATTTAATTATGAATTTATCTAATAATCAAATCGGTGAAATGTTAAGAAAATATATATTTTTATTTTTTACTAAACATACCCTGGACTAAAAATTGTTAGGCAACCCATATGCAATATATTTATTGACATATTAAACTAAATATAAAATACATTCATCAAATAAACATCTCGGTGAAGGTCGTTTTATACCGGGATCTTAGTCTATAACGCTTAACGCATAACCTGCTAAATTAAGAAGTCGTATTTTTACCCCGATCGTATACTGAGATACGACTTTTTAAACTACCATTATGTTCACATAAACAAACTATAAAATTGTCAATGTCAACTTCATGTCGAGTGTCAACAAAATTTTATAAATAAAATAAAATTTAATCAAATCTGCGCTTAACGGGTAAAATGTGCTGCTTTTGAAACAATAGCGCCCGTCACACAATCGGCTAAAAGATACGTGTTCGTTTCAGCTCCCAAACAAACCTACCGAATTTTTGTGATATCCAAGATTACAACTTTTATAACGTGCAATGCAAAGACCGTGTTTTCTTGGTGTTTAAGCCGTGCTTGTATGGTGCTAAGATCGAAGAAGACGTCTTGCTGTAGAGAGAGAGACCGCTTTAATTGTGACTCAGCTTTAAGCTTAGAAATAGAGAAGGCGTGAATACTTTTCCATCACCACTGCTCTCATTTTCCTGCATTCAGCCGCAGAATGGTTTTGATTTCGTGAAACTTTCCAGGATAAATACATACATAAATCAAGGATCCAATACAACCGAGCCATTCATTTTCTAGACGGGAGTCTTGCCGACCGACAAGAAGCTATGAAGTTTAAATCGAAATTGTTATGTTTTTGATGTTGGCTTTTAAATTGTATCTTTTTTTACTATAATTGCTTGTATTTTTACTTTTATTTGTAAGTGTTAGTTATAAATATGAGTGATCCTTCTTCATCCTTGCGCTGTCCCCATTGTCCCAACTCAACTCGAACTTTTACCCCTCATGGACTTAAAGTGCATATAGGGCACATGCATAAACATTTTCCCCAAGTCATCCCCTCCAACCCTAGACTGTCGGTTTCACAGCAAGCTCATGGTAACAACCCCATTCATCTAGATTTTGGTGATCTAGCTACGTTAAAGCAGTCAGTACGTGTGTTATGGCATATCCCCAAAGGGGCGCGAAACTTGGCAGCGGCCAAATTGAGCGACCTCATTGATAAGTGTATCGACTCCAATGGCACTCTCGAATGGTTTAGTTTACTGTCTTTTGCCTATTCTGCACTCAAATCGCCTGAAGCGTCGGCCACGGGCAATTAAACAACGAAAGTTAAGAGAAATATTAACTCTGCTTCTTTTGATATCAGTGGGAACATCGGTGCAGAGACCACGCCTTTGAGATCACACTCCATACTGAAGACAATTGAGCGTAAAGTACATGAAGGGGATCTCAGGTGCAGAGCGAGTGCTTATGTCGGATGAGGGCGTGGCGCCGTCGAGCCCTGAGACTTTAGCTACGCTGCAGTCGAAGCATCCAGCCCCGTCCCGGCCGCTGGTACTTCCACCGGAACCTGACATATCTATTTCTGCCTTAACTGTTAAGCCGGAGGAAGTGGTGCAGGCACTCAGCTCTTTCAACAATAGTTCGGCCGCCGGTTTGGATGGTATCCGCCCTGTTCATCTTAAGGAGCTTACGTCTGCATCTGCGGGAGACGCCGATTTTCGGCTCCTGGAACATCTGGCCAAGCTTTGTAATTTTTTGCTCAGTGGTCAATTAAACCCTGAAGTTTGCTCCTATATTTATGGTGCTTCCTTATGTGCGCTGTCAAAAAAAGACGGTGGTATAAGACCCATTGCCATAGGCAGCGCTTTCCGCCGCTTAACGGCAAAGCTAGGATGCCGTGCAGTGAGAGAAGAAATGGCAGCTTATCTGCAACCTTGCCAATTAGGGTTTGGCACAAGATTGGGCTGCGAGGCTGCAATTGACGCTACGCGGGCTTTTTCGGTAGATAGCAAAAACTTAGAATCCGTTTTAATACGTATAGTTAAGTTCATATCATTGTAATAGTTAAGTACTTATGCTTTCTGAAAAAATGACTGACTGTTGAGTTTCTTTCGGCGTTTCTTCTCAACAGTGGTCTCCTCTTGTGAAATGCCGGTAGACTCAGACATGTAAAAGTGCCCTTGTGGCCTACTTGCAGAATAAAGTTCATTATTTCATTATTATTATTATTAATTAAAATTGATTTAAAAAACGCGTTTAACTCAGTGGAGCGTGATGTTTTACTGTCCGAAGTGAAGGATAAAGTGCCATCACTCTACCCCTTCATTTTCCAAGTATATTCTTCCACTTCTAATCTTTTCTACAATGGTCCTCTTGTTCTTTCCCAAGTTGGTGCACAGCAGGGGGATCCGCTAGGCCCTTTAGTTTTCTGTCTGGCCATACAAAAGGTAATTTCAGAGGTTAAATCCCCATTGAATATCTGGTACCTAGATGACGGTACCCTAGGTGGTAAACCTGAAGAAGTGGAACAAGACTTGCTCATGCTCCTGCCTCGTTTAAAAGCTCTGGGTTTAGATATTAATTTCAGCAAATGCGAATTTTTCCCCTGCAGTACCAACTCACACGATTCTTTCCCCTTATTCAGTGCTCTGCTCCCCGGACTGAAAGTGTTGTCGGCGAGATCTTTCAACCTCTTGGGGTCCCCAATATTCCCAGAAGCCATTCCTGAAGCCTTCGAGGAGAGAAAGCTGCTTCTGCTGATGGCTGCGCAGAGGTTGAATGAACTTTCGGCTCACGTAGCCCTCGTTATGTTGCGAGTTTGCTTTGCCGTGCCTAAGCTGACATATTTCTTGTGCACCGTGCCAGCCTGGCTGCAACCTGTCCAGACAGACTCCTTTGACTTCGTGTTGAAGGAGAGTTTGGAAAAGGTGCTGAACGTCTCCCTTAACCAAGGTCAATGGGACCAGGTTTCTCTGCCGATTCGAACTGGTGATTTGGGCGCGCGCGTCGCGCGCGAGATGTGAGCCTCCCGGCCTTCCTGGCTTCGGCGTGTGGGGTGGTGGACCTTGTCACTCAAATTTTATCTTTTGATGGTGACAAGGCTATCATTCCTTACGCCTCCGATGCTTTGACGGCCTGGACGGCTCTTAATCCCGGCGTAGCCATACCCGTAGAATTGTTCCGTCAGCGTCTATGGGTTTATTTATATGAGAGTGCGCGCACCACGATTTTCATAAACCCATAAGTAAGCTTATTTCTGCGACAAAATTATCGCGCGACTAAAAAAAATCGTGGTGCGCGCCTGGCCTGAAGAGTAAACTCCAGTCGTGCGTCGGAGCTGACACACACACTTTTTTATTTCATATGCCATAATATCATATTATGGTATAATTATTATTTGATATATTACGATCAAAGACGCAATACACACTCAAACTGCAACAAAAAAAAGTAAAACTGTAATAGAGTCAGGTACGACGACGAGCGAAGCGAGGATTATTAGGTTATGTTATCTTATCAAAACGTTATATGAAATGTCTTTTATGCTAATTGAAATTATACCCAATGAAATTAAGTAATAATATAAGTAATATACCTGTTGTTGTTACATCAAATGTTGTTATATCTAGTGAAATTATATGAAACGTTGTTATATCTATCATTACACATACACACCTAGTATAACCCGCCAATGGGGTTATCTCCGCGCCACAGGAGTGATTAGTTAACGGACATCCGAAAAATCTACACATACCTATATGGACAACGAAGTTTTGCCAAGTTGAAACGGGAAGTCTTCGCTGACTTCGCTGGCTAAAAAATAAAATATCAACCCTTTTAAAACAAACTCGAGAGGCTCGCAGAGCGACTAGTAATGTAATTTGAGCAGCATGGTTACTTCCGACCTCTATGGACCTAGGAGAATTGTGTTTACCTACTCGTCATAATCTATGTAGAAAGAATATTAGGTTTTTTGTACAATTCTTACAAAAAATAAATGCCACTCGGAGTCTGTCACAGTCATTCACTTTAGCATATTTCGTTCAACATTCCATTTATTACGTATTTAAATTAAATTATTTAGGTATAAATTGTCACAAATTGCCGTTGTAACGTTTTGCAATAAAAACAGTCTGATTTACTCGCGAAAGTGACACATTAGGGATGCCACAAATAACTCATAAAGTGACAATTATGCCTTACTCCTTGAGAATGGGAAAAATTTATTGTTTCCGACTACATGATCGCGTGAACGATATTGCGAATAAAATATCATTTTTAAAAGCGCTTATTTAACTTGCACTATACGAGTATATGTAACTATGTTTGTTCGGGTGGAATCTTATTGCAACTCAATTTTGAAGCAGATATCTTCAACATTGAGCTGAAACTTTGTATACCTACAGCTTTGATGAGAATTCAATAATATGGTACAATAGGGTGGTCTGATGCCGGAGCCGGGGTGGCCCTAGGAACTTTGTAATAGATTAAAGCAATACTACCGAGTTTGGGCACTTTACCATTTCTATCAGTGAGCAATTGATGGATGTTTAAAGAAAACTACAGTCGGATATAAAAGCTAGTCACAAAAATGAAATTTTAGACGGAAACTCATTGTTGAGACAATGAAAAAGAAAACCGAATAATTGTAAAAAAAAAACAGGCATAAATCACCAGCTAAATAGAGGACAGTCGAAAGCTTAATTTAAAAATTCACAGATCTCGTGCCTTTCACGACCTTCTGGTACATTGGAAATGCACTTAGATAGGGCAAACTATAATGGAAACAACTCTTTGCGCAAGAGAAACACAAGGGTTAGTAGCAGGTACCGGCGAGTACCGTTATTTTTTATAAACGGACTATTACGCCCTTTAACAAAGCTCAGCCTTTTTTTCGCCTTTTGCACACACGCTTTCGTCCGCCAGATGTGGAATCATCAGCATTACCCAAGCCACGCTATTCCTACGTTCGAGAAGACGAAGTATAGAAATAATAATCATAATTTTTTAGTTGAAGGAGCTTTCTACTTCATGTGTCAAATATCTTGTAACAAATGAAAAAAACAGTCTATAGGTAAGTTCTCGTTCTCTACGTATAAAATAAGATAAAGGATAGTGGAGTCATAAAGCAATAGTAATTATATTGTTAAAATAAGTTGAGACCATGAAAAAAATAGGACTTCATTGTTTATAGCCACTCAATTGCTTTTGGTAACTACGGCTACCTGTCAACGCTTTTATTTAATTATATAAATAGAGTTCAACTCAAAATTCGAAGAAAGTGAGTAGATAGGGCCGCTTACGAGCAATAATACAAAAAAATTGACTATGAAAAGGGTGGTACAGAGCCTGTCGCACGTGTCACAATAATAATAAAATAAGTTGAAAATTAATATTTGCTTCATCACGCCATGGCGCGCCATCGCCACGTAGTAGGCAGAGTAAATTTTGTTTTCTCAAACATGCAATGAAATATTGTCTTTACGTTCCTTATAATAGACTCGGAAGTATCGCTTTTTGGGCGCAACAACTCGAGGGGACTGTAAAGGGATTTCATACTGCTTTTCAGGCCTAGGCCTGCAAAGTAACTTTTTTTTGGTTTCAACAACAAGGTCATTCACACAGCTGGCTGGTTTGACAAAAAGCAGGTTTTGTTTTTAAAGGTTGCAGTTGGTTGTTAGACTAAAATGTCCTATTTGTCAATTAATAAAATGTTGTTCTTTGAAGTATATTTTTTTATTTCATTGTATGTTTGAGAAAAGCACTATACATGCCTCGTCGTGAAAACGGATTTCCGGCCTCGTATCACTATCCGGCCTCGCTCGCACGCTCGCTCGGCCGTATATACCTACTCATTTTCCCGGCCTCTGATGTAATGTACTATTTGTTTAATTTATACGATTCATTTTCAAAGTACTAGAAGGGCACGAGATTGTATGATACATAGGTAGCAGATTGTATAGCAAATTGAGAACCAAAGAAATAAAAAAAATTACATAAAAGTTTTTTATTGTATACTTTTTTTTTTTTACTTACTTTATTACAAACATCTAAAACATCAAGGTTTACATCTTAACTAAAAAAATATTAAACTTACTAGTACACGAAACTCACTAATATACGCGCGCGCCGCACGCCGCGAAAACTCCGCCACATAAAGGTAAAGCTTTCTCCAACTCCATTACAGATAGTAAAGTTCCGTTTTTTGAAAACTGTAGCCCAACTCAATACCCCGAGTGCTTTTTTTAATTTTTTCGATATCGCTTTTCGTTTTTGAGATATCGTCAATTTAAGTTGAGAAGTCGCAAAATAATCACGTATTTTTTCAACATTTTTCCACTTTTTCGAAAAAGTTTTTGACTTTTTCAATTTTTTTTTACACCATCTTGTAGATCTCGTCAAGACACGTCTTTTGATACCCCATTGACCCGCGTCGCCTCAAAATTGACGACGCCAGAGCGATGTCGCACTTTCGCTGAAAACGGTCCCCTACCAACGCGATCGAAAAAACATTTCCAATGTTAAAAAGTAAACAAACTATGGAATGTTTTGCTTATTTTACACGAACACAGCTATAGAAAATAGCTCTTTAGAACTATCAGTTCTAAACTAAAACAGTCTGTAAAACAAAATTAAACAACATCCCTAAAATAAAACACGATCATTGTCGCCTCCACGCAAGTATACTTATCATCGCCCGGCTTATTTATGCCCGCTTGACATCCGTTGATATTCCCGCCATCTTGGTTTATTTCGAGTTTCCCGCCATTCGGCCATTACAACAATTAGTTGAGTGAGATGTCCGCGGTAGACAGCACGCTTTAAGGTTTTTATAAAGTTACGACCGCATTAAACTTTTTTTTTAATATTTTTTGTTTATGGTGGAAGTGGGTAGTGGAAGTGTACTTAACTGTTTTGAATGACGGTGATAAAATGAGGTTGGTGGTGATAATACATTTATAATAGCAGAAATAATTATTTTATGCATAAGTCTGTCTTTTAGGGTTGCGTAGACAAACTACGAAACCAAGACTACGAAAGTAAGACTAGTCAGATCCTTGGTATTTCCCGTGTTTTTATATACCGCAGAGACTTGGACTCTAATAGAGATAGAGAAACGTAAGATAGATGCGCTAGAAATGTGGTGCTGGAGAAAAATGCTTGGCATATCATGGACAGAATTTCGCACCAACCCAGTCCATTCTTCAAGAGCTAAACATAGAACAGCATCTATCGTCATTAGTGAAGTCCCGAATCCTCACATTTTTCGGGCACGTGTCAAGACGTAGAGCTTTGTCCATTGAGCGCCTGGTGGTCCAGGGCAAAGTAGACGGTACTAGACCACGCGGTAGAGCTCCCATGAGGTGGACTGACCAAATCAAATCGGCCACAAATTGTCCCTTGAACGAGAGCACCAGACGCGCGGGTGTGAGAGAAGAATGGCGCCGTGTGGTTAGGCTTGCCACACAAGGAATGACAGCCACGACCACTCTGCCAAGAGTGTAACGACAAAGAAGAGATAAACTAGAAACCCTTATTTTATCGGCATGTCCGTCGGTCTTACTTTGTCTGAATCATTGTTGTTGCGTCTAATACCTACTTTTTGTTTTAAATTGGCATGTGCCGTTAAAACCTTATATGTGGCAATCCGAAAGAAAAGGTTCTTACGGATTGCCACATATTTTGTTCCATTGTAACCGCCTAAATGACTTTCTTAAACGGAATGGGGGAACTATACTGACATTACGAGGAGCAGATCCGCAATGCACGAATCTGGGGCGCAATTCGACCATCGCCATCCGTCACTTTTGACGTGTCCCTACTTGACAAGTGGTGATATCCCTAGAACATTGCAATTTCGTCAATCCGGTCGCACTTCATTTGGGTTTCCTTTGTATGTGACGGCATAAATAACATGCGCATACCTAACTTGACCGTGTAGTGCGTGAAATTAGTCAGTTACGTTTCGTTAAAACAGAAATTCGTATGCATGAATAGCATTTATGACAATCATTATCGCCTTCGTATTACCAAAATTGAGATGAGATAATATATGTCACTTCAAGCTCATGGCATTTTAATGTCAGTTCAAAGGCGATATTACTGTTATCTAATTCATAGAGATTTGACGTTTGGCGATATCTCAAACGGCATTCTCGAATTAGGTCCTTGATTAATCCGTTAGGTAACTGAGCCTGAAGGAGAAGATTTATTGATTGACTACAAATGTATATACACTGCATTTCAGTAAGTTAAACAATACACTGCACTGTGAAACCACATACAAATTAAATTATAATTGTATTATTGTCGTAATCGTTTGAAATATGTTTGTGAAGGACATTTATTTGTGTAAACATTTTCACGAAATCATACAGGTATCAGATCCGTAAAATATAATAACAGATGCTAAATCAGCAAAACATTATGGTCCTACGAAGCAAAAAACACGAGTAAAATACAGAATAATTTACAATTTTAAAACGTTATTCCTTGAAAATGCGAACTATAAGATAAGTACGACTGGAAATTTTGTTTTATTAGTAAAGCGGGATAAGACGAAAAGTGTTTATTGTCTAATGGGGTAAAACTAACAGTTAATCTATTTATCGGACTGTGGCAGTCCTCCCTCGGTGATAGTATTACCCCACCATACTTATAATAAAATAAAGAGCACAAAAAAAACAAGACCTTAAAAAAGTAAACCTCAACTAAAAATTATCAACTAAAATATTATAAGTAAGATTTTTTCACGTAAGCAAATCCGTGGCAAACCCCAAATCTAACTGTATTCTTTATGATGAAATGCCAGAAACAATCAGTTTGTATGAAGTTTCTATGAAGATACTGGCATATGTGACGTCATAAAAATCAGTAGTTAAAACAAATCTTCTGTTTAGTTTTTGTCTTTAAAATAAGTTTGATGCCAAAAGCTAGTGTTACCAAGTGTTAGTTAGTTTATTTGATTCCGTGTATTTTAGAATGTGTGGTGAGTGGTTTCAATGATAAAATTTATTTTAACAGTAGTCAAATACCATATTCACATTTTGCCGATGATAAGGTTATGTGATACCATATCAAGTTACGTTTGGAAATTGTACACCGCAGCATTTTTAATGCAAGTGTGTATGAAGTAAATGCTTATTTTGCAGTGTTCGCATTCTCAATAACCTTCGTACAGTTATATTGTAATACAAGTACTCTTTATTGCACACCTCATAAAACATACAGGAGAAATACAATGCAAGAAATTACAATTACAGGTAAACAACAGGCGGTATTATCGCTAAAGAGCGATCTCTTCCAGATAACCTTTGGGTAGTGGAGAAACTGAAAATTTATTAATGTAACATTCGCATATCAAGGCAGTTTATGCGATACACGAAGAAATTAAATATTATATAATTATTTCTTACTATTGATACAGTGAGAATTAATTATTTACTAGTTTCTCTGCTCATAGTTCGAGAATCACGCGATAAAAATATACCCCAGTGATTTTCGATTCCAAATTTAATCTGCACTGATTAGTTTTAGTGTTCCGCTACAAAAGCCCCAAATTTATTATTCAAGTAACCAGGAAGCGTACTCTAATCTGAAAGGCCGGCAACGCATTTGTTACTCCTCTGGTGTCAATGGGCCACGGTAATCACTTATTGCCCTGGCTACCCGCTTGTTCGTCTACCTCTTGTATATAATTTATCGTTTCTGATCACTCGTCCACTATGTATGTCCATGTGAAAATATCCTGCGACATTTAATGAACAACCAATGAAATATTCAAAATCTACAAAAAACTACGTTAAAATTTACCTTAATTCTTTAATATTTTTTACCTACTAACTCTTTTCTATTCTACGGGGTCGGCGGTGTAGTCCTCCTGCCATTACTTAGAGACCTAAGTTATTATTAGTTATAATACACACGAGGGGAGTGCAAATGCATTGACAATATTAAGGTCCTTACACTAAAAAAAACTCAACTTTCCCCCCGTCTAGATGGTGGATGGTGGGGTTAAATGTGTATACATAAGGGTGGTTTCGGGCGGACAATTCTGCAACCCCTAGTGAAAAGACAAGACAAAGAGCTGAGTCTCTAATCCTTGTTATACCCCTACCCCTTATACCCACAGGATTCAACCTGCAGCCTTGAATTTATCAGTCCCCTAGGGATTTGCAAGTCATGGTACCCTCAACTATGTAACTGAACGTTTGATTTTGTCCACAGGTGTAATCCCAAATGGGCAGTGCCCTCGCAGCGGGTTCAGCCTGCCGCCGCTAGAGCGCGCTCGTGAGCTCGAGCAAACATCTCTTCCACCGCTGCACCACTCTATCAGAGAGGTGAGTCCACCTTAGGCCGTAAGTGAGAAGCCGCTGACTTGAGGAGAAAATTTGACTTCCTGGTCAAGGCAAGAAGAAAAACTTTAGGTAAACCACGGGCGCTAATTCGCCTTAAACCCCAGATCCCATATTTATGACCTTCACCTTGGATTCGGGCTGGAAACACCTGCTTCTGGGACCTGCATGAATTCACCGCCCTTGGTATGTAAGTATATAGTATGTACTATAGCGTTCTAGTGTTGTAACCATCTTTCAAGGTCGGCCTTTAGGTAAACTAGCTAGTGCTATTAGAGCTGTGGCGGCGTCTCCGCGGCTATACTACTCCATCAAATAAGACAGTCTACTAGCTTGTCATTTAGAACCAAATCTCAGCGGGACTTTGATTATATGTCCTATGTCCTCTGGACGAGATAGAGGGCATCTACAGTACGTCGTGTCGGGTTTCGTACTTTACTTTGGCAATGGTTTATCATCAGCCCAGCCTATGAAAAAGAAAACGATGGAAGAAGCTTTTACAATATTATGTTTTTGTTGTAGAACTCAGTATGTCCGCGGACTACGTATTCACCACTACAGGCGTTGAGCGAGAGTACCTGCCGCGACCATGGCGCGCTGGCCGCGCCGCCGCCTCAACCCCCGCCACGTCTGGTGAGTGCATTATGTCTTCCTACCTCTGCACTACTCGCGATGTTGACCGATGTATGCTTCCGCAGCGAAGTGTCCCTCCACACTTATCATGTTCACGCACCCTTGGCCAACTTCGCGAGTAGTGTGGAGCAATTAGAACTCGATATGTCCGCGGAGTACGTATTCACACCAATAACAGGCGTCAAGCGAGGGCACTTGCCGCGATCATGTCGTGCGCGCCAAATCGCCGCCGCCGCCATGTCTAGGCTAGGCTTTCCGTCAATCCTTTGTTGATTTTATAATCCTTTGAACAAAGGTGACAATTGCAAATGGTATCAACGAACCGAAAGCAGTGCCCTTAAAGCTGTTACGTTTTCGGGTGACAACGAGGGCCAAACGGCTTTATAACCCCCGATGAAAAATGTAACATATGTATCTGTGTGTCTGTGTAATATCTTTGTATTTGTGTGTATGTCTGTCGTAGCTTCCAAATGCATGAACCGATTTGAAAGTGGTTTGTTTTATTTGTTAGGCCTTGTCTGCCAAGAGTTTTTAGCTATGTTTGGTGAGAACCACCACATCCGTTTCCAATATATCCAGCTTCGATAGGATCTCAGCCACTAAGGATTCCAAACTTTGTGGTTATGTTCAGGTTACGTAACATTATACATATACTATTATTAAATGAAGGTATCATGCTCATTATACCGAACTGCTTGAATCGGAGTTTTTTTATTTGTTTATGTGTTAGTTCGTCGGCGCCGGCGGCGGCTCGGCGGCCCTGCACCCTGCGGTGGCGCGCTGCACAGCCACGTTGGAGCTGGCTGCCCTGTGGCGAAGCTTCCACGAGCTGGGGACAGAGATGATCGTCACCAAGGCGGGGCGCCGCATGTTCCCCGCGCTGCAGGCGAGTGAAGCCATACCCTTATTATGTGTAGTTCGGTTCCGCGGCCCTGCACCCTGCGGTGGCGCGCTGCACGGCCACGTTGGAGCTGGCTGCCCTGTGGCGAAGCTTCCACGAGCTGGGGACAGAGATGATCGTCACCAAGACGGGGCGCCGCATGTTCCCCGCGCTGCAGGCGAGTGAAGCCATACCTTAATATTCTTTTATTAATGACTGTGTTAGTTTTACGTGGTTTTAGTCATGTCTGCTAACGTAGAGCCAAATTTCCATATTGAAGCGAAAAGTTAAAAAAATCTTTAAGGCTCCTTATTCGTTCAAGAATGCTGATTGTTTTGATCATTTTTCTCTATGATCAAACATGTTTCTTTAAATATTATCAATATTACTACTTAGAAAGAAAGAAAGGAAGAAAGAAAAACATTTATTCGGGGACAAAACATAATTGCGTAGATAAAATGTAATAGTAATAGAAATGATGTTTTTATAATGTATTGACTTGTAAAAGGTTTACATTTTATTAATAAATGAGTATGAGTATGAGTAAATAGTGACAAAAAAAGAAAAACTAAACATGAAAATCTTAGAACAGGGCTATTGAGATTTATTGGTATATTAGGTATTAGTTTTGAATTTGGTTAATAACTAATCCTTGACAAATGGCTATGACGTTTAATAATGCAAATATATGACGTATGCTCATTATTTGCCATGTGAAAGCTGTTTAATGTAGCGCCACTATCCCTGGGCCGGACTGACGCTTGTTAAGCTAAAACATCATCCATAATTTACGTGTAAAATATGTTGTATACAGGCGAGACTCGGTGGGCTGCTACCGAACGCGGACTACCTTCTGCTGGTTGACTTCGTGCCCCTCGATGACAAGAGATACCGTTACGCGTTCCATAGGTTTGTATTTGAGACCCTAGATATCAATGACACCGTGTCTTATGGACGAAGACTTTGTGCGATGGTGTGGTTGCATATGATGAATAATAAATATATGCCGGGTGATCAATCCAAATTGGTAGTAGGGAGAAAACGAAAACTATATGAGATAGGGAAATCTGTTCTTAGGAACTGTGGCTTCGATTTTAGATTTATTAAAAACTGCATTCAATTTTTTTTCGTATATCTCATGCATAACCCGGAATCGAACCCGGTCGAAAAGAGGTAAACCACTCTCCAAGCGGTCGGTCCCTCCTCGTATTCCAGTGATATAAAATAATTACGTAGCATCCGCGTGAGCCAGTTCTCGTTTGAACTGAGCCCCAGTTATTTTACACTTAGATCTTTATCATAAGACATATAGGTAAAATAAGACTGCTCGAACTTGGCGGGCCATAAATCGGTAATTTAATTATAAAAAATAAAGTTTTTTCTATTCTATTCTATTCTATTCCCGGTCGAAATTGAGTAGAGAAAAAAAATTAAGATGTCAATCGATCCTATTTTTTATTGGCAACAAATATGGCTGTATAAGCGTCATACATTTAGAGTGCTCTAAGAGTCAGAAATTATTTCTATATTATTAGAAAAAACATTTATTTCAGACAAAGTCCATATTAAAAGATACAAATAAGTTAAAATAAATTACATTAATGACAATTTTATTTTATTTTATTTATTGATACAAAATCCACAGCACAAGTTACAATATTTTTTTAACAGATACATATTTGTTTAACATTGGCCAATTACGGATTTACATTATACAGACTTATCACTAGCAAATAAAAACTAACGTTGCGGTAGGAGAATTACACAATTAGTTAAGTTTCCATTTTGACCGTGAAAAAGTGCGTTTGTTTAGTCAATTATTGTGAATTATTTTATTAAATTATGAGGATTCTGAAAACAATATTCTATTTGACTGATATGCAGTTCAAGTTGGGTGGTGGCGGGCAAAGCGGACCCCGTCTCGCCACCCCGCATCCACGTGCACCCTGATTCACCCGCGCCTGGCGCTCATTGGACGCGACAACTGGTCTCTTTCGACAAACTCAAGCTCACCAACAATCAGCTAGATGACAACGGGCACGTAAGTCGAATATGAGATAAACAACAATAACAATAAAACATAAATCAAAACACGAACTATTAACTAAGGCCCACTTGCGCCAAAACATCGAGTTACCTAAATATCCAGGGTTTACTAACTCAAAGTTCATCATCCTCCTAGCCTTTGTCCCATTTTTGAAAATGAATTCTCAATCGGGGTCGGCTACCTAAATCCCAAGATGTGGCGTAGGCACTAGTTTACATTTATTACCCTAAAATTAAAAAAAAAATCATTTAGTTTTAAATTTAAATAAAATGTAAAAATTTTAACTCATACCTTTCGTTGTACCAGTAGAAATTAAGTCAGAGTTAACTAGCCCGAGGTTAATGTAACATTCATTCAATCTATTCATATCCGACCAAATGTGATAGAATAAGTGATGAATGATGTGAAGTGTTGTGCTCTCTGTCGCTCTACAGTACTTTGCATAAGTCTATTTCACTATGTCAGATTTGGAATGAAATTTCGTTTTTTTACGTATTATTTTTCTGTATTTAACTGTCATTATTGTTTTGCGCGAGTTGTGTCTGCTTCGCATATTGTGTTATTTTGTTTTAAATTGCTGAAAATTTCACAAATAGCGACAGATTGCTACTTTGTGTTATAGTAGCGAAGTATAAGCATATAATTAAAAACAAAAAACTAATCGACATAACGTAACCAAAGCTATACGACGAGTCAATTTTGACACTACTAACCCAGGGTTAAATGACTTTAACCCTCACACTTCGGCGGGTTAAAAAATTACATTTTTAACTCAAGGTTAGCTTCTAACTCTCGGTGGTGCAAGACGTACTAATTACTTAACCCTAGAGTAGCATTTAACTCCGAGTTAATTGTGTTAACCCAGCGTGGTGCAATGCAAGTGGGCCTAAGAACCTAACTAACTAAAATATATTATAAATATATGCTAAAACGGAGTAATAAAATATTAAAAAGACTTATTAAATCGGAACCCTTTGGCATGACCCCTTCACCTTCAATATTACAATTCTGGGATCAAACTTGATAACATCCGCCTTTTAAAATTAATAATATTATATGAGAGTTCCCTGTTTTCTATTAACACCAAGGCTTGTTCCTCTGTTATTACGATGTTTTCATTATCATTCCCTTGCCCTTATACCATTTATTTGGGGTCGGCGTTTCTTTCTCCATTCTTCCTTATTACTCGTCATGTCGTCGTTCACTTCCTTCTTATTCAGAATAATTATCTTTCACACAATCCATCCATCTTCTCTGTGGTCTTCCTCTTCTTCTAGAAGTATCATAAAACCTTAACACCAATACAGACTCTAATGCTTTCCTGTCGAAAACTTTAATATCATACTTATTTTGACAGATAATCCTGAACTCCATGCACCGGTACCAGCCCCGACTACACGTAGTGTTCCTACCTGGGGAAGGACAGGGCACACCGGGCACTGTGCCCTACCGCACCTTCGTATTCCCAGAGACAGGCTTCACTGCCGTCACCGCCTACCAGAACCATCGGGTGAGTTATTATATATCCTTTAAGTACCTACCTAATAAGATGTTACTGTGGTCATTGAACAAGAGTGAAGTAGAGAATGATGGTAGGAAGGGCGATCGGAGTAGGTAATTGGGGAATTATAAAACAACCGAAGAAATTCGTAACTGAACCTATTTTGTAGAACTTAGAGCACCCCGCCCAGCGTGTCTCTTCAAACACCGTTAGAAGAACAAAAGATAACTAATTTTAGAAACGAGAGTTATTATATCATCAATTTGTTCAATTTTAGATATCTTTTGAATACTATCTTTATATAATATATAAAGGGACATCATCATAGGCCTTTACATCTTTATCAGATGATTTATGCAGCGTTTTTGTGGCAGTGTTTGAAATGACTATACAGTCCGATGCGGGAGCGACAGTGACGTCCGCAAGATTGACATTTTAATACGGGGTCACTTGATGATTGGGTTGGTGAGGCGACCCTCCTCTCATTTTGATGTCTCCTCTCCCGTTTGACGGCTAAAGCCTGAAACCAATTTCCGTCGTGACATGAGACATGAGAGGCAGATTTAGACGAAGATTTGGGGGGGTCACTGGCGCCAAAAAATAGGCCCGTGTTCTATTCGTGAAAAAATGGCGCGGAAAGTGTTTATACGGTGCCTTTTCGAGGCGCCGTAATTTAGGCGTCTCAAAACTGTCTTCGTCTAAATCAGCCTTAAGGGACAATCTTACACTCAATAGTGGTAATACTTCAAATTTGTAACTCCGTCATTACGTTACATTATGTTTACTTCTATTTTAAAACGCTAAGGTCTTAATTTGTAACGTTGTCATTACAGATAACGCAACTTAAAATAGCCAGCAACCCGTTCGCGAAGGGATTCCGGGACTGCGACCCGGACGACTGGTAAGTATCATAACCTGAAGGGTTACTCCGATGTTCGAAATTCTACCGTCGCATAGTGCCGTCCCGTTCACCCAAATATACTTTGACAGCAGATCGAGAGGGTCGGCACTATACGATTGTAGAATTTCGAACATCCGAGTAGCCCTTCTGTTCGAATCACTTTTACGATCGAATAAACGAAACCACATTTTACGGAACGTCCCCTTGTCACATCAATGATCGTGAATCAAGGCAAGACGATTAAGTTGGGTGATGTGGCTTCCAGATGCAATACGGGATAATTTGTTTGGTAAAATATGGTAAAATTAAGATAATTTCTTGGAGAAAGAGTTTCTACTGTAACTAAGTGTCAAAATGAAATGCATATTCCTAGTTTTAAGTTTTTTAGATGTATGTATTATTTATTTGGTGGTTTTGGTATAATGCAAAAGCTGGTTGCAAAGATCTATGGGATACCTACTTCTGCTGATTGCGGTGAAAATAAATAAGACTTTGTTGGACAAAATTAAGGTACTTATCTTTTCGTCTAGTAATAATTAATAATACTAAATTTACATAATATCTATTCGTCGTACTCGATTCGACTGTGTATCTAATACGGAAGTAGCTGTGTCGTGTTGATTCATATGCTAGATTGAAATCGGCCAACCGAATTGGATCGTCTAAAAAGTCGCATCAGCAACTTTACGATCAAATAATTGAAACCACATTTGCCGGAACCTCCCCCATGTCAAAACACTGGCCATGAATCAAGCCATAGACTCGAATGAGTTTTATTGCCAGTGTTCACGACGCACAGGAGTTATCAACAGCCGGTGACAATTTACTTTTACGACTCGGCCATAGAGTAAAGAGTTACGAGTGACAGTAATGGCGGACACGGCGTTTCCCGTTCCCGCCAAAATAAAAAGAGGCACTAATATTAAATTGTGTAGTTCGGAAAGACAAGGGTAATTTAGAGGTGAAGTGTGTAATTTTGTTTCATTACGGATGTTACAACTGGAACCGTTTTAAAGCAAAATAAATGGAAACTGTTGGACATAGGTAAAACGATATATTGCGGTAGACATAATTTTACCTAAGTGTTAGAAATGACAGATGGCGAATTTATGCTCCTGTAATGGTTTTTAAAACACAAAGATGACGAAGACCAGGCAGACGAAAGACATCTTAAGCTCAATGGTAACGAAAGAGGAAGACTGATTTCTTTTTTGTAATTTATAATTTGTATGTAGGTCATGGCTACTTGAAAATTTGTAGGAGGCATGGCGTCAATACAAGAACGGCAAAACGTGTTGTACCTAACACAAGAATACTTCTGATGTCACGCTTCTGCTGAGTATCTGTGTAGGTAGGTAATGTAAATGCATTGTTTAGGTACCTACTTCAGGCAAACCGCAGACTCTGGATCTTTGTTTATTTCTGTTTTCCGCCAATGCGGCGTGCGTACTAGATTTATGTGCACATAAACTGCCGTTAGGTAAACTGACCAATCAGGTGGAGTTGTGTGGACAAGCTTTTGTGTGTAGCTTGGGCGAGTGTTCTTTAGGTATGAGTATGAATCAAGAAAACTGTACCAGTTACTTGAAAACTGTAATTTTTTCTACTGTGTGTTTTCGTTTTATCTTTTCTACATTCTTATTTTCTGCGGCAAACCTGTTCTGCTTAGTTAGAACGCATCATTACACGTTTAGTTTAGTCAGTTACGTTTTACGCTATAGTAGTTTTAGTAAACTACCTAGTATAGATTTAGCAAATGAAGCTTAATGAAGCGGTTAAGTTATAACGACACGACCGCCTGTTATTTACCTCTGCCATGTTATTTTAATGTATCTTATCTTGTGTCCTCGATGTTTAAGGTGTATCTACAATGAAGAGTATTTGTATTTATACTTACTAAATCATTCTTGGTAGTTTACCTAATATCCACGAGACTTTATCCGTTTCCCAATAGCGCACCAGTTTACGCCAACACCTGGATATTGGGACCGGTCGTTGGTGAGATCGTTAAATCTAAAACAACAACCCGCAGTGATTAACAATGTATTTAGGCAAATGCAAGCTATGCGCGTGAAAATTAACCGATTTCCTGTGCAGGCGCTCCTGGGCCCTTATTCCATAAGTAATCTCTAATATCTCGGAGACATCTTCGAATCGCCACTTTACCAACCCAATCGCGACGCCATAGACATCAGCCGTAAACTTAACATGACTGTATAGCAACGTAAAATGTCTCTTTTATCTAATCTCTCTTTTCTTTAATCTGTCAATTATAATTTCACAGACAAAATTACAATAACGCACTTTTTAATCCTGTACCAAATTTTCTATAGGTACTCTTTCTATGGTACCCGCCACAGAACTTTTCTCAACTCTAATAATTTCAAAAAGAGAACATCAGCATATTTGATTTAAAAAAAAACACGCTACGTTCACTGATTGGTCGAAATTACTTGTCAAAAAATGTAACCAATCACGAGGCACTCGCTATGACCATCGCGATCATGTTCAGTTTTAGTTGAACGAAAAAGGCAACATCAAAAATAAAAATTCATTGTGGGGAATGACGAAAAAAAATGATTTTCTGCATGATTGCATAAAATACTATTATGTAACTCGAATCGCAAACAACGCGTGTTAATGTAGATTAAAATATAGAAGTATTCAGGTATGCATAAACTGATGCGTTATTGGCAAATACATTTCGTAATGTTAGATTTAGTAGGTACGAATACTTTACTATTCTAACAGTTTCAATGTGAAATTGTGTAGGAACGTAACTACAAACATCTGTATTTTGCAGATGGGCAGGTGCTCAATTTGAACTAGGCACCTATAGGTAGGTACTCGTACTTACAAAACTGCAAAGAATAGTAACATAAGGGATCTGTCTGCAAATTGCTTATTTAAAAAAAATCGCTTAAGCTTTACTTTGGTATAATCCTAATATAATTCCAAATTTAGAACAAGCTATTAAAGTCCTAATTTTATATCCTCATATTCTCGCCATCTCGTTACCTAATTAGTATCCAAAATAAGCAAACCGAATTCCCAGCAAAATATCTCATAAACAATCCTCGCGGCTAAAGTAAACAATCAAACCATTAATTATATCCGAAAGCAGAAAAAGTAAATCGCCCATATGCGCAAACAGGCCGCAAAAACTTTAGTCATAGTTTTTGCCGGCTTCCTGGTAAAGTCGATTAATTACGTCACGCGTAACGTGTGATCGCCATTTGTCGCTCGCTGTCAAAATAGAAATTAACGCGATACTGTAATAGGACCCCGCCTACTGGGCGGTAGAGTCGACGGGCTTATTATTATCTTTTTGCCTTATAGCTAATTAATTTAATGATATAAATAAATAATACATTACTGCAGACGCCGGGAGGCCGGATAGTGATTCGAAGCCGGCAAGCACTTTTGACGGCTAAGGCATGTATTAGTGATTTTCTCAAACATATGCAATGAAATGAAGAATAGGTTCATCACACAAAAAAAATATAATTCAGATGTGTAGCCTATCTAAGAACACAGACGCTATGTTTTAAAAATAAATACTTCCCGGCCTAAGCCTTCAATTTTGTATGAAATTCCTTTACAGTTCTCTCGAGTTGTTCCGCCCGAAATGCCTGTTATAATTATAACTTATTAACGCACTTTATGACGACATTTCATTGCATTTTTGAGAAAAAGATGTTATTCAAACTTTAGTGATACAAAAATTATTGTATTGCAATAAATAAAAGATGTTGTAAATTTTCTATAAAATCTCATTACTATTTTTTTTATTACTTTTTCATATTTTTTCTTTAGTATTGATATTATGAAATGGTTTATAGCATTAATGATATTTTTTCAAATCGGAGACTTCTTATCTACCTATTCATTCATCATCATCATCATCAGCCCGGAGTCGTCCACTGCTGGACATAGGCATCATCTACTATTATATTCAATTATATTAAAAAAAAAAAAAGTACCTAACCTAAAAATTCCATAGTGTATGTTGTGGTTCCTATAGCGTCACATACAAAATTTGTGAATTGTATTGAGCATTATATTACTATGGTATCATGTCAGTCTGTTTTTTGCTATGTTAGAATGTTCAATATTAGAGAAGGAGTTAAAAAATGGTTCCAAAGTACTGGCACGCTGATTATGCTCATGTTTGGTTTACTCTTGGGTTAGGTTACCATTGCCACAGTGGGCTGAAGAGAAAGGGTTGGGAATGCGTATAGTAGAGTCTGGCAGAGTGCACACCCTCTACAATAGCAACAGTATTTACTATACAGCGATATTTTAAGGCTATTTCAATTATATTTCAGTCCCCCGGAACAAAACCAGCCGCGCGGCACCGTGCGACGACGAGAGACCGCCCCCGAGCCGTGTCCCCAGTTGTCACAGCCGTATGCCGCAGAGCCTAGCGCGTGCGGCCCGCTCTATGCGCACCCCGTCAGGTCAGTATACAGGTACTACAGTCTCCAGAACAATATACATACATGTGCTGTAGTTCTCCGGAACTAAGCCAGCCACGCGGAACTGTGCGACAGCGGGAGACCGCCCCCGAGCCGTGTTCCCAGGTGTCACAGCCGTATGCCGCTGAGCCCGGCTCTATACGCACCCCGTTAGATCAGTGTACACGTACAGGGTATAGTCAGGTCTTTACAATAGTATACATACACATCAGGGGTCTCCTTCGCAATCCATAATATCGTATGTCCTAAAGTCAAATGCCATACCACTTTTACTGTAAACACTTTTGACATATCAATCATTTGTCATAATGATTATTTGCCATAATGATCTTACATCCTTATGATTATAAACCATAATATTATATTACCTAATGATCTAAATACCTAATACCTATATGTCTTGTACTAATCTATTAACATATAAAACTTACGAGTCATAATATACAAAACCATAAATCACATGTCCTAAAGTCAAATGCCATGATGATTACTTGTCATAATGATCATAAGCTATAATTACATTACCTAATATCCTAAAGTCGAATACCATATTTATAGTAGGCGTTAATGTGTATTAATGTAAAGTAAGAATCATTACCTATTCTACCTTAACGCAGGTCAGACTTGGGTTAGGATAGGTACGACGACGAGCGAAGCGAGGAGGAGTGTTAGGTTGAACTGGCGACCCTAACGAGCAAGCATCAGGGGTCTACATCGAGGGCCGAAAAATCATAACATTAATACCTTTTCACATTAAGGCATGTCTGACTTGGATTAGGTTAGATACGACGACGAGCGAAGCGAGGAGGAGTGTTAGGTTGAACTGCGGCCCTAACGGGCAAGCTTCAGGGGTCTATATCGAGGGCTGAATAATATAGACCCACACATCAGTTCTCCGGGACTAAGCCAGCCACGCGACACTATGCGACAGCGGGAGACCGCCCCCGAGCCGTGCCCCCAGTTGTCACAGCCGTATGCCACTGAGCCTAGCACGTGCGGTACGCTCTATGAGCATCCTCTGGCGTCAGAATACAGGGACTTAAGTCTCCAGAACAGTAAACATGTGCTCTAGTTCTCCGGAAACAAGCAAAGCTCTTTGGAATGCGATAGCCAACTACCGCCATATTTTGATTATTTTGAATGTTCACCATATTCACATATTTCTTTCAACTTAACATGAACTCTCGCGTCTTTCAATCTTCTTGATATTCTATCATAAAATTATACACGTTTTGTTGTGTACACCCATCCCGCGCCATGATGTCTCTGTTTGGCCTCATGGTTGACTGGTAGAGAATACCTCACGGCATTTACAGTTTGGCAGAAGTTGTGTAATGTGTAGGAGTACTGTTACTACGAATAAATGTTTTTATTTATTTTTTTTTTTTTTATTAAGGCCGCTATTTGCATTTGTTAATGTGCAATAGAGTTTAAATACGTTAACTCTGACGACGCAGTTGGCTCAGTTTGCAAGCACCTGCCTACTGAGCGGCGGTCCCGGGTTCGAATCCCGACCAGGGCAAATATGGTGATGAACTCTAATATTTGTGCTTGGGTCATGGTTGTTCCTATGTATTTAAGTATATATCTATCTATAAGTATAAGTATACGTATGTTTATCGTCGTCTAGTACCCATAACCCATAACACAAGCCTTCTTGAGCTTAATTTGGGACTAGATCGATTTCTGTGGGGTTGTCTGATATTTATATAAAAAAAAACTCCTATTCCAGATACCAGCCTCACGCGGGACACAACGGCGCGTACAGTGCGTACTACGCGCACAGATAGCTCAGCGCACGCGCAAGACGCAGTACAAGACTGCCTACTACAAGGATAAGTCTAGTTATTTGTTTATAAAGAGATCAGTTAGCTGGAAATAAATTATAAGACACGTCTGTAATCTCCGGGTACCTGTTATGAATAATATAAATGAATAAGGCTGGAAAAAACAGGTAGCCGTCGTGAACGGACGCGTTCCGTAAGTTATGTCCAACTTTATCGTATTACAAAGACTTTGACACATTTCATAATTCAAATTACAATTCCACCACTACTCTAGGTTGTCCTGACGATACCTCACACACCTCTAAATATTACGTAAATAGTATATTCTTTCCTGTTTGTTTTATGAAGTGTATTTAGTACTTGACTTGTATTGTTTTATACAAAGGCTTTGGGCCTGACTTTTTTTACTACTGCTATAGATCTGTGCAACGGCCACAGCATAGGTACTTTATAAAGATCCTAGATTATACTTTACGATGACATCTGTCTAAAATAATAAACAGGGTAAGCGAGCGGTGTAGGGCATAACCTTACGGTAAAACCACTTATCGTAAATCAAAGGCTTTGTAATGAAACTTAAGTTTCAAAACAAATCCTTTGATATATAATAAGTAGATCTAGATACGTTCTCTTTAAATCTTATGCACTTTTGAACTAACTTTAAGGATTTTACATGTTGCTAAAAGCTAAATGTTTTCAGCTGTCAAAGTTTAGTGCTCTTTAGCATTATGATGGTATTTTAATGCTTCTCAAAAAGTAATTGATTCTAGACACGAGTTTCTAGCGCTGTACGTGCAAATGAAAATGTTCAATTGATTATGATTATGACCGTGTCATATTTTTATTTTATTTTTACGTTAAAAAAAACACATTATAAGAAAATGTAGTATATTGTTTACCAAATACCTAATAATATTGCCCTTTATAACACTAAATTATTAGATTAATGAACAGAGTGCCTTTTCTTTGTGATAGCTAAGTCGTAATAGTAAGTTTTGTAACTATAGGTAGTGTTATAATTATATTACTTTAAGGTAGGTATTTCTTGCAGAAATAATTAAGTTACCAGATAATTTAACTAAGTATGTATAGTAATGTATTCTTGTTATTTTTACTTAAAGATGAACAAAGATGAGTGCACGCCAGTCAAGTAAATTAAACCAAAAAAACAACCCAAAGATTCAATGAATTTATTGATGTATTAGGTTAAGTAACTGTATTTATTAAATATATCGTAATTTAAATACCTTTTATTTCGGCACATAATTAGAAACCCATTTAACCCTTAAATGCATAGAAGATTTTGACTTGTGTCATTTCAGCGTGTAAATATAGGTACATCATTATATTCATCATGCATTTAAGGGTTAAAGTTATGCGCTTTGGAATCGTCCAATCTGTTACGAATATAGTTCATTTCATAGACCAAAACCCCATTCCAATTGAGACTACACAATGAGAAAAATAGGTAGGTAATCTTAATCTTTAGTGGACTAATTGCTATATATTATGAACTTAGCTTTTCAAATGGTATTTTCAAATGGCACGATCGAACAATTAAGTTCTTATCCTTATTTATCTCTACACCGTTATCATTTGTTCCATTGTTACCGTTTAATGGCCTTACCACGGGGTTCTGTTAGAAAAAGTTGTTCACTGTTTTATATACAGGGTGTAGCCTGTAACAGGAGCAATAAATCAAAACACCGAATCTATTCTTCAAACTTAAAATAAAACATCCAACATCAACACGGATTGAAAAACACTTCCAAAGCAAATGTTTGCAATGAAGCGAAAAATTGAAATATTTAATGGTTCAGGCAGGGTTCGAACCTGCGTCACCAACGGCTTTACGGGACAACACGGGCGTCCTACCTATAGGACCACTGAACCTGATACGAGAGCCATTTAATTTTTCAACCAGTTGCTTCTGCATACCTTAGGGTGGCGTCGTAGCGCCATCTGCCGTAAAGATTCAGACTTTATGATCGGCACCATCATAGGCGTATTTAGGGGGGTGGCCGTGTGGGCCGTGCCCACCCCAGTATGGTCTAGTGCCCACCCCAGGATTTTGGGTTACCGATAGAAATTCATAGCTTCATCTCATCGGCCATGGCCAGCCCAAGGCCCCACCCAGGCCCCCGCTGAAAATTAATCTTATAGATACGCCAATGGGCACCATCGTCTCAAATAAACATTTGGTTTAAGTTAGCAGACGTTACATTTTAATAAAAATAACACTTATAGAAGTTTAAATTACCAAGTTTTTGATCATTGACATTCCTTCAGTACTAGGCAAGGTTGGGGTTACGTAGTACCATTTTTCGATCTCATGACGAACCATAATTAAAATACATAAAAGGGTTTACTCAAGTCGTACAAGTCGAATATCGCTCGATATGTTTCGAATAGGTAGGTACACGATTCATCATCAGGAGAGCCGATCAGTCGCGGCGGCGGCTAACCGAGTTTATGTATTTTAATAGATCTGAGACTCAGGGTAGTGTTCTATGTTAAGCAAACAAGTTCACAAAGTTGTACCCAATCACATTCGATTGCTTCATGCGATAAGAGTTAGCTAGCAGGTAACATAATAATATTGCAGGTACGTCGTCCTAATTTCTTAATATTTACAACGAAAGTCAACATCAGACTTCAAATTGTTCACGATGCCTAACAGAATAAAGTCATTCGGGCTTAAATAGTGCGCCAGCGGGAACAAGAGCTTTTTTCTTTTTTTTTGTTGCTGATTCGACTAGCGCTTAGGCTGTTATCGTATGTCGCTGTGTTGTGGTGGTAGGCTAGCGGCCTAAGTGGCTCCTCCGATGGAGGCGCCGTCTCTTTATTGTGTGTCTGTCATGTCGCTGTCGCCTTCTCTCGTCCCTCTCAAGGTAGTAGTCCGCGTCATGGTAGACAGTAGGGTCGCCCTCTGATTCTGTGTCTGAGATGACGTCATCGGGGTACCATCTTTTGATGGTAGCCGTGATGACGTCATCTGAGTTTGTCAGTACGTATATGTCTTGGTCTGCGGACTTGAAGTTGCATACATACCTATTGAAGGTACAGATGTTAGTTGTAAGACGTCGTTAGTAGCATGGTATAAGAAAATAAGGTATGACACTCCCGCTAGTAGACTTTCAACGACACTGATTAGTTGCCGCTTTATGGTAACAAAATAATTATACGGAAAAAAATTCACGGCCAGTCGTACAAAGGAAATAATTATGCATGCATTACGATTATCATGTTCTTTGACTACGTTTTATTATTGTCGTAATTGATTTAAATCACTCACAATTTTATGAGACTCAATACAGGTAACAAGGGAATAGGGGAAGTATTATGATACACCACTGGCAACACAGAAACGGATTGACAGACCTAACCAACCAATCATAGCGTATAATGAAGTCAAAAGTCTCGCCTGTCATTCCGGAGAGTCTTACTTTATTTTCTTATACCATGGTTAGTAGTATGACATAAATACTATATTTTTCGGTATTTATGGTAGGCCTAGGTGTCCTTGTTCCGCTCGTGCACTTGGCCCGACTGACTTTTCTACTTTACAAATTTAAATTCTCCCCCTGGGACCGTAGACCTGGTGAGGACCAATGGTTATCACCATCTAGGTACTCGAAGTCCCAAATGTTGTATCTTTATCTGGCTATTTCTAGTGCAGTGGTATAATAAATGCATGACTTTTTTAGTAAGTACTATAGGACTACGACCGTGATTGCATCAGTGAGAAAAACTGTGAATTCACGGCCCCAGAAATAAATTCAAGTTATAAATTAATTCATCATAAAGAAGTAGTACTGCATCTGCTGCGGCATCTTTGAGATTTCAGGGGTTTTGAAGTGAGATTTCTCTGAGACCGTATACGTCATAACATGATTAACATCAGTCGAGCCCGGCTCTTCCCCTTGTTCGATGAACACTTTATTAGAGACAGTTTCCTCGAATACCTGTCCTACTAATTCTTGCTCAGGTTGGGGTGGCTCTTCGAATGGAAGGACTATAGTTGTTGTAGTAGTAACAGGTTCCATAGGGCCGCAGGGAGGATAATATTCTTGAGGGTAAGGCTCGTAGAAAGCTGGTCTTTGGCAAACTGGTGCGTGCTGGTGTGTGGGAGGTGCTGGTATTTGGGTTTCAGGAAAATAGTGGCCGTGATGATAATGAGATCCATGGTGTGGGTTCCCTGGACTATATTGCACTTGTTCAGGTATATACTCATGGGGCGGGTATGAGTTGAATTGTGACTGAATCTCCTCTTCAGGAATGTGCAATGCGTAAACGTAGTAGGTGCTGTTTTCAGCTGGGTTATCACTGTCTCCTTCACACGGAACGAACTCAATATGTTCAGTATTAGCATTCTTGCCGCTCAAAATAGAAGATAACTCTTCGGATTGCTTGGAAGAGAAGCTAGCAAGATCTGCTAACACGTCTTCATCAGGAGTATATTGAACACCATATTTGTCAGCAATTTCCTGAGCAGTCATCATCTTCTCAATGGCGATGTTTTGATACTCATTGTTCGACTTTATGTGTTTCAAAAGCCTCATTACCAGTTGGCTGCTGTCCATGGGAGATTCAACTGATCGCTTGTGCTTAGTATGATCTTCGTCCTTTTCGCAGTGTGCTATAGCTTCTGATAGAAGGTTGGCCATTTCACTTTGTATGACTTCTGTTATTTGGTGTACCATTTCTTTGATGTCTTTAAGCTGTTCCTCAGGAGATTTGTCCGAGCTTGTCGCATGTGCCATCATGGCTGTATTGCTCGATGGATAGAGGCCTGCAGGGCCTGTTTCGAGGAACATGTCTATCCAGTCTGGGTTAGCTTCCTGGAAGTCTTTGACAACATTGTCTTCAAACTCCGGTTTTGATAACAGAATTTCACGTGAATCGCAATCATCATCGGGTTCCTCGGCGAATGTGAACGAACCCTGAAAATTAATTGACATTGCATGACCCTTGTAAATTAAAATACCTATACAAATAATGCAGTATCCGGAATTTAATTTGGATAATACTGTGTCAACGTACTATGCAATGGCAATGTACCTACGATAATTATGCGCTTAATTTGGTTCAACGAATATAGTACGCCTTGGTCGTTAACAAACAACTTTTGTAATGTGTTCATATTTGAATATCACCAAGCTTATTTCCTAATTATTGCAGTTAGCCATGTAAATATAACAGAACATGTTCAAGGATTAGTGCATGTTTAAAAGAAACCCAGAAAATATTACTCTTGACTGAAATGTAGGCACCAACAATTTTGACATATTTCCAAAAAGTACCCTCCTTTAGGAAGTTTCTTCTCACTACACTAGCTACCCTTGAATCGACATAAGTAGGTGAAAAAGGGATTGTAAATTGGAAATTTCAACCCAAACTTAGCCATAAAAACGTCAGTCGGGTAGGGGCTAACCCGCCACATGTGCAAGCACAAATACCATAAACATATCGAAATGTACTGTTCTATTACTAACACCATCTTAAAACCATGCTACTAAATTTGTTGCATGCATTTAAAATCTGTAATTTTCGCTATTTTCTTTGTTAGGTGCGCCAGCGCTTTTTCCGACAAATTTTAGCAATATTAAGCTATTAAGATGGATAAAACATACCTGTATCAGCAAAACAAGGATAAAACAGTACGGCGTCATTTTCGAGTGTTTATTTCCGTCACATGAATTCATTATATAAGATTAATTTATCATTTAATTAGGAAACAAGCGGGTCATGTTGCAGGCCAGTATTACACGATTGATTAGAAATGCAATAGGAATTGTATCACATTGTGTAAGTATCACAATGATAACAATTCGGTAACACTTTTCGAAAGATCTTTATTTGAAGAAGGGGTTATCAAACAATTTTCTGTCACCAATACTATTATGAAAACTATCGTGAGACGTCTTTAATAATTTCAAAAATGGTGAACTCACGTAAAAATTGTCAAGAACGGCCCGACATGTTTCGAGCTCATATGGAGCTCTTCATGAGGGACAGCTATCCGTGGTGCTACGCGACTCGCGGCCCACTCTCTGGGTCGTTCCTGTAAATTTTTGAGTAAGTTTAAACCGTTTTTATAATTACTTTTAAGTTACCCTTTATAATGTACTTATATCTAAAAACACTCTTGGTTTAACTTCTATGTGGAAATTTAATTAATGAAAATGTCGGTGACGTAGATAAGTCACTATACATTATCAACTCTGGTTTATATGAATAGCGTAATTCCACGGTCTACTTCTTAAATATAAATAAGCGGCTTTATTTGAAATTTGTAATTTTTCACGTTTTCAACCCCCTATCTACGCCATTACGAAAAAATTCTAAAAACTAAATCGAGAAAAGATTTTATAATTAAAGAATCTACTCAGAAAATTTCTCGAGAATCGGTTGAGAAATACGACCGGTAGGCGAGAACATCCGTACAAACGAAAGTCTTTTGGACAAAGTTGGAACGGAGACGATTAGCTTGCTTCCCTGGCTAGGTCAATAATTAATTTACCAGTAAATGTAATTAGAACTACTTTCAGAGCAGGTTCTCAAATCTATTTACTTCACCTTATGCCGTAAGTGAGATTTTCTGCCCGCTACGCGGGGAGAATCTCACTTCCTGGACAAGGCAAGATGTAAAACTTTAGACAAGCCACGTGCGATACTTCGTAACGACATTCACGAATTCAACGCCCTAGGTATGTAATGTACTGTTTACGGCTATAGACCACCATGGGGCGCTGCAGCAGCCAGATTGGTAAACTCTTGAGGGCTTCTCAGAAAAGATTTAGCCGTTTTCTGGTCTATCAGTATCTGTTACTTTTATTAATGTCTATTAAAATATTTAGAGGAGACCAAGGGGTTTTGATACACATGAGTTAAAACAACATCAATTTCTCGCTATTGAAATCAGTTAACGATCCGGCAACAAAGCTGTTTGGATACGCCCCACCGCAGGTCCATCATTTATTATTTTGTTTATTATTATTTATACAGGGTATAAAAACTTAGACATAAGAAAGTTTCTACAAAACTGTATTCACAGTTTGACTGTAGGTTTCGTCTCTTCTTATTATAGATCAGTGTGCATCCTTACTTGGCTAACGGATATAGATCAGAATTCAAATTCAAAACCCCTCTATCTCCTCTACCTGTTTCATCTAGACTGGTTATGGTGGTAATAGATGTGCCTATGATGATCGCGTTTATAGCACAATAGATAAATGTTAAAGCATCTGTCACTTTCTCACAAGTATTATTCTAGCGGGACGGAAGGCCAAATAGTAAGTAGGTACCTACAAAAAAGTCAATAAAATAACAAAGAAATAATTATGTTTATTAAGCATATATTTACCTATTTAACATTACTTTATTTCCTGCCATTATTAGCAATTTTATAATGTTAGTCACATTGTAGGTTAATTAGGTAATTCTATGCAGTAAATAGTATCGTCATGATATAGTAACCTACTATTTGTTTGCCTCAACATTGCTACATATTACATCACAATTCATTCTGCAAGGTCATTAAATATGTAAAATGTTTAGTATTGAAGCTAGATACTAGGCATTTGATAAACGAGCTACTTATTCATAGATGGAATTGAATAATAAAGTAAACAAAGTTATATCAGCATTTATATTAACAGATTATTGTTACAAACAATAAAAAAATAAATTACAATACAAGCTAAACCAATCTCGAGAGGTGCAAACTTAAGTTACAATAAGTCACTGATATTGTGGCGGTTGCAGCATGGCGTCACGAGGGTTCGTGTAGGTCGGGACTGGTGGGTACTGTGGGGCTTGAGGGTACGCTGGAGGCCCATAGGAGGGGTACGGCGGCGGAGGGTACAGCGTAGGAGGATAAGATGGGTAGGGCGGTGATGGGTACGGAGGGGCGGCGGACGACGGCGGGGGGTACGCTGATGGGGGATAGTTTGGAGGCTGGGGGTACGGTCCTGGAGTGTATGGTGGGGGGGGAGAGCAAGGCGGCGCCGGCGGACAGCCTCCTTGGTTGTACTCTGGCTGCGCTGGAGGGTTTTGCGTGGGATACGGTCTATGCGGACAAGGTTGTTGCACTTGTTGAGGTTGTTGAGGATACTCATTCTGCTGTTGGCAGGGACATTCCGGCGGCGTATACTGTGGCGGCGGCGCGGGGTACGGGGGAGGATACTGCGGGTATGAGTATTCATAATACTGAGGCGGATATTTCGGCTCCCCATATGAATATTCCTGTCCCTCATATTGGTAACACGGAGTTCTTGTAGTTGAGATGGTGACGGTAGGCGGACTACCGGGCGCAGGAGGTGAAAACGCTACTGTAGTTGGAGAGTTTGGCTGGGACATGTAGATGACGTTAGGTTGGCTCATTTGCTGGTAACCTTGGTAACAGGATGGATCGTAGGGTGATACTGATGAGTACTCGCTGGTAGGCGCGGGTGTTGAACTTGGATACGCTGTCGCCTTGGCCTTAGAGAATGCTGAAATGAGATATAGTTTTAATATCTTACAAAGCGGTTATTATTTGCTGAATGAGCTATTAGATTGTTTAGTTTACCTGACGGACAGAGCGCGCTGATCATCTGATTCATTCGTTCATTGAGCGACGCCAGCTAAACATAAGAAGGAATTAATAAGTAGAAAGGAAATAATTAAGTTACAATAGATCGGAGTCACACTAACCACTAAATCTATTATTAAAAAATTCATAATATAATGGCACTTTTTAACACTTTACTCGTTTTATAGAAGTGAGACAAACGGAACCTTTATAAGATCATTTTGTTATCAGTCGTACTCTAACAATAGGAGCCGCATTTTTAATTAAAATAATTTTGAAAATGGAAGACGTTTGCCTGTTCTATTTTACTGTAAGCTTACGATTTAATGGCGATTTAATATCTAAGAAAATTACATTAGGTACAATTAGCAAGTCGTCGAAATATTGAGAGGCTGAAATAATTAATATACATACGCGATATAATTAGTTTTTGGAATAGGGTAGTTTAGCCGGTTGTCCGGCCCCCTCTGGTTTTCGGCCTCTACGCAGTAAAACTGCAATAACAAGAAAATTTTACCTCACTCATTCAAAAAAATACTTTTGTCACTCAAATTCACTTAACACTGACGCCTCCTAAATGTTTTCACTTAATAACGTTTCAATTGGCTAGCCAGTACGCCAACGCAAATTAGTCAGTGTGAGTGTGTGTCAAAATTAGTGAAAAAAATAGTGCGCGCCATTTTCTTCAAGGTAGGTTAAAATGTTGATTATTTGGTTTTAGAAACATTGCTTTGACTTCTATACGCTCTAGAAGAGTTGAAATAATGTCATTTATATTCAAATGTATAAAATATGTAACAAAATCCTTTCAAATGTGATGGCCGGATGACTAGATTGCATTTCGTCAAATCATTTACCTTCCGGCCTCCGGGCCGAGAAATAACCTGAATACGTATATTTTTAAATGATCAAAATCGCTATTAAATTAAAATCTATTTAATAAACATCATGCCAATTACAAATTTGGATACAATCTCATTCATGTATTTAGGTGCCGGCCGCATGTATCTTAAACAAATTAATGATTTAAATCAGTTTATGATTGCTTGTTTTTGGCGGCCGAGAACTACATTTTGAATAACTAGTTTTCGGCCTAGGTAAATGATAATGGCCGGAAAATACAAACGATTAATTTAGTTTTCGGCCGGTAACTAAAAATTATAAAGGAATGGCCGAAAATAAATCTTTTGAAAGGGAGTTTACGGCCACTGCGGTTAACATGGCCGAGCATCGGTGGAGAGTATTGTTTGTTTTCGGCCGCGGTGACAGAAAGCGGCCGTAAACTAAAACAAATTTAGTTTTTCGGCCCTGCTTTATCATGCGGCCGAAAAACAATTTGTATGTGTTCCATTTTCGTCCCTATAAATATAAGACGGCCGAAAATCGACTCAAATATCTTTAGATGTCAGCCGTATTAATGCAGTAAAAAAAAGGTTGCAGCTAATTACATTTTCCATAGATTTTTACTTTTTTGTTTTATTGAATATGAAAACCTATTGTTTCTCAAATAAGGGTCATCTAAAATATAAATAACAGTGGCCGAGAACTGGCTAAATAAACGGCCGTAAACCAAAACAAGCGGCCGAAAGCCAACTTAGTAGCTACTTTCTGATATTTTATATTATAAAAATAAAACTATATTATCCATGGCAAAATGTGATACGAAATAGGAAACTACAATATGTCTACGATTCGTAAATAACACTTAGACTAAGGTTTGCTAAATATATCGCCCAATAAATCCACCTGAACTCAAAATTTTGCTTACCTGGCCGAAAACCGGCTAAACTACCCTACTTCTTTATTGAACAGAAACAATGTTGATCCTATGTTTGTTGTGATACCACATTTCTTATTTTTTATATAGATACAAAGGATAAATAAAAAGCCAAAATTTTATGTGATCCACTGCAGTCCAAGTAGAACTCGAACCTTGTTAAACCGGAACAGTGCTCTTCCAACTGAGCTATAGGACCACTATGCAGACCGTATGGAATAATGCCTTCTCATTCCGTTTTTTTACAGCGCCCTCTGTATTTTTATGTTTAAAATGCTAAGCGCATTCACCAAGCTCCAACACGCTTCTCAACATTTCTTGTTTTTTTTTGCTAAGGTAGTTTTAGGTTTTAGTGGCACTGCGATTTGCTTCACCACTTGGCGTTCAAAAGGTTATATCGTTTGTTGACAACCAAAACTCACTAAGTAACAAATACCTACTTAAAACAAAGCTCGTATCTCGGTGTCAATGAGCGTACTAGATACGAGGTTTTGAAGAGCAGTGACAGAAATATTAGTGAGTTTTGGTCGTCACCGGGCAATATGTGTAAGAAACAAGAGAATGTAGGACTTACCTGTGACTGCTGCAAGCTGTGACAACTCGTCGCATGACTAAACCCTATACTAAACGTACTCAACCCTATCAAGAACAGAATCATAGTTACAATTTAATTCAAATTAAAGTACAACTCCTTCTAACTCAATTGTCTCATTGTTTCCATTGATAAGCGCTCTTTGGTTATAAACTAAAGTTATTGACCAATTGTATCCCAAACGTGATCTCACTGTGGGAGATAGGGATCTAAGAGTGATGATAAGACAAGATTCAATGATAAATTAAGATTTTGTGAGGCAGCAACTCACACGTAGTATTGGAAAATTAAGCTGTGTCATTTGCGTAACAAGTGTAGATAATTATTTCAATATTAACAAGGTCATGTATGTTGAATTTTCGCGATATTTGAGGGATAATCCCATCAGCGGGTTATACTCCCATACAAAGTCAGACTACTGGTAGTGAGGGCTAACCAGCCCTGATACAGTTCGACATGTCTTTAAAAAAATGCGATATTTGAATAAAGTTTAGATAACATCTTCGGAGATGTCACAAATTTGCGCGACAGCGGCAGCGGTGTAGGTAGTACGTGTGTCTCGCTCACTCGTTATGCCGCCGCGCTCGGATCTCTCACTCAACCGCTTGCCGGCCGCTGGTCGCGCAAAGTCATGGTCATCATATGCCTTTTCTAAGGATTTCCGCAACGATCGGTCATGCACTACCCTGACCATATCCGATGGTTTACTGCGAATTTGACCAGATCGTCGGACCAGCCAGAAGGACTACTCCGTTCGAAATTCGACCGCCAAATAGTGTCTAGCGTCTTGGTCTCCTGTCAAAGTATAAAGGATCGAAATTTTTTTAAAGTAGAATGTTAAAAATTCATTGGCTCTGTGAGCTATTAGACTATCGACTGTTTCGAAATTGCTGAAATTTCAATTTTTAGGGTTTTGTAGCCTAAAAGGGAAAAACCGGCCAAGTGCGAGTCGGACTCGCGCACCGAGGGTTCCGTACAAACACTTTCCATCCCTAAGTGTTTAAGTTAAGTTTGCACCTGGTATGTATAGCGCCCCATATAAATTAGGTGCAAACTTGCAAAGTTAGGTATTAAAAAAAAACTACTTACTAGATCTCGTTCAAAACAATTTTCGTTGGTAGTTTTTATAGTAATGTACATCATATGTTTTTTTTAGATTTTTCATTTTCTTATTTTAGAAGTTAGAGGGGGGGGGACCAACTTTTTTCCACTTTGGAAGCGTCTGTCACGCAAACTATTCGGTTTAGAAAAAAAATATTTTAGAAACCTCGATATCATTTTTGAAGACCTATCCATAGATACCCCACACGTATATGTTTGATGAAAAAAAATTTTTTGAGTTTCAGTTTTAAGTATGGGGAGCCCCCAATATTTATTATTATTTTTTTATTTTTGCATCAAAATCTTAATGCGGTTCACAGAATACATCTACCTACCAAGTTTCAACAGTATAGCTCTTATAGTTTCGGAAAAAAATGGCTGTGACATACGGACGGACAGACGGACAGACAGACAGACAGACAGACAGACATGACGAATCTATAAGGGTTCCGTTTTTTGCCATTTGGCTACGGAACCCTAAAAAAGGGCGCACCGAGGGCTTCGTACAGCTAAATATTTTTTAACTTTTTGTTTTCTGTACTTATTGTTATAGCGGCAATAAAATGCATCATCTGTGTAAATCAACTGTCTAGCTATCACGGTTCATGAGATACAGCCTGGTGACAGAATCGAGCAAAAAAGCAGCAAAAAATCACGTTTGTTGTATGGGAGCCCCACTTAAATATTGATTATATTCTGATTTTACATAGTAACTACCTGTTGTTGTTACAACCACAGAAGTGCTTCATCTGTGAAAATTTCAACTGTCTAGCTATCACGATTCATGAGATACAGCCTGGTGACGGACGGACAGACAGCGGAGGCTTAGAAATAGGGTCCCGTTTTTACCGTTTAGGTACGGAACCCTAAAAACTGAAGCCTTATAGGAGCAACATTTATGGCATACTCTACCAGTCAAACAGAGGTAGGCGTAGAGCAGAAACTCATCTGGGGGCATACGATAGTTGCGTTTATCACGTGATAAATAAGTGACAAAACATCTGTTACTCACACTCGCATTTTGTCAGAACGTGACGGATGCTTTGTCACTTATTTATCGCGTGATATAAGCAACGATCATAGGCCCACAGTTCATAGTTGGTAGAGTCCATTTTGAAATAAAACATCGATATCGAACTAAAAAGCGTTTATTGTAAATTTTATAGTATTGAATTATGCTTGTTATTTTCCTTTAATCGTAAAGACGTCAGAAGTGGCGTTAAAAAGTGCTTAACTAATGCTTTTGCAAATAAATGTCTTTTCGTAGCTATTATGGAGTATACATACTGTAAATATATCTACCCCACTACCTACCCGTTTTTAATTCGGTGAATTTATCTGACAGCTGACGGCGTTACACACACTGATTAATCATTAAATAGATAATTATATTGATGATTTTGGCTTTGTTTTGGCTTAACATACATTTATAAATTAATTACGTATTCTGAATATGATAAAATATAATATACTCGTAATTAAATGAATAAAAATGCAAAAAAGGCAATTAATGTTTTTTTTTTTTCAATGAGTAATCAAATAAAGACCGATGCTTGTTGGGATATAGTTATAAAGTATTGCGTTTCTATGATATCTTCAAAAGCCACAATTGCCTCTATCGTATCAATTACTGTGAACATTATTCGATAATCACCTCTTCACGCGTTTCATCACTGTCTACAGACTTTATTTTAGTGTGAAACTTGAACACGACTCGTTCAAGAACCAGCAAGGCTATGGAAGCCACGAAACCCATGGCTGTTAGGTAGATCATGGGTGCCACGTCACCATAGCTGACTCGTTCAGCGAGTAAGGCAGCTCGGCAGGGCGGAGGCTTCACTTGCCAACGGGATACCATCTGCTGGCCAAGTCCCGTCTCGAGGAGCCACATGCCTCCCACGCGGAGAGTTTCGGTCACCTGTCCGCGTTTTGTTGTTGTCAGCCATGTTAATACCTGCAACAATAGTACCTACATCACTGCAGACGCCAGGAAAGAAGGGCTTGCTGGGTGAGTGGGTAAAGACGGATAGTGATACGATACCGGCACGCCTTTTCACAGCTAGGCTTGTATAGTGCTTGTCTCAAAATGAAATAAAAAAATACCACTCAAAAATATATAATTCAACCGTTTAGACTGTCGATAAACACAGTCGCCATGTTTAAAACAAATTACATCCCGGCCTAGGCCGTCAATTTTGTTCTTTCGAGTTGTTCCGCCCGAAACGTGAGACTTCGAAGCATGTTACAATCTTGTTATAACGCACGTTATGACAACATTTCATTGCATGTTTGAGGAAAATGTATTTCACGACACTGCTCGAAAATGGATGATTATTTGAGCCATATTTATTGCGTTACTGGACCCATTACTATTTTTAATAGAGGGGGCCTTACTTAGATTAGCCAAGTATAGATATAGACAGACACACCAATCGTGCTTTTAAGGATTCGTACCTCAAATGAAAAAATCGGATCCCAAAAGATTCACTTTTTTGTCTGTCTGTCCGTCCGTCTGTCTGTCAAAATACTCGATACATCCACGCTTTCCCCAGATAAAGGGACCTGGGGGTGCCTGGGGATAGCGTGGAGGTATCGAGTTGAAATTAAAACCATATATTTAAGTTTACTCACTCTACTACTACTAAGCCTACTGGAAAGAGAAGAACAAATTACCGGTTGCACGGTGTGCACGTATTGCAGCTTGCATACGTCCCCGTCAGACAGGATCTTCATGAGCGGGTACACGTGGTTGTACTCCGCGTGGTACGCGAAGTGGCCCCCCTTCACAAGCCGCATGCCCACTTCCTTGTCGATGTAGAAGTCGGTTGTCGTCGGCAGCTTCTTGCGTTTTAGATATTCCATTTCAGGCCAATCCGGCTTAAAAATCTGAGAATAGGGTTTGTGTCAGGTTAGAAGAAATATTAGAATAGGCGTGTAGGTAGACTGATGTTGAATTATACAACTACATAGTAGTTATATAGAAATATATTATGAACAAAACAACATTAATATCTTTTGAAATATGTGACTTCAAAGGTACGAAAATTTTATGATTTTTTTTCCAGTAGCCAGAAATTGTTTTCAGGGTCCTCATAATTTTACAAAACAATAATTATTGTATGACAACCATGAACTTAAACGCACTTTTACACAGTGAAAATGGCAAATGACTTATTGTCTCCATACAAACATTGGTACCCAACCCACAAATGACGTCACACGCTCCGTAGGAACATAGTATACCGTAGGAATGTTTGTGTTTTTTCTCGGTAATTTCTGACTTTTAGAAGACTAAGAGCAGTCTAAGTTTAGTTAGTCCCATATAGACATTTTATCCCAATAAATAGTTGAATCGATTGACATCCTCAAAAATAATGTTTACGACCATTTAGTTACGGGAATTTTTAGTTTAATAAAATCAATTGAATTAGTTCCCTGGAGGTGCATGTAACCTCGCTATACCACTTACCCTCAGACGGGCTGTACGCTAGTTTGCCACCACCGACACCACCGTCGTATAAAAAATGGTTTGGACGACTTATGATCTACATTATAGTGTGACCAACTTATCTGCGAAACGGCGAAATTAGGAACTGCGACTGTCAAGCTGAAATATCATAGGATTGTCAGTCAAGTATATCTGCGTTGGAGTGCTCTGTGTGTGAATATTGTGGCACCCTTCAGTACACAGAAAAGTTGGTCGTACACACCATAGCCAACATTGGGTACATACGTCGAACATATGATATCGGATCCAGTCATAGTCCTCAGAAGCGATGGCGTAACGGGAATCTGCGAGCGCTCTAAGAGTGGTCGGTCCTCCGCTCTCTGCGCTCATCAGAGCAGACACTATGGCTGACGAGTAGTATGCGTACACCAACATGGCGTACACGGACAGCACCATGAATGTCACACGTCCAGATGCACCATCTGGCACGGCGCTGGCATCTGTGAACATTTAAAATGTTATTCAATTCCCACGTAGTACACATGCTGAATAAGAGCTGTACAGCCCTTATTCAGCCAATTACAGCTGTGTTAAGGCGGCACAAGCCCTTATACAGCCTGTTTGCTAGTCTAAAATCGACGCCATGGGTGCTAAGAACAGATTTCCTTATATGTTTATGGTTTCTGACTTCTTCCAACTGACCCATTTGGATTGATCACCCGGTATATCCTCAAAGCGAAAACGTGTTCGTCTAGGGAATGCTTCCGGTACGGACTTTGTATGAAGAGAACCTGGTATTCCTAGTTCTGATACTGGATTTTTATAGAATGAGAGCACCATGAGCACACCCTATCTGGGGACCTATGGTGGTTGCGTTTATCACGTGATAAATAAGTGACAAAGGACAAAGCATCTGTCACTCGCACTCGCATTTTGTCAAAACATGACGGATGCTTGGTCACTTATTTATCACGTGATAAAAGCAACCATCTTAGGCCCCCGTCAGGTTGTTCCAATATCTGAATAAGCGAAGATAATTGGGACACATGGAGTAAGATTAAGCGTGAAGCTTAAGACTTTGCCTTTGTATCATCAAGGACAGGGTCACAGTTCAAGTAAGTAACCTTGTTGTAGCCAGGTGGCGAGCACGGCCATATACGCTCCTTCCTTCTCAGATGGCGCCTGCGCAGTCAGCCGCTGCGCGAACGCCAGTATCAGCGTGATCACCTGAATCATACAAATTCTTTGAGCGCCGAAGACAACAAATCACGTTGACAGAAAGCTGTCATTTGTACAACTGTGTCTGTCAGCGGTGGATCCCAAAATAATGTAGGTAAAATACAGTTCATGAATAAAAAAAGTCAGCAATTTAATCGTCTTCTTTATTTGTTCGTGTCATCGTACGTCGCGTCGTAGAATTTTAACACGATCATTTCCAGAATTATGTTAACCCACCGGCCATACCAGAGAAATTGGCCCTGGCAGCTGGCACTGCTGGCTCAAAATCTTTACTTCTTGCCGTTTTGATAAAATAAAAATGATATTCTCAACTTCTCAACTAACCGCGCATGCTATCCAAGTTGCGCCCGTGAACGGCATCACGAACATGTTACTGCTGCTCTCGCGTTCAGCCACGTATGTGAATCCCACCCTGTATAGAAAACATAAGAAATCAAATAAAAACATGAGAAATCAAATAAAAATATAAGAAAAAAATATTCTGGAAGACTTAAGCCTCTACTTAGCGCTTCAGTAATTAATATGAGTTTTATATCTGGTCAGACCTGATCTAGGAAACCGTTCTTCCGCACTGTTCAACTAGATTGCAATATGCAGTGATTTTATAGTTCGTACGGAATTCTCGATGCGTGAGTCCCTCACACTTGACCGGCTTTTTTATTTATGTAGCATGTACACTACATAAGAGTGTGTGCGTTTATATTTTGGTGGTGTGTTGTAGGTACGTGTACCTCTAAAAATATGTGAGTCTAAATTTGTCTCTATTGGGTTAATCAATCATCAATAGGCCCCTACACGTATAAGTCTATTACAGACAATTTGTGTCCTTCAGTCTGCGAAGCACCATCTTTGGTGACTGAAAAGACCGATACTCGATCAGCATATCCGACCGCAAACTTGACAAGAGACACTCAGCCGTTGTTGATGTAGGGTCGCCTTGATGTCGTTTCTGCCTCTTGTCAGTCAATGCACCAAGCCATGCATCGTCGCACCACCTGCGACCGTCTACCATACACTTGCGCCAATCTGTGCGCCTTTCCGCAAATTCTTCCCAAGTTTGGTAATCGATCTTAAAGGCAATCATTTCACGCTTCACGCAGTCCTTAAAGCAAAGGCCTTCCGACAGTACGTTTTGCGTTCGCTATTGTGTCAAGCAGGACACGTCGTGGTAAACTAGAATACCTAAAAAACTCACGTGAAAGGCCATATGGGTATGATGTAATCAAGTCTTGCGAGTCTCTCTATGTATATCCGCAGGATCCCGCCGCTCAGCTCCGACGTCCCATCAGCCAGTCTTGTGAACATGCTTCTGTTCCCGACTTCTGTGCCCCACTGGTCCACTTGCGTTAACACTGTTCTGTAACACAGGCGTTCATGATTTTAGATTGGTGAATGGATTGATTGTGTAAGCCCTTTTCTAGCTTAAATGCTCCTAAAGCTCTGTTTTCGTACTACTGCGAAGTATAGAGACGGTCGCTATATGACGGCACCGCTATCCTAGAAAACCCGAGCTTAAATGAACGAAAATATAAGCAAAACTAGAGAAATTGCGGGTTAAATAGTATGTTACTTAGCCTGAAGTCTCTGGACGTGCAGATCGGAGGCGCCGTAGCCGCAGCTAGTGGCAGAGTGTTCACTGTTGTCATGCACGTGTAATCCACGAAGCTACCTTTGCATGAGTAAAGGACTAAAAGTGCTGCCGTAATATCATCTACAAGTGCCTAGTGTTCATATCTTGGTTTGTTACTTAGCCTGAAGTCTCTGAACGCAGCGAGTGGCTGAGTCGTGTTCTGGTTCACTGTCATGCACCTCATCCACGAAGGTACCTTTGTATGTGTAAGGGTGCTACTGTAATAGGTATCGTCGTATCATCAACAAGTGCCTAGTGGTCATATCGTGGTATTTTACTTAGCCTGAAGTCTCTGGACGAGCAGGTCGGAGACGCCGTAGCCGCAGCGAGTGGCAGAGTCGCGTTCCGGTTCACTGTTGTCGTGCACGTATTCCGCGAAGGTGCCTTTGTATGAGTCATCGTAGAAGCCCACCTGAATTTGAAGCAAAGCGAAATATGACACCCTAATGGATGGATAATTATTTTCATAACTTTATTTATTTTAAAGGAAAAAAAAAGTTACTTTTGATAATTATAAACACACTAAATGGATCAAAGGAGCATATAACTTTTAATAAAAACTTTATGATCCAAATCATAACTAAACGTAAAGTTTTTTGATAAAAGAAATGACTTACTGCCCTAAAGCGTAATCTAGGACTTACCGCTTTTCTAGCATGTAAACCCATGATTTACGAGCAAGTATAATGAAAAAAAAACACAGGTACTGACTGTTGAGTTTCTTCTGGCGTTTCTTCTCAACAGTGGTCTCCTCTTGTGAAATGCCGGTAGACTCAGACATGTAAAAGTGCCCTTGTGGCCTACTTGCTTGTTTATTTTTTCATTATTTCATTTCATTAGTTGTCGTGACAAAATATGCTAGCTCCGCTACGATATTTGGGAACAAATCAGTCACCAGAGTTGTCACAGACCTGTACCCCAGAGTCGAAGATCGCAGTTGTTGACGAAGCTACCAACGTGAAAGGTATGAAGACTGCTAATGAAGGTACTACCGGCGTGGCAAGCCTCATGGGGTATCCCTGAAGGTCCAAGCGACGCTGTATGCGTTCTCGCTCATGCTGAGCCTGGAAGCTAGAAGCTGACCAGACAGCCCAGGGGTGACGCGTAGCGCCATCCCTGAGGTGCACGTACACGGCCTCGAAGATCAGTGACTCGTGATATGCTAGTGAGATACCAAGAGTTAACGTGATCGTACTAGCTAGCGATAGCGTATACGATTTGTATGGAGAATTGTACAGCTAACAACTATCATAAATTCATAACTATGATAGGCGACTCTTTGTCGAGCGACAAATACTATCTGATACTTTCCTTTCAGCACTGTGCGAGCAAGACAGGTGATGCTGATTCGCGTGACAAGCGAAGTTGTGGCAAGATATGGTAGCCCCTCCGGATTTCCGGAGTAGTAAATGTGCTTGGAATAACAGTCAGGTCAGGAGACAGGAACAAATCAGTAGGGTGGGTTGTTTCTGACCTGTACCCCAGAGTCGAAGATCGCGAACGTGAAGGGTATGAAGACTACTAATGAAGGTATTACCGGCGTGGCAAGCCTCATGGGGTATCCCTGAAGATCCAAGCGGCGCTGTATGCGTTCTCGCTCGTGCTGAGCCTGGAAGCCAGAAGCTGACCAGACAGCCCAGGGGTGCCGCGTGGCGCCATCCCGGAGGTGCACGTACACGTCCTCGAAGATTAGCGACTCATGATATGCTAGTGATGTATTTAATCCATTTGTCACTATAAAATTGTGAACACCATCAGTTTGGGTCATTGTCAGATTTAGGTTCGCGTCTTTTCGGTGGACATGTACAAAGTTAAGGACTTTAGGCCTAGTTTTCCGATCAAAATTATATTAGCATAAAACGACGTTTCCCTTTCTATGGGCTTGACTGTTAAAAACATAACTTCTATGAACATACGCTGTTAACTATTGGCCTATTGGCCACCGAAGAGACAACTTTTGTTTTTTGAACTGACAATGACCCGTTTATAATTTGTCTGGGGAGATTTGAAACTAACCTAACCTATCCGCCCGTTTACAATCTCACTAGTTAATTTATTAACTAAATGGTGGTCACAATTAATCTGTTGATTAATATTTGGTAATCTTAGTGTATAAAATTAAACAACATTTGTATCAATGGTTTAATCTTTGTTTAGTTTTAGTCTTATATACCATAAATTCGTTACTTGTTTGTTTTCATTTTGGCCTATAGTTCACTAAGCGAAGTTCGCGAATTTCAGCTTTGCCTTCTTTCGATTTTCCGTTTGTCCGGATTTCGGGTTTTTCTCGTCTATAAGTCGCATTTCTCAACCGATTCTTATGAAGGTTTGTTAATTACTTATACCTATTATTTGCTTTTTAGTCAATTCAGTTTTTCAAAAAATTTCAAAATGACAGAGATATGGATCTAATAGCTCAGTTGGGAGAGCAATACGCCGGAAACGTAGAGGTCGCAGGTTCAAATCCTGCTTAGATTGTAGTAGATCGTATTCAATTTCTTTTTCTTAATTTACCTTTGTGTCATTATTTATAGAGATATGGCAGCCAAGCTGAAACGGGTTGAAATATTGTTTGACACAAGATCAGGACGGATGGCACGGTATACTTCGAATTTCGATTTTCAGAGTAAGTAGCTCTTCTCTGTACCCTTACCATGAGATAACGTAGCGACTGCGTAAACGATTTGTATGGAGAATAGTACAGTACCCCTAGCGGTCACTTTGTAGAACTACAATTCTCCATACAAATTGTTTACACAGTCGCTATATGTATAGAGAACAGTCACTGTAAATCTACACTCACGGTAAGGGCTCTTTATACAGTAGTAAGGGCACTGGGCACAGCTTTCCATAGTCGTGATTTTGCTGTCTTTGATGCTCAAAGGTTAACTGGATCCTCACCATCAACTCCAGTCTCCTGCCGAGGGTCCAGAAGAGTTACATCAGCGTCGTAACGAACTCGGTGCATGCGGTCGGGTATGTCTTCGCCTATGATTAGCCATTTGTTCCATAATGAGAAGTGTTCGATTTTTGCCTGATGCAATAAAAAAATACATATAAAACAACAGAGCTAATTAAAGTACCAAAAAACATATATATTCAGTGAATCATAGAACCGGGTGGGACCCTTCCCCCCTTTTTTGAAGTCGATTTAGAAGGATGAACAAACTGAAACTAAATTATGGAAGTTAAATACAACTAGCTAAATTCCGCCACGTTAAGTATATATCCTTCTCATGAAGGCATTCAGGACATTTCGACCTGAATTTTCTCCTACCAAGAGGGCAGAACATAAATTGGGTACTTACCACCTACCTATATAATATATTCCAAATTCTATTTAATTTAATTATGAGTTTAACAATTATTGCAAAGCAAAGTTCTTTAATTTTGTTACCCACTGGCTGATCGATCATCAAAATCCAGCACCAAACAAAACAAGTAAAACTGTAATAGTCAAGTCTAGGTACAAAGACGTGTGAAGCGAGGAGGAGTGTCAGGTTATCTTGCGATATAAACGTTATGTCAAATGTCTTTTATACTAATGGAAATTATGCTTATTGTTGTTATACCAAATGTTGCAAATTATATGAAACGTTATTCTATCCATCATTACACGCCAACTATCACCTTCAAATGTTTAACCCTTTAAGTGTTTTGTCTATAAACACCTTTCTCTGTTTTTCTTACGGGGAGCGGACCGAATTTCAGCGAGATAGAGACACATGATATGTGAATGTATGGGAACAGGAACACACCTCATCTAATAACGTGTTATTGGGTCGCATGAAATACAGAATCCCTCGCAATCTGATGGTTTCCTGGTCCAGCAGGCTCCAGTCGCAGCTGACTGTGGACCGCATGCCGTGGACCGACAGCTCTCGCACCAGCCGAATTTGCTCTACGATATTAAATAAACCTCGTTATCATTATTATTTTAGAATTCTACTCTTGTAGGTGCAGTTTCAGTTCTCTCCAGTCCGTTCTTTAACGCCAGTTCTTTGACTTCTCGATACGACGCGACGTCTACATATATCTTAATAAACCTACATAGTCTCAATTTAAATAGGCTAGCACTTGATAGATAACCAAATTAACATTTCCACTTTTAATTTGGTTTCATTTGTCAACAAAGTGAGACGATCAAAAAGGATGTTAAACCTATTTGTAGAACGAAGCATTTTCATATAGCTAAGGGTTTGTGTAATTCTCTTCTTTTATGGACTCATTCAGCTTTGATTGATTTACATTTATTTAACAGATGTCTTACTTACCGGAGTCATTTTCACATGTTAAAATAATGATACTACTAACTATTTTGTATTTAAAAAACGCAGCAACCGATGCTATTAACATTTTGATGACTTGTATTGTATCTGTGCTGCGCAATTGCCGCTGATGTGATACCATATCTTCTTTATGTATACATGTTTATGTTCAATAAATAACTCTAAATGATATATCATAGACGACAATGGAATCGTAGATTAGAGTACAATCAGAAACGAAATTCACACATTTGAAGAGGTAAGAGAAAAATATGGCCTTATAGTTACACCAGGAAGTAATTCAAATTCATCAATGCAATCAAAATCAATTAAATTGTATACGAAATATCATATGACAAATGACAATGTGAAACGGGAAGGACCACATAGTTATAAGGGATTTTACAATTTCAGTTTGCAGAGTACCAAAATACTGTAAAATTCTGCAATTATGTGACTTAAACAGCAATTGCCTTTAGCCCTTAGTTTGTTTAACTTTGGATTAATTTATGTCCATTTTCAGCAAACATTCGACAAATTAAACAATAAATATTTAATGATGACATTGATTATAACTACACACATTATTTGTTTGTTATTAGAATGTATTTACTTATTGCAAAATCATTTTTGAAGTCTCAGAAATGCAATGGTGTTTAGAAGTGTACTGGAGAAATAAATCGCATCGAATGCATGTTTGATGTAACGGTAAATGTGTGGGCGTGGTCCTTAATGAGTACTTATAGGTACCACAGTTGAATCCTATTTATTATTCAAGAACTGCGCAGGCACTGCGATGATTCCGCAAGGATTATGGAGAAAGAGCATAGAAATAGAGAACTGGCGACGGTTGTGCGGCGGATACACACAGGCTGTGTGGCGGTGGCCATGAAAGAACAATTATCACAATAAATACTCCTAAATATATTAATACTTCCAATGTGAATGCCACTTTCTTTTTTTAAGGCCCCTCCAGCGTATCAAGCTGGAATAATCAGTGAAGTTCAGATAAATTTTCTCCTGTATACATAATATGTAGCCTCGAGAATCCTTGATGAATCGTAACGGTCGGTTTAGCTAAGTTTTATCAAGAGCAACCTTTTAAGCTTGTACCACCAGTTCGATTTCAGGGCCGGGAAGTCAACATAGGATAATCCTTCTTAACGTTCTCATCTCTGTTCGCCTAGGCAGTGGCAGTAAGTGGATTGCTGTTTTTATAGATCTTCCCCCGGGTTCCTCAGGGGAGCCACTTACTACTTAGCCCTTCACTATTAACTCTGTATATTACCAGACCAAATGCTAGTCTTATCTGCTATTCGGACGATATTATAGGTACTGGTTTATGGCAAGTCGTAGGATGACGCCTATTCTGGACCTGAGGACGCGCTAGCAAAGATGTTTCTTTGTTGAAAGATAATCTGTTGATACAAAGGTTTTTAAATGAGATTGAGATACAACTATTTTAAAAAACGATATTTTAACTATACTTTACTTGATAAAAACAACTTTGTAGCCTTTTTAACCTTTCTGTAAAACCCCACCTTCAACATAAAATAGTATCGAATTTACACATGTCATATAACAGTCGGAGCGCAAAATAGGCTGGTTCAGTCCCGGCTTGATCTTGTCAGTTTTGTCTTTGGTCGACATTTATCCCTTAGACATATCACCACTCTTGCATCAAGAGAGAAGAAACTCATATACAATTGTATGTGTTCCCCCTGATAGATTTTGCCTTGTCTAGGTAAGTGAAAGAGCAGTGAAGCTCATTTTGATGCTTATAATGACAATGAAGTGACCAACATCTCTGTTCTCTTTGTTTAAGAGTAAACCTTATTTCGTTTGACTTAAAGACTAATTTAGTGTAAAATTAATTTGCACTTATAACGCCTTACATTTTGAAGTGTCAGTTGTGGCCGCAGCTAACAATACAGATAATGGTATTGTTCATCGGGTACAAAGCTAATGGGATTCGCTCAACCAAAAGAATTATTTCTATACTTACATGTCAATAAGTTTCAGTCAAAAAAATCATTTTAGTGACAAGCTTTTATAGCCGACTGTACTTTTTTTTGGATATCCATCAAATGCTCACTGAGACGATTCTAAAGAGCCCAAACTCGGTAGGCTTGCTTTTTCTATTTTAGAGTTCCTATGGCCACCTTCCAGTTCCATCATCAGATCAGCCTCATGGTACCATATTATTGTATTGTCATCAAAGTTAAGTAAGTATGCAAAATTTCAGCTCAATCGGTTGACGATATCTGCTTCAAAATTGAGTTGCAAGATTCCACCCGAACAAACATACTTACATACATACATTGCAAGTTAAATAAAAGCTTTTAAAAAATAAGTGCTGCTTAAGGCATTCGAGGATGGGCATTTAGGTCGATGTTGAAGACCTCTTCAAGAATTTCTCCTGTCATATTTTTTTTATATTGGCTCAACATAGTGGCTCCACTTCGACTGATGGTAAGCAAAAAGAGGAGCCCAATTCGCAATGGCAACTGAGAAGAAACCAACAGTTGACACTGCCATGCTGGCCCGAGATTATATTTCGACGATTCGATATTGCTCCGGTGAGGTTGAGCCCTCTTTCTCCTTCTTACTAAGCACGGTCAATAAACAGCACGCTGCAATCCCTTATTGCACTGAAGGATATTTTTTGCTCCAAAACTATATGAAGGTCTTCTGTTTTACATTTTTGTATCACTGCTTTACAATAGGCGAAATTCGAAACTGGATAACATACATACTAAGTATATACGAATATTTGTGCCTGGGTCATGGATGTTCTATGTATTTAAGTATTTTTTTATCGTCGTCGCCTAGTACCCATAACACAAGCCTTCTTGAGCTTAATTTGGGACTAGGTTGATTTGTGTGAAGTTGTCTGATGTTTATTTTATTTTATTTTTTATTTTTATACTTGGATACCTATCTGCTTATCTATGCGAAATGTAAAAGAAGGCTCCAGGAAGCACTAAAAAATAATATGTCATACGAAGATATAGATAAGTTACTGATTGTATTAAGTAGTTTTTTAGTAGCCATTCAGATTTAATATTGTTGTGTCCGATATCATAAAGTCGCATATTATTATCATTATCGGTTTAAGTAGATTGTAATATTTTTTAGTAGTTTTCTTGATTACTTCTTGCATCGCCTACAGTAGGCGATGAGTAACTCATCTCATTTCATTTATTCATCCGCTACCTATACCCAAAGGTTTGCTGAAAGAGATCGCTCTTTAGCGATAAGATCGCCTAAATACAAATACAAATATCTTCCTATTGTTTACCTTCATTAAAATGCTAAGTGTTAGGTATCTGTGTTTCAATTTCATTCTTGTTGGGGTGTGCAATATAGAGTATTCTGCGTATCTATCTATCTATCTATAAATATGTGATAAATAATCTTAAACTAAAGGTTACATAGTTACTTTTGTGACGTTTTTATTACTAAGAATAGGTATTACATTACCTTTATAAGTAATGCGAATAATTTTGAAATAAAACAAGCGTTATTTATCTAAACAACGTTTATTGTAAACATGCTAAGTAGACATTATGTATACAATTTTATGCTGGACATTTTTATTGAAGCGTATCTGGAAAATTCTGCACATTTAATAAAAAACGCCTACTGCTCTAGAGCATAATAATATACTTTCGCAATTCATACAGGAACATTACAAAATAGAAGATTATTTGACAAGATGTTAAAATAAGCCATTGTGACACAATCACTATATTATCCTAGCCATAGCGCCCTGGGCGAGTCATTCGTTAAAGAAACGCCCACCAGGAGACAGCGCTCCGGGCCGTCGCCTGCAAACCCCTCCGTGCTCTAAAGCCACCCCCACAGCGCCGGCTTTAGGGGGGGTGGGGCTCATTTAAGCCCCAGAAGCTAAAACGACCACTATACTACTTCGCGAAGTTTAAATAACTTATTTAACGAACAGGAGAAATGAAATAACTACTTGTAAAACTTACAAATCACTTATCTTTGCCAACCTTTTCTTATTATAATAAAATAATTATACAAATATTAATAATCTTTATGACATTAATAGTAGAGTTGTTAGTCCGCTGTTTTCTAACATAATTGTGCGCATCGGGTTACAAGCATGAAATTTCTACCACAGATAGAGTGTTCCACGGTGCTTATTTTCAGATGTGGAGGGAAGTCAGATTCGTCCCCTGTGAGGCGGGAGAGCGGAGTGAATACGGCCAAGTATCCCTCTTTTCTTTCTTTATTGCTGGTCAGTTGAGTCTACCAGGACGTGTTTGGTATCGTTTCCGTGTAAAACAAATATCAGAAATTTATTTTTATGTTATTTTTGTTTTGTTCTATATAAAAATATGGGTGTAATGGCCGAAAAGGTAAAAATCACAACAAGTTTTTTTATTCAGTGAGGTAAATTAGTTCAATTTCGTGAACATTTTCAAATTATTATTATTATTTCAAAAACTTCATTTAATCTGGTTTCTAAAAATATATGCATGTTGGGCACTTCTCATACAAACAGTAGCTGAAAATATATCTTTACGTCGGCGTTATCAACGTAAATCTCCGAACGCATCCTATTTCGCTTCATTAAATACATTAAATAATGATTATTAACATGCTTTTACATATAATATTTACCTACTATATACGTCCTAGAAAAACAAATTAATGTAATTACAACAATTTTTTTTTTGCTAATGTATCACGAGCACGCGGGCTAATCTCAACATCAACAATTTATTTAAGTTACTGTTTGTATGAAGAGTGCCCAATATTTATATATTTTTAGAAATTAGATTAAATTTTCTATTTTGCAATATTTTTTTTTGTTGTAAATATTCAGGAAATATAACTAATTTATCTCCCTGAATAAAAAAAACTTGTTGTGATTTTTACAATTTCGGAAATACAACCATATTTTTATATAGTACTATGAATAAATAACATGAAAAATGAATTCTTGATATCTGTTTTACACGAAAACGATACGACACAAGTCCTACTAGCGTTACCTGATCAGTAATATAAAAAGAAAAAGAGGACTCCTTTGTCCTATTCACCCCGCTTTCCCGCCGCACAGGGGACGAATCTGACTTCCTTCTACATCTGAAAATAATCACCGCAGAATACTCTATCTGTGGTAAAAATTTGGTGGTTGTATCCCGATGTACACAATTTCGCGACTTAGCAAAATGTACTAGAACTAGAACACGCAGGCTAGGCTTAACATCAACATTTTTTTCAAGGTACTTTTTGTATCAGATGTGCCCAATATGTATACATTTTTAAAAACAACATTAAATTTGCTGTTTAGTTATATTTTTTTAAATTGTAAAAATTCAGAATAGATAACTAATTTATCGTTCTGAATAAAAAAAACTTGTTGTGATTTTTACCTTTTCGGCAATAAACCCAAATTTTTATATGAAACTATTCTTAAATAACATGAACAATTAATAGCTGATACCTATTTTACACGAAAACGATGTCGCATAAGCCCTAATAGCCTTAACAGATCAGTAATAAAAAAAAGAAAAAACTCCTCTTCACCCCGCTCTCCCACCACACAGGGGACGAATCTGACTTCCCTCCACATCTGAAAATAATCACCGTGGAACGTTCTATGTGTGGTAGAAATTTCATGCTTGTAACCCGATGCGCACAATTTCGCGGCTTAGCAACTCTACTATAAGGAAAACAAAAACATTTGCTTTAATGTCCATTCTCAATAATAATGTTCTTGCAACTAGTGCATCCTTATTAACTCTAAAAGTGATTGATATAGGTAATAGCTGATCTTTTTCTCTAGCTTATAAATAACTACATAATTTGCCTCCTTTTAGAATTAAACAAAAGCTCGTTAAATTGACATATTCCGAATTCTTAGCGTTAGGTAGCTATACAAGTGACATCATTATCAATTATACACGATAAAAGCAGCAACAACCAAAAGCAAAAGTACAGATAGAAAGATATTTAATGTGCATTATGCTAATCAATCAATTCCTCTATCCACGTCTCATCTCTATGAACCGACTTGGTTCTTTTCAGAGGGCGCCATTTAAAGACAGATCTTTCAAGAAACAGTAATCCTATGGACGTCATAAAGCCTACGGCTGTGAGTGTAATCAAGGGCGCCACGTAGCTGACGCGTTCAGCGAGTAAGGCGGCCCTGCATGGTGGAGGCTTCACTTGCCAGCGCGATACCATCCGCTTGCCTTGTCCTGTTTCAAGAAGCCACGCTCCACCCACGCGGAGAACATCAGTCCACTGCCCGCGTCTTGTTGTTATCAGCCATGTCATTACCTGCAATAAAATATGAATTGGTTATTTCTGGATTCTCAGGAGAAGCACCAAGATCCGCATATACAGAACGATCATCAGGCCAATACTACTCGTAATGTACGATTGCGAGGCCTGGACTTTAACGCTGAACGAGGAAAATAAGTTACTGGTGGCTGTAAGGAAAATCTTGCACAAAAAATTCGGCCTAGAGCAAACAGCGGAATATGGAGGATGGAGAGTTCTGAAGAACATCGAACTTGAACACCTTATGGCTGACCCAAATATAATGGGTGAAACTAAAGCGCACCGACTGCGCTGGCTCGGCCATATGATTCGGATGGGGGATGATCGTGGTGTCAGGAGAGCATATATGGGTCGATCGACTGGACCGGTCCATCGGCCGCCTCTGATATCGCTGAAGAGATGCAGTGGACGCGGATCTGGCGGAGTTGAACGCCGATAACTGGGTAGAGACAGCACTAAATCGTCAGGAGTTGCGAAATCTCTTATCGGAGGCCAAGACTCACTTTGGGTCACTGAGTCATTGGAGTTAGTAAGTAAGTATTTCTGGTGGTTTCATGTGAAGTGACGATGTTGTGTGTTTTCTAGGGTGAAAAGAGAAAAAGAGAGGGTATTATTTTTTGTATTCGGGATAAAGCTCCCAATGCCGGGATCTCAGGACTTTCCATATAAAGAATCTTGGGATTGGAAGCCCTAATTCGGGGTAGTTCCATGGACCCCACTTTGACGTGAAATGTAGAAGGTATAAGTGTGACCAACTTAGAGCGCACAATAATAAAACTTGTTAAAGTGGTGAGTGATTGTGTGATCCAGGTGTTCAATTAAGCTTACTTAATCTCCAATTGGGTCCCACACTCCCACAACATAAAACCCACTACTCATTGGAGATATCGAGCGAGATGAACGTGATGTCTTCCACATAACGATATTTGGACCATTGCTCATGATCGGACATTGTAGAAGAATGTGAGGGTTTACCAAAGTTCTTAAAAAAAAAATACCGGCTGTACAGTATGCACGTACTGCAGCTTGCAGACCTGATCGTCGCTGAGGATCTTCATGAGTGGGGACGCGTGGTTGTACTCGGCGTAGTACGCTAATGAACCCTCCTTTACAAGCCTCATGCCTGCTTTTGTGTCCATGTAGAAGTTCTTCATAGATTGTAGCTTCTTACGCTTTAGATACTCCATGTCCGGCCAATCCGGTTTGAAAACCTGACAATCATAATTTATTATGGTTAATGTTCTGTTCTAAAAGAGGCAAAAGTCAAACCAGTATCAGACAGAATTCCCCATATCATTAATATTGTCACGTTTCGACGGTATTTTAAGAGTATAAATGATAAGTAAACACAAGTAATACAATCCACAATGATAATATGTAAATCTACAATTACATACATATTAATATAAGAGAATGCTTTTTTATTCAAATTTTTAAAGTACTAATACGTGGCGATGACGTATACCTACACTTATTTACATCAAACATATGATATCGTTTCCAATCATAGTCTTCTGAAGCGAGGTCGTAACGAGAATCTGCGAGGGCACGCAAGGTGGTCGGACCGTCGCCGCTTGCGCTCATCAAGGCGGACACAATGGCAGAGGTGTAGTAAGCATACACCAGCATGGACCAGACAGATAGAACCATGAATGTCAGTCGGCCAGAGGCACCCGCCGGGACGGCGCTCGTATCTGCGAATATTGGATGTGTTAGAAAAAAAGTATTATCACGGTTATTCTAGGATTTTTTTATCATTTTTTGTAACTTTTAATTCTGTGCTGGTAATATCAGCCAGTTACTTTTCAACTGTTACTTAAGTCCTGCCAGATTTGCACGATCGGTTATTTGACAGTATGGTACATTATACCATAGTATCTAATGTATGTTTTAGTTAATATAATCATTATTTATCACAATGAAGAGACAGTGAAAAATATTGACCTTGACCAGAATTAAAAATTTCATATGCCCTGCTTAGATTTTAGTGGATCGCATTCAATTTTTCTTTCTTAATTTAACTTTGTGTCATTATTTATAAAAATAAAAATGTGGTATTTCCACATAAAAAATAGAATCGATAAAAAAGATTCTATAAAAAAAACATATTAAACTTAATTAATTCCTGCAAACACCCAGTGGGCCAGGACAGGGATATCTTATACACATACCTTGTTGTAGCAAGGTGGCAAGCACAGCGAAAAATGCGCATTCCCTCTCAGAAGGCGCCTTAGCTGCCAAGCGCTGCGCAAACGCCAGTATCAGCGTGATCACCTAGATGACTCAAATTATAATCAATTGTTCACAAAAAACAAGAAAAACGAACCAAAACTGCCCGGGGGTGTAATCAAGGCTTTATGAGATTATTAATAGGATTTGGATTGAGGAAAAGCATCCATCTGAGTGGAATGTGGGTATTATTTGCCCTATACGTACATAAGAAAGGGTGCAGAAGAAAATGTACTTACCAACTATCGAGGAATTGCTCTGCCACACAGTCAAAACTCTTTCCTACATTCTGCTGGGCCGATTGGATCCTATTGCTGAAATGGTACTAGGGGATTATCAGTGTGGCTTATGGCGTAATCACAGTACATCTGACCGACTATTCCTCCTAAAACAACTTATGGAGAAGAAGTGGGAGTACGCACAGAGTATTCATTCTCTCTCTACAAAGGCATACGATAGCGTGAACAGAGCAAGACTTTATGTGTTACTAAGTTCCTTACAAGTACCACAGAAGTTAGTTAGGATGATCGAAATTGCGATCACATTTAACAAGATGAGGGTTCAAAACAGGCCTTAAACAAAGCAACGCGCTGTCTCCTATATTATTTAGCTTAATATTCGAACACGTCATTAGAAAGGTACTGATTATTTACATTTGGCGGAGTGGAGTTGAATCGTACTCACAAGATCATAGGAAACGTCGACAGTCTGGCTTTGCTTGCACAGCGAGATAGTGAGGTGGAAGTTTTGACAGAGGTCTTAGATTCAGAAGGAAAGAAGGTTAGGCTCAGAATTAATCATAAGATGACGGAATTCTTTCACTTGAAACGACAAAAGAATACAAACGATAAAGTAAATATCTCCATGTAAAAATTGCAGTCTTCAAAGGCATCCCTAAATTTTTATATTTAGGCTGCACTGTAACTACCGCCAATCAAAGATAAGAGGAATTTAACATCCGTATCCAAAACGCCCCCAGACGTAGAGCCGATCTCCAGAAGGTCCTGGTGTCCAAGCTCATACGCAGGAGTATTATTCACTATTCAGATCACCAGTCTACGAAACCGTTATTAGACCAATCTTAACTTACCGTTGCGAAGCTTGGATGACCTTAAAGTAAGAAACTAAGCTATTAGTGGTGGAAAGAAGGATCTTGCGGAAATTTTTTGGTCCGACCCGAAGACAAGATGGAAGCTGGAGAACAAAGAAATCGAAGATCTAGTGCGCGATACTTATATCATAGGAGAGACCAAGGCGTTCAAACTCCGCTGGCTTGGGCACGTTTGAGAGAATGGGTGAGGGTCGTGCCGCAAAAACCGCTTATCTGGGACGACCGAGTGGTCGCAGACTGGATGGCCTAAATATCGATGGTGTTAAGTCCAAAAATATCCCAGGGACCTAGGCATCCGTAACTGGAGAGAGCTGGCCCAGAATCGTGTAGCGTGGTCTGGTTTGATGTCGGAGGCCAAGATCCACTTTGGGTCGTGGCGCTCAATTCGTTGGTTTCCCCAAAAAAATACCGACATCAATGAAAAGAAATCGTATTGATATCAACTGAAAGAATTACAATAAATAAAAAGGACCGAAATCGCCTTTTCCTTTCCTTCGATCGATTCCTCATGGATCTCTCCACCAAAATTTTATGGGACCAACTTGGAGGAGAAATGGGTTATTGCCTTTCCATAACTATTAAATAATTTATTCATTTCATGTGATTTGGATGTAATAATATAGTTACTAACCACACAAGCTATTCAAGTCCCGCCCGTGAATGGCATGACAAACATGTTGGTGCTGCTTTCCCGATCCGATACGTATGTGAACCCCACTCTATATATAATCAAAGTTACAAATTAAATTCTGCAAGTACGGCTCAACCTTTTCACAGGTCTGACCCTTCCAGCGCTTAGGAAATGTATCTGATACCTGGAAACAAAGAGCAATGACGTTGAGGGTAAGAGGCAGTCTGAATGGTGGTTTCAGACTGTTAAGAACTGACCATCCTTTTCTATTCACTACATGGCAATAGGCCATACCGTAAGCATAGTCGGTCGGAAGGTTAGTTTAAGCTGGCCTTGTTAGGCCACACCAAGCAAAGCTCTAAGTTTATTCAGGATTAAACTCACTTAAAAGGCCATAGGGGTATGACGTAGTCGAGTTTCAAAAGCCGTTTCTTCTGCACCCGTAGGATCCCGCCGCTCAGCTCCGATGTCCCGTCTGCTAATCTTGTAAACATGCTGCTATAACCAACTTCTGTACCCCATAACTCTACTTGAGTTAACACTTCTCTGTAACATCATTAATATTAGTCTTTAAGCTCTCAAATTAGTCATTAAAGGAAGCTCAGAAGTGCCGACTCCAGATGTGCCAGCGAGCAGTGGAGCGCAGCATACTTAGAATTCGTAGGACTGATCGTTTCAGAAACACCGAACTGCGCTCCTAAACAGGTATTACAGATGTGGATGTCAAGGCCGCCAAGCTTAAGTGGGATTGGGCTAGACACACCTGCTAAGTGCATGCAAGATACCACAAGATGGCCACCGGAGCAGAGGCAGACCAAGAAGAAGATGGCAGGATGACCTGAACGCATTCCAGGACGCAGAAGCATGAACGTTTAGAGTTATCGCACGTCACCCGGCAGCAGATCGGCATCGCCTCAATTCGAGTTGTTCTTTTGTATAATATTATTTAAAACTGTATCACACACACACACACAGGGGTATCCGTTAGTGTTACGTGCTTGCATTTGATTGACACCGGGTGGAGTGCAAGCTAATGAGTTCAAGCAACACGACACTGGTCCAGTGCCAGGGTCTACGATAACATTTAAATGGTTTGGTAAGTTACAGGTACTTAACTCAGCCCGAAGCCACTCGAGGATGAGGGAGGAAGCCCCATAACCGCAGCGTATGGCGGAGTCGCGTTCTGGCTGTGTGTTGCCGTGCACGTATTCCGCAAAGGTCCCTTTGTATGATTCGTCGTAGTGACCCACCTGAATAATGCGGACAGTGTTGAACAAGTACGTCCTTAATTTTTTTTATATACTCGATATAATCCGCCGATTAAATTGATTGATTTAAATGTGTGACAGTCGCGGAAACCGAACAAAAAATTAAGAAAATATTAAGTATGTAATGTCCTCATTGTACATATTCGTGGAGTGTCTTTTCGAGGACTTATCTTTCATTAAATGCTATAGAGAAATATGCACTTGACTGCGGCGGGGTATTAGGTAACAAATTATTTCTTGAATTTGCATAGATGACATTGTAATCCTTAATTCTTCAAGTGTGCAGAAAACCATTTTTGTCATCTGAAATGAAGCTCTGATGTTGAAAGTATTTAAATAACTAATTTAGGCTGAATATAACCAATAACGCTTACCTACAGTCGCATAGTGCTGTCAGAAGTCCATATTAGTTTGACATTACCATGTATCCTTCCTTATTTTATTACTATCAGCATTATTCTTGGAACAAAAGTTTGGTCGAATGCCGACTTAGACTATGATTTATATTTGTGTTAGTAAGTTGTACCGGCGTGGCGATCCGCATGGGGTACCGCTTGAGGTCCAATCGGCGCCGTATGCGTTCTCGTTCATGCCGCGCCTGGAACCCGGCAGCTGTCCAGACACCCCAGGGGTGCCGTGAGGCGCCATCTCGGGGATTCACGTGTACATCATCGAATATCAACTCGTATACTGCTGATATCTTGCCGATATCTGTGAAGATCAATATTAACAAATGTAACCAAGCTTAGAGCGGGTGTCGAACCCACAATACCAAATCCAACGTCCAATCAATTGTCTGACTTGGTCCTGGGTTTGGACCACGACAATGTCGATCGTTTGACAGGCTTGAAGCAATCGTTAATAATTATAGACCAAAGGGTGTTCTTCAGCCCACACTATATTGGGGATTTTTAGTGGTACTAATTTATTTTACCATTTTTGGTAACCGACGTTGTATGTCGGTGTATGTCACTGATATAAGCAAAGAGGAAACAGGACTAAATATTTCGAAAAATTCGCCCTTAGACACTTGCAACACCAGAGGAGTCACAAGGACGTTGCCGGCTTTTCAAGTGGGAGTACGATCTTTTCTTAAAGGTTTGAAGGTCGTATCGGTCCGGAAATACTGCAGGCGACAATTCATTCCACAATACAGTCGTGTGAGGCAGAAAATGTCTAGAAAAATGCACAGATGTGGACTTCCAACTATCTATAATAATAGTATCGATAACTTTCTCACCTGCATCAGCTCCAGTCTCCTGCCGAGGGTCCAGGAGAACTATATCTGCGTTGTACCGGACTCTGTGCAGGCGGCCCGGGATCGCCGAGCCTATGACGAGCCATTTGTTCCACATCGAAAAGTGCTCGATTCTCGTCTAGTACAACATAATAGGTCAGTTTGTGACATTGCTTTTATGACCGAGTGGCCAAAAATTCTTTGTATATTTGTATTCCGGATATCCAGACTTCCGGCTGTTCTCGCCTGCAGACTGCATGTTTTCGAAACAGACTCGTGAAGTTAACAGCTCACAGATTCACTAATGAATATTAGTAGGAGGTTGATTATGAAAAAATTGGGCAAGTGCGAGCCCGACTCGCGCATGAAGGGTTCCGTACCTATACATATATATAATCTTTAACAAGTTTGTTGTATGGGAGCCCCCCTTAAATATTTATTTTATTTTATTTTTAGTATTTGTTGTTATAGCGGCAATAGAAATACATCATCTGTGAAAATTTCAACTGTCTAGCTATCACCGTTGTTGAGATACAGCCTGGTGACAGACGGACGGACGGACGGACGGACGGACGGCGAAGTCTCAGTAATAGGGTCCCGTTTTTACCCTTTGGGTACGGAACCCTAAAAAAGTAACATGTGATGAAAAAGTGGGACTCGAACTTAGGGCATGCTCTCGGTTCTGATTTTGTATGGCGAGAACCGGGAATTCCCGGTTCCGGTACTGGATTTGTATAGAAAATGAGTACCGGGAGCACACTCGAACTCGAACCCACAACCCTACTTTTCCGGAAGAGCTTACCATCTGAGCTATAGCACCGCTGCGTAAATTCCATAAAACGTATCACGGAACAAAACATCACGAACAAACATTAAATCTTGAATCCTGCTACTTTAATAATGTGTCTTCCAGTTTATTCAGAAGGTCATCATCATATCAGCCGATAGACGTCCACTGCTGGACAAATGCCTTCCCCAAAGTTCTGCACAACGATCGGTCTTGCGCCGCCCTCATCCAATTTCAGCCCGTGATCCTAACAAGGTCATCCGTCCACCCCAGTTCTATGAGCAATGCATGTACCCCGCCCACAGTCACTTAAATTACGATACGGCGACCTATGACCACCTGTACAAATCTGCTGCTGGTAGACATGAAGGAAAGCAATGTTTTCAAAAATGACGTCAGGAATAGGGCAAATTGGAGGAAGAAGATAGGGAAGGCTAATAACCCCCCCCACTCCCACCAATATTTGAGATAAATGACACTGATGTAGTCTTGTCCTTTAGTTTCCTCGTAGCTTCATATTGAAGCAGAGGCTCTATTAATTTGTGGATTGCATGAAATGGAATTCCTGCAAACTGATGAGTTCCTGGTACCTATCTACAGCATGCTCAAGTAATAGATGAATGTGGTTTCCACCTTAGTTTCCTCGTAATGTTGCCCACAAATATAAGACATAATTACTAATTAGAGATGTGCATATCGTCGTTCCAATGCTAAACTAACATAACTGCCATTTTGTCAAAATTGAGTTTTTGATGTAAAGCGGTAGCAAATAATTCCCCGCATAATGTCACAAATTTATAGAGCTCTATCTTTTAAGGTTCCAGAGTTACAATATTGTGAATCTGAACTTTTATTTTTTTGCCCCCATGGTAAACTTACAAAATGTAGGTCAACTAACGAATTTGACATTTTCGTTAACTTTTTATGGTGATAATTATCACTTACGAGGTCAGATAACCAATAGCAAATTTGCGAATCTGCCAGATTCGTTAGATTTCTACGGTGGCTATTATGATCTGCTCATATAACAATCCTATAGCAAATGTGCGAATCTGCCAGATTGGTTAGTTTACTATGGTGGCTTTTACGATTTGCTCACATAAGTAGCCTTTGCAAATTTGCGAATCTGCCAGATTCGGTAATTTACTATAGTGGCGATTATAACATACCAACATCGGTAGCCTACAGACATTTACGAATTTAGCATTTTCGTTAGTTTGTCATCGTGACTAATGCTTTTGTAGAGGGTGAAACTTGAAGTAAATATGCGAATCAGGCAGTTTGGCAAATTAAGTATTGCCAATTTATTATAAAAAATAAAGTTCATGCGATTTGCGTATGAACAGAGGGATAAACGTATCAGAGGGAACGCATATAAATCCCTAAGTTATAAAGACGTTGCAGCAAGACCGATGAAAAAACCTCAATGTGTGACAAAATTCATCCATTAAAGGGGTTACGTGAGAGGTGTAAGTTTGTATAAAGAACGTGAGATTTTTTAGTAAGAGTAACAACATTTCGAGTATAGGTTCTTCGTCAAAAATTAAGAAAACGGTTTCAACATTTTTAGAAAATAAGGAATTAATTGGTACGCGGTATTTTATGAGAAACGTGGCCTTCTTTAAGTAACGGGTGCATTATTTTGCGTGTACATTCTCATTTAAAAAAATACCCTTAATGGAGTAAAGTTGGTCTTGAAAGTTTGCTAAACAATTTGAACTCGATATTTCTAACAAAAATAGAGATGCATTTATTCTTATCTGTCACCGATGACACTGGGAAATAAAAATAAAAATATTTATTTGCCAAAACACGTTACAAATTAGGTCATGATATTTATAGTCAATGGAAATTCTCATAGCAAATCAAACTTAACACTAAGTGCGTTTGCATTTGACGCAATATGAACATTATCCAATTTGATCTTAAAAATAATAGTTTTAATAATTCTTTAAAAGCAATATGTTGACATCATCATAAATTCACATGAATGAAATAGTCAAAATTAATTAATTTTAATACTGCATTTATCGTAAAATCGTCACTATCAAATTAATTTAAAAAAATTATTACACATTAAGTCAAATGTATAGGAATACAATTTTAAATCTATAAATATAAATTTCTAAAGTTACGAGAATAATAAAATAATTACTAATTCTTAATTTCGAAAGTATCCCCGATTAGAAAGTGTAGAGTCGGACCACAATATGTAACTCTTCCAAGCAAAGGAACAGGACAGAACTGTCAACCACATAAAAACGAAAGTATGGCAATATTAACAAAAGAGTAACCATCAATCTTAGTACTCCCATATTTTTATTTCAAATTTACTTACACAACTTTTATCTCGTTTGAATCCCCTTAGAGCCCTTACAGTAACAATGTCAATAAACGCTGAAGGTACTGTTTTGATTTACAGCATGTATACTCACTTAATACAACGCAATAAGTCCTCTCTGTCTCTTTCTCATCTTTTATAAATCTTTTGTAAATATTTTTGTAAATACAACACTAATCAAAACACAATTTAGCAAGTTGTTTTTTTATTTATATATAAATTTTGCTATAATCCAATAGTACCTACTTTAAAGATTGTGAATTAACACAAGTGTCAAAGACAACGCACAGACATTTGTGACATTTGATTTAAAATATAGTCCACTGTGTCGCTTACCATGAGCGCGAAATTTGTTTGCATTTTTAAACCAACCTGTCAACGCGCCCTTATGGTAAGTGATAAAATGGTACCTTTTGCTCGAAAACTTCACATTTTAAAATTCGAACATTATTTCTAGGTCGAATGCGATACATTTTATACAATGAACAATAGTATCTGGGGGCACGGCAGTGCCCCCGCCAAGTCGAGCAAACGCGCTTCCCGGCACGCCGTAACATCCTTTTCTCGAAGCCATTCAGACCATTTTCAAACGCCCAGTATTTCATTACGGACAAAGCTAGAAGCCTGAATTTTTAATGACCAGGAGAGCATGATATAACCTAGGCATATTCCAAATTTCATTCAATTTGAACCAGTAGTTTAGAAATTATTGCCAGTCAAAGTTCCTTATTTTTGTCACTCACTGATTCACTCACTGATTCACTGACTCACTCATGATCATACGAATTCTAAGTTACTTCTAGAAGACACACAAGCTTGAAATTTCGTGCTCTATTACGGTTTGGTGTACAAATCATTAAAAAACCTAAACATTACAAAATTTCCGTGAAGTTTTCCAGTTATGCGAGCTGCATAGATAAATTTGTATTTCCTTATGAACCCTATAAAAAATACACGATTACAAAGTTAACTTTGCGGTTCATATAACCTTCGGTTTAGATACCTCAGGCACAGAATACTTATTAGCTTATTACCTAATACATACAGAATGGACACGCTCATCGCCGTACCGAATTGAGTTACCTCACCCCGCAGGGGCAGTGAGTTGGAATCGTGATGGTAGCGATGATGATGATGATGATGATGGTGTTGGATTGTTCAGATGATGATGGTGACTGGTGGTGGCGATGGGCGTGTTGGTGATGATAATTATGATGGTGGTGGTGGTGACTGATTCTGATGAAGGTGGTATTGGTGATGATGATGATTATGATGACGACGATGGTGGTGACTGTTGGTGATGATGATGATGGTGGAGTGGAGGTGACCGGTGGTGATGATGGGGGTATTGATGGTAATGAAGATGGTGGTGACTGGTGGTGGTGAGGGAGGTGTTGGTAATGATGATGATGATGATGATGATGGTGGTGATTGGTGATGATGATAATTATGATGACGACGATGGTGGTGACTGTTGGTGATGATGGTGGAGTGGAGGTGACCGGTGGTGATGATGGGGGTATTGATAGTAATGAAGATGGTGGTGGTGACTGGTGGTGGTGAGGGAGGTGTTGGTAATGATGATGATGATGATGATGGTGGTGATTGGTGATGATGATGATGGTTTTGTTGTAGATAATTAATGATGATAATGATGATGACGATGATGATGCCGATGAAGGTGATTAGGTATGATGATGGGGGTGTTGATTCAGATGGTGATGGTCATAGTGGTGATGGATGATGACGATTGTGATGGTAATGCTTGTGGTGATGGTGATGACGATGGTTATAAAATCAACATCCTCACCACATTACCACCACGACCATTACCACAACCACATCCCCAACACAATAACCACTACCATTACCACTACCACCATCATCGCCGCCATCATCACCACCCTCATCATCACCATCGTCATGAGAGGAATCATGAGAAAGATCATTATCTATAATGAGAGGGGTCATTATGGATCATGAGAGGGAGTGACAAGTCTGTGTGGTTTACATTTAGTTAATGTCAACTTCGGTAGTGTTAAAGTGCAAAACTCCGCAATTTCGGAGTATAATAGACTAAGAAGTAATTACCGTCCTGGCTTGTCAAAAATCGCTTCATAAAAACTTTCGAGAAAAGCCCACAGAGACAGAGAGTGGGCTTTAAGAAAGACAGTTGCGGATACACAGCTAGTAGTCCTTAAAGGAAAAATAAGGAGGACCACTTACAAAAAGAAATGAGATCCCATCAAAAACATTACATGTAAAAAAATTGCAAGTCTCGCAACCTTCTACCGAAAAAAGTTGTGAGATACAATATAAAACCAAGTCGGTTAATTTATTCAGTACCTATCAAAGTGACCCTTCGCCTATATGACAACTTTGACATACATTTTCACCGGATTACATAACTAAAAACATATTACCATGACCGTGTTAGTACCCGCATTAATATTAAACATATTTATCTTTATCATGAATGTAATGACTTGGCCATCGCACACGATAATACCTTCTACATTATAATGATAATAAAATCTACCAAATTTTATTAACGCTTTGAATGTCACGCAATACAAACATAAATTCCTACTCATTGTTTCATCTTGGCCGTCCTTAAATAAAAGATGGATCTGGCCCGACCGGCAAAAGAGGACGGCAGAAGAAAATATAGGCAGACGAGATACTAAAAACAGCTGAAAAGAACTGGATACGCACCGCTCCATACCGATCTATTGGTATGGATAAATAAAGCAAAAAATATAATAATCACTTTAATAAAATGAGATTTATTCGTATTATTATATACTTATGTTGTCGTGCGATGGCCAAGTCATTACATTTATGATAAAGATATAAAAGATTCGTCGACCGTAGGTTCAATTGGGGTAAGGGACAAAATACGATTTTTCAGGAGAGGCTGACAAAGTTTTTTTTTTTAACTAAATCGTTCATAACTTTTTTTGTAGTGAACCTTTTTTGGGGCTGATTTCATACATAATCTTGTATTTTAGTGTTCTGTTTATCTATGTAGTGCTCGTTTTAATAATTTGGATATTAAAGAAAATGACATGTCCCTTACACCAACTTATTTCGCTGCTGATGTCCCTTACAGACAAAGTATTCTGTAGTCTCGTCCTTTACCTTAAATTTACCTATCCATTGTATCCACTATATTGATGAATAAATGGCGTAAGGGACTAGTTGAGATTATGTGTGAAAGAAAAAATAGCGTAAAGGGATCGTTGTAAAAATAAATGAGTACATACCTTTGACGTAAGGCGTATCTTAACACCGGAAATCTTTAAAACATTAATGTAAGAGGTATATAAATGTATTGAAACCGTGTGAGCATTTTTTGTGTGTCCGTTACATGGAATATTTGTATCGTTACACGTAACGTTTTTATCGAGTGGAATAACCCACATTTTAATTTATGTTTTTTTTTTATTATAGTCACATGAATTATTTCTCAGCCTCTATGATCGAATACTGAAATAAACAACCAATGTAATTTAAACAGCCAAATTATTAAAAGTTTAGGGCTTGTGTTGAACGATAAAAGTTACAGAATTAAATACAATTCAGAAATAATCATTTTACATTTGTACTTTTTAGGAGTCCTGTTAGACAACATAGTAGTTGCTCCCAATTCAGTGCCTCCAGTTAATAAGGGATAACTCAAAAACGGCACTTTTCAGAAGAGACAAAAAACTATTTTTCAATAGTAGATATTTAGAACTTGAACTTTTTAAGAATTTTTATAGGTACAAGCTATGGTGTAAGGCTTTCATTTTATAAATAAAAAAACTAATGTGTTGGCCCTATAAATATGTTTTTTTGTAGTTATAGCTTTTGTTTGCAAGTACTTAAAGACATAACTCAATTTATTTGCACCAATTTTATCCTTATAAACGACATGCATAAACAAAAGAATACGACTTGTACCTGTGTGAACGATATGCATAAACGATACGAAACGACTTATTCTATTATTTATTATGGTATTTTATAATTAATTACTACTTTTCAAACTTGAAACTTGTTACCTAAGGAGTCAAATGAGGCTGTATAATCAATATCAACATCAATGTCAGTCAATGAATAGCAAGAGCTCTAGTTAGATCCTTTGATTTCTCAACACTTATCGGTAGAGGAATTTTAGATGATGACTATTAAAGTGTGTCATACCTAGGAATGCCTTTTAATTGACAGTGAAAATTTTCCTTTGCAATTCATCAAGTACCGAGACGACTTTAAGAAGTCCAAACTCAGTAGGATTACCTTATAGTTATCTATAAAGTTTTACCCATGTCGACTATCCGGCCTCATGTACCTAATTTCAACTCAGCTAGTCCTCGGAAAGTCAATCTAATCTTCGTTGAGATATTTTTAAACATTAAAACTTTTAATGAAGAACGTGTTATTACCTCCTCCAGTATTCCATTGGTTATTGTTTTTTTCGACAATCTTAGCCCACTTTTTTAAACTATCCGCTTAACAAAACACTTCACGGGTAGAATAAGATTCACGAGCTGTCGACAAAGAGTCGCCGAACTGACGAATTATACCTAATAACATAAATAGACACTTACATTTCTCGGTGGATTAATTACTAAATTTGAAATTTTCTTACTACTTAAATTTATTTGAATACCTTCATTTATCGTGAAAGTTTGCATGTAAATAAGTCAAACTACGTTAGTAGTTTCAATGACTTAGTAAAGCCAAAAATTAACATCCAGTTTACACAGATACCCGTATAAACAAAGATTATAAAGCTGATGAAGGTGCTTTTATTTATTTATTATTTATTTATTTATTGAAAAACAGATTACATGACATTACAGTTTACACCAATGCGTCATGAACCGAACAATGTTTATTTCAACGGCGAAACGGCGTGGCCTCGTTGTTCCGACATCTCCGGTGTTGGATTGCTTTTATTGCAACATAACACTTTCTTTAATAACAATAGATTAAAATAATATGAAGTTAGATGTGTTTGTATATAAAGGTAACAGGGATAAGTATTCATTGATTCTCACGAGAAAATTAGCGTAACGGACACGGAATCTTAATATAAATCAGATCAAACCTAAATATCGTCTTAACCAAATTGGTGTAAGGTTCATACTGTTAAAAAAATAAGGTGGCAAATTGGGGTAAGGAGCATTATTTTCTAAGCTCGTGCAATCTTTTTAAGGTATGGGTGTTATTTATTCATGATTCAAAAAAAAAGCATTAGTGTAAAAGCCAGTTTCATAAGATTTTCTTCAAAAATAAGTCATGTAAAGGTAATTCCTTAATTGGAAAGACCTTTACCTTATTCAAAGTGGATTGGTGGCAGTAGTTACCCTATTTGACGTTGCTTTATTAAAATAAAAAACAGATACATGGTTTTTGTGGGTCAGATTTGATTTTGAACCCATAAAAATCAGTATTGTAAGGAACATTTTTTTCAAGATAGATTTTTTTTATATACACCATTCGATAGAGCGGAAAATTCTGAACAAAACTGTATATTCAACTCATTTTGCGTATTTTGTCCCTTACCCCAATTGAACCTACGGCCGACGATATGTTTAATATTAATGCGGGTACTAACACGGTCATGGTAATATATGTTTTTAGTTATGTAATCCGGTGAAAATGTATGTCAAAGTTGTCATATAGGCGAAGGGTCACTTTGATAGGTACTGAATAAATTAACCGACTTGGTTTTATATTGTATCTCACAACTTTTTTCGGTAGAAGGTTGCGAGACTTGCAATTTTTTTACATGTAATGTTTTTGATGGGATTATGTTATTGGAAACAAAAATAAGTACAGATTCGCAACCCTATTTTGATAGCAAATGAAAGAGAAAGCATGTACATTCACCATACGAAAACTACGAAAGTGGCATTTTCGTAACTTTACTTTGGCTTAACAATAAAAAATACATTTCGAACTTGCGAAAGTGGCACTTTCGTAAATTTACTATGGTGAATAATCTTATCTTTCTGTTCCTTTCTATGGAGCTGCAGAATTGCGAATGTGCCTTAATTTCTAAACTCCAGTAATTAATACATACCTATATGACACATTGATAATATAAAACATGCATTTTAAAAACATTGTGCGAAGACAGTTCTATTATAACTACAAAAACAACCGAGAAAATATTATTACAAAATTTTTACCAACTTAAAATCGCTCCCCTGTAAAATTAGTTTTTTGCAGTTATGTTAGTTTAGCATTGGAACGACGATATCATGTTTTGTGATATACATGTGAAAGTATCGAAACACACCTCATCCAACAATGTGTCATTAGGTCGCATGAAATACAGGATCCCTTGCAGACTGCTGAGCTCCTGGTCCAATAGGCTCAGATCGCCGGTGACTGTGGACCGCATTCCGTGAAGAGACAGCTCTCGTACCAGCCGCATTTCCACTACGATCATATATTTATTTATATTTATATATTCATTACTGCAGACGCCGGGTTGCCGGAACAACTCGAGAGAACTGTAAAGGAATTTCATACAAAATTGATGGCCTAGGCCGGGAAGTAACTTTTTTTAAACATGGCGTCTGTGTTCATGACCAGGCTAAATTATATATTTTTGAGTGGTGTATTTTTTTATTTCATTGCATATGTTTGGGAAAAGCACTGTACATAGGTACTTAGCCGTGAAAAGAGCTCGCCGGCTTCGTATCAATATCCGTCTATACCTAAATTTAGTATGAAATTCCTTTACAGTTCTCTCGAGCTGTTCTGCCCGAAACGTGATACTTCGAAGCCTGTTATAACACATGACGTTATGACGGCATTTCATTGCATGTTTGAGAAAATTATTTTTCCAGGCATCAATAGCCCAATATGACCATGGATATCTGCGTCCTTTTACATGAAGGCGCGAACACATTAAATTGTCCAAATGAATTCTCTCCTTATCATACGATATCATACTTCGCTATATTTTCACCAAATCGATAGTAGAAAATATTAAGTAGGACGAATACGTACTTCCGTTTTATTTTTTTGAGTTAGATTGAAGATTTTACTGCTTCTCATTTTATCCAAGATACACAGTTGTTTTTACCTCGTTATACTTACTGAATTCGTTACCACATGTCAGAATTATGATACTACTAACTATTTTGTACTTAAAAAATGCAGCAACCGCCGGTATCAACATTTCGATACTATGTCTGAATAAATTTCGCTGATCTGATACTTTATACGCATACCAGTATTATGATTACATTCAATAAATGCCTCCAAATTACATGTCATAGACGGAATCAATGAAAATATGAATCATAAATGCGAGTACAATCATAAACACAAGTCACACATTTGTTTTCTATGAGTTGGGTTCAGTTTTGTTCTGTTTCAGCATAAATTCAACAAATAAAACAAGGATTATTTAATTACAATTTAAATCGGCGCAAATATGCAGCCATCGACAGTGGCTACATGTTTGAGCCGTTTGGGGTGGAAACGCTCGGGCCATGGGGACAAAGTGCACATAAAATTTACCACGAACTAGCAAAGAGACTAGTCGATGCTACGGGTGACCAGAGGGCTGGTTCATACCTATGCCAAAGTGTAGCCCTGGCCATTCAGCGTGGTAATGCGGCCAGCCTCTTGGGCACCCTCCCGCTCGGCACCGATCTGGAGCTCGTTTTTAGGGTTCCGTACCCAAAGGGTAAAAACGGGACCCTATTACTGAGACTTCGCTGTCCGTCCGTCCGTCCGTCCGTCCGTCTGTCACCAGGCTGTATCTCAAGAACGGTGATAGCTAGACAGTTGAAATTTTCACAGATGATGTATTTCTATTGCCGCTATAACAACAAATACTAAAAATAAAATAAAATAAATATTTAAGGGGGGTTCCCATACAACAAACTTCATGCGCGAGTCGGACTCGCACTTGCCCAATTTTTTATTTATAGTGAGGTTTAGTTAGGTTTAAAATATATTTATATTATGTTCTTACAAGCTTTTATTTAGCTTGCATGGTATGTTTAAAGTATGTTTGTTCGGGTGAAATCTTGCAACTCAATTTTGAAGCAGATATCGTCAACCGATTGAGCTGAAATTTTGCGTACTTACTTAACTTTGATGATAATACAATAATATGGTACCATGGGGCTGATCTGATGATGGAGCCGGAAGGTGGCCATAGGAACTCTATAATAGAAAAAGCAATCCTACCGAGCTTGGGCTCTTTAGAATCGTCTCAGTGAGCATTTGATGGATATCCAAAGAAAAGTAGAGTCGGCTATAAAAGCTTGCCACTAAAATGTCATTTTTGACAGAAACTTATTAGTTTAACATTTTGAAATGTCCACTTCGTATGTGCATGGTAATACCGTAAATATATTATTATTACAATTTTGATTATACGTTAATACCAATATTTATTAATAGAATGTATTTATTTCAAAATAATTTTACGAGGTCTTAGAAATGCAACGGTGTTTAGAAGTGTACTGGAGACATGTATAGCATCGAGTGCATGTTTCAACGAAATGGTAAATGTGTGGGTGTGGTCCCTTAAAGCCTTAATGAGTACTTTGAGGTACCCTAACTGAATGTATAGGTAACTTAAAATTCAAGAACTGCAAGCCACTGTAAAATTATGAAAATTGTGTTTATTGCAATAAATACGACTAAACCTACATCGGTTTGTGAGACTTATAAATATTTACATTTGCACGAGCAAGGCGAGGGTATCGGCTTCGGCTCGAGGGTGCAGGGGATGGGTGGACGTACGATGTAGCTCTTCACCGCGATGGGTTGTGGGGCCGGCGCGCAGCCGCAGGGTGGGGGCGCCGCGCAGCTACATGGCGGTGCCGGCGCAGGGTAGTATGCTGGCGGTGGAGGCGGGGCCGACAAATACTGGAATTGTGGGGCCGGCGCGGGCAGCACCAGTGGTGGACGCGGGCAAGATGGCGCTGGCAACGCTACTGGGGCAGGCAGCGGAGGCGGCGCGTACTGGGGCAAGCTTGGAGGCAGCACAAGCTGCTGTGGCGGCCTTTGGTATACTTGTTGTTGAGGTTGAAACAGAATCTGCTGTGGAGGAGGTGCGGGAGCAGGAGGCTGGTACAGAATCTGTTGCTGAGGAGGCGCAGGGGCTGGAGGCTGGTATAGAATCTGTTGCTGAGGAGGCGGGGGCGGCGCGGAGAAAACGAACTGTGGCGGCGGTGGCTGAGGTGCTGGAAGGAAGCACGGCGGTGGCGGCGGAGGTAAAAGCAGCGGCGGAGGAGCCGGCGCTGGGAGAATTAGAGGAGGTGGTGGCAGGCATCCGCATGGAGGCGGAGCGGGAAGAACGATTGATGGCGGAGGCGGAGGAGGCAGAAGTATCGGAGGCGGTGGAGGTAAGCACTGCGATGGCGGCGGCAAGGAGTATTGTGCAGGGGCCGAGGAATACAGAAGTGGTGACGGTTGTGGTGCTGATACTAGCATAGGCTGAGTAGACGGCGGCGGTGCGCACTCTGGCATGAGTAGGATCGTCGGCGGCTCATCGTAGCAGTCTTTGTCTGAAAAGAAATATCGTGTAAGAATGTTGAAGTGACCGAGTTTTTGTAGTGAAGATTAAAATCAGTATTTTGACGTTATTTTATGACGGGATATCTTACAACATTTTGGGACGGGGAGTGAGTTCTTAAACAACAAGAACATCTTTCTTTCTTTAAGAATTCTTTTTTTTTTTAGTATTAAGAATATAAATTATAGCTTACCAAACAGAAGCTTATTTTTAAGCGGCTTGAACAACCTGTAAAAACAAAATAATTTTAATAAGCTTATGAATATTCTTTTATCACAATGTATAATTGAATACTTACGATGCTAACGCAGCTTTTTTGCACTCTTTCAGGCCCTTAAGTGTCTCAAGCTGAAATAATTGATGAAATTAGTATAACAATTTTATATTACATGTATTTAACATACTTCCATGATTTCCGGGGAATGAACTCAAATTGTATCAAAGATTAGAGAGTCAAACTTGACTGATTGCGATAATTCAGAATATTTATGGAATTAATGAAAGTAATAGGGAAAAGCGAAAGCTTCAATCACAGAAGAATTACCAGACACAACCCCTTCTCATCACACGCTTGAATATAACTTGATGTCAGGAGAAAAATCCCTAGGGAGGACCAAAAAAAATGTCCCCCCATTTTGTCTACTTTCCCCGCACAATCCAAGATTATTTATGAATAAATGTTTCCCCCGTATCGTATATAAAGATACGCTAAGGTTGTTTCGTTACGCGATAGCTGTAATATGATAGTGGTCGTATTGGTGATAGGGCTTCTGAGTCTGGGAAACATTGCCTAAGTTACCTATGATAAGATCGAACGTGGTGATAGCAGTGAACAAGTTATAAAATCTGATTGAAATAATGAGCTATTTTCAATTATGCAAGAGAATGATTGAAAGGAAATACCCTGAACCATTCTGGTTATCGAAGTACAAATTTTAAGTATATTTCGAAGCGTTTTTCGGATCAATTATCATTCTTTAACGAATTATTATATTTGGTGGCGACAACTTTTGATGAACCAGACATAGTGTTGGTATTATTATCCGCTTTTAAAACCCTCTACTATCATTATTTTATTGCTGTTCATTTGTATGACGATTAAAGATAAATGCATCTATCAAAAGCCGATCATAATCATAACAAACATTATCTTGTTTGTTTTCACTTAGGGCCCAGATCGGCTTGGTCCACGCTTGGTCTCACATACAACTTATGAAGCTACAGTAATATTTAAATGACATAATTATCTATCCCCACGTAATTAAAAAAGCAAAAAAAAAACATTTCGCTGAAAACAGGAAGGGGCTGGTAGGTACTTCTTACAAGTTCTAAGGTGGTCATGACTTTTTAAGTTTTTTGTTAAGGGGTCCCTTATTTCATTAAGCCAGTAAAATTTTAGTAGGTACTTATGTACATGTTGTATTTTTTAGCTTTCGTTGATCTGTGATTTATTTCAAAGCAAGGTGATGCAAAATACTATAGGTAAACATCAATAAATATTATAGATATATATGTATATATGAATGGGTAGTATGCTGTGTAAAAAATATATTATTGGTAAATAACTAATTAGTCCACCAATTATGTCAATCAAATAATAAAATTACTAAGTTCGTGACGTCACGCCTTGCTAAAAATTATGCATGGTGTGACGTCACACGTTTTTTTTTTTGTTTAATTTACGAAAGAAAAAAAGCGTTCAATTTGGGCCATAGTTGTGTGGACTGGACTAGTTGGGTAGTTTTTACGGTACTTGACTTTTTCTATGTCCCCTAGGTGGGACAAAGAACTACCACAGTGCGTCGGGTCGGGTCTATATTGACTCCTAAAATTGTTTTTCGTCGAATGTTGCAGTTCACCGAAAAATCATTTCGTAGAAAGCAATTTTCTTTGCAACCGCTTTTGCTAAAGAATTAGCCTAAGTACTAGTATCAGGGGCCCAATCCGAGAATGCCGTTGGAGATATCTCCAAACGTCAAATCTCCATTAGATAACAGTTATATCGCCATTGAACTGTCATTTAAATGCGATGAGCTTAAAAGTGACATATCTCATCTCAATTTTGGAAATACGAAGGCGATAATGATTGTCAAAAATGTTATTCATGTATATAAATTTCTGTTTTGAACGAAACGTAACGGACCAATTTCACGTACTATGCGGTCAATTTAAAGTATGCGCCTGTTATTTATGCCGTCACATACAAAGGAAACGAAAATTTTGCGCGTCCGAATTGACGAAGTTGCGATATCGCCACTTGTCAAGTAGGCACACGTCAACAGTGACGGATGGCGATGAAAATGAGAGATCTCCATTATATCTCTAAAATTGGTCGAATACCCCCCCTGATTGGTAATTTTTATTGACGCGCAACGTAATTGTATACTTTTTTTAAACAAACGAATCGGTTTACATTTCAAGGAGAAATTCGGTGAACATACGTACCTACAAAACGATTCAATACAGAAGAGTACTGACTTTTCCTCTTTTAAGTTGGTTAAAAATAATAAACAATCATGAAGATATAATCGATGAGTTGGCTTCGCTTTGGAAGTGCCGACCCTAACCGAATAAAGACGGAGCGATGGGCGGGCCGGATCACAATTGTGACCTTATTTGTAGATATATTTCTTGACACGCGGCGCGAAGTGAATCCCCCTTGGTTCCGTGGAGGCGTTCTTTAGTAACTTTTTCAGGCCTAGACACCAACAATCTATCGTAGGCATCGATGGATGAAAACTTGAATATTTCCACGTCATGATCCATATCGTGATACGTAATACTCGCACGCTCTACTCGCCATCGGCAGGGTGTTCATCCTCACACACTGGAGCCTAAATGGTCGAGAACTGTGCGGTCCCAGAGGAATTCCCTACCGCGAACGCTCCGCATGTGGAATGAGCTCCCTGCCGAGGTTTTCCCCGGGGGCTACAGGATGCGGTTCTTCAAAAGGGAATGTGATGCTCCTGGCATCGCAAGCGTCCATAGGCGGCGGTAATTGCTTAACATCAGGCGGGCCGCATGCTTGCGTCGCAGTATTAAAAATAGTTTTGGTTTAGTTCAAAACAATGAGATGTCATCGAAAACAATAACCCGCTTGCACAATTATCCTTTGTTGTTGTGTAACGTGTTTTATCGAATACGATCTCATGATAAACAAATGTAATCTTTTCAAAAGGAACTTTTAAATATAAATCAGCTGAGTACAATATACCTGTTTAAAACAAATTCAGAAATGGAAGTCATCAGCAGAGTTCACACGAATTGTATAATTAGCAAATTAACATTAATATTGTGCTTGTTTATTCTCGTAAGTAATTGTCATTCATTATTTTAATGGTTGGTCGCACAACTCTGTCTGCGAAGCGGCGGCCCCGGGTTCGATAACCGTAATTTGTGTGATGAGTTTGTTCCTGGATCATGGTTCTTATATGTATTCATGTATATATCTATCTACATTTTAAGTGCCTATGTACACATAACAAGCCTATACTAAAGCTTAATTTGGGACAAGGTCGATTTGTAAGAGGTTGTCTAAAATATTTATTATTTATTTGTTCATGGGTCTTGATATTTTTTATGTTATATATTAATCCAGGAATCATATGCTCGTGGCTTTTGCCAATTTCAGTTTTAAATAATAATTATTAACTTTATAAAGAATAATTAAACCATGTTTGTATATCGTACGTAGCAAAATAGAATCTTATTTGAAGTCGTATTATCTATGTCAAGCAAAAGGTACCACTTTGTCGGTTTCCATAAGGATACGTTGACAGGTTATTGATATGAAAATTGGGCAAGTGCGAGTCCGACTCGCGCATGTAGGGTTCCGTACCTATATATATATATATATATATATATAATCTATAACAAGTTTGTTGTATGGGAGCCCCCCTTAAATATTTATTTTATTTTATTTTTAGTATTTGTTATTATAGCGGCAATAGAAATACATCATCTGTGAAAATTTCAACTGTCTAGCTATCACCGTTCTTGAGATACAGCCTGGTGATAGACGGACGGACGGACGGACGGACTGACGGACGGCCGGACAGCGAAGTCTTAGTAATAGGGTCCCGTTTTTTCCCTTTGGGTACGGAACCCTAAAAACGAAACATATTTCGTCCTTATGGTTAGTGACAAACTGGGCCCTTTTGTTTGAAAACAGCACAACAATATCATCGTATAGTAGATACCCATAATAGAAGTGATACCTACTGAAATAATGACTCCACTCCATAGAAAATGAACTTTTATTACAATTTTAGAATGTTGTATATTAGTATAGATTATGTCTTGTAGATCGTAAGGTGTCTGAAATAAATAAAATGAATTGAATTGAACTGGTCATCTTGCGGCTGTTGTTGCACGTAGGTTAGTTCAATGGGCTTTATCACACTTGCGATTTGCGAGCGAGTTTTCTATACAAATAAGCCTCGCGGCGAACTCGCTGCGTATTCGCCTTCATACAAAATTCGGTCGTTAAACGCAAGTGTGATAAGGCTCTATCACCGCGGCTCGGGCGGCCACCACCCCGTTATGTGTCCGCTCATGGGTGTTTATTAAAGAATTCTCTTCGTCTATGAATTACGTCATTAGGTCCACGCATGATTTGATGCCTACTGTCGGCCTAGTGTCAAATCATTTGTGCACCTAAAACCACGGGTTATAATAAATATTGGACAACCTCACACACACAAATTAATCTAGTCCCACAGTAAGATCTAGTAGGCTTGTGTTATGGACACTAGACGACAATAAACATACGTAATTATGTAGATAAATACGTACTTAAATACAAATAACATCCATGACCCAGGTACAAATATTCGAGTTCATCACACAAATATTTGCCCTTGCCGGGATTCGAACCCAGGACTGTCGGCTCAGTAGGCAGTTGCTTTACCACTGCGCCAACCGCGTCGTCAATAAACTTACGTTTTACATTATTATTATTAATTTCACTGATCTGTTTTATAACTATTTGTTTCAGATACAATCAACACAAAGTATTAACCTTGGCCTCATCGCTGGAGACCTAAAACGTTCCGGACCAGGGCCATTAGTAGTCAGAAAAGTGTCACACCATTCGCCTGTCATCATTAACGTTAATCCTGGATTACCAAAACTTCCCGGTATAGCAACATTGCCGACCCCTCCTGTTCCAAAATTGCCGAAACTCCCAGGTTTAGCAACATTACCTCCAATACCTTTACCAAAATTACCAGCCAAACCTCCTCCTTCACTGTTCAGGTCTTCGAAGATAAAAAGATCTCCTTTAAGACCATTGTTTCCGTTGTTCCCGCCTCCTCTTCTGTTACCATTATTACCACCCGTGATTCCACATTTGCCACTCCTTCCTATTCTACCACCTATAATGCCACCATTATTGCCACTAATACCACCTCCTTTATTGGGAATGCCTAGGTTGCCAAGATTGCCACTGTTTGGCTTCTAAGTACCTCGTATCGGGAAAACTCCGCTGGAGAAAACATTAGGTACCTTTAAACTGCCAGTTACAGATAAAGTATTAAAGAGAACAATTTTCAAGGACCTTTTAGATCTAAAAATTAAAGGGTCATTGACAACTCCCGAGTTTTTTAGGTTTAAGAGACTGCTACTAAAATAGTTTAGGAGTCAAGTAGGCTTTTAAGTTCAACAACCTGCAGAGATGTTCCTTTTCTCAATGAAACTCGTTTCTAAGCCTTTATATACCTAAGTACATACCAACCTATTTTTATAAACTTTGCATAGCACTTGACATTTTCAAACAGGATACCACAATACCAGTAGCCGGTAACGACGATTTGAGGCCGTTGTAGACGTATTCAGTTGCTGACACCAGATTCGCTCACTTTCCGCGTTGGCATGGTACTGCCCCCATGTTTGTAAACATTTCTTCGTGGCAGTCAAGCGCCGGTCTGGATATGGATAGACCCCGCGCTTGTTCTCGGGCTAGTGTCTAATGATGCTTACTACTAGACATGTCTAAACCAGTCTTTAGCGTTATATACTTACCATAGCAGTAGTAGTACTGAACTAGGTTCTCCAACAATGCGGAACTTTTAACCTGAAACGTCCTAATCATTTCCTTCTTGCAGCGCTTTTCCGTCGCGTGCGCAGGCCGATTTTGGGACGACCGTTAAGTTTAATATAGGCAGTATAACCACCAAGTGACCACCAATGACTGAATGAAGAAGAGGAAAATGAACGAATCGACATTCATGGATGGAAACTGCTGTCGCATAAGAATAAGCAACAATGGAATATACCGTGAATTCAATACAACACTGTACTTACCTATTCTCCAATAGTTGTAAATCAAATCCATATATGTGGCAAATAGTGTGCAGGAATCCAGGAAAAATGAAACAAACTTCTAACAAACCAGTAATTCATTTGTAGTCTAATTTAATGTGAAGATCGATAATTTTAGTCCAATTAAATAAAATATTTATGTTATTTTGTATTGTTTTAATTGCCCTTAATGCGCAGGTAATAAGAATATCACTGTAAAACTAAAAAAAAACAATAACTTACGGTTCAAACTAATTTACTTAGACTAACAGACTATTTTACTGTCATTACATGACGCTAAAGCATATTAAAAGTTTTCACTTTTACGTAATAATTTCATTTTCAGCCAAACATATAAATAACAATAAATTGTCCATCGAAAATTATTCCATTGTAACACAACAACGTTCCGTCGTCTTAATAAACACAACAAAAAAGTTGTTGTGCACTCTTTTTTGGAAATGGCCCCAATACATTCAGTATGACCAGCGTAAATGATCCACGAGGCCTTGATCTCAATTCAGCTTGTTACTGGTATCCTTAGCAAACTCCATGATTGCCTTGAATCCTCTCACAGCCATGTCTTTTAACTTCACCAGCTGATTGATCAGGGGGTACGCGAAGGGTCTGTCCTCAGAGCTGCTGGTGAAGCAGTCCCAGCCGTTAGGCTTCAGGAGTGACTCGCGGACTAGTCGACTGCCCTGGAAAAGAAAATAAATTAGAAAGAATATCACTGACACAGCTCTCAAAGTTGCTAGTTTGTAAGTTTGTTCGTAAAACTTTTAATATTATCTATTCCGTGGTAAAACCTCGAAGAATTACTTATTAGAGGGTTCCAGGTAGAGTTGCCAACCATACTGTTAAAAACAGTATTATACTGTTTTTCACTACATTATACTGTTTACTGTTGAACAAAAATAAGTATACAAAATACTGTTTTCAGCACCATAAGGCACAAGTATCCATAGACCTGTAGACCTACTTCGTAAATCGAATCACAATCGCAATCCCTATCATTTACCTTAACATTGTTCGCTGACAATGTAGGTATTATCTTTATAATATTAAAGTAAAAATCTATAGCCATTTGTCAGTGACATCTCGAGAGGGATGAGATTGTGTTGAGGCTTACGAAGTTTTTAAAAATCTCTCTTAATTGATAAATAGTGCCATGAGCTCAAAAGATATGTATTTAAAAAACAAAAAAAAAAAACTTTTCTTTTAGTGTTTATTTTAATTTTCAGACCTAAATATACTTTATTTCTTGTAAAAAAATTGGCAACCCTAGTTCTACGGCGTCTACTTTCCCGAATCGAATGTGTTATTGCTTATTTGTGTTTTGTTTGTGTGTTATGGGGTCATGGCATTTCTGGGCTCAGTGGGGTTACTGGGCTTCTCGGTAGTCATGGGTGTCTAGAATCCGACAAGGCAGTGGGGTTCATGGTATCAGGGAGTCTATGGTATTTGGGGGTCAATAGGATATGAAAGAAGCAATTCGACATTCCTGGAATTAGACATTCGGGGACGTAAAGGTCATGGACAAAACCGTCAGAGGGTCTATATTTAGACACCATTTTATTTTCTACATTTATTCAAGCATTATACAGAAAATCGTTTGGCAATGGAGTCTCGGACCCTGGTGCATAAAGGTTTCACAATCGCGGAAATTCTTAGTAAGCTGACAACGACGATTTGATGATCGTGAAATAGCCTTTAATATTAGCAAATGTCCTTTGTGAATCAGTAATCGGTTCAATGACAATGCCTAAGAATTATTAAATAGTAGTTACCGACAATGTGTAAGAAATATTATACATTTTGTGTAGGAGTCATTTATACATAACTTAGGTGAGGATGTATAAATTTCCTATCTGGAAAACTGTAAAATATCTAAGAGGAACACATTTTGTTTTCATATATTCTGTATAAAAATTGGTAAATAAGAAAAATACCTTTCATGCATGACATGACAAACTTATAAACAGTAGTACCTAAACTATTACCCTTTCGACGCATAAGACCACAAACGCGAAATACCAACCCGAGGTTTTTTGGCGTTTTGCTGATTTATAAAAATGAAAACGCTAAATACCAACTACGTAAAATGCCACAAACGCAAAACACCAACCGGACGTTTTGTGGTGTTTTGAGGCCTTATTATTTTTTTGTTGTGGATACACACGTATTATTTATTTCGTATTTATTCAAAAAGTATAGATATGGTATTATTATTCTTTTTGTTTCTCGTCTCATAGAGTCTCGGGCTCATACGTCCCGGTCTTTTGAAAGGCTTGCTTGGGGATATGGATCCAACACGTAGAGGCCCCTTGGAGAAGTTGGCTGTGGCTGTAGCCCTGCTGGGACCCATTCCTGATCATATCAATAAGATGATACATCCATGAACAGGTCCCATCAGGTGATTGAACTATTGCATTGATATGGAAAAGAAAAAACCGGGTAAAATGGAGTATGGGTAGACTCTTTATTTGGGCTATTGCAATAGTAAAATCGGGTGACACCGTAACCATCAGTGCGACTATTACCTATGGCGGGTGGTGACTCGCCCTTCAGTAGGTGAGCCCCGTAATGCCATCGTGCCGATGGCCGAAAGCAACACGAGCGTGAGGGTGAGGGGGTGTCGAGAGGTGTGCTGCGCTTTCTCCGAAGTTACGATGCTCTTTAACACTTCCACCCCTGGAGCATATAGCTCTAACGCTCCTCTCTGGGCGGCCAAATGAAGGCAAGCCAGAGCTGAGAGTCCTACGGGTCCTCTTGGGTTTCCACTCCGGCCGATGAAGGCACACCGGAGACGAGGACCGTGACCGACTCTCTGGAGATCTCGGGTCCGTGGGATCGTCACTCCTCAACAGCTCGCCACAAGCTGCGGGCTTTTTATTATTATAGTATTATTTTTCATATATATGGTATTTAGCGTGATTGGTATTTTACTTAAATTCATGTTGGCGTTATGCGTAGTTGGTGTTTTGCGTAGTTGGTATTTTGCTAAAGTGTTTTTTTGCGTAGAGTTGGTATTTCGCGTTTGTGGTCTTATGCGTCGAAAGGACTATTACGGTCAAAAGGAATTTAATCATGTACATATAGATATTTCCCACTACATTGAGCTATTATTGGTATTTAATAATTTCATTTCTAGCATAAAGATCGATAGACGCAACCTAAATAAGTGTAAGTAGATGGGAACTCTAATTTGGGACATGTCATGTACTTATTGCTTACAGAATGTAATTATACGAGGACTGAAAGTTTGCGTGAAAATTTTTAAGACCAACTTGCAGTGGAACCAGGAACCTAGGTGTGGCTAGTAACAGGAGCAATAAATTGAAATTATGAATTTCTTATGTCGTAAGGATAAAAAAAAGTTACCAACCTCTGTGACAGTCACAACCACCACGATGACCATCAGTACCAACAGATGCCTCCTTAAGTGCATTCTCGAAGTAAAACTTTACAACCAAATAAAACAACAGACTCCCCGCATAGCAGCTCCGTGCTATCCACTTCATTTTCCTCTGCTCTCCATTAAATGACGATCACTTGATACAAAGACACGTAAACTTGATAATGATAAAGTGTGTGTAATGATTGGTTTTGTAATTGACCTTGCTTGCATAACAAGAAGTGGGTCGTGTTGGACAGCATCCGATTTGCTGAGTTAGCGTCGAGATGATCGGACGTGCTGTCCTTAGACTAAAATGAGTTGAGTTCACGTTTGGATACAATGTATAGTATAGCGGTGGTTGTTTTATTAATTGAGGTTAATATTTGTTTTTCGTTTGCGATATAGGAAATAGAATGTGCTTCGTTAGCGTACCTACTTCAAGAATTTAGTTGCGTTGCAGTATTTTGCATGTGATGTACCTACATAGCAAGGGCTAAACGTAAAACAAGAATGAAGACCAAAATAATGGAAAGACTCTTCTCAACTCTTGTTTTCCGATAATTTGTCCTAGCTATGGTGATGTAGAAATTCAGTGTAAAAAAAATCTCGTGGGCAATGCTGACCTAAAGTGATTCAAGTTACTCTTTTGTGTCACGAATTTAAGCTAGTTTTTAACGCTCAAACTGAAATTCAGCGCGATAGTTTCCTATGGTAAAATGATGTGGGGTCATTTTAAGCGAAGTTCTATCATTTGTTTTCTACTCTAAATGAGTTTTTATTAGCTATCAATATGTTACGATGGTGATTTCAGGTGACCGCCGGTGCGCCCTCACCTTTACGAGTTACCATTAACTGCGGATCTTATGAACGCGTAAGTAATCACATTATGATTATATTCTTACTATAAAGTTTGTGAGTGTGTTTATGTGTATATTTCTTACTTCTTCACGCTCAAACGGCTGGACCAATTTTGATAAATTTTGGTATGAAGGTAGCTGACACGCTGGATTAACACATAGGCTACTTTTTATCTCGAAAAATGTAGTGTTCCTGTGGGATGAGCGGGTAACATCGCGCGGCACAGCAAGTAAAGTACCTAAAGCAATAACTGATAACAATTTTATCGATAAGGGAGACATTACAGAGCGTTTCAACCTATTATGTGAGTCAATTCTCTAGAAAAATATGGGCAATTTGAAAGAGGGCACCTACTACTTTTAACTACACATTAGTTTTCAAAAATGACGTTCGTTAAAAGGAAGTGCTACTAACTTTATTAACTTGGAAAATGGAAACTATCGAAAGTTAACCAAACAAAGAGTAAATATTATTTCAATGCCTACAAAAACTACAAATATTAAAATGTATTTATGACTGGTACTCAATATTTCAATTAGCTTCAAGATTAAAATAGCCTTCAGGGCTTAGTACCTACATAAATTACTATTTACCTACTTGTATAGTGTTTATAGTAGTAAAGAAAGAGAAATAAACAGATGCTAATACGATTTGTTTATATATATTGTAAAGTCGAAATTACTCGACTTAACATATCGGTACATCGTTTTCTTATTATGTCCACCCGGGGCTCCACTGCACGGTCTTAAAATAACAATACTTGAATAAAAAAAACAACACCAAAATATTATATTTTACATTTGTAATGAACAAATGTGAGGATTATAACAAGTGATAACGAAATTGTGTGTATAGTTTATACATACCTAAATTTATATACCTATTTTCATTTGTGTGAAAAATGTATAATTTCAGGACTCACCGCTTATCCGCTCCATTGCAAGAACAAGAGCATCTGACAACAAGGGGGCATTCGACGTCAACTCCTTCTGCGATCTCATCCATAATGCCATCCCAAAGGCTGTTCAAGATGGAAAGTTCGTGGTGGTGGACGACATGGACCAGGAAGGCTTCAGTGACACGCAAGCACCCATAGCTATAGCCCCACCCAGAGGCTACATCCCAAAACTGGGTTTATCCAGAATCAACAACCCAAAACTGCGAATACCGACAATAAAAGTACCAAGACTGAATCTACTGGATAAACCATTGAAAGCGCCGGTATTAGGATCACCGATGATATTCAAAACATACAGGGATTCGTACGAAGAGCCATCTAGCGCAGAAAGGATGGAACAGTTTAAAAAAGGCGTCCAGAAAATGTTGCATTTCGTTAAAATACTTGGGCAAGTTGATCAGTATTTGACAGAAAGAACTAAGATCGTGATAGATAAGCTATCGAAGACTTTTGCTGAATGAACTGCTAGTGATTTAGATTAAACATTTTTATTTTTGTATTCTTTTATATTGTTGTTTTATTGATCCTACCATTGTCAATTCCGTCCCTGAGAAGCAAAACAATGTAAGTATAGTTGCCGGCAAACTTTATGAACAAAAGTGGCGGATCTGCGCATGTACACTTGTACGTAAATTGGCTACTGCGCAGTCAAGGTTATTATGCTCAAGAAGTTTGCCGGCAACTGTAACTGGCTCCACTGGCCTCTTGTGGCCGCGACAGTATATATGTCTCTTTTGCACGCTCGAAGTGAGACAAAGAAGACGTACTGTCGCAGCTACATGAAGCCGTAGTGTGCGCTGGCTCTAAGTGCCACGTTAAATCCATAAAGTTAACAGTGTAAGGGTGCGTCTCCACTGAATCGAAGCGGAGCGGGGACGTGCGGAATCGACCAATCACAAAAGTGAAGCAGAGCTGACATACACATTTCAACTCAACAGCAGCATAACTGTCATACGCGACTATATCTCGCGCGAGATAATTACCCGTCTCTTTCTGTGCAGTACTGTGAGAGAGTGAGGAAGCAAGACGACTGAGCCCAGCTGCCCTGCCCCACACTCAAACCCGGGAACTCGCACCGGGATCCCACGGATGAATAAGGTTAAGTTAGGTTAAGTAGGTTTATGGTTGTCTCGGCGTCTTGTCCCAAAGGACGAGAAGCGACAGCAACAACCAGTGCAAACGGCACCTAAGGATCCGCAGGGGAAAAAAAAGGTGGCGCTATCTCATGCGACAAAGGTCGCGAGTCACAGTTGTGCTAGACGGGCAGGTATGAAATTATTATATATAATTTTTTAGACTTCCATAGTATGATCGACATGATCGTATATCTCCCGTCACAGGCCATCGGTGTGTATGTATAAAATAATGAGTTATATGTGCCAAACAAATCGTAACATTTATGCTTATCGACTGAGCGAGCGAGGCGTCTCCGTTTCAACTTGGTCCAGCACCTCTAGCACAACATTGACACGCGACTCTTCTCTTTCTGTACATTATCGTAAAATGAGAGGTAATGCTATGTCGCGCGACATGAATCGCTAACCATTTGTGCTAGAGGGGCAGTTGCTTTCCAGCCTGATCCTAGAGATTTTCATAGGTATTTAATTTTTTTGTCGATTCAGTTTCGGGTTTGGTTTAAAACGGGAAAAAGTTAAAAAATAGCAATTTCGAAAGAAACTTACAAGCTCTACAGCTCTCAGAGACCCTAGTTTATGTAGGTTTAAAGATACAATTCAATACAATACAACAATACGTTATTGCACACCAGCAAGAAAAACATTACATGAGAAATCTTAAATTAAACAACAAGATAGTGTCGATATTATAAATAAATAAATAAATATTAGACAACCTCACACAAATCGATCTAGTCCCAAATTAAGCTCAAGAAGGCGAAGGGTGTGTTATGGGTACTAGACGACGATATACATACTTATATAGATAAAAATATACTAAAATATATAGAACAACCATGACCAAAGCACAAACATTCGAGTTCATCACACAAATATTTGCCCTGGCCGGGATTCGAACCCGGGACCGCCGGCTCAGTAGGCAAGTGCTTACAACTTGCGCCAAACGTGTCGTCTTTTATTATCTTTGTCAACTTTAGGTGTTAAAGTATATTTCATGCTGACTGTACATTATCATAATCTGCATACATTATAGTAACCATCTCGCAAAGGATGGACACATTAATAATCAAAAATGTTATGGAATGTTAGTGGAAATAATAACTACTTCAAGCAGGTAAAGCCGTGGGATAAACAAGTTAAGAACTGTAAAGAACAATTATTTAATTATAACTGTTAATATATTAACATACAATTCACCGAAAATTCATTATTTGCACTCCGTATAACGAATACAGCTCTCATTTGAATTTGGGTATAAAACCAATAATATTAACGCACGAGCATTTATTCACTGCATTCTGTCAACAGCTTCGATCCGGTAAGTGTTTTAATACGGTTTTTAGTGGTATAATTTATTTAACTTGCAATGATAAATTTCTGCTACCTAAGTGACGTTGAAAGTCAGTGAATGTCACTGATGTAAACAAAGAGGAAACAACACTAAATATTCCGCATATTTCAAGTATTTTGTGCACAATAAAGCCAAACCAATCCATAGTCGTCAAGTTTTACGCAATAGGATTTCGTATTTATTTCGCAAGAAGAACGCAGGATTGAGCAGTAGAGAGTTTGCTTGACAAATGTGACTGTTTTAGGTAATAGGTCCCACTTTGTCGGTATGGAGTTATGAGTAGTTCTTTATACTACAGAACATACTCGTAAGCTATCTTTTGGTGAAAGAATTATGTCTCTAGGTGATATAGTTATTTTTTGATGGCTACCCAACCCTGCTTATACCTACCTATATCTACCTATATTTTTAACTAACTAAAGGGATCTATATAACTATTTCTGTCTGTTTTAGCTTGAGAATATATTTATATTCAAACTACTAAGAGAATGATGAATCTGCGTGTTATAAATATCAAAATTAAAACCATAAGTTTTCACATTGAGATATTTCGTTCTGTTTTATGTTCAAGCCTCCGTAACATTCAAACTACTAAGGTTACAAATATGATTTTGAGTAATTTGAAATCCCTTTAAGTACGACAATTATTTGATACCAACCAATCTATAACTTCAAACTTCAAGTGTGTTTTTTGCCGTCCCAAACTTTAACCAACGCTTTCTCAGTTGTGCCTTTTTCACATTTGCAACTTTGAAGAATTTTCACGAAATAACTATAGTACCTAGAGACATAATTATTCCACCATAAGATAGCTTATGTTCTGTAGTATTAGAAACCACTCATAACTCCATATCGACAAAGTAGGAAGTTTTCCCTAAAACAGTCACAAATACGACATTGACGATTTTTTCAGATATTCGACAAAGTGGGACGCTAGGCACTAAACTTTGAGGCCCTAAAAAAGTGCTTAAATTGGACATTTATGCGTCGACATCAAAATCATAGCTTCATTACAGTATGTTCCATCAGTTTTTATTGAAAGCCGATTTTCGGTACCTAGGTTTTGCCATATTTCACTAAACTGCCCTTAACTCCGTAACTAGAATCGACAAAGTGGGACGTTTTACTAAACACAGTCACAAATAGCTTCTGATGTTTAATAATGCGAATATGTGACGTATGCACATTATTGCATTATTGCCATATAAAAGCTGTTTGTAGCGCCAATATCCCTGGGCAGAACCGACGCTATACTAGTTATAGCCCGACATATTGTGGATTTTTAGTAATACTTATTTATTTTACTGGCAAGGACTATTTTTGGTAACTGACGTTGAAAGTCATCGAATGTAACTGATGTAAACACAGAGGAAACAGCGCTAAATATTCCGCGAATTTCAAGTAATTTTATTACAATAAAGCTAAAACTATCCACAGTGACGAAAGTCAAATTGTTTTTTTAATACGGATCAATAGGTATTAATTTCAGAAGAAGAACGAATAATTGAGCAGCATTCCGGTAATCAATGTTTTGAAATTGGTTGATGACGTACCGCTACGTTTTATATACAGATTATGGTTGATTACCCTTGAAATTACGTCAAAATTTTAGTCAAATTTCAGTTCAAAGTCAACGTCACAAATTTTTTCATTTGATCGAATATTCATTACATCGAACAATTAAAATGGTGTACTTTTGAAACACCGATTTTTAATCTGTAGAAATATTATTTACTAGATAAGTACTTTATTTCGCAGATCTTTATTTCATATTTTATTATTTTTTTGTAAATTTTACATTGTAGAAAATCATTTCAGTATTTATCATTCCACAACTTCAATCAATTATGTGGGAAACTAAACGCAATGCGAGGGGGATACAATACTCAGTTCTGGCGTTTCGCTTGCTCGCTTCGCTCGCTCGTAAGGGTCGCAGTTCAACCGATCACTCCTCCTCGCATCGCTCGTCGTCGTACATAACCTAACCTAAGTCTGACCTGCCTTAAAGTATGAAATGAATTAGTTGTTTAATACGTCGATGAAATAACAGAACTTATTTGATGTTCTGTCCTGAATAAAATTTATTAAATGTAATTTTAAGCATTAAAAATTTCTTTTACCGTTGTTCTAATAATTGTTTTAATATGTAGTGAATAGTCGATGAAGCCATAATACTCCAAGAGATTATATTTTATACTGAATAGTCTATAAATCGTTTTCGATGAAATGAAATTCGATAAAAAGTTTGTCGAGATATCAAGGGGGAGCCGCACATTATACATGACGTATGAACATTATAACTATGACGTATGAACATTACAGCCATATGAAAGCTGTTTGTAGCGCCACTGTCCCAGGGCCAAACCGCAACTAGTTAGGCTTTACCATCATTGCTCATTCTCGATACAATGAATCTATAATCGCCGTTATTTTAGAGGAAGGTGTCAAATAAAAATTGTATACTTAGTTTTGCTAAATTCATCTGTTTGTTTGTCTGTCTGTCTGTCCATCTACGGCTTAACAGCTGTGCAACGAAAGTTGTAATTTTGGATGGTTGCTTACCATAGCCACTTTTTTCAACCAACTAAAAAAGAAGGAAGTTCTCAATTCTCCTGTATGTTTTTTGTATTACCGTGAGTCTTGCGTTGTTTCACGATAGTCAAATTGTGCCCCTGCTTGTTGCGTAACTACTTATTATTGAAACCTGATTTATTTCCTAACTCATCGAAAACTGAAAAAGACCAGAATTTGTGTTCATGCGTTATTAGCTCTGAACTATAATAGTTCTGGAACGATTTCAAACAAGCCAGGGAGGCAGTATAATAAACAAACTAACCTAATTTAAAACATCTGTGTAGTATAGATACAGAGAGAAAATGACCCCGACACCACAAGAGCCTACGGTTGAACTCCAAATTGGAGCGGCGGTTCCAGGCGACGCGCCGCTGGCACCCGATGCTGTCGTCATCACTGGCATGTCAGGCCTGCTGCCAGACTGCCATAACCTCCAGGAATTCGCTGAGAAGCTATACAACAAGGTAAAATATTTATATGGCCGCTCAGAAGGAGGTTATAGTCGAGTTTCAGTTTGAAGCTAAACCCGATGCCGTCATCATCACTGGCTTGTCAGGCCTGCTGCCAGACTGCCATAACCTCGAGGAATTCGCTGAGAAGTTGTACAAAAAGCTGAGAAGTTTAATACTGTGGGTGTTCCATTGGAAGCTATGTTTAAGTTACTAATTGAAGTGGAGAAAACAGGTGAAGCACTACAAGCACCCGATGCTATTATCGTCACTAGTATCTGGCCTGCTGCCAGACTGCCATAACCTCGAGGAATTCGCTGAGAAGCTGCACAATAAGGTAAGATGTTGAATCTGACTGTTCCGTTGGAGGTTATGCTTAAGTTACAAATTAAAGTGGCGGAAGCATGTAAAGCACTACTGGCACCCAATGCTATGGCTGGCCTGGTGCCAGACTACCATAACCTCGAAGAATTCACTGAAAAACTGTACAACAAGGTAAAAGATTGTTATGGCTGTTCAAAAGAATGTTGTGGCCGAGATTCAGTTTGGAAATGGAATGGAATCGGGCGACACGTCGCTGGCATCTGATGCAGTCATCATAACTGACACGTTAGGCGTGCAACCAGACTATCACAACTTTGAGAAGTTTGCTGAGAAGTGGTTAACGGTTGAATTTGATTATTTCGTTGGTTAAATTAATAATAGAAAAAATAGAAGAGGCGAAACCAGGGGAGGTGCCTGGCACCTGATGCTGTAGTCAATACTGGCATGTCAGGACTGTCACCTCATTTCTGATTCGATCACAAGGTGACTTTGAGCATAGCTCGCTCCGTAGCCCTTTGAGTAACTTTGATGCTGTTGTTGATGGTATTTATTTGTATCAACAGGAGAACCTAGTGAAAGAGTGCAATCCGACGACGAAGCGATGGGATATGCAGCACCCAGAGCTGCCCGGGTACGTCGGCCGCACGCCGGGCCTGGATCGCTTCGACGCGCAGTTCTTTATGATACACCACCGTCTGGCCAATACCATGGAACCCATGACTAGGAAGTTGCTCGAGAACTCTTATCAAGCCATTTTTGATGCCGGTTAGTGCCTTTTTTTACAAAACTAGATTTTTTTTAGCACAGTGAAAAGATCTGTACTATCGTTGTTAACTAGTTCTGTTCATAATTGTTGACACAAAGGTAAATTATGAAATAATAATGTAATGTGATCCACTGCAATGTAAGCAGGACTCGAACCTGCGACCCTACGTTTCCGGCGTAGTGCTCTCTTAACTGAGCTGTCACACCTCGTCTCGTTACGTCAATCACACCAGGTCTTTGATTCCATAATTCTACGCTACTGAAGCACCCTTTGCGTCAAATGTGTTATGTGCTACCTTAGGATGTGCGTTTACATACTCGATCCCTAGTCCAGTCAGTGGTAATGTTCAGTTTTAGTAGCATTTTTGAAGTTAAGTACAAGTTTTATTAGCTATTTATAATTGTAATTAGTAATATTTTAAAAGTTTTATTAGTTGTTATAATTATTTTCACTATATTTTACAGGAACAAGTCCTTCCGAATTAGGCGCGCTCCGGGTGGGTGTGTACGCAGCTGTTGGATTCACTGAATCCGAGAAAACTGTTGCATGCTCTTCGGTTGGCTTTGGAATTTTAGGGTAGGTACTTTTTTGTTCTTTCCTTAAAATAAAGCGGAAGTACTGGCTCAAAGGAGCTCTCTGGCGATACAGCGCGGCAACTCCGTTAGTATTTTAGAGACCTTTGAGCTATATATAGTCACAAATGTCAACAGTCCGTGTGTATATAATTTTGAGCACATTAGCGTAGCAACTTCTGCTGCTGACTGCACCTTCATGAAGCGAAAAATTTAAAATAAAAATGGTTCAGGCGGGGTTCGAACCCACATTTCCAACGGCTTCCCGTGACCAACACCGGCGACCAATTGGACCACCGAACCTGATAAGAACCAGAGAGTCATTTAATTTTTCAACCAGTTGCTTCTGACCCTGCCTGAAAAATTCGATAGGTTGCTTGGAAATTAGGGTAGCAGAAGTTAACGCGCTGGACCGGTAATCCAGAGGTACCGGGTTCGATTCTAGGTCTCTTCCACCAGGTAACTCATATAAATTTTTCTTTAAGCTTTGATCGTTGTATCAACGGTTTAACATTTAATTTATTGGTTTTTAGAAACAACCGGTCGATGTTGGCGAACCGTGTATCATACTGGTTGAACGCAAAAGGCCCTTCGATGACTATGGACTCGGGTTGCTGCGGTTCGCTGTCAGCATTCGAGAAGGCTTATCGCGACATGGCGACAGGCGTGTGCGACGCTGCTATTGTGGGCGCCAGCAAAGTGCTTCTGCATCCATATTACATGATCCATTATCAAAGGTAGGCATCACAATACAAAGTAAGGTGAGGTAAGACTAACAAAGTTTATTGTCTAATGGGGTAAGACTACCTACTTAGTAGTGACCTAGGTATTTATTGGACTGTGGCAGTCGTCTTCAATTGAAAACTGGCGAGAAACTGCGCGGGATCGGGACAAGTGGCGTACTCTCGTTCCGGAGGCTAAGATCCCGTTTGGGTCACTGAGTCAAAACAGTTAGTTAGTTAGTCAGTGGCAGTCTTCTCCCGGTCATAATCTTATCCCACCTCAGCTTAGACGAATTCGTAGTTTACACCACGTTTCCTGAGAGAATGAGATGATCACAATTGTACTAGAGGTGTAGATTATTGCATTGCGCGCTATACAACAGAACCTTTAAAAGTTAAATCCAAAATTGGTTTTACAAGCCACATTCGGGCACATGATCGACGCTCTTGAAGGTCATGGAGCCAGGTTCACCATTGACGGATACGTCAAGGAGAACTATAGAGATGAAGATCCTGTTTTTCTCAAACATGCAATGAAATATCGTTATAACGTGCGCTGAAACAGGCTTCGAAGTGTCACGTTTCGGGCGGAACAATTCGAGAGAACTGTAAAGGAATTTCATACAAAATTGAAGGCCTAGGCCGGGAAGAGTTTTTTTTTGCGTCTGTGTTCACGAACGGGCTAAACGGCTGAATTTTGTTTTTTTGAGTGGTGTATTTTTTTATTTCATTGCATATGTTTGAGAAAAGCACTATTACATGCCTTAGCCGTGAATAGGCCTTGCCGGATTCGTATCACTATCCAAGCCCAAGTCAAGCCCTTATTTCCCGGCGTCTGCAGTAATGTACTATAGTTTGTGTTAAACAGTAATGTACTACTTGTTTAACACTTTCACGGACGGGGTTTCGTCGAGACGTAAATTAATACCGCACCACGTCTGTGGATGGCGAATTTTATGAGTATGAGTATGAGTATGAATTACATTTTAATGTTAATGTCATCGCCATAACTGTCTAACGTCCTACCGTGCTATAAAAGCTTATCAAGTGTGTAGAAACCTTATAAGGCCATTACCCAGAAGTGGGACAAATTCGTAAAATGGTAAAAGTGAACTAAGAAAGAAAGAAAAATATTTATTCCATAAAAGCACACTTAGACAGGAGTTTACCGGTATTACCTACTGTGTTCTTCTAACTATCGTATACGGAGTAAAGATGTTTCCAATGAGTCAAGCAATAAAAGAAATGGCTCTGACTCAGCATATTAGCTTCAATTTGGAAGCAAAGAAAACTGCAACGCCGATATTCTGTCAAAGCCCACAGGGAGCCCGAACTTAACAAGGAACTACTTAATTAATCGTTTTTGCAGGGAGATGTCTCAAAATAAAGATGGAAAAACGAAGTGTTATGATGTCAAGGCAGATGGGCCATCATGTTCTGAAGCTACGAACGTGTTCTTGTTGCAAAAATATAAACACAGCAAAAGGTTTGTTTTTTTCACGTAAACGTAGAAGTTTGATTTTTTCACAGCTTCAAGGGACCGGAGTTAAGTATATGGTTTAAATTTCAACTCGATACCTCCACGCGTTCTCGAGATAAAGGGTCTTGACAGGCAGACAGACGGACGGACAACAAAGTGATCCTATAAGGGTTCCGTTTTTTTTTTCCGATACAATTCAAAACTTCAATTTTCTCTTCACGTGAAACCGTTAAACTTTGCCGCAAAATCGCTTGGTTTTTACCAGTGCACCTAAGTTACCTAGTGTTTAACCTCTTAGGTGACTTAGGTCAACTGGTAAAAACTATGCGGTTTTGCGGCGAGGGCAAAGCTGCAGTTTCACAGTGTGTGTAATTTAATTATATATTACACAGTTATTTTTTCTAGGCCTAGTAAGTAGTGAAGACTGCATGGTCTCTCTGTGAGCTGAAAACCTCGCGAATTTGTTTCAAAATTGCTGATATTTGTATTTTTTTACGTTTTCAACAATACAGCCATAAAAAAAATATCCATCTCGAACTTTTTTTTAATTGCGTGGGATTCGTTAATCATACAGTCCATTTAAAAATTATCTTGTCTCATTATTTTTTATCCTAGAGTTTATGCGCACCTCTGCCTCGCCAAAGCTCAATACGGTCTGGAGGAAAGTAAGGATGACTATAAACTTGGTTACAATAGAAATCCAGAATACTTGGCTAAGTTCCTTCGGGAGTTTTACGCTGAAGCCGGGATACCGCCGTCGCTGGTAGACTACATCGAGGGATTCGGTGCAGGTAAACAATAGTAAACATCTATACTATTACAAAATTCTAGATTTGTATTGAGAATATTTTAGGGGTCATTTCAGGAAAAATCTCGATTGCGGGATCGTCATTTGTTTTGTATGGGCGCGCGGCGCCATGCCAGGCAGGCGCCATCTGTAGGTCATAATTTCCTTTGTCCTCGCATCACGCCGAAACGACTGGTCCAATTTTAACCAATTTCTGTACAGGGATAGCCAGACATCCAGAGATGGTTATAGGATACTTTTTACCCGACTACTGTATAAAAAAATACGGAAATGCCACGACTTTGCATGACCAGCGGCACGTCGAGCGGTTGAGCGTGAGATCCGAGCGGCCATTACGAGTGAGCGATACACACGTACCGCTGGCCGCTTCCGCTGTCGCGCATAGTCGTGGGTTCTCCGTAATATAGATGTCTCGATGATGACTGATGTTAAATTCTTAACATACTACAGTGATGAATAAAGATAGATCAACATTTCATGAAATAAAGTAAAAATAGGAATCAAAAACATTTAACTTTGAAATGTCTTCAATGGTAGGTACGTTATTTTCTTATTCAAAAGCCAAATTTTATATTGTTTTCATAATCCTCATAATTCAACAAAACAATAATTGTAAAACATCTAGGCCAGACGCACAATTTTTCCATAATGGCAATTTAGTTGTTTCTAAAGTAGGTACTACATATATTTCCACCAAAAGGCCCGCATCGGATCGGAACGGAAAGAATTTTATGGTCTTTAAACGATACTGAATCATATTATATGTACTGCTTTTAAGTCGACATTACCAAGCTGCATACAACAGCATTACTGCGGGTGTCTTCCGTGACATGTGATCGTAACCGAAAGTATGCTGGTAGCGTGGGAACGAACGATTGGTAGGAAATGTGGCTATTTGACTGGGTGCGGATACGTTCGCAAGCAACCGTACGGTGTCGATCATATGCGTCGACATCCTGTCAGCCGCGAACGGCTGTTACCGCCCGATCGTATGCGTCGACATGCTGCCGGACACGATCGGTTGTCGCCGCGTCCGTTCGTATTCTTTTCGATGCGATCCGACGCGAGCCGTTTGGTGGAAATAGTGCTTTAGAAATGACGAAGCAAATCGCTTCGTGCGAAATACGTGGTAAACTGACAACATAAGGATGAAAGTGCTCCCCTTGTCTGTTTGTCCGATGATGAAACGGGGATGGCGGAATTAAATCGTGCAAATCCTGCGCACACTCCAAAATAAATTCGATAGAAAACTGACAACCTGGCAACTGGACAAATATTTAGAGCACTCCAAGTGTACTTAATCCCATATATACATTTGATCGGCGCTGTAATTATAAGGCCAGTGTGGACTCTCCAGCCCGTAGCTTATCCGTGTCTATATGGTCTGTGGTGTTGATAAGGGCTTTATCACACTTGCGATTTGCGAGCGAGTTTTCTATACAAATAAGCCTCGCGGCGAACTCGCTGCGTATTCGCCTTCATACAAAATTCGGTCGTTAAACGCAAGTGTGATAAGGCTCTAAACTCCACACTAGCTCGAAGTTGTAATTATCTAAACTAATTTCGTAATAAAAACTTACTTTTCATTCAGTTCATTGAACACGTTATTAATTTAATTAGATTTAGCATTTGATATTGATCAACTAATTTAAAAACTTATGTAATTAGTATAAACAGATAAATGTTCAGTAAATTTATAAGTACCTAATAATTAATTAAAACTAAATTATAAAAAGAACAAGGTTCTCAAAACACCGCTCCCTGTCGTTTCTGGTGCGAAGGTGCCCATAACGTTCGCAGCATTCCCTCGCTGGATCGCAATGGACAGCCTTTGTACCAGAATACCAGAAACGACTCGGAGCGGGGGTCTTCCCCTTTTTTGCATCTGTCCACCAGCAACCCGCCGTCTCCACCGCAAAGGGAACAAAAATATAAAACGAACATAATGTGACATATTTCCGCCGCTTCATGTCCACCTGATATAATTATGATACTTATAATTTTATTTTCAGCTGAACCTATATCCGAAAAAACAGAGTTAGAAGCAATAGAGAAAGTTTTCTGTAAGGATCGCTCCAGCCCTCTCTTGTTGGGCAGTGTCATGTCTAATATAGGTTATACCGAATGTGTCTCTGGGTCGGCTGCTATTGTAAAAGTAAGTACAATACAATACAACAATACTTTATTGTACACCAACAAGAAAAATATTACATGAGATGAGAAATCTTAAATTAAACAAGTATTTGATGTAATCATGTATTTTCTTTAAAATTCTTGGAATGTTTACCAAACTACATACATTAACGGTACTATCGTGCGTTTAGGTACATTCCATCTAAGTCCCATTGCTTTCCAGCAAGTGTTACAAAGGCGAGAGAGATGGCGCTGTTCTCAATGTTTTAACAGCATCATATTTTGAATTTGTATTATGTAGGAGAGCCGAAGAGGGGATTTCGGGAGTACCTAAAGCGCGGCAGATTAATATATAGGGGGATACCTTATACCCAGTTAAGTACTTCCACCAAATATGAGCCTCATATATATGGCCGCCCGTCAAGGATAAAAGATCAGATTAGTAAAAAAAAATTGTTCATCTGAAATTCTCGAGCGCGTCAGATTAAGGTAGGGTAAGTTAGTTACATGCTAAAACGTGTATATCCCTCTAATCTGACAATTTAAAGGTGACGTAAAGAAGGCGGAGGGCTACAAAGTTGTAAAAAAAAAACTTCATCTCGACATTCTCGAGCGTGGCTAATTTTTTTTTTATTTAAAAGGGAATGAATCAATGATAACGGAAAATATATAATCTGACGATTTCCACTAGCCGAAGTAACAAAAATTCATCGATAAAGTATAATGCGTGCAGTTACGTGATGCCTGTATTCCACTCTGGTTTCTGTTGCCAATGACGCCATGACAGTTGATCATGTTGTTTACAACACTAAAGTACTAGCACTATTAAATATTTATAGTTGCCGGCAACTTTTAGAACAAAAATGGCAGATTTGCGCATGTACCTACATTTGTACGTAAATCGGCTACTGCGCAGTCAAAATTATGCTCTAAAAGTTTGCCGGCAGCTGTACTATGAGTGATATTAATATAAAGTGTGTATTTTGTGGTAAAACTACTTTACAAAAAACAATTAAGTAAATTTACATTAGAAACATAACAAAAATGTGTAAATATGCTGGATATAGGCACTATCAGTTGTTAAACTGCCTGCCTCATTATAAATAATAATAATAATAATATTTTAAAATATAGTCGGAGCAAACCGGTTCTCCGAAAATCCCGAAGAACATACGATAATCTTGAACTTTCGAGAGAATCTTCATTAAATGAAGTAAATCACGCACAGTGCTATAAATTATTTATAGCAATAAAAATACCGCGAGTCTTTCAGTATTTACAACAGCGGCAACGTATAATGGAATATGACAGTGCATCGGAAGTTTCTGGGAATAGCTCCGAATCACATGTCCCTGCTTCTGGGCAGTGCTCCGAGTCACATTTTCCTGTTTCAGGAGAGTGCTCTGAGTCACAAGTTCCTGTTAATTTTTTTAATTGTCAGATTAGGCGAATCCTGCCAGATAATCGTCAGATTATGAGACAGCACATCTAGGGCATAAAGATGAACCATATATATCTTAATCTGACGCGCTTGAGTATTTCAAAATGGCGAATTTTTTTTGCACATTCTAATAATAACTGCGAGTTTGCGTCACATCCAAATCGTCAGATCATTATATAAGAGCTTTTTCTTAGGTTCACTTAACATCCCCTTAGAAAATCTGACGCGCCCGATGAAAAAATTTTTTTTTTCATTTTCAACCCTCAAGTACGACCACCCCCATCATGGAAACAATCAGTTTAACATGCGTACATCTTTAAAAATGTGTAGGACATGGATGCTATCAATATCTGACGCGCTCGAGTATGTCCATGCAACAGTTTTTTTTTACATTTTTGAAAATCTGTAGCCGCTCCCCCCACCGATGAAAAGGTATATCTTATATGACATTTTTTTCTTTTTATCATCTAAGCTTCGCAACCCAATAGGTCTCTATGACGCTCGAGTGAATCCCGAGTTAGCATCGTGGCGTACCCTACTATAACATTTTTCATTCATGAGGAATCTTTGTATTGTGTGGCTTTGAGAGCTGTAAATCTCGCGATCTTTTTTATATAGAGCTAAAAGTCTTCTTACATTTTTAATCCTCATATCTTAGACATTTTGAATAGTTAAAAATGTGGCCAGACAAAAAAATATACATATACAATTATTGAACCTGCTAACACAATTTCAAGAGAATCGGCTGAAAATGCGACATGCAGGCGAGAACAGCCGGAAATCCGAACATTCAAACATCTGGACATACGAAAAAAAAATGACTAAGCTGAAATGAAGACGGTTCTCTCGCTCGGTCAATTAAACATTTATCTAGAATCTAGATAAATGTTTATTTCTAGATTCTAAATGATTGATATACGATTTCAATTGCAGTTACTGCTCGCGTATCAGAGGGGCGAGTTGGCTGCAACTATTAACTGCGACTCTCCAAGGCAAGACATAACTGCGATGCGTGATGGACGCATGCGTGTCGCCACGGAGCACCGACCTTTCCGCCGCTCTTACTCCGCTGTCAATGGATTGTCATTCACTGGAGTCAACGGTCATGCGTTACTTGGCGGACATTTCATACCAAAGGTAAATCAATTCCTTAAAAAATGCATTGTGCGGTGGACGCATATGTATGTGTCGTGACCAGACCTCGGATTATACGGGGTAAAGTTTAATGACAGCAGCTAGGGATCGCCTATATCGATAAACTCAACTATCGATATTTTTCCCATTATACTGGTAATCGCCCGCATGTTTTGTGAGTTTTTATTGTTTTGTATGTAGGTACTTCTGAAGACAAATTATAAAGTTTCCACAGAGCATACTTTACATGATCGCTTGATTGTGAATATACCATTGCACTAAGAAACAGTTATTATTATCTGTTTTTCAAACCGAATTAGAAATAGCTTACTTACACTTATTTTGAAACAGCACTTTTATTATCAATGCCGTCGAAATAAAGAAAACAAGTGAAGGTTCGAAATCCTTTTAAAATAAAGATATTATAGAATTAGGTATGTTGCTATTATGTTTCATTTCTATACTTTCAATTAAATTTTAGTTTTACAAACAAAACTTGGAGCTATCACTAGTATATTGGAAAAGTATTGATAATTGAGTTTATCGATAGAGCGATCCCTCAACAGTGCTCAGTTGCCGTTGTGATTCCAACACGTCACATTATATCTTATTAATGGCAACTGTTTGCTTCATTCCAATTTTCTTTAAGATTAGGTTGGTAAATAATAAAATATTATACTACGTAAGTAGGTAGATTCCTCGATGAGTCAATCCAAAATAAATCATGTGGAGATACCCCATAGAGTCTTGGTCGGCTGATTGTTTTATAACTGGCGACTAACTGTATCCGATTTTGGCCAAGGGTGATCATAATCGGCTATACTGAGGATTAGGAGTGCACCATTTCCACATAGTTCCTCCTAAATGTATCCTAGATGGATCTCGCTGCCTCAGTGGAGCTATATTTAGGAGTGATTATTTCACCCGTTTTAACTCCAAAACTACCCGAAGTCAATCGGGCTCGTGAGGTCACTGACATCACTACAAGGTATATTTTGTAAATACGCTTCATCATCAGCCCGTATTTATTTGGAAAAAGCCTTTCAAATCCGCACCATCTGACACGGCTCTCAGCTCTTCCGCTGTCATCCGCTTGCGTGCAGTCACAAATAAGTTGAAAAAACTAATTTTCCGCGTGAATTTTGACAATTTCGAGTAGTTTTTGAAACAAAAATTATCAATGAGAAATTCAAACTGTAGGTTTCAAATATATACCAATAATTCCAATAGCCCTGTTCTAGGTAGTAACATCAATAATATGATAAGAAACATGTTTGATCATAGAGAAACATGTCTAAAGCAATCAGCATTTTAAAAGGAATAAGGCTTCTTAATAATTAATAAACGATTTTGGTTTCCATTTGACACTGTATAACTGTTATATTATACTTCGTCATTTCTAGGACCTTTCTCGTTACCAATCGGACATACCATACCTGGTGACCATGTCAGGCCGCATGGAATCCGGTGTGCAGAAGATAATCGACCATCTGAAATCACATGAAGTCGACCCAGAAGAGATTGCATTATTACACAATATCCATAAATATCGGATTAACGGACACCTGGCTCGAGGATTTGGAATATTTTGTAAGTAATTTTATTCAATTTATGAAACATTTTATGTAATTTTTTTTTTAATGTGGGTACACACCAATTTTTATATTAAGTTTATATAAAGAAAGATCAAATCTTAAAGAAAATTGAAATGAGTTAGCTGGTGGAAGAGACTGGGAATCGAACCCGGTACCTCTGGATTGCCGGTCTAGTGCGTTAACCTTTCCACCACCACCAGGTAACTCATTTCAATGTTTCTTTAAGCTTTGATCTTTGTATCAAAAGTAATTTTATCTCCTATCTTGAGAGCTTTGGTGCAAGGGGTAACGGCCTCAAATGGTCACGATCCTCAGTCATGAGGAAGCAAGGAAGAAGAAGAGAATTTTATATTTTTTTACGTTAGGGTATGCGTGTAGGTACTTACCGAAGCTTCGGACTACAGTCTAAACCACCAGGGAAAGCCGGCTCCACCTTTGATTGCAACGTCAGGGGATCTCTCTAAGGGGAACAGATCACAGAGATGAATTGGTAATTTTTAAAGTACTAAGAAATTGCGGCCCTCAATGTGATCACTTCTAGATGATGCAAGGCTACTGTTACACACCAGGCGCTCCCATTTTGGCGGAGTATTTACTCACATTTGTATTATATCATGGTAAAGATAAATAAAAGAGCTGCAGTTTGTACACTTACAGCAAGGACTATCAAAAAAAAACAATGATTTTCCAAATATTGTACCAATACCAACCCTATTAAAATACTAAATATCTTACAGCAACGAATGAGAAGAACGAGACGATCACACACAAAGAAAAAGCAGATTATTATGACGACACAAAGCGGCCATTGTGGTTCGTGTACAGCGGCATGGGCTCCCAATGGGCCGGCATGGGCAAACAACTCATGCGCTTACCGATCTTCGCCGCCGCCATACAACGGTAAGCTACATTCCTTCCATTTGTGAGAGGGTAGACTATTTCGATGGCATGCTCTTCAACCTTGTACTCCTCTTAAACAACCTCTGAGCAACCGGCCGCAATGGCTCATGTGCAATGGCATGGGCTCCCAGTGGGCCGGCATGGGCACACAACTCATGCGCATTTTTGTTGTGAAAGAACAAATAGGTATTAATGTATTGTTTTTATCTCATTATGTGGTATAATAAAAATGATTTTTATCCCTGCTCTCCCCTACACGTCTACTAATTCCAATTCTTTCAGCTGTCAAACAGCTCTTGCATCAAAAGGCTTGGATCTCATCCACATACTCACGTCTCCTGATGAAGAAATTTATGATAATATCCTGCATTCGTTCGTCGGAATCGCCGCTGTTCAAATTGGGCTTACCGACGTTTTAACAGCCATCGGTTTGGTTCCTGATAAAATTATAGGTAATTCTACCGCTTCAACCATACTACGCTTCATCCATATTAAATACTTTTTCATCATCATCATCATCGTTTCAGCCACAGGACGTCCACTGCTGAACATAAGTCTCCCTCAGTGACTTCCAGATCGACCGGTTGGAACCTGTCTGCATCCATAAAAAAAAACTTTTTAACAATTACTAATTTAAAATGTCGTCGACTGCTAGCTGAGCGCGTAGGCCACCCTCAAATATTTCCACTAAATGTCTTATTCCTTGCTTGTTCGTGCTTGTTCCATCACTTGTAGACTTAAACTTACGTTGCCTTCAGATTATTCTAAATTTTTTCACCAGTGTCAGCCAGGAATCCCAATTTCAAGGAGTTACCCCGTATGAAATTTGACATAAGCCAGTAAAATGGTCAGCTACTTTTGATCCTGACCGCACGACCAGGAAATGTCCTAATGGCTACAAGTTCGTAGTAATAAATGTGATGTGCCCACGCTATAACTTAGTTCTTGACGGTCCCTTTCGCTCATTCATACTCCCCAACCATTGATTGCGTCTTTTGAGACCAGACCCATTCATGGGGCGTTCACTTCTCTTAAGAAAAGACGCTTTAAGGAAGTGACTATTAAATTTAACAGTGAACTGAACGTATTTGATTTCATCCAAACTCGGGGCTAAGAAACTGTATTATTAGCATGGAGATGCTTGACTTAATACGCGAAAGGAGTGTTTATTTACATACTAGCGACCCGCCCCGGCTTCGCACGGATGAAATGCTAACAAATTATACATATAAACCTTTCTCTTGAATCACTCTATCTATTAAAAAAACCGCATCAAAATCCGTTGCGTAGTTTTAAAGATTTAAGCATACAAAGGGACATAGGGACAGAGAAAGCGCCTTTGTTTTATACTATGTAGTGATTTAAATATATTTTTTCAGGACATAGTGTAGGGGAGCTAGGCTGTGCCTACGCCGACGGCTGTCTGACGGCGGAAGAGATGATACTATCTGCGTATAGCCGAGGGCTGGTTTCTATCGAGACTCCTTTCATTGTAGGTTCTATGGCTGCTGTTGGGCTTGGTTTTGACAAGGTAAAACATTATGTATAATACGTATATGAGTACATTATTCTTGATCATATATCATGAAAATCGGAAGATATGATCAGATGGAAACAAACTTATTTAGTCCTAATTATTCCTCTGGAAAAGAGTCCAAATAATCCCACCCAGTTTGAGTCGAGAGACTTTTACTCTGTGGCCATCTTGGTCGACAAATTGTTCAGCACGCGGCAGACGTAGACAGTCCACTTCAAACCCGCCACCTTCCGATTTAAATCGTTCGTCAGGGTTTTATGAGCGCAGCGTGGTGTTCAACATCACAAAATTAAAAATATATCTACAACCGTATTATGCCTGTCTAATGCTTGTCTTTTATAAGTACACTCTCCCCAACTTCAGAATGTCTACTTAACTTCGTATTAAACTGTCTTCTTATAGATTTTAGGCATGCTTCCACCAGAGATAGAAGTGGCGTGCCACAACGGACCTGAGTCTAGCACGATATCGGGTCCTGCCAATGTGATGCGGGAGTTTGTAGCCCAGTTGACGTCGAAGGGCATCTTCGCGAAGGAAGTTCCGTGTTCTAACATCGCGTATCATTCAAGATATATTGCTAAAGCAGGTACAATATCTTTACAGTGTAAGCGGGTTAAGAACTGGGGCTAAAATTGAGGTTTTTAATGGAAATGGTTTCTGCTAGAAATACCACCACTTTGTACAGCATTGGAGTTTACTTTATTGGCAGGCCCATTCAATCTGGCGACTTTCTCGGAAAGTAATAAGGGGCACTTTTGGGTCTCGAATTTCCTCAATCTTTGTACTTATAGTTATCGCGATACAAATTTATGTCATTTATTGTTAGACAACCAAAGATAAATGCCTCAAACCTAAGATAAATAATCAAATACGTCCTCGCTGTGCATTGTGTAGATTGTAGATACTTATGCTGTAAAATTTTCAGAATACCACCTTAACAAACAAGTTAACGTACGTGAATCAAATTGATCGTGTACATTCATTATTCGTCTCCCAACATTTCCGTTTCGTTTGACTTCACTGACCGGTTTAACTTGTTTGTTTTAATGTGTAACAATCACGAAAACCTGAAATAATATGAAATTACCAAAATTGTTCTTGCTGCAAAAAATTGCGATCTGTTTTTGAAATCTTCTCTGCAATATTTCTTATGCCTATCGGTGTACGAGGCCTTGCTGTCATGGTTATATGCAACACTTTTCCACAGGCCCCGGACTCCTAAAGTACTTGAGTGAAGTGATCGACACTCCAAGACTGCGCAGCGATCGCTGGGTTTCCACTTCGGTGCCACAGAGCAGGTGGGATGAAAACGCCGCTAAATATTCTTCTGCGCAGTATCACACCAACAACCTACTGGTGAGCTATTCAAAATTATGCTTCTTTATTTGCATTGAACGCTATGATTTTCTACTTTTTGATAGTTTCGAACATTATTATAATTTGTTGAAAGTGCTATTAATGCAGAGAATGCAGAGTGCGGGGATATTTGCTAAGCTACGGGTTGGGGTTAAGACTGCATCTACAAGAACAATAGTATTACGGTGGTCCAAAAAATTAAGTTTTGGATATTATTTCTCCACAAGGTTCTTTGACCATAACCCACTAAAATGATATACACAAGTTTTCAAATAAATCCAATGACATTTAGAGGTCGCTATCAATTTACCAATTTTGGTATAGAAAATAGTATGGAACACTGTCCAACCACGGTTATATGTAATGTATGGACCTCGAATACTTCTAAAATTGCAATTTTTGTTATCTATGGAAAGTAAGTTAAAATTTCCTTATTATCATTCTTGTTTGTTTTTCCGAACATGAACAACTGCGTACCTATTTTATTTATGGTGTGGCAATAAACGTTTATTTTTTTCGTTTAAATCCTCAAATTACCCGAGTTCCAACTTATTTTTGTTTTCTTTATTAGTTTAATAGTACCTATTCTTATTTCTGTATAAATTTACTTTCCCTTATTCTAAATTGTAGTGCACCTGCTGAACACAACTTTTTACCTTAAAGAAGAGCGGGGCCTCCCGACACAGGCAATATCACGCTTAATGGGAGGCTCCATCCCTTGTATTACCTATGTAACCATGAGTTTTTATTAAATAGAGAATTGTGAATTCAAAATTGAATTTGGATTTTGAATTTTGCAGAATCCGGTGTTGTTCGAGGAAACTGCACGCCTGATCCCAAGTAACGCAGTTGTAGTGGAGATAGCTCCGCACGGACTATTGCAAGCTATCCTGAAGAGGTCTCTGCCGGTTAGTTGCAAACATGTACCTCTTACGAGACGCGGACATGATGATAACACGTTGTTCCTTCTGGAAGCGATCGGAACGTGAGTATTTATTGTATACCACGATTTTTTTTACTATATTGCATGTTTATGTAATAAATAAGATAAAGAATTGTTGAATAAGTAATAGATATGGTTCGCGACTCATGTGTGCGACATAGCATCATCCGTCAGTCCGTCCGTAGCATATCTCGCGCGAGAAAGAGTAGCGTGTCAATGTTGTACAAGAGGTGCAGGAGAGAATGTAGTGACTGAGCTTGGTTTGGGTATGTTGAAATAATGATTGAAAATAGTTAGACCAAGTAAGGAAATGATTAGAAAAGTGGAAGGGTTAAAAGAGGGTATCTGGTCCAAATTGCACTGATACTGATAAATGAGGAGTATCCGCAACAGACGTGCGTGTTTGAAAAATAGCATGTGTGTGACGCGAAAGAAGTGTATAAGGACTGGAATCTAGTATGCGATGGTCTTTGTCTATGTCCGTCGTATGCATGTTTCCGTGCTCATGTAGAACAGAAGATCGCCCCGAAGCCTAGATTGTTTACAATAGATGCAGCAAACCGTGTGGCGTGCATACCGCGGGATGAATGTTGCCACCAACCTTATTTTAGTTAGAAGTAATCTTAACAACTATTTCACATAAGGAACTCAACGTAGTAGATTTTGCCTTCGTGTTTAACCCTTGTACCAAACCTTTTTTTTTTCAGTTTGTACATGTATGGCTACGACGCTGATATTGCCGCTCTATATCCCCGGGTAGAGTTCCCAGTATCAACCGAAACCCGTTCTCTGTCGCATTTGGTAGAATGGGTTCATGGATATCAATGGTAAATTAAATCTTACAAATTATAACAAATAAACCCAATATACAACCCGTTGAAAATATATGCAGGTTACGTTGATATCTCTCTCTCTCTCTCTCTCTCTCTCTCTCTCTCTCTCTCTCTCTCTCTCTCTCTCTCTCCCAACGGGTTTGTTCACAGATGGCGATAATAACGATTCAATGAGTAATTCTCCAATATCTTCACAACTGCCTTTGGCACCGCTGCATACGCACTCATCTTGTAAACTAGTACGGCAAGAGGTGTCTGTGTTTAGTCGAACAATGTGCTAAATGTTGCACAGCCTACGAAGCGGTGCGGCGGTCCTGGGTACCTGGTACTGGGTCAAATCCCTTACTTAATTGGCAGTAAAATATTATGTAATATTGTACATATCCTAACTTTTTTCAGGAAAATGTGTTGCTACGTTCCAGTGAACCACCAAAATTCTGCAATTTACAAACCTATAATTACAATTTATGATGACGAATATCGTTACTTAGTCGGACATGTAATAGACGGTAAGTACCAACCCATCAAAAACATTAAATGTAAAATATCTATGGATATCTTAAGTAGCACCATTTTTAATTTCACCGTAAAAAGGTAATTCGTCCTCGTGAAACTAATTCCTTACCGTAGTCAGGTAAAAGTATCCTATAACCATCTCTGGATGTCCGCTATCCCTGTACCAAAATTGGTTAAAATACTATAAAGCCAGCAATCATCCATTGGCCCAGCCATTTAATTAACTAGACAACTGTTACCAATTGACGAAATTTCATATTTTTTTCGCGGAGACAGTTCTAAGACAGTAGGCATAGTTGTCGTAGATTTCGATTATTTTATGTAGGTATTTTCTTATATTTCTTTACATACAGAAAATAAATTCAAATATTTTTTTTAGGTTGCACACAACGCAAAGTTCTCTCGGTCTCTGTATTCATTTCCACCTGTTAGAAATATGTTATCAATTGGCTGCGGCATTTACATTTTTTTTTACTATTTCAGGTACAAGAGTATTTCCATTCGCTGCAGCTCTAGTGGCAGTGTGGGACGCTTTAGCGATGTCCTCGTCAACGCCGCGGCGATCTATTCCAGTCCAATTGAGAGACATACTATTCTACACTCAACCGCAGGTCACTGACACTGAGACGCTTCATCTGACCGTTGCTTTGCTCAGAGGTACCGGCCACTTTGAGGTACGTAACTTAATAAGCAATTGTTTCATCGTCTGGTGCCCTCATTAGCCTTTTACATCTATAAAAGATGAGTTAAGCAGCGTCTAATAAACAGCGGCACTTACCAATATGACTGGATAGCCCGATACGAGAGCGACAGCCGCGGCCGCATAATTGACAAATAAATGGTGCCGTAGGAGTCCTAGATTTTTAGCCAGCAACGCAGCGCCGACCTATGGGGGATAGGTCTGCTAAAGCCGCCACAGGGTGTACTTGCCCCCGCTTTTTGATTGCTACATAATTTAAATAAAATTATTTGAATTATATAGATTTTGAATTCCTGGCATCTCGGAAGTTTTACAGCTTCCGTTTTGACAGGTAGACTGAGAAAACAATTTTTCAGTTTCAAATACCTAAACACTTTCTGAGCAATTAGCCCACCTAACGAAGACCAAAAGCTGCCTCTCAGGGGAAAAAACTCGTGTATAAGCGAATTTTGGCATACTTGTAGGGAATGATGTTTTAAACAACATACTAAAAGTACTGGTGGGTGGGGGTGAAGCTAACGGGGGGAGGGGGATGTAAAGGTCCCTTTTTTTAGTTTTTCGTAAATAAATCGTAAACTGTAACCTATAGCAAAAAATGATCTGAAACACAAGTAATTTACAGAAAGTTCTCTACAAAAAAGATGTATATTTTTTTTCTCTGGGATAAATATTTCATGAGATATGGGGAGAAGAAGACGGACAATAAAGAAATAAACACATTTCTTTAATAAGTATGGCACGTATATTCCTAAAAGTAAAATTCTTAGATATCGTCTAAATCTAATATTGAATATTGGCATTGTCATCATCATCATCATCGCCCTTTCTACTACATCATATGAAATGGCAACCATCCTCCAACGTTTCCTCGATTTGCCATCAGTACATTACCTATGTACACAGAAACATTACGGTCTAAATTGTTTAGTCGTTTTTAGGGTTCCGTAGCCAAATGGCAAAAAACGGAACCCTTATAGATTCGTCATGTCTGTCTGTCTGTCTGTCTGTCTGTCCGTCTGTCCGTCCGTATGTCACAGCCATTTTTTTCCGAAACTATAAGAGCTATACTGTTGAAACTTGGTAGGTAGATGTATTCTGTGAACTGCATTAAGATTTTGATGCAAAAATAAAAAAATAATAATAAATATTGGGGGCTCCCCATACTTAGAACTGAAACTCAAAATTTTTTTTTTCATCAAAAACATGCGTGTGGGGTATCTATGGATAGGTCTTCAAAAATGATATCGAGGTTTCTAAAATATTTTTTTTCTAAACCGAATAGTTTGCGTGACAGACGCTTCCAAAGTGGAAAAAAGTTGGTCCCCCCCCCTCTAACTTCTAAAATAAGAAAATGAAAAATCTAAAAAAAACATATGATGTACATTACTATAAAAACTACCAACGAAAATTGTTTTGAACGAGATCTAGTAAGTAGTTTTTTTTTAATACCTAACTTTGCAAGTTTGCACCTAATTTATATGGGGCGCTATACATACCAGGTGCAAACTTAACTTAAACACTTAGGGATGGAAAGTGTTTGTACGGAACCCTCGGTGCGCGAGTCCGACTCGCACTTGGCCGGTTTTTGATAGTTACGATGATATCAACAGCACAAAACGAGCAGAACAGAAGCGACGAGGTCTGACAAAAACTTCAGTCGACGTTAATTGTAATGAAAATACGATCATCACCGTTCAACAGGAGCATATCCTCGCCAATGAAAGGAATAAGACAAGGCTGATTCATTTCCTTACCGAGAAGATGACAGCAGCAGGGATTGAAACAACAATTGCACCCGGAGATGCTGATGGTACTATTGTCAGGTGTGGGTTGGATAAAGCTGCCTTACATTCAACTGTTGTTATTGGGGAGAATGTCGACTTGATAGTCCTCCTTATAGGATTGACCCCATCACATATCGATGTGTTCTTTTTGAAACCAGGTTGTGGGAAGGTAGAGGACAAATTGTTTTCAGTGCGACAACTTCAACAGCTTCCATTTGCAGAAACAATTCTCCTCCTCCACAGCTTCTCCGGATGCGACGCCACCTCCGCCATCCATCCGATAGTCAGCCCTGATCCAAAAGATATCAGACATTTTCAGTGAGCCCTCATCACCAGAGAGTATTGAACAGGCCGGCGAGAAGCTGTTTCTGTTGATTTACCAAGCACCTACCCAGGAACAAAGCCTCAACAAATACCGTTACTCAGCTTTTTTAAGAGCATCAGCGAAGCTGAAGTCAGATCTGGCCACTCTTCCTTCTACTCGAGGAGCATTGAAGCAGCACTCGTTCAGAGTATATCTACAGGTATCTTAATACTGTTTTGTTTTTAAAATACAAATATCTATTCGACCTAAATACTTAGTTTGATCTTATTTATTTACAGATACAACAATGGCTCGGCAACCCTTTACCACCAACCCAATGGGGATGGGCCAGAGCAGACGATGGCACCCTAAAGCCAGTGACAAACAACGCCTGACTCGATGCTTAAAACCATATTTTGCCGGTGCAAGACTGGGTGTGGGGTGCGATGCGGCTGCCGAAAAGCAGGAATTACCTGCTTCAGTGTCTGCGGTGTATGCTCCGGCTCATGCACTAACGCAGCTCCCATCGAAGTCGACGTCGACGACTATGATATTTTAGATTTAGAAGATAATTGAGAATGCCTGGTAGATAGTGCCATTTGGCATTAAGTCCGCCATTTGTGCATTTGTGCCTGCACTGACTTGTTTTGTGCAATAAAGTTTAAATAAATAAATAATTAGTTATTTTATATTTAGGAATATACATGCCATGCTTAAATAAATGTGTTTATTTCTTTATTGTCCATCGTCTTCTCTCCGTATCTCAGGAAATATTTATCCCAGAGGAAAAATGTTTATATTTTATTTGTAGAGAATTTTATGTAGATTACTTATGTTTCAGAACATTTTTTGCTATATGCCACAGTTTACGAGTTATTTACGAAAAACTAAAAAAAGGGACCTTTACAGTTACAACCCCCTCCCCCCGTTAGCTTCACCCCCACCCACCAGTACTTTTAGTATGTCGTTTAAAACACCATTCCCTACAACTATGCCAAAATTCGCTTATACACGAGTTTTTTCCCCTGGTTTTTTTTCGTTGGGTGTACTAAATAGAGTTGTGAGTGCTTGGAACAAACTCCCCGAGGATGTAATTTCAGCACCTAACGTCAATAATTTTAAGAATAAATTAGACAAGCATACAACTGAGCAACGATCTCAAGTCACAGATCGCTGGATATAGGCACTATCAGTTGTTAAACTGCCTGCCTCATTATAAATAATAATAATAATAAATATACCTATAGCATAACGAACGCTAGATAACACAACTCATGTTGTTAATGAATAAAGAGCTAAAGGTTAAACAACAATTTGATATACACATTGATATGCATACATTCCCTGCTCCCATCAAATAGGCAATTTTTTATGCATGACTTGAACTGGTTACAGCTACTAAAAGCCACGAAGAGGATGCTGTCAGAGGTCGATTGCAAAAAAAATGTACATAATTAAAAGCTTAGTTAACATAAAATACGATCGCTTCCTTTGTGTGACGAAAGTTAGTCATACAAAATGTATGGGTAACTTTCATCACACAACGGAATCAATTAAGTTTTGTTTTAATTAAAGCCCTTAACTATGTACAATTTTTTTGCAACCGATCAGCTCTTCGGTCCACAGTGGTGTCGAGCAGCTTAAAGATTTAGATTTCTATACGATACAATTTTAATGGATGTGTATTCCTTTTCAGGTTTCGTATGAACACGGCTTAGTTGTAGAAGGCACTATTGTCTCAGAATTTGATAATTTCGTAGAAATAGAATATGTGGAGAAAGATTCTTTAGTGTTATCAACGAATGATGTCTATAAGTTACTTCACGAGAAGGGCTATGAGTACAAGTGAGTGAAACATGTCTACTCGAGTTATTAAAAAAATGCAACCGATGCTTGTAGTATGTTTACTTTGAAATATGTATTATGTATTGTTTATATGAAAGTCGAGTAAAGAAAGAAAGAAAGAAAATACATTTATTGACAAAAATAACATAGGTAACATAGTTTTATGTACGTAAAAAATACCAAATGAAACACAAAGTAAAAATATCAAATATTAGAACAATGAGTAAAGGACAAGCTGTGCAATATGCTGGGAGTAGTCGCTGTGGTGCGACTAGAGAATGCAATCGGTTATTTTTAGTATGGGAAAACACCGGTTATTAACTGAAAACCGGTTATTTTCATACAAATATGCTTAACCGTTGCATTCCCTAGGTGCGACGCAAAACCGGTTATTAGCCGAAATCCGGTTATTTTCATACAAACCAAAACCAGTCAGCCAAACCAACCAAGAACAAAATCAAGAATTTTTATCTTTTTCAGTGGGGAATTCCGAAGTGTATTCAAAACTGACGAGTCATTTGAACAAGCTCAATTGATCTGGAATAATAACTGGGTTACTCTTATCGATGGGCTAATCCAGTTAAATATACTAAGATCTTCACATTCTGCTGTTTCGGAGCCCAGACGCATTCAAACTTTAAGCATAAACCCAGGAACGAATTCTACTAAAAAATCTGAGACGAAATTGGACTATATAGATGTGAAGTTGTATGGATTGCAAGAAATGACACGGTAAGAAAATTTCTTATTTGATGATGTTTTCCCGACTGATATGGCAAATATTGTCACTCGTACGCATGGTGACATTTTTTTTGGGAAGCCAATCAATCCTATTTTATATTGGGAACAGACGTCCACAACTGTGCGTTTTTCTAGAAATTTCCTGCCTCGCACGACTGTATTGTGGAATGAATTGTCGCTTGCGGTATTTCCGGACCGATACGACCTTCAAACCTTCAAGAAAATAACGTACTCGCACCTGAAAGGCAGGCAACGCACCTGTGATTCCTCTGGGTTTGCAGGCGATGGTAATCGCTTTCCATCAGGCGATCCGTTAGCTCGTTTTCCCCCTATGACATAAAAAAATGTCTATAAAGGACGAACTTACACTTAGACTGCTCCAAAAGTCAGATATTACCGATACCGTTAAAGTCTAAGCATTCCTACGGACCGCTCAAAACACTCCATTCAAATGACGTCCAAACCGTGACGTGACGTTACATCGCCATTAGTCGATCAAGCGAGCGAGACGCCAAACGTCTCTGTTTCAGCTTCACCAATTTTTTTTCCTGTAGTAATAGTATAGATATAACAATAACGGTGTACATTATTTTACAGATGTGGCAGTGTCATAATGGAAAAGATTACGTTTTTGGACAAACCTTACATTCCGCGGCAGTCAGTTGACTTAAAAACGTTACAATTTTTCCCATATTTTCTTCAAGAAGATGCTGATGTATGACTTGTATACTTATGCTTTGTTTTAATAAAAAATAGTATCGCAATTAAGGCTCCTTATCCGTTCATAAATGCTGATGGTTTTAGACATTTTTCTCAATGATCAAACATGTTTCTTAGACTCTAAGACTTAGAGTATATATTTGAAACCTACAGTTTGAATTTTTCATTGATAATTATTGTTTCAATAACTACTCAAAATTTACGCAGAAAACTGGTAATTTCAACTGATTTTCGACTGCACGCAATGAAAGCATGAAATGGCTATGTTACTATCTAGAACTCAGGGAAAAGTATTTGGTTGAAATTATCAATATATTTGTCATAGTATAAAAAAATATGTATTTTAAAAAGAGTAGGTAAGTAACTAAGTAGTAACTTAAGTGATGTAGTAACGTAAATCTTTCTCTTTTTAGATTGTGACAACATTATACGTATTTATACAAATAGTCATGGAAAATTTGCATGAGAGCACCATCAATATTTTGGATGTTGTTGGCTATAACAAATCTTCAATAATCGAAAATATTAAAGAATTACTAACCAGCCCGCCGGAAATAAAATATGAATTAGTAACACTTAATAAGGACGAACTTTTATCATTAAAAAGTATTGAACCAAAACCTCATGTACTAATACTACACGATCTGCTATCGGATAAACAAGTAAGTTTCATATTAAGCCGTGTACCTATGTACGAATGAAAATATGTCACAAATATCAAACAACGAACATCGAACACGAAATCGTATTTAAGCTATTCTGGAGGGCTACTCCGACGATCGAAATCCGATATTTGTGCTATCCCTCTCGATCTCGTGTCCAACAATATTTGAATGAGCGGGACGGACGGCAGGATTATGATGTTCAAATTTCCAACATTTCCTCCTGTTTTGTTTGTTGCGTTCATGTTCGTTAGCGATGGTACGCATATGCGAATAAAATGTTCGGTGGATGCTTTTGTACGTTTGTCCGTACTCATACAGATCCTGCATCGCGCTATTCCGATTACTGTTAAATTTTTTCCTGAAAATAATGGCCCCTCTCGTTAGCAAATAGATTTTAATACATTATTTAAAATGTATGAAACATGTAATGTCTCATTATTTTAATGTGGGTAACAACACAATTTTATATTAAACCATTGATACAAAGCTCAAAGAAAAATTGAAATACGTAACCTGTGGTGGAAGACCGGGAATCGAACCCGCCCGGATTGCCGGTTCAGCGCGTTAACCATTTCGCCACCCTTACGTCCACGCAACCTTTCGAATTTTTCCTTATGCTCTGTGTGTCGATCTTTGCATTGTTTATTTGAAAGGCTTTACCTTAGTTATAATAAGTTCATATTCTCTTCCACCAGGATATGCATTAAAAAATTTCTATGAGCTTTGTAGCAATGGTTTAACATTATTACAATTTTATAATAGTAGGTAGGTATATATAGAAAAAGCAATGATAATTCTCTAACTTCTTATTTTTTCAGGTATTCCAAGATCTATTCCACTGTCTACAACCAAACACTTTCATTGTGAGCCTTGGAGTGGAGACCGAAAATCTTTATCCATCGACATTGTATCGGTCCGTTTGCGTGAGGGGAACAGGACAGAAGAGAATAGAACTAGCCTTATGGAGACCACCCACCAGCACTTCTACTACCGCTTTGACAGTGCGCAATCCCTCTGAAATCGACTTCCTTCAGGCTACATGCTCTAATTTACCGCCTGGGAGCAGAATTTTTGTTCTCTCGTCCAATCCACCTCCATTGGGCCTGAAAAATGTGATTAAACAACAGAAAAGGCTTTGCAATCGTAATATTAATGTGGCGATCATAAACCATACGCTAGCCGAAGACCAGGAGCTTGACGAATTACCGAATTTCGACTTAACCTACAATATTTTGAGCCATGTAAGTTGGAAATCAGTTATAAAATGAACCAATATTTAAAGAAAACTGTCAATGCCTTTGCGAATTCAAAGTGTCTATTCCATATTTTGCCATGGCTTAGAGTTGATAATCCACCAAATTGACACCTTATCGATGAAACACGCTTCTGTTTTATGAGTCATAAATTATGACGGACGATAATGAGGTACAAAACCACACAATAGTACTGTTTTCTTTAATAAGATCGTACACAAGGCCAACCGCGGGACTATAATGGTCAAGTATTTATTAAAATTCAATTGTTATACCTTGAAATCTTACTTTTAATAGGGCTTGTGGGGTGGGGAATACTACATGCCATTGTCGAAGAATACGCCGACCAAACAAACGGTGGCATTGAAGAGCACGCAAATTGGCAAACTGGATTCTTTGAAGTGGGTTGAAGTTCCTGAAGTTACCGAAAGGATTGCTGTTAAGGTTAGTTAAATATAGTCTTCACACTTCAAAATGATAAATATAAAAAAGTCGAGAGCAAAAGCAAAGAATGTCGACAGAATACTTAGAGACAACGAGAAGGATTTGTTCCATATTGAGTGCTGTATACGCATGAAGGGTTATCACGTTAAGTGAAGGTACTGAAAACTGTTTAAAACTCGGCTTTTGAACGCTTTTCCTCCCATGTCAAAATGTGGCTTATACGTCAATAGTTGAAAAAAGAAAGAGCGAAAATATACCTTATCTGTCAGCAGGAAAATTGCTTTGACAGCGTCCGCCATTACCGCTTTAGTGGTCGTTGGCGTGGTAGGCACGACAGCACACGACCACTTTAGTGGCTCTTGACGTTCAAAGGGCGTGGCGTTTAAACTCACGTAAAAAATGTCAGGAACGACCCGACATGTTTCGAACTCATATGGCTCTGTATCAGGGACAGCTATACGTGCTGCTACGTGACTCGCGACCCACTGAGGGCGGCGAGGAGAGCAATAACCACTGGAGTGGGCCTTGAGTCTCGTAGCAGCATGGATAGCTGATGAAGAGCTCCATGGGCTGTTTCTGACAATTTTAAGGCTAAAGAAGAAGCAAGTAGCATATAGAGAAGAAGATGCGATCAACTTGAGTGTATGGCAGTGCCAGCAGGTCACGATAACTCTTCAATACGTGTAAAGATGATGAAAATTATTTATTATTTTACAGGTATATTATGCAGGACTCAACGCTTATGATGCCAAACGGGCTCGAGCAGAAATTTCAAAGGCTAATGAAAACGACGGATATGGGCAAGATTTTAGCGGAATAACTGACAGGTAGGTTTCTTATTTATTAAAACAAAAAATAGTACAAACGGTGAACTTAATGCCTAATGGCATTCTCTACCAGTCAACCATACGGCCAAACAGAGGTGTAGAGTAGAAAATTAATCGTCCGGAGAGCATCCAAGACACAGGTAAATACATGTATATTATATAAGTTAACTACCATAAATACAATGATACATATATTTACATACTATAAGATGTATATCATAATATAACATATAAATATAATCTATATATATAAAAGAAGAAGTCCTGACTGACTCATCAACGCACAGCCGAAACTACCAATGTTAGAGAGTTGATTTTTGCACAGTAGGTTACTTTTATAACGTGGGCTAGGGATAAGAAGGGATTTTTGGAAATACCTCCCCTAAGAGGGTTAAATAGGGGTGCAAAGTTTGTATGGGGTACAAGTCTTTTTTATGCTAGGAACTTGAAACTTTGTAAAAAGTTATTAAAATAAAATGGAAGAAAAGTAATTTCAGCGTTTTTGAAAATTCAACCCCTAAGGTGGTAAAAAGGGGTTAAAAGTTTGTATCGAGATTAAGTATTTTTTTTTGAGCGCGGGACTTGAATTTTTGTGTAAATGTACACTATTAGAATACAAGAAAAGTAATTTCAGCGTTTTTGAAAATTCTACCCCTAAGGGGGTTAAAAAGAGGATGAAAGGTTGTATCGGGTATAAGTTGTATTTTAAGCTAGGAATTAGAAACTTTGTAGAAAGGTATTTTATTAAAAGAAGATTTTTTTTTTTTAACTCATCGAATTTAGTAAAGTTATTCGTTCGTAGATGTAGGTACCTGATTTTATAGTTATACCGCGTACTTAGAGCTAATTAGCCGAAAGTGTGATTTCAAACGCAATGTAAATTGTTAAATGAATAAATACTTATAATATAACTTATGGAAAAAAATAAAAAAGGCCAAGAGCGAGTCGGACTCGCGTACGAAGGGTTCGTTACTATGTATTTCGTGAACAACTGCAAAAAAAGCACGTTAAGCAATTTCAACATTACTTAGATCTGAAAATAATAAAGATGTAAAATTTTCAAGATATAGTTTCCACGCGGACGAAGTCGCGGGCAACAGCTAGTAATAAATACGATGAAATGTCTACTGCATAGGATGATGGACACTATTCGAGCTCTATTCGGTTTCTTGTCGAGAATTCTGGATTATTAAAGAGTAGTTACATGAAAAGATTTTTAAATCTTTACTACAACAACTTTTCTTCATCCATGTGTCTTAATATGAAAATAAAGTTTAATTGATAGTAATTTGATCTTATTAAAACTTTCGTGAGACATAATACATAATTTAGCAGTGGTATTAAACGGTTTACACTCACAAAAGTTACCGAGAGACGGTACGGGTCCATGATGTAGTCTCTTTACGAGTTTGAAACATGTTGGGTCCCTGCCAACTTTACGTAAGTGTAAACCGCTTAATATATTTTTGGAAATAATGTCTCAATTATTAATGTCAAACAATAGAATTTGATGCAAAATGCGTTGCACAAAGCAAACTGACTTGTATTTGTATTCACTGATTTTGTCCCAAGTTTAGATATTTTCTACAGGTAAATTCTACTTCTTTACGGTTTTTAGGGGAGATCGAGTATTTGGGGTGGTCAAGAATGGAGCAATATGCAGTAAAATCAACGCCTGCCCTGAGCTGCTGTGGCCTGTTCCGGAGCATTGGGATTTAGAAGACGCAGCCACGGTTCCATTGCCATATGTCCAAGCATTTTATTGCCTCGTTAGTACCTATTCGTTTTTTTTGTGTATTGAAGTATATAAGTATGTATATCGTCGTCTAGTATCCATAATAGAAGCCTTCTTGAGCCTAATTTGGGACTAGGTCGATGTGTGTAAGGTTGACTCGTAAGTATTTATTTATTTATTTATAATGTTCTAGAGTCATGCTCCGTCTATGAGAGCTAACGCACCACTATGTCATTCTCATTACATTATGCATATAGCGGCCTCTGTATATTTTTGTTTAAAATTTAAAATTCAATTTTTGAACATTTTCTGGTGCGACACTATCGTTTTTGCGATGAAATATAAAATTGAAACTACTGTAACTACATGATAGCGCGAGAGTCGTGTCCGAAAGGCATTAAAACAGCTAACAAATTAAACGCTGCTTGTAATGCACACCTCTCTTTCTCAGTGCAAATCTAACTGCTTAGCTTATCGCATTTGATGATTAGAAGCAATCCATTGATATTCGACAGGCTATCAAAACGAGAATCCGCAGAGGACAGAAGATTCTGATTCACAGCGGCGCAGGCGCCCTTGGACAAGCTCTCATCTCCATAGCCCTGGGTCTGGGCCTTGAAGTGTTCACGACCGTGGGAGACATTCGTAAGAAACAGTTTTTGAAGCAGCTGTTCCCGGAGCTGAAAGGTTCGGTATTCTCAAAGTTAACTGCATTAATTGACGATGAATTGTTCAAAAGTAATACCTAAATCATTTGATTTAGGTATAGCCTTTTGAACGCCAAGCGGGGATTAAATTCGCCGTACCACGGACGCCTTAGCAAAAAAATAAAGTGTTCTATAATCAACAGGAATTTAAAAATACTTGAGTGGTTTGATTTACTATGTTTTTGAACATTAAAATAACGGCGTCAGTAGAGAACATTCAGCTGATTTTGGCGTTTGAAAATACCTACATGCTACAGTTTGGGCTATCTGAGACACTAATTTATCTTTCCCATCTATAAGGGGCCCAATCCGAGAATGCCGTTGGAGATATCTCCAAACGTCAAATCTCCATTAGATAACAGTTATATCGCCATTGAACTGTCATTTAAATGCGATGAGCTTAAAAGTGACATATCTCATCTCAATTTTGGAAATACGAAGGCGATAATGATTGTCAAAAATGTTATTCATGTATATAAATTTCTGTTTTGAACGAAACGTAACGGACCAATTTCACGTACTATGCGGTCAATTTAAAGTATGCGCCTGTTATTTATGCCGTCACATACAAAGGAAACGAAAATTTTGCGCGTCCGAATTGACGAAGTTGCGATATCGCCACTTGTCAAGTAGGCACACGTCAACAGTGACGGATGGCGATGAAAATGAGAGATCTCCATTATATCTCTAAAATTGGTCGAATACCCCCCAAGGTTTCGCCAAATTTTCGTTTTTCCGAAAGCCATTTTTTTTCCAAAACTGTTATTTTTTCAGAATTATTCTAAAACAAACCAAACCTAACCTAATGGGTTCTTTAAAACGTTTATGAAATCCTGAAAATATTGCGGGTTTCAGGAAAAAAAATGCTTTTGGAAATAAATGACAATTTGGTGAAACATTACAGATGGGAAACAATGTTTTAGAGGATAGGATACCAATCTATGTATATTGGCTATATCACTGCGATATGCCCGTTTTATAGATACATCGTTCAATTAGCTACAATCAATGTTGATCGAATTATACCTACCCCTCTATTTGATTTGTTCGTTAATTTTCACAAAAACATTTTTTCATTAGCGAATTTTCACATCGCTTTTTTCATGATCGCCAATTTTATTATTCGTCTTTCTTCAATTAGCAATCTTTCATGAAGCGTTTTGTAATGTTTGCGTTAATTTTTTTCGCTTATTCTACGAATAGATTATTTTTTTAGTCGCATATTTTCAGCAGCATTAGGCAACATACGCCTTATGTCGACGGAGCTCCACTTCGTGGGGCTCCTATTTCTGTGCGGTCTGCCCTTCGGGCATCAGAATATACCTAACGGACCTAACCTACCTATAGGACCTAATGTGTAATAATGTGGACACGACAGGAGGTGACGATTTGTTAGAATTATGTTCTCGAGTAAAATATCTATTAAACCGCACTATATTATACTCTATATTGTACTGATAATATTTGCGTACAATAAAATAATCTACTGGTAAAATAAGCGAAACAATTAAACGCGAACATTGTGAAACGCTTCATGAAAAACCGCTACTATGAAGAAAGTCGAATAATAAAATTGGCGATCATGAAAAAACGCGATGTGAAAATTCGCTGCTATGAAAAATTGATTTTGTGAAAATTTGCGAACAAACCCTCTATTTAGACTGCTTCATAACATTTTCATACTTCCTTTGATTTTCAGCGAATCATATTGGCAACTCCCGCGACCTTTCTTTCTCTGATATGATTCTTAATGCGACAAACGGCGAGGGCTGTGATCTTGTCATAAACAGCCTCAAAGGAGAACTGAAAAACGTATGTAATAAATAAGTCATCATCCTCCTAGTCTTTGTCCCATTTTTTGAGAATGAATTCTCAATCGGGGTCGGCTACCTAAATCCCAAGATGTGGCGTAGGCACTAGTTTTTACGCAGGCGACTGCCATCTGACCTTCCAACCCAGAGGGGAAACTAGGCCTTATTTGGCTTAGGTGGTTTCTTCACGACGTTTTCCTTCACCGAAAAGCGAGTGGTTAATATCAAATGACATTCCGTACATAAGTTCCGAAAAACTCATTGGTACGGGCCGGGTTCGAACCCGCGGCCTCCGGATTGAAAGTCGCATGCCCTAACCACTAGGCTACCACCGCTTGTATGTAATAAATAAGTATCAATGCTAAAATATCGTTTCGGTGTAACGTCTGGCGGACTTCTGATAGCCCGGTAGGACGTTAGAGAGGTATGGAGCCGATAGTAATATTAAAGTACAGTTCGTAATACTCATACTCATACGCGTATTTAATTCGCAATTTAATCAAGGACAAAGTCAGAAGAATATACAAAGGTCTGATTCGTGTAGACATTGTTTTATTGGTCGTCATAAAACATGGAGTAAATTGGGTTCTATATTGATAGAATATCTAGTTATGTAGTCATAACGGGATATTCGATCAATAGGTATGATATTGAAAAGCATGAAACCTTCAATTAACTATAGGAGATTGTAATATTGTGCAAATTTTGTTTTATTTATAGTTTTTATCATTTATTGCTAGGGAATGTTAACCACAATAACCATAAAGACAGTTTGGAATGAAATAGATAAATGAGTATGAGTATGAATTGTATTTTTATATTAATATCGGCTCCTAAAGTCCTACTGGGCTATTAGAAATCCAACGCCTATTCATCTCTGTTCATTTTATAACCAAAATACTCATACTCATACTCATACTCATACTCATTTATTGATAAAAATTTCAATATTTTACAAGTCAACATCTTATAGCTATTAAATGATTATTTTAAAGCATTTAACAATTACATTATTATTATTTATTACAATAGGTATTTATTAAATTTATGATAGTTTTAACCGTCATGCATGTTATAAAATTCGTCCATATTATAAAAAGCTTGACCGACTAGCCATTCCTTCAGTTTGATATAAAATAAATTAGTGCCTTCGAACGTTTTGATTGTGTCTGGCAATGCATTGTATATTTTGGGACCCACGACATGCATAGTCTTGGAGGATTTGGTCAGCCTGTGGCTGACTGGCAGCAGGCGTTCCTTGCTACCTAGTCGGGTGCGAGTGAGTTTACTCGTGTTAAATGTGTGTTTATTGTTGTATACATGTTTCGCAATATTAAGAATGTACTGTGAAGGTAGTGTGAGAATGTTCGTATCAATAAACAATTGTTTCGCCGGTGCCCCAACTGGAGTCATTGTAATTATTCTGCATGACAGCGCGTTTTTGCAAAACAAAAACGCGATGCCATTCGGCGGCCGATGCCCACAATTCCAACCCATAGCACATAAGGGAATGGAACATAGAGAAGTAGCTTGAGCGTAGCTGTTGTTGTGGTAGTACGTTGGCTAATCTTCTCAGCGCGAAACAAAGCACCAGACAATTTGCCACAGAGAACATCTATATGTTTGTTCCATCTCGGGGCAGAGTCGAGAGTTAAACCTAGAAATTTAGTATCTCGCACTTGTACGATGGTTGTGCCATCAACATTTATAAGCAGAGGTCTGGGAGGTTTTCCTCCTAGGTTTATGTGCATAACCTGCGTTTTGGTTAGGTTTAGAACAAGACCGTTCTTGGTGAACCAGTCTTTCATGAGTCTGATATCTTCAGCTATACGTTCCTCTAAGATCGGAACCGAGGAGGCTGTTATGACATCACATGCGTCATCAGCAAACAGGTACATGTCACCATCAACAGCCGCAGGCAAGTCGTTTACCTGTATCAAAAAACACAGGTTGGCTAATGAGGATCCTTGGGGCACGCCTATATCAATACCTCCATACTCTGATTGTGTTTGGCCGTGATTCAGGGCGACTGCCTGTTCTCGTTGCGTCAAGAATTCTACTAATAGCTTGTTTGCTGGACCACGAATGCCAACATGCTCAAGTTTGCCGGCTAAAACGTCATGATTACATAAATCGAAGGCCCTAGCTAGTCATATCACATAGTAAAATGGCTACATGTGATGAGTTTTCCTTTGATACCATGATATTTTGAACTGTCTCTCGGAGTATATTTATGCATGATCTATTTTTTCTATAGGCATATTGCTTATCGCTTAAGAGGAACTGCTCCAGAAAGGATATTATTCGTTGACTTATACAATATTCTAATAGTTTTCCTATTGCTGGTATTATGCTAATTGGCCTATAGGTAATTACTTAAGTCATCAATCTGTCCTTTGCCTTTGTAAATAGGCACTACTTTAATAACTTTTTTTAGGATAGGTGGGTAAGAGCCAAATTTAATTAGGTAGTTGAAGATGTTTACCAGTTGGTTAAGTAAAAACGGAAGTACAATTTTGAGTAATTTGGTCGACGTGTTATAAATATCTGATGTGTTCTTGCATGCGACTTTATTCATTACAACGTCATACAATTCTTTTTCAGTTATAGGTTGCAAGTAAATCGATACATTGCTGGGATGAGTTGTTTTGTTAAGTAATTCGTTTGCTAGAACCGGGCAAGCGGTAGGTGCATGAACAGAGGCTGCGGCCGATAGAAAAAATGTGTTGATATCGTTCGCTAACCGGTCTAATGATTCATAGTGCGCCCCGTTACTATCTTTTAGTGCAGTAGTCAGACTACACTGATGTTTCGCAGACGTGCGTCCTGTGCATTGATTTACGATGTACCATAAGGTTTTTTGTTGATTAGTACTATTCCTCAACATCTCATAGTAGTATGCTTGTTGTGCCTGTTTCATGGACTCTTCAAGTTTAATTGATAGGTATAATATTCGAACAATTAGGTGCTTATCATTTTTATTTGATTTTGCCAATTGTAACAGGTCACATGAGCCATTTTTGCATTAAAATGTCATTTGTGAGCCAAGGACAGAGATTAGTGCGATTTGTAGAAGTTTTTCGGAGTGGAAAACAAGTGTCAGACGCGTTGTGACTCAGGATCGTTGTGATGTTTGTTTATAACAGTATCCCAATCAATCGAGGAGATTGTGTTCTTAAAGGATTCAAACTGATAATTTGAAAAGTTACGGGTAAGTGTTTCTTTCCTGCATTCAAGGTGTAAATCGATTTTATTTTTTTGTGCGTTGTGGTCAGATATCCGTGTCGATTCAGCGGATATTTCTGTATTATGTGAGTTGCGTGAATAGTTTATGTAAATATGATCCAAACAGGTTCCAGATTCACCCATTGGTCTAGTGAGAAAAGTCACAACCTGTGTGAAGCCAAAGGATGTGACCAAATCCTCCAACATACGCTTTTGTTTACAATCCTCGAGATAATCTGTGTTGAAGTCTCCCATTATAACACATTTCATGTTTTGTTCTGACAGTTTATGTAACAAGGTTTCGAAACATTTTATGAAATATTCGAAACTACTCAAATTAGAATGATAAATACAAGAAATTATTACATCCGATTTTAGAATTTCGATGCAAGATATTTCACATATGTGTTCGACTGACAAATTACAGATATCTTGGCGTTCTTTAAACATAATGTTGTCTCTTATGTAGATCGCTGACCCACCGTGATCAATAGTCGTTCTCTACAGTACTTGGAGCAGAGTTGATAGGTTGGAAAGGCGATCGCGTTAATTTCGTGTAATTTTAACCAGTGTTCTGTTAAACAGAGTGCGTGACACTGCAATTCATTTTTTAATAACAGTTCAAGTTGTTGAGTTTTATTTGTGAGACTTCTAACGTTCTGATGGCATATGGTCAGATGTTTACTTATCTTCGTTGATGTGGGTTGGTTGTGAATGAGCCTTCCGTTTGGCTCTTGTCGTTTTGTTGAAGAGAAAGGGCTGCCACTGGTTGATGGAAACATGAATCGGCCATGCTGACGGTGTCGTAAAATGTTCGTAGACTGCTTCGGGAATGCTAATTTTGTATGATTTATAGTCATCCCGCTTGCATCAAATAAAATTCTAAGGTAAACGCAGGTATTACGACCCCCTTAAGGCAATTTCAAAATGAACCATCATTTTTAAGGATGCTGATTGCTCTCAGATTCACGTTTTTATTTTTTTACGTTTGTATTATGTGTAAACTCTATATTTTCTATGTTAAAGGCTACTGAATAAAGGTCTATACTGTATAAAATAATTTATATAACGACGAAGTCGATTGTAGCTAATACCGACTCACAAAAATGCCTGTGAAGCTATTAACGATTTTTATGCAGCTATCACCGATCGTAAAATCTATATACGACCGGTAATAGTTTCTTACTGTTGCTACTACCGAGCCCTATGGATCGCTAATACAATTTGTTAGTGCAAACATATAATTTATCAGCGACTCATAAAAAGTAGGTATTTTTTATTAAGTTACACCTTCTGACTTTAAAACAGATTGTAATTAATTAATATAACATGAAATATGAACCCATGCACACAGTTTTAAACAAAAAACAATAATTTTTAATGTAACAATTCAAGAATCGACCTTCCAAAAATATGTCATTATTAGTTCAATTAACAACGTGATAAAAAAGAAAGTAGAGAACAATACGTATGTCGCTAATATATTTTTACAAAGAACCGATGTTTTTATTTAAATTGGGCTATTAAAGTACCCGTGTTATTGTCATATAATGATATAATAGAGAAAAAAACAAAACTCTATTCTGAGGCCATTAACGACTTATGGGTCGGTAATAAAATTTGTAAGTGCAAACATATGATGTATTAGCGACTCATAAAAAGTAGGTATTTATTATTAAGTTACACCTTCTGACTATAAATCAGATCGTAATGAATAAATATAACAAGAAATATGTACCCATACATACAGTTTTAAACAAAAAACAAAGAAAGTGTCCGGTCACAAAGTAGGTGAGATATACAATAATCTATATACGATCGGTAATAGCTTCTTACTGTTGCTACTACCGACCCCTATGGATCGCTAATACAATTTGTTAGTGCAAACATATAATTTATCAGCGACTCATAAAAAGTAGGTATTTTTTATTAAGTTACACCTTCTGACTTTAAAACAGATTGTAATTAATTAATATAACATGAAATATGAACCCATGCACACAGTTTTAAACAAAAAACAATAATTATTAATGTAACAATTCAAGAATCGACCTTCCAAAAATATGTCATTATTAGTTCCATTAACAACGTGATAAAAAAGAAAGTAGAGAACAATACGTATGTCGCTAATATATTTTTACAAAGAACCGATGTTTTTATTTATATTGGGCTATTAAACTACCTGTGTTATTGTCATATAATGACATAATAGAGAAAAAAACAAAACTCTATTCTGAGGCCATTAACGACATATGGGTAGTGTTCCAAAGGACTCGAGCCCTTTAGCTCTTTTATTTAAGGCTGGCCTATATTTTGACGCCTAAGAGGGCTAAAAGCCTAAAAAGCTCTTTAGCCCCCAAGCCACCGGCCTAGACTCTCAGAGCTCGTAACCTTATTAAAAGGCTATAAGTTTAAAGGGCTAAAACTGCCTAAAAGACCTTGTAAAAATAATGAGACTTAAAACTATTTAGGCCTCCGAACTTCAACAGGCTTGGAGGCTAAAATATTTTTGAGCTTATTAAAAAGATTTAATAAACTCGGCGCTCTTTTAGTGGGGTGTTTTAAATAAAACAAAAGACGTGAGTATGTTTTCTCAACAATTATATAATTTTTGTATTTGGAACAGGCAAGAAAGTGCCATTAACATACGTTTTTCATAAGGGGGAGCCTGTTTATTTTTTTAAGTTTAATAATTTCTGTAATAGGCAAAAGACGACTGATTTTGACGAAAATGTTACGTAGCATTCACATTAATTTTTACCTTACTAGCTCGGACAACTTTCCTTTCGGGTAAAAACGCATTTGGATCGATTGCAAAAAAATTGTACATAGTTAAAAGCTTGGTTAAATGGCTTGGTTGGGTATATGCTTGGTTAGTTATATATATGATAGGCCAAGAAGTGTTTATTCAAGAGTTACTAGTTAAGTTTTTACTTTAATGTTTTAAATGCATTTTTAAAGAGGTCTAGATAAGTAATTGTTATTATAAAAGTATATAAATACGTTTTATTGCGTTTTGTAAATTTCAATTTTAATAATTATTTTCTGTATGTTGTGATTTTTCCGCTCATTGATACAATATTCAAACGCAATATTTTACATTATCTGTGAATGTCTACCTCTGATTGGTCGGCGGTCTGACATGCCAACATGACGGCAGAAATAAATAAAAAATGTACTAAGTGATGTGATAGTTACCCGTTTTGAATTTACTTATGGTGAATTTAATCGCATCGTTTATTTCTGTAAAATTAAATTAATTGACTCTGTAATTCATGCCATCAAATCAAATAAAAAAATCTCCAATGAGGATTCCGCTCGAAAGTATTATCATCAATGCGGCAAACAGCAACTGTCAATTTAAAAAAAAAGCGAAGTCATAACTGGTTTTTTTGAAGATGAATATTTAACAAAGAAGGTAACTCGAGAATACTAATAGGTACCTACATAATAAGATGTCATTTTTAGGGTTCCGTTCCCAAAGGGTAAAAACGGGACCCTATTACTAAGACTTCGCTGTCCGTCCGTCCGTCCGTCCGTGCGTCCGTCTGTCACCAGGCTGTATCTCAAGAATGATGATAGCTAGACAGTTGAAATTTTCACACGAGCGCGAGTGCCATCCGCTAGACACGCGCGCCTGTGAACTATTTTATGCTATAATGGAGCAACGAGCTTCACTGCTGGCCCGTTATTTTTGAGGTTACGGTATTTAAAATATTTTATGTGACAAATTTGTAATATACTAATATAACAATGACATAAAAATAAAAATATTGTAGTTATTATTAATTTATATTTTCATTCTTCCCGTTTCATTCTCCACAGTAAATCAATCAACTATAAAGGAGCGCCAGTACCACGATATGTTTTCGTTCATAAGCCATATAGTTGACAACCGGTATGAAAAGTGAAGCGACCGCCGACCACCGGTATGAAGAGTGAAGTATACATGTGGTTGATTTCTGTACCTATCTGTTTTGTGGTATAAGTTAACGTACACAAGTAAGTAGCCTTAGCGTAGCCTAGGTCTAAAAAATGGCTACAGCCTTTAAAAAGGCCTAAAGCCCCTTAAAAGGCTAAAATAAAAATAAAAACCCATAGGCTTTTTTTAAGACTAAGGCCTTATTATAATCACTAGCCCTTCGAAACTCATTTCATCAAGCCAGCTCTAAAAAGAGCTCGTGAGGCTTCAAATTCGGGCTAAAAGGGCTCGAGTCTTATGGAACACTACATATGGGTCGGTAATAAAATTTGTACGTGCAAACATATGATGTATTAGCGACTCATAAAAAGTAGGTATTTATTATTAAGTTACACCTTCTGACTATATATCAGATCGTAATGAATAAATATAACAAGAAATATGTACCCATGCATACAGTTTTAAACAAAAAACAAATATTTATAAATGTAACGATGCATGAGTCGACCTTCCAAAAATATGTCAATATTGGTTAAAATAAAAGCGTAATAAAAAAGAAAGTAGACAACAATACGTAGGTCGCTAATACATTTTGACAAAGAACAGATGTTTGAATTTCAATTGGTCTATTGAACTACCTGTGTTATAGTCATATAATAACACAATATAGAAAAAACCGAAACACTATGCTGAGGCCATTAACGACTTATGACTCGGCGATAGCTGCCACAACTAAAACTGATGAAGCTAAGACCGTCCTATTTTATTTTAAGGTTTTATCGTTTCAAATAGCTTTTTTTTTTCAATAAAATGTGGTATGAAATCCAGAACTGACACTCAACGGAACATATTTAATAACACAACAAAAAGTATAGCACTCACTTATTCGAATAAATCGCTTAAGTAGAAAAGTCACGTGCTTACCTGATGGATTGGATTGGAAATACTTGAATAAATTAGAGACATCAGATCAGAGAGAAAGGCGTCTGGCAACTAGACGACAGGATTTACCACAATCTCTTGACACTAGGCTGAAGGTTGTCAAACATTCGGCAGCCTATCAGGGCATTATGCTCTTTAACAGATTGCCAACTGAGCTGAAGTCGATCACCAATAGCTTAATTTTTAAAAATAAATTGAGAGTTTTCTTGCAGGAAAAGTGCTATTATTCAGTTGAGGAATATTGCGAGCAAGCCTGAAATGTTCAAACTTATATAAATAATAATAATGATTATGATTATGATTGTGACTTTTGATAATGTTACATTGTGATTTCGATATCTATATTTCTTATTTTTTATTTTAATTGATGATTTTTAAATAATTATGTTTTAGAATAATTGATATTATTTACTTATAATTATACCTTATTTTTAAATGACTAGATTATGACGATGTTTTTTTACTTTATGTTTTTGATTAATTTTTTATTGTATTTTTGGAGATTTTTTTGACATTTATTGTTTTTTTTTTTTGACGTGACAACGTCTAATAATTTGATGAACGCCGGCCGCACATACGAAAAACATGACGTCATTGTAGTAATACTTTAAGATGACGTCATTGTAGCAATACTTTGTAGCGCCGTGGACATGACGTCATTGTAGCAATATACAAGCCTACGTCATCATGCTGTTCACAGATTCTCAAACTTTAAAATGTGGGAAGAGGGAAGAGGGAAGAGGGAATAGGGAAGAGGGAAGAGGGAAGAGGGAAGAGGGAAGAGGGAAGAGGGAAGAGGGAAGAGGGAAGAGGGAAGAGGGAAGAGGGAAGAGGGAAGAGGGAAGAGGGAAGAGGGAAGAGGGAAGAGGGAAGAGGGAAGAGGGAAGAGGGAAGAGGGAAGAGGGAAGAGGGAAGAGGGAAGAGGGAAGAGGGAAGAGGGAAGAGGGAAGAGGGAAGAGGGAAGAGGGAAGAGGGAAGAGGGAAGAGGGAAGAGGGAAGAGGGAAGAGGGAAGAGGGAAGAGGGAAGAGGGAAGAGGGAAGAGGGAAGAGGGAAGAGGGAAGAGGGAAGAGGGAAGAGGGAAGAGGGAAGAGGGAAGAGGGAAGAGGGAAGAGGGAAGAGGGAAGAGGGAAGAGGGAAGAGGGAAGAGGGAAGAGGGAAGAGGGAAGAGGGAAGAGGGAAGAGGGAAGAGGGAAGAGGGAAGAGGGAAGAGGGAAGAGGGAAGAGGGAAGAGGGAAGAGGGAAGAGGGAAGAGGGAAGAGGGAAGAGGGAAGAGGGAAGAGGGAAGAGGGAAGAGGGAAGAGGGAAGAGGGAAGAGGGAAGAGGGAAGAGGGAAGAGGGAAGAGGGAAGAGGGAAGAGGGAAGAGGGAAGAGGGAAGAGGGAAGAGGGAAGAGGGAAGAGGGAAGAGGGAAGAGGGAAGAGGGAAGAGGGAAGAGGGAAGAGGGAAGAGGGAAGAGGGAAGAGGGAAGAGGGAAGAGGGAAGAGGGAAGAGGGAACGGTCGGATACAAAGGTATATATCCGAACCAAACAAAAATCTAAAGGTACATTTTCCTATTGTGCAATTTAATAATATTCATATCAATAAATATTCTACCGAGAAAAAGACGTTGTCACGTAAAATCTTCCTTCGCCCGTAAAACCGACTTTACAGGCAACCATTTCTTTTTTTTTTATATGATAATTAGTGTTTGTCTTTTTTGAATGTTTATATTATTTTCGGTAAGTTGACTCATGTTTTTGATTTGAATAATTTGATAATTTAGGTTTTAATTTTGTATGTTGTTAAATGAATTTCAAACACAACTCACGTTGTTATTGAATAAAGAATAAATAAAGGATTAAGGCCTAGTACGACGTGAACTGCGCCCACGCTGTCTCCGCACAAACTGGGTTATTTTGTCTCTTTTTGCACTTTCACAGACACTAACGCAAAAGTAAATGATGGTCTAGGAACCAACGTGTGCGTAGCTTCAGCTATCTATAGCTAGAATAGTACAGGAAGCGTAAAAATTTACTTTCAATTTATAGGTATTACCTGCAGATTTTCGATGGGTCGTTGATACCTGCGTTTACCTTAACCAACGGTACTGAGATAACAGATGTCAGAGGCACAAAGATATATGAAATAGAGTATAATTAGATATGGATTGCTTGCAATAGGTATAAATTGCCTGCTGCTGTCATCAATAGCAATACATATTATTAGCCGAAATTCACTAAAATTTGTCACTGCTCTTCATTCATTTATTCATTGATTGCATCCATGGTACAAAGATATTATCACATATTAATACAGATTCTCATTGCGTCCTGATAGGGCGTAGCAATTATACATTATACCTATAGTATAAGACTTCAAAACTTAGTATCTAGTTAATAAATTGATACAGAGATACCTACAACCTTTTTTTCAAGTAGGTATTTCTTACTGAGTAAGCTTTGATTGCCAACAGACGACTGTTTTATAGGTCGATTCACTAAAGCTGGCGTGAATGGATTGAATGAAAGTTATGTCACTTGTCACTTCGAGTGTTAGTGTGAGTGCCGTTCTTATACAGGGGCCTCCTAATATTTCTAAACAACAACAAAATGGGTTTTTGTTATTCAAGAAAAATTAAAATTATTAGGTATATAAGCATAATCTGCACAATATTTAGACTAAACAAGTAATATATGTATATATCCGAAAGGTATATTTAACTGTTTGATACAAAAATATTTTACTATCATGGTGTTTTATGCAGACGCTAGTTTTTAGGGTTCCGTACCCAAAGGGTAAAAACGGGACCCTATTGCTGAGACTTCGCTGTCCGTCCGTCCGTCCGTCCATCCGTCCGTCCGTCCGTCCGTCCGTCCGTCTGTCACCAGGCTGTATCTCAACAACGGTGATAGCTAGACAGTTGAAATTTTCACAGATGATGTATTTCTATTGCCGCTATAACAACAAATACTAAAAATAAAATAAAATAAAATAAATATTTAAGGGGGGCTCCCATACAATAAACTTGTTATACCTATATATATATGTATAGGTACGGAACCCTTCGTGCGCGAGTCGGACTCGCACTTGCCCAATTTTTTGACATACTTTAGATTTTGACTGTTGTAAGGCAGTGTAATTGTACATATTGCTTAACATTCATGCAATCTGTGTATGACCAGAATTAGGATGTGGGATGATACTATTCCATTGTCTCGTATGAGTTTGACCATGTGGGACTATGCAATGGTATTAACGTAACCCACATTTTCTTCTTGTCTTCGCGGCCTGGTAAAGGGTTAATGTCAAGAATTAATAGGTGACGGACGACTAGTTCGAAGTATAAAAAACCGGGCAAGAGCATGTCGGGCCACGCTCAGTGTAGGGTCCCGTAGTTGCCCGTCCTTCACAATAGACGAAAATTACGAGAAAGATTTCAAGCCCTATAAAAAGGTCGTACACGCCTAGAAACAGTAATTACTTATTATCTTTTGGAAGTTATCTATTATACGCGACAGATTGAGCCAAATGTTTTAATATAGTTTGGCACTTAACCAATATGTGTAACGTTCGAAGTGTAGGGACACCGCGCGGCACTTACGTCATTTTAAAGAAAATTATGAAATTTTGCAATAACTTAAAAACGGCTCGACCGATTTTATTCAATATAATTTTCATTGAAAGTACTAGTATCCGAGGCTAAGACCCATTCAATTCAATAAGTTATGCTCAGAAATGGCTCGGCCCTCCGTCGAGCTAAGATTACTAAATTTTGTTTGTCCGATATTATCCGAAGTTGAGCGAATATTCAAAATCCGATTTCATATTCTGAGTCGGAGGACCCAAAAGCCCCCCAATACCGAGTTTCAGCCCACTCGGACCAATTAGAAATTTTAGAAAAAAAAAAAGTCGCCATTTTGATTTTTTTTTTCCTCGACTGTACTCGGGTGGGGTCCCCTATGATATTTGTTTGAGCATCCCCCGACCCATCTCCAGCCGTTTACGAGATACGGGACTCTTAAAAAAAAATCTCCACACAAATCTTGGTTTTTTCGATATTTTCCGACTTTGACCGAATTTTCGGACACCGATTTCAGATTCATATTTGTGAGCCCCAAATGCCCCCCGATACCGAGTTTCAGCTTCCTAGCACCAATTTGAAATTTTGGTAAAAAAGCCATTCGTCATTTTGAATTTAATTTGGTTCGATAATATTTTGTTGTACATATTCTTTATACTGCTGAATTTGTGCGGTTATGCGTCTAGTTTGTCTACAAATACGTTTTCAATAATCACTTTTTGTATCAACCTGTATGTAATCATTTTGTGACGCACACATAAATATTATCATTCACTCATTCAATCCATTCGCGCCAGCTTTAGTGAATCGACCTATACCTAATATTTAATAATTATAAAAACGGTTTACTCTCGCGACCCACTAGCACGCAGCAAGGATAGCTACCCCTGATGAAGAGCTCCAAATACGTTTGAAACATGTCGGGCCGTTCCTGACATTTTTTACGTGAGTTTAAACCGTTTTTATAATTATTAAATATGTCTCACGATAGTTTTAATAATATTTTATATTTCAGGCCTCTCTCAATTGCTGCGTCGGCCTTGGGACGGTAATCGACACAGTTCAAGTCCACACGAAGGAGAACTTCTTGTATGGAATGTTCCATATGGATAACAGATCATACATATGTGTTGATTTTTCGGATATTCTCGGAAACAACAACGTTGAAGAATTAAAGGTACAATCAAGCGTTACTTATTTATGTTTTAGCACTTGCGTATTTTTTACATATGGTCGTAAAGAGGCAACTTGTAAGCATAACAGTGGCCCATTGCACTGTGGGCATATTTTTTTGAAATGCTACCAAAAAAAATTTTATGTGTTTTTTTGTTTTTTAAATAATCAGTGACTATTAGGGAGGTAAACTATTTTTAGTAGTCTTAGGTACCTGTATTGATCAATGGTTTTGTAAAATATGCAGGAATTTGATAAATATTCCGTTTTTAATATAGGGTGGCCTCGATTTATGCTCCCTTTCGTTACCATAAACTTTTGTTGATATTAAATGTTACGAAGGTAGGTATAAGAGAAATAAATTATTGTATCGTTTTCTTACTATTATAGTAAATTATCATAATTATTGATATTTATTCGGAAATATTTACAAATATACAAGAACAGATGTATATTTGATCCATTTCGTTACCAACTGGCAAAAACGTCTCACAATTTTCTCTTCTAAATAAAAACTACGAAGTTTATTGGCTTAATTTTTTTTACCGAAAAACCTTAAATATTGAATTAAGTATTTCATAAATAAAATAAGAATATTTCTTAATTTGTGTTGAGATAAAAAATATAATATTACATTTTAAAATCGGACGGTAACGAAAAAGAGGTAACGAAATCATAAAGCCGCGGTTATAAAGGTCATTAAAAAATTCAACCACGTAATCAATGTTAAAACGAACCGGAAGGTTAATAAGGCTAGCGTTGAAATATTAACACTAATCTACAATTTATATTACGAGACGTATAAGACGTTAAAGTTTTATAAAATAAATAAATTAAACTTGGAAAAAAAACCTGAATTCATACAAAGTGTAATAGTGGTCGCGGCTTTATGTTTCCCTTTCGTTACTTTTTCACGTTCCCCTTATACGTGACTATAAATGTGGTAACGAAAGGTAGGTAACGGAACGAACACTTTGCAGTTTAAAATGCAATTAGAAACACATTTTACCACTAATTACGTGGGTATTCAAGCGAAATCAAATTGTCACATAAATAATGATCAAGTTACTTTAAACCACAATAAAGAAAATCAAAGTTTTACCTTCATATCCTGTAACGGAAATGGGAGAAAGTTTTTTAGCCACCTCGACACACGCCTGACTCTTCGTGATTTTTAGCAAAACTGACCGTTTTGAGAAACCAAACTGTGTTGCTATATGAAAAGTGGTGTAGCTAGATCAAAATAAACGTATGATTTGGCCATAAAAATTCGCCAATGTGTAAATATCGTGGTAACGGATAGGGGGATATTTCCCTTTTCTCGTTTTCACGGACACATTTAAATTGTAGGTATTTATATTTTTTTACTTTAAAACCACGAGAATAAGGTCGCTTTTAGAAATTTAAGATTTTGAACTATCCACAACAAATGTTGCCATCCACGAGAAACTTTTTTAATCAGTTTAAATGGTGCTCGAAGTTTGCGTTTTGGTGATGGACAAGGTAAAATCAGGGATCTTTAAACACAAAAACTTAGAAAAACTAGTAAATTTTATATTACTTGTTTATTTTATTGATTTTATATAAAACTTAAATAATTTATTTATCTAATAAAAATTATATCATCATCAATTTACCCGTATACAGTGTTTTATAGTGTGACAAAGTCACCGGACAGGTCAAAAAGCCAAGGTACAGAAAAAAAAAAATGCCCTCGATGCAACAAGTTATTTAACGGAAGTATCTTTTCTTTCCAATTTATGAAATTGAAAAGGGACTTCCGCTTGTAATTTGCAAGTTGTAGCATCGTGTAACGGGCCACAGTTCCGTCGCTACGGTTAGATTTTTTTAAACACGTATTTTTAGGGTTCCGTACCGAAAGGGTAAAAACGAGACCCTATTACTGAGACTTCGCTGTCCGTCCGTCCGCCCGTCCGTCCGTCTGTCACCAGGCTGTATCTCAAGAACGGTGATAGCTAGACAGTTGAAATTTTCACAGATGATGTATTTTTATTGCCGCTATAACAACAAATACTAAAAATAAAATAAAATAATATATTTAAGGGGGGCTCCCATACAACAAAGGGATTGGTTGCGTTAACTTTGCACCTCATTTGTATGGAGCGCTATACATACCAGGTGCAAACTTAACTTAACCACTTAAGGATGGAAAGTGTTTGTACGGAACCCTCGGTGCGCGAGTCCGACTCGCACTTAACCGGTTTTTTTTTAAACACATAGGTACCTTGACACTTGGCTGTTTACGTTTGTAGTGATGTATGTAGTAAAGACATATTGTATGCCAAATCTAACTATTATGAATTGTTGAACGAATCGATTTTACCGATGATTTTTTTTCGACTGTGCATATATTTTTGTTTATTTTGTGTAAATCAATACATTTTTAAGCTACAAGCCGTCGGACCGAGCTGGACTCACTGAAGCTTTCTATGTAAAATAGTAATATGTTGTATTGTTCTTTCTTCAAGTGATAAATGTATCGATTTAATCGATTTTACCAATTTACAGAAATAGCACGTGAATCGAAACCACGTAGTATGTAACTGTTATATACTTAGTGATTTATTATCGTTAAATACTTCAACACCGTGATAAGAAAAAATGTAACATGAACTTAATTGTATCAAATAGAAAGTAAAAAACGTCTCTTACTTGAAAAATCACTATGACATTACATGTTTTTTATGAAATTCAATAGGTTGTGCAGATTTACGCTATATGGGTGGGCCCGGTCATATGTCAAATATGTGTTTAAAAAAAAACTATAACTATGTGCGTGAGAGCTGTTACTTAAATTTTTAACGTATGAACTGCTGAATAGGCTCATCAAAGATTTCATTTACTAATTACAATTTAATCCATCTTCTAAAATATGTCCCCGCCCAAATTTTGACAGGACTCAGCAGGTCAGAGTAACAAGATAAAGTTTATAAAACAAAATTTTATTGGTGTACAAATTTTGCCGCCGAAATATGCAATTTTTTCTTGGCTACCTATGTAAACCGCTTCATAGGTACATTATACACATATTCCCGGTCCCGCAGGCCCTAATATACGTAACAAGAAAATATACGAGACCACAAATACTTACTTTTTACCGCGAAAAACTAATTTGGCTCGTGAACACTCCCGTCTTGCATCTTCGCTCGAGCGCTACTGGTCAAAAATTCAAACATAGCCGACCGCGCGTTCGGAGTGTTGCGTCAGAGGCGTAGGAACCTATTATAATTTCCGAGAAATTTGACTTGTTTCAATCATGACGTGTTGGTTTCAATTGTCTCCGGTTTACCCTAGCTATCCCTATATCACGTTGAGCGTCTCTCAAATAACCTGTTTATAAGGCCTAACATGAAATATCACATAGGTCACACATGTTATCAACGAGATAAAATTAATTCTTCTTCTTCTTTGGCGGTACGCTCTTGCCACAGTAGTCGTGGCCGTCACGTCGTTGATGTTGTGGCCTGCTTTACAATGCGACGCCATTCGTCTCGTACTGCTGCCCTCCTGGTACATTCGTGTAGAGGACCGTTGACGGCGGTTTTTACTTGATCCGTCCACCTCATCGGTGATCTTCCGCGTGGTCTGGTTCCCTCGACTTTGCCTTGTACCACCAGGCGCTCGATAGATTAACATTAATTAGTTCATTGATTATCTTCACCGTTTATATATTTTTTCTTTTACAGAAACTGCACTCGTTAGTAACCGAGGGTATAACACTAGGACACGTTCGACCTCTATCACGCGTCACATACTCTCCCCACGAAGCCCCTCGAGCCTTCAGGTTGCTGGCCGCGAGCAACCACCGCGGACGCGTACTCCTGCGCATTGGCGACGTGGATATTTCCGGGACTGCGTTGGCGCAACCAAGGTAATGTCCAATTTATGTTCCTGAACAAGAACCAGAAAGCAAGGTACTGACTCATTGTTAGATTGTACCTGACTAGTTTAAGGGATACAGTTCTAATAAGAAAGCATATCAATATTAGTACATTGACGACGCAGTTGGCTCAGTTTGTAAGCATTTGCCTACTGAGCCGGCGGTCCCGGGTTCGAATCCTAGCCACGGCAAATATTTGTGAGATGAACTCGAATGTTTGTGCTTCGGTCATGGTTGTTCTATGTATTTAAGTATATATTTATCTATTTAAGTATGTATATCGTCGTCTAGTACCCATAACACAAGCCTTCTTGAGCTTAATTTGGGACTAGATCGATTTGTGTGAGGTTGTCTGATATTTATTTATGTATTTACATAAATTTTGATAAAACGTCATACTTTCTTGTAGTTTCTATTTTATTCTTACACTTTTCCTTATTTATATATCTTAAAATACACTTTTAATATGTATTCTTCGAGGACTACGTATATAGGTACACCTAAATTCTCAAGATAGGTACAAATTAAGTTCATATTAAGTACTGTAATAGTTAAGTACTTATCCTTTCTGAAAAATGACTGACTGTTGAGTTTCTTTATTTTATTCCTTAATTGGGGTAACCACGTTTGTGGCGAAGAAAAATGTATACTGCTCAATTTTCAATATAAATCGAGGTTACGTTATGCTCATACTCATACCTACTCATACTCATTTATTTATAAAATGTTTTTCAATTTTACATGTCACATATTAAATTATCAAATTATATATTAGGTTACATTATTCCATTTAATTACACATTTCATATAATCAATCATTAAAATAAAATACAAAATTTAAATAATGTTAACAATTTATAATTTCAGTACAATATACAACAATAATTTGTAGTCAGAATTAGTATAATATATTATTTAAGATTTGAAAATTCCTCAAGGCTATAAAAAGCTCTAGATATGAGCCATTTTTTAATTGTACGTAGGAATGTTACGTCGTTATCAATTTCTTTTATATAATCGGGTACTTTATTGTAGATACGTGGCCCCACAACAGACATTGTTTTGCTTGCCTTAGCTAAACTAGGATATGGGGTGGCCAGTTTGTTTTTATTTCTGTTACTTAGACGCATGCTGTGTGATGTCATTATTGTTGTATGCTTGGACCTCATTTTGTATTCCATGCTATAGTTACAGTGCGACCAAAAAGAGTAGAAATTAAAAAGTGTCAATACTGTAGCGTCGTCCCTGTTTTCTTATATTGATTAGAAAGGGAGGACACTACAGTATTGCCACTTTTTAATTTCTACTCTTTTTGATCGGACTGTACCAGGTGCAAAGGTAACGTAAACTGATAGTACCTATGTAAAATTGAGCAGAGGTAATACAAATACGTCTTTGTAAATGCCGCACTTTGTTAGACGCTGCTTAACTCATCCGTTATAGATGTAAAAGGCTATGATGATGATGATCATACCTGTGCTAACTGAGGGCACGCTCTAGGGATTTGATATCGATAAAAAATATGTCGATATATACTAATACAGGTACATATCATTAAAAGTTCTCGATTACTATAAAACGGTGCATTATCATGTCTGATGTCCAGACTACAATGGGGTACGCACATTGCAGCACTTGCTAAAAGGCTAAGTTCGGCGGCTTACGCTGTGAAAAGAATAAGACTTTTAACTGATGTAGCTACGACAAGGCTTGTTTACTTTAGTTACTTTCACAGTGTCATGTCCTACGGGCTGTTGCTGTGGGGAAGTGCTGCAGATGTGAGTGCAATATTCGTTTTACAAAAACGAGCCATCCGTGCGATATACGGACTACAGACCCGTGATTCCCTAAGAGAATTGTTCAAGACAATCGGTATTATGACCGTACCTAGTCAGTACATTTATGAAAATATTATTTATGTTAGGAAAAACCTTAGACTATTCCGTAAAAGATGTGACATACACGATTTTAACACTTGAAATAAGGATAAATTGTTATCAGTAGGCACTAGGTTAAGTAAGGTTCAAAAGTCATTTGTGGGGCTCTGTACACGCTACTACAATAAGTTGCCCGACCATATTATTTGTCTGTCGGAAAATAAATTTAAATTAGTGATAAAGCAAACTTTGTAAAGAAAAGCTTATTATACACTAGAGGAACACGTAGCAGACAAAGACGTATGGTCGGACGCCTCAACTGCAGCCCAACAAGGCATTTCCGTTTTGTAAAGTTAAGTTAAGATGTTAAGTTAATATATTGTCTATAGTTAAGTTATTTAATGTAAAAATTGACCTTCAAAAAATATTCGCTTGGAATTTACTTTGAATAAAATACTTTTGACTTGACTTGACTTGATGAAGTGGTTATTTTCATCTAGACGGCAATCTTTAATACCAAAGAATATGGAAAAAATATTGATTGTATATTTTCTATGAAAATTATTTAAAATAAACAAATAAAATACACGCTTTAATTTGTTTATTGCTTTCATTCTGAAATTAGAGAACTTTCAATGAGACATCTATTAATATAAATATCGACATCTTTATTATCGATATCAAATCCCTAGAGCGTGCCCCGAGTTAGCACAGGTACGAGTATGATAAAAATGTGTATAAATCGTGAAAGTTTAAATCAATTAATTACATTGTGTAAAGTAGTCCGGTATTAAAAAAAAAAATATTCAAACTTTATTGCACAAATCAAAAGTCAGTACAAATGGCGAACTTAATGCCACATGACATGCTCTACCAGTCAACCGTGGGGCCAAACAGAGATGCTTCAAGTGGGTGCAGAGTAGAAAAATAGTCGTTCGGAGAGCGTCAAAGATACAAGTGAATACAAACATATACTTACAAGTTATATATATTGATTACAGACTGACCTGCTCTCCTGAACACCAGCAGCTACTGATAAGTGATGAAGATGAGCTCAGCCTTCAACTAGCTGATAGACTAATCAATCGGGGCGCTAGGCGACTACGATTCTACTTGCCCCGTCCTTCGGGCTACCTTAATGTTAAGAAAAGGTAAGGGGCTAAATTCGACTTTTCTTATGTCATGTCACCTACGTCTATGTCAGCATTTACCTTTAAATGTTGGTAGGTTATGCTCCGATAGTACCTACCTAAACATTTATATGCAGGGTGATGAATCCAAATGGGTCAGTAGGGAGAAAACGAAAACTATAAGTGATAGGGAAATCTGTTCTTAGGAACCATGGCGTCGATTTTAGATTTAGCTGAAACTGCATCCAATTTTTTTTATAACTCTCAATCATAACTGGGAATTAAACCTGTTAAAACTTCTCTAAGTAATTGCATGTCGTATTCTAATATTCTTTACAGCGTTTTAGACCGGATCATGAGTCAATTGGCGATACCACCGGATAGTATCGAGTTCACACAAAACCCAAACACTAGCTATAAAGACCCGTTTGCAAGACAAAGGGTAATTAACGTCGCACCTTGGACCACCAGGCGGGAGAAACAAGCCTCGTGAAGAGTATAAATACCGTTGCACCTAGACACTCGTCGGTCATTCAGCTCGAAAGCATCAGCAGTAGTATAGTTTCTTAGTATAGTTTTTATATTTGTAAAAAACGTTTTTTATAAAAATAAAATAATTAATCAGACTTCAAGATTTTTAACTGGCGCCCAAGCTGGGGGCGGTAAATCGCATTCATCGGACGACGCGATAAGGCTTTCAAGTCTACAACACCGCGCACCCAAGAAGAAAAAAATAAGTTAAAATATCAAGAAGAAGCTTTGACTCAATGCTACGGGAGGCTTTGCTGCTGCTGTGTATGTGAGTACCAAGTCGTATTTCCTAACCGTTCCAAAAATTCCTCTCCTCAGACCACCTCGATTTGTGTATAGGAGTAGTGAAATTAGTGTAATAAGGTTAGATATGGCCCAACCCTCCGGAAATAATCCGCAAGGGGAACCAAACCGCGCGCCTACTACGCCCGCGGGAGTACCAGGAGCTAGCCTAGTGTTAGACTCCCACAAACTGATACACTTCGTCCCGACGTATGACGGTGACGCACTTAGCATTTATAATTATATATCTAGCGCTAACCAATGGTTGAATTTGTCTGGGAAAAACCCTGGTAACGTAATGTTGTTACTAAGTAAACTAACCGGTAAAGCAGCATTGACTATATCAATGCTCAACCATAACTTCGATTGGAACTTGATTGTGGGGGCTTTAAAAGGTGAATGTGGTGATAATAGGGATTTAAATACCCTATTGATAGAATTATCAAATTTTAAACGAAAGGGGTCTTACAAGGACTTTATTTTTGAATTAAAACAAAAACTATTTTTTATTAAGAGTAAGTTAGCTGATAAATATCAAAAAAGTAGTGTAGTAGATGAAGTAATGGAACCATACATAAATATGGCTCAAAATACGTTAAGGAATAGTTTACCATATCATGATCAAATCTATGTAAGTAATTGTAGCTTTAATGACACTGCTCAAAAAAATTTATTATTGGAAGCCGAAGGACGATTTGATAATATTAAACAAAAATTTTCTAATATCTTACCAGCGCCGCGTTTAATTAGTCAACCACCGCATTTCCCCGAAAATCCAATGCGATATTCCCAAAATATCAATAGACCTTTTTATTCTGCTCGACCACAACAATCATTTCAACAACAGGTACCAAGACCTCAGTGGATACCTAATCCAAACAATGTATTTACAAGACCTCAACATCCCCATTTCCGAAACTTTAAACAACAACAGCATCAGTCGCAACAACGACCAGTAAATAATAATACAGATGTTTCTATGAGGACCGCAACTCCCGTAAAACCCGGTCAGACCTACTTAGGAAAAGATTTAGTCGCAGAGGAGTTATATTATCATAGTGAAGAAAACATGCAGCAAGAATATGAGTATCCAAATTATCCTCACGAATTTGCGGAGGCACAATACTTTGATAATTTACCAGAAGTTCCGGCCACGCCAGGATCGTCAAGTGAAAATTTTACCCAGGACCCGGATGTAAATTCAAATATATAGAATTTAATCACGTGAAATCATATCTACCCTATTTTGAAACTGAAAAGCCTAAATTAAAAATTTTAATTGACACCGGAAGTCAACGATCATTCATAACAAAAAATGCTCAAGAAAAATATTTTCAAAGTTATTGGAAGCCGGAATATTTTCTAGTTAAAACGTCGCATGGTACTACCTCACACAATGGAGTAATTGAAACTCCGTATTGGTGTCGATACTTCGGCAAAGACAATGGACCGATGAAGTTTTACATTTACGATTTTAGCGACAAATACGATATTTTGATGGGGACAGAAATGATTGAACAGGTCAATGCGAAGATTGATTTGAAGGAAAGAAAACTGAGTATGCCAGATAATGAAATACTCATTTTTCATATGACATCAGATGATAAGTTAAATGTCGAAGATCTCTGTAAAACTTATAGAGACTTATTTTCGGAAGACGTCACAAATAGTGCTACGACTAAAATTAAACATCATATTACTTTAAATAATAACGAACCTATTTATCAAAAACCGTTTAGGTTGCCTCAAACACAACAACAGGAAATTAAAAGACAAATTGAAAAGCTGCTTGCCGAAAAAATTATTCGACCATCAGAATCACCTTGGGCATCAGCCGTACACTTAGTATCTAAGAAGATGGATCAATCCGGTATACAGAAATGGAGGATGGTGGTAGATTATAGAAGGCTGAATGAAAAAACAAAATCGGATAAATTCCCTTTACCTAATATAGAGGACTTGTTTTCTAAATTAGAGGGCAATACATATTTTACTACTTTAGATTTAACTTCGGGATATCATCAAATTTTGATGGATGAAGATTCTATTGAGAAGACTGCTTTTAGTACACCAGATGGGCACTTTGAATTCCTCAGAATGCCCTTTGGACTTAAAAATGCCCCGGCAACGTTTCAGAGGATGATGAATAGTATCTTAAAAAAAGAAATTGAGGGAAACATATGTTTAGTTTATCTGGATGACATTATTGTATATTCTAAGACCAAACAAGAGCATGTGAATAAACTACAACAAGTATTTGAAGCATTAAGAAAGGCTAATTTAAAAGTGAATATAAACAAATGTGTGTTTATGCAAGAAGAAATTGAGTTTCTTGGACATATTTTGAATAGTGAAGGATTAAAACCAAATCAGAAGAAAATCGACGCTGTACGTAAATTTCCAGTACCAAAAACCGTAAAAGAAATCAGAGCTTTCTTAGGACTGATAGGATATTATCGTAAGTTTATACCAAACTTAAGCAGGATAGTTAAACCATTGACTGAAATGACAAAACATGATAAAGTTATAGACCCTCAAAATAAACAATATTTGGAAGCCATAGAAACTTGTAAGCATTTGCTAACAAATGCACCAATATTAGCCTTCCCAGATTTCAACAAAATGTTTGCCATTACTACAGATGCCTCAGATATATCGCTAGGAGCCGTCCTGAGCCAAGATAACCATCCAATAGCTTATGCTTCCAGGACGTTGTCTAATGCTGAACAAAAATATAATACTACAGAAAAAGGATTACTTGGAATTTTGTGGGCTGTCACGCAATTTAGACCTTATGTATATGGAAGAAAATTTATACTTAGAACGGATCATAAAGCCTTAATTTGGCTGTCAAAACTAAAAGAACCAAATCAAAGATTGACCCGTTGGAAACTTAAACTACAAGATTATAATTATCTCATTGAATATGTTAAAGGAAAGGACAATTATGTGGCGGATGCCTTAAGTCGAGTTGAGATACATCATCACTCTGATGAATCTAGTAACAGAACACCACGAAGTAAGATAACTCCAGGGAATAATAACGAAAATTTACCTATACCAGGTTCATCAAGTGGAAACTCTATGAAAGTTAATTTTGAAACAACTTCGCGGTCTGATTTACCATCGGCTAACGCAGATAATATATCATTACAGGGTACAGTGCATTCAAATTTAGAAAACAGTGATGATGGAATACCAATAATTCATGCTTATCCCCCGAAACGATTAAAACGTGTAAGTTTTGAAATGTCTCCATTTAAAAAGGCAAAACATGAAAATGGGACTTGGTATTTTTATATTCCACCGAATGATGAAGAAGAAACTATAAAAAAATTCATGCTAGATCACTTAAGTCATGAAAAATATGCTTTTATCATACCAAATGAAAATTTGTATTATAAGGTTTCCGAAACATATCGGAAATATTTTGATCATACTAAATTTAAACCTATGAGGTATACTAAATCATTGGTCGAATTAAATGATAAGGAAGAACAACTGAGATTAATTAGAGAATACCACTTAAATGAAAATAGACATGCCGGTATTGATAGTTTGTATAAACAATTGAAAGACAAGTATTATTGGGAAAATATGAGAAAACAGATAAAACATTTTATTTTAAAATGTGAGTTATGCAAAAGGAAAAAGTATAACAGACACCCTAATACGACTTTAGCTACCGAAACAGAAACTCCTCATGAACCAATGGATATTTGGCATATAGATTTTATGTCTTTGGAAAGACAATGGTACTTAACAGTAATAGATAAATTCTCTAAATACGCAATAGTAAAGCCTTCAGAAAAAAGTACGGTGTATGATACTTTGGCAGAAATATTTGCATTGTTAGGAGCACCTAATAAAATAATTCATGATGGAGAGCAGTCATTTTGCAGTGAAATTATAAAAGAATTGTTCCAAACTTATAAAATAATAAACCATACTACATCTCCTCAACATCATAAATCAAATTCCGATGTAGAACGATTGCATAGTACCATACAAGAATTATATAGGTTACAAAGAGAGTCGGATTTGAATCAAAGGCAAAAAATTAATTTCATTGTCCATGCATATAATAATACTATGCATAGTGCGATCGGTATGGCTCCGTTTGAAGTACACTTTGGCAGGAAACCAAAGTTGCGAAATTTTGATAATTTAAAAGTAACCATTCAGCGTTACACTTCCCAACAAAAGGAATTCGCGACTAATTTAAATAAAAATATACATATTCTACTTCAAGAACAAAAAAACAAACGCAACGAAAGAATAAATAGAAAAATACACCCTCCAAACCCATATAAAGTAGGAGACTCGGTATATTTAAAAAACAGCAAGGCAGAAAGGCATAAAACTAACTCAAGATATTTATCACCATTTAAAATCCTCAGTCTGGAACCAAATAATAGGTGTAAACTTAGTAATGGCAGAATATATCATATAGAAGAGCTTATTGTTACAGGGCTTTCTGTATCTTCGGATACAAGTTCAGACCATTGGAACCCGGAGAGCATGTAATTATAGTAGATATGAAACCTACGCGGATTATTGAAGGAAGGTGGACTATAATACATCAATTGGACATAAAAGTTATTGTAGAAACAAAAAAAATGCTTTTTGAGACTGTAAATCAATTAGCACCTCTTTCCTCTAGAGGAGATGTTCAACATATTTATGATAGAATTGATGTAATACTTAAACATGTAGATGAAATTTGTAATCATTTGTATGTACAAAGTAGGGTTTAAAGAGGTTTGATTAATGGGCTTGGGTCTGTTATTAAATCTATAACAGGAAACTTAGATCAAGATGATCTTAATAACATTCAGAAAGATTTAGAAACTTTAAGAATATCATACAATAAACAAATATCTGTAACAAGTGAAACTTTGGAGGAATATAATCGTCAAATAAGTAAGATAACTTCAATTCAAAATGAATTAAATAGTAAGATTGTTCAAATAAGTAACATTAAGGTTCAACAAAAATGTGCCCTTACATTATTGTTTCAAGCCCAAACTTTACAAGATATGGCAGACAGACTAACAACTGCAATAACTTTTGCCGAACATCATATGTAAATATCACTACAGCATTATACAGTCTCATGTTTTACAAGACACGTTAAATAAAATAGATTTTAAGGTAATGATTTCTAATAACATTAATGAAATTGAACCTTTTATTACTGTTGATAGTAAGATTGTAGAAAATATAGTGTATTTTCTTATAAGGATACCTTTAGTGAAACCTCAAATATATTCAACCAGAAAGATTGTTCCCATAATCCAAAATACACCCACCTGTACCTATCCTATAATACGAAAGGTCACTCTAGCATACATGAAGACAGAAGTTTACGAGGTCGACGAGTGTACAGAACTTCACGAATTGGTTTGCAAAGGGAGTGTTTTGCAGAAAGCTAATTGTGAATCTGCAATTTTGTTACAAAAGAATACAAGTGAATGCAGTGTAGTACCAATAAGGTGCCCCGAAGAGGAAATACGAGAAATTTCACCAGAATTAATCTATATGTATTTTCATACAATAACTGAGATAAAAATAAAATGTGGTGTCGATGAAGAAACGTCATGGATCAAGGGATCCTATGTTCTAGACGGAAGAAATTGCGAAGTTGACATCGCCGGAGTCACTAGATTTCGAACCAGAGAGTCCAGTGAAAAATTAATCATAACAAAACTTGTAATTGAAAGAAAAGAAGATATTCCTGAGATTGAACTAACTTATGATAAAGAGAAAATTACTTCAAATTTGAAGCATTTAAGACAAATTAAAGGATTTGAAGTCCAGACCCAGCATATTTATATACAATATGGGTTAATATCTTCTGTGATGCTATTAATCCTGGTATGTTTGTGTTATGTCCTTCGCACCAGGGTTTGTTCAAAACCTTGGGCTTCAAAACCGGAGAGGGAGAGTCAATTGGCGATACCACCGGATAGTATCGAGTTCACACAAAACCCAAACATTAGCTATAAAGACCCGTTTGCAAGACAAAGGGTAATTAACGTCGCACCTTGGACCACCAGGCGGGAGAAACAAGCCTCGTGAAGAGTATAAATACCGTTGCACCTAGACACTCGTCGGTCATTCAGCTCGGAAGCATCAGCAGTAGTATAGTTTCTTAGTATAGTTTTTATATTTGTAAAAAACGTTTTTTATAAAAATAAAATAATTAATCAGACTTCAAGATTTTTAACTCATGTATGAAATTAAGTATGAGATTTAAAAAAAATGCAGTTTTTATTAAATCTAAAATCAACGCCATGGTTCCTAAGAACAGATTTCTCTAAATCTTATAATTTGTGACTTCTCCCTAATGTACTGATCCATTTGAATTGATCACCCGGTATATATACGAATACTAGGTGCTCGCAATTTCGACCACCTGTCCTTTCACTACCGTAATCAGATGAAAAGCACCTATGCTATAAGGGCCTGTTCACACTTGAGCGATTTGCCAGCGATTTCTATACAAATTCGATCGCTGCGATCACGCCGCGAGATCGCCGCGTTCGAGTTTTGTATAGAAAACGCTGGCAAATCTTTTGCAAATCGCTCAAGTGTGAACAGGCCCTAACTGTAACCATCTTTGAATGTCCAGCTATCCCCGTACCAAATTTGGTTCGTCTCTGTCATGCCAATTTGGCGTTATGGGAGGACAAAGAAATGTTGAAGATGGCCTTTTGTGTGGAGCGTTTTCAGCTGTTCGAATTAACCCGTTTTGTTTACAAACAGGCTTGAGAGTTAAGAGGAAACACCACTGCGCATTTTCCATACAAATTGAGGTTTCGTTTGTTTCATCCTTCCAAACTTAACCAATTTTGACGAAATTTCAAGATCTGAATGGGAAGAAAATGTTCTTTCCTATTCTGTTTTAAAAATTATGAAAATATTGGTTTAGTTTTGGAGAAGGCAACAGGCGAGAACGAAACCTCGATTTGTAGAACCCGTTTACGTTAAGTTTGGTCCTCATTTGTATGCGGCGGTGTCTTAAGGCCGCGTTTCCACCAGTGTGTAGCGAGGGATGTGTTATGTTAACCGATAGAATCAGCTGCGCTGGATGAGTAAATGAATTTGTTCCATTGGTTAATAAAAACACATCCCTCGCTACACATCTCTGGTGGAAACGCAGCCTAAGACAGATAACAATACAAACCACGATCGTCTTTGCAGTGCATGGCGCATGAGGGGCGTGGAAGTTGACTCCGTGTTTAACCAAACTATGAGAAACGAGGACTTGGTGGAGTTCTTGCATAACAGCACACAAACTGGAACCGTGGAGACACTGTTCTTTATAGCGAGAGACACGTATAATAATGATCAAGCTATGCAGGAATCAATTATTAAAAGTTTAGATATTACGTCTAGAAAACTGTTTCCTTCAATCAAGTAAGTTGTTCATCGTTATATTGGGGCCGAAAACAAAAGACAACGTTGTTTGTTACAAACGAACAAACTTAGTTACAAGTAAAGCTAATAAAGAGTAGGTATATTAAATAAAAAGGATGTCCTGATTGTCTGGGCTCCAGCCAATGCCTAAATCAATAATGTTAAAGTACAGGCATTTTCTTTAACTTAACTAAGATTATCACTCTATTTGATACAACATACTTTAAATAACAGCATGTCTATATTGCTATTGTTGTATTATTATTATAGGGACTCTTTTTTTACAGATATTTCGCATTACTAAGCGAGTGTCCGTTTGCGAAGGAAATATGTCGAGATAGATCATTCTACGGGTTACCATCCCTCTCATTGCAGTTACAAAATATTCATCAGGTATGCCCTACTAATTCAAAGTCAACATCATTAAATTCCGCTTCATACTTATTAAAAATTGTTTAAAATCTCGTAAAAATTGCCAGGAACGGCCCAACATGTTTTGAACTGCTCTCCGTGCTGTTGCGCGACAAACGGCCATCTATTTCGGAACGCCCGTACTATGGGCTGCATTTATATTCATAAATGGGCCATGCAATTCTGCAGCTCACTGTAGTTACATACAAGCTGCGTACGCTCCATAAGAGCTCGAAGCATCGGGCCATTCCTGACATTTTTTACGTGAGCTTAAACCGTTTTTAATAAGTATTAAAGATTTCAAACCATAGTTTTAATAAGATAATGTTTAATTTTTTATGAAGCACAGTAAATCGGGAATTCCGCAAGTTTATTTTGGGTAGGTTTTAGTTTATAGTATCAAGCAATTAATATTTATAAGTAATTTACGTGGCGTTTCGTGTTTTAGTTCGATGAAATCGAGCGCATTGGTTATGAATCGGCACCAGAACAGAAGCTCTCAGGCCAGGTCGCCGTTGAAGTGATCGAAAGATCCCTTTGCAGCGAGCAGCCAGTTGTGTTCGGTTATGTGCAAAGCAATCCACGGCGCACTTTACTTGAGGAAATTGCTCACTTACCAGGTAACATTTCAGCTTTACATGGCTTTACGAATCAGTAGGGGAGCAGGAATCGCAAGGAGTGTAAGTGTCAGGATGGCGGGTGTACATCAACGAATGGAGCTGCGGTATACGTCAGGATTTAGTGCTAGCAATGTGCTAAATGTGCGCCAAAATTGTAGCAATGTGCTCTTTAAACTCCGGAGATATTTAAGAAATAAAGGACGCCCGCCATCCTGACGTCAGGTTGGCGGGTGCATTTCCAGTTCTAGCTAATGGCTGCCTACTGAAGGGTGAAAGAACTGCCTAAGGTTAGTGCTTGCAATGTACTTACACTACACATGTATGAAGCACAATCAACTTCAGAGAGTGGCCATCCTGAAACTCACCAAGGAGTGGCATCGCATTGTAAAACAGGCCCCTAACCACACTGGTAAGAATTTGACGCCGAAGAAGACGCATTTCAGTTTTGCCACAGTGCACGGTGAGTGCACGCCGAAGAAGGCATTCATAATTATTAATTATTTAGTCCATTACTTAATTTTAAATGGAAGTATTTGTAAAGCACAGTTTTTTAAGGATTATTAAATATAATACAATTTGAGCAATGCTAACATGTCCTTCATTATTTATTTAATTAAATGATATTTACATGTCATGTTATTAGTAACTAAGTTCAATCTAAAAAACTTTTATTGTTAACTGACAGTACAGATTTTTTTCTGGGCAATTGCCTCTGAAGTGATCAATGGATCTTAGTTTAGGAGAAGTCTGTTCATAAGATCCGTGTTTTTTTTCTGGCATGATTGCGCCCTTACGCACAGTGATTGCGCATCAAATACAAAACCCCTCGAAAGGATCCCATGAACTGTACATATGAAAAAAATAAAAATAAACATATTCGTAAGATTTGCGTAGCGTTGCTATACATTGGTCTGGAGAAGGCGTAGAAGGCTTCTAACTAGAGTTCCCTTAAGGTATAAAAACAATTAGTTATTCGGAATCTATCTATGGTCGAGTAAAATTTATTTATTTGCCAATGACATGACAGCATTTGATATAAAAAATATACTCTCCATTTTTTTTATGTATACTAGCCACACCGCTGTGCAGTGCTAAAGTCTATAGATAGGGATCCTCGGGATCTCACTACGAAATCGAATCAGAAATTCGTAGACGAACTACGGTTGCTGAAGTAACAAACCCGAGCAAGCTGAAGTGGCAATGAGTAGGGCACATATCTTGAGAAACCGATGGCCATTGGGGCAGAAAGGTTTTCGAGTGGATACCACATACCGGGAAGTGCAGCGTAGGCAGGCCACTAGCAAGCTGGTTGGATGACCTTCCCGGTTAGGATTGCGGGACTCTTCTATCCGGCCCATGTGAAACTATTGAGGACGCCTGCGTCTAGCACTGGACATGCTATGGTTGAAATGATGATGACTATGATGAAAACATTATAGATGGATCTTTCATTTGAACTTCGCATAAGCCACTTGAGAACTGTGTGCCGTCTATGTCAATTCTGTACATTATGTCCCTTCACCATAGACGGGTGATTTTCAATGTTTATGGTAATTATGTAAAATTAGTTCGTGAAATGATGCAGTTGTAAATGTATAATTTGTCAAATGACCATTCGTGAAATGATTGGCCACCGATTTTCAATACAATTTTAGATTTTTATAATAATACTAAGAGGTGCCCGCCACTTTGCGTTTTTTTTTCTTTACTGGAGACGGATAAAAAGTACTGTAATCATCTTTGGATGTCCAACTAATTCTGTACCAAATTGGTTATAAAAAAACATGCCGTTTCGGCGTGATGCGAGGGCAAAGGAAAATATGATACTAGATGGCGCCAGGTAGCACGGCGCGGCGCCGCGCGCCTATAGAAAACAAATGACGATCCTGCATCACGCTATTGAGATTTTACCTGAAATCATGACCCCTCCATAATTTATTATCAATACAAATCTAGATTTTTTATAATAGTATACAACAGCTTTGTTAATACTTAATATGAAAATATTGATATCATCACGTTCAGATAGACGATCATGGGTAAAATACCCGATAAAAACCGGGAATCTACCGGGCGCCAGTTAGTAGTAGATTGGGTATTTAGTATTTACCCGGTATTTATCGGGTATTTACCCATGAGCGCCCATCTCTAGTATCACGTTTCTTCTGTTGCTCAGGCATCAGCATCACCAGTACCACAGACCAGAGGACGACTTTAGAGCAAGTCGGCATCGACCAAGGACGAGCTCAGGAACTGTGCTTTTTACTGGAGGAGAAGTTCAATATCGTGCTGCCAAAGGAATCGCTTCCTCACATGACAATCAATCAGTATGTGTTGTTGATCTATTTTCTTTACAGCTCAACCCATTTAACGAAACATATCTATAAATTTATGAAATACTAGCTTTTGCCCGCGACTACGTCCGCGTGGAACTTGGAAGTATGGAAGCAACCTCGTACAACACGATAGATATCCACCTAATCACCTTAATTAATAAAATGCATTATTAAAAGCGCCTAAGCGAATGTAAGAGTAATTGTGCTTTTGGTCTAATCATTACATTTCCTACAGGGTCATCAATGTCATCATGAAATTACTTACTCACTTTTCAATATTTTTAGGGATAATTTCCAGGATGAAAACTATCCTATTCCCTTCCTCGGATCTTAAACTATCTCCATGCCAAATTTCATCAAAATCGATTTAGCGGTTTAAGCGTGAAGAGGTAACAGACAGACAGACACTCTTTCGCATTTATAACATTAGTATGGATGCAATGTCTCTTTTTTTTAATGTAGGTCACACCACAATTTTATATTAAACTATTGATACAAAGACATCAAAGCTCAAAGAAAAACTGAAATGAGTTACCTGGGAGACGAGGGGGAGGTATTTTTTAGGTGTTTCATAAATATATAAAAATAACAGCGCCCTACCTCGCTTGCTCGTTTCACTCGTAGTGCGGTATGATGTGAATATTAAGGTATTCACATAGAGGTCGCTAAGGTGTAAAAACCTTTCAAATAAATAATACAAAGATCGACACACGAAGCGTGATGAAAAATTCGAAAGGTTGGTTGGCGTTCGGGTAGCGAAGTGGTTAACGCACTGGACCGGCAATCCAGAGATACCGGGCTCGATTCCCGGTCTCATCCCCCAGGAGCATTTCAATTTTTCTTTGAGTTTTATATATCTTTGAATCAATAGTTTGAAACATATCTAATCTATTAGTTAGTTAGTTAGTTAGTTGCGCTGTGTATTTTCCGCAAGTCGATATCCAACGTGCCTATTTTGCGTGAAAAGGGGGTAGCGCTACTCAAACCACCCCAACTCCTCCACGACCCTCAGCAAACCTTTATATTGCTTGGGGCTTCGTGTACGGTACTTGGTGATCCTAGGTAACTTCATCCTGTATGCTTCTACCTAATCCATTATTTATTATTTAAAATTGACAACATTAAAGATTTCCAAATAATATTTAAATGCATCAAATTTTATAAATATATAAATGAGGGAAATAAAAACATAAACTGTACCCTTACAGCACTTATAGCACTTATATGTGAGGTACCCACCCTCCAAGGAAAACCAATGCCTAGCAAATATACTCAACTAAATTTGCATATTAACACTATCTTAAATTAGTCCTTCTGTACAATTTTCTACGCTGTGATCAATCACTTGTCATAAGCGTAAATTTACGCTCTTTCGAATGAATAATTTTGGTTTTCTTTTGACAGAGATCTGCATATTTTCAAAAATTTAAGAATGTGGTTTTATTCAATGATACCCCTTATTTATAATCGATATTCTAAACATAGAATTGTCCTAATCGTCAGTAAAGTTACGATTTTATTATTCTCAATACTATATTTTATTCGCAGGTTAATGAAGCTCCAAGAACGGTTTAATGGTGCGACCAAAGAAGAACCAGGGCTTGGGGCCTATTTCAACGAAATTGGCAAAGACGAGATGGTCGAGTCATCGGAACTCGTCCTTATGACCACACTTTCGCACTGCCCGGGACAGGTATGTTAGGAACATAGAATATTATACATTGGGAAGTAGCAATTTCCCAGAATTATTGTAGGTCGAATATTTCATTTCGCCAAGTGAAAACTTCGCAGAATTTGTATTCCTCTGTAGTCATACAGTTTTCATAGTTCTTGCAATTATCAGCATATTGATTAGGTTAGGTTAGGTTAAGTGTGCTTAATAACAATCCCAAAAATAGTTGACAATGGTAAGTTAGTTTACAGGGTTTCTGCCTTTTCGGCAAAATATGTTTCGCCTAATATAACTTAGCAACCAATTTCACAGAAGTTTCATTTGGCAAACCAAGTTAGCACAACTTTACTTCGCACTTTTCTCATTTGAAACATCTATATATTTCAAAATTTCCGTTTGTATGGCAAAAACTTATGAATCAAATGATTTGGTTAGACAAATAACAAATCGTCAAATGTCGTTTGGTTAAAAACAAACTTGGCAGAATTATGTGTATGGAGTCATTATGGCATATTTGTTTTCACCTCACTCGCTCGGAAAACCTCCGTTTATAGGGTGAAATCTGCGTGCAAAAGTCTATTTTATCCGCTAGCGTGCAAAAGTCATTTGAATTTCGAACACGACGATTTTGATTCTCTGTGGTGCATGTAACTTTTTTATATTTAAGACTCCTTCAACGCGTGACTGATTTCATCAGTCGATAAATCTTCGAATAACCAATCAACGCACGCTAATAAAGGGCGATCTGGTCTGGCCGGCTAAAATCATTATGTACGTTTGAATACTTCTTTTAAAAAAAATACACCTACAATATCACGTCCAGAAATCTGGTTTGTGCTTACCTACAGATTTTTAAGTTTTTATTTTTCTACACTTTATTTTATGTTGAATATGTTTATATATATTAATAGTAAGTATTTCAGTTTCATTTACATATTTTGACTAGTAAATATATTAAATACATCACAAATTTTAATATTTATTTGTTATAAAAGTTGGAAACATAAGAGTGTAATTTCTGAACGCACCCGAGAAAAAAATAAATAATTAAAAAGTTGGAATTTTCCACAATTCACGTAAACAACATAAATTGGTTCTGTGGAGAATACATACATATTTACTGTTGTCTTACTTTATAGAAATATGGAAAACAAGAAAGTTAAGCCCAATTTAGAGTAATTAATTATTCAATGCTAAAGGCCTGCATTAAATCGAAAAAGAATTTGTTATAAATATTTGGAGACGATAAGTAATTTACCGAAACTATTGGCGTTTTTAAAGAAGATAAAGCCGAAATAATCTTGTGCGGATCCCATCGTCCAATAACTTCCAAAGCAAGTGTAATGGAAAATACTTCACAGTGGCCAACTAATCCTTCCCAGAATGCCATTCTCCCACATTCACAACGAATATGTCATGTAGTTTCAAATACAAATATAATATAACAGTGCTTAGGAAAAACTCAACGACAAAATATACACGACGATAATACAAATTACGGCCATATTTTTAATATGTGTGCTTCTCTCGTATTTATTTGGTTTTGATTTGAGTGTGTTAATGTATTAAATTTGATGCGTTAAATAGAAGGCAAAATTAAATATGATTATTTTTATGTTTTACTTAATTGTTTTTCTTGAACTTCCATTTTCCTCGCTGTAGTGAGGTGAAAAGTTGTGTGTTCCGCATGGCTGCAAAATTATTTAGCTTCTCATGTCTTGAAAGCTTCGCTACGCTCAGGAATCTATCTTTGAACCATGAGCGAAGCGAATCTTAGATTCCTTCGCTCGCTCAGCTTTCAATTTCAACACTCGCGCCAAATAACAACTTTGCAGCCTTGCATAACAAATAACTATTTATGATGTTATCGTATAGAATTTGGTAAAATAAGCGCGTGTTGTAAGGGCAACTTTTTTCTAAACTTGATAATTACCAAGATAAATGCCTAATTATAATTGGATGGCGGATTGTAGTAGTTTTGAAGTGTAATATTATGTGTACGATATAATATTAGGCTGCGAAAGTCCTAACCACAAGCCGGAGGCGCGAAGGGAGAGCGGAGTATGGACGAACGTGCTTTGTCACGCAATTGACGGAATTGGGTAGTCAAAACTACTTTTGACCAGCTTCATTTCTGCACCATTATTCTGTCTAATAATAATCTTCGAAATAATTCCAGGGATATCCTGAAAATTCGATTAATACAATAATCCTACGACATATTTGTAACCTACACCTTAGGGCCTGTCACACCTGCGAGTTGTGAGCGTGTAATCTTACTATACTATTTTAAATTTATATCGTTAATTTTTTATTTTAATGTTCCTACTTAACATTGATTTGGAGCGTCTATCATTTTTGTTTTTATCCATATTCCGTTTGTTAATAACCGTAGTGTAGTACTTAAGTATAGTTGAGTTCACTTCATTCAGTATGTTTAATTGTATTTTGTTCTTGAATTGTCATTCTGGTATTCTATAGTCTTTCTTATTTCTTGTCCGTGTATATAATGTTATTATTTATGTCTTATTTTAGGGCTGCGCTCACGACGCAAACTTCACATTTTTGGTTTAGGTTAGGTATGCATGCCTCTTGCACTGACGTGACACTGACAGCGCTTGTCAGCGTTCCGGTTCACGCATCCTAAGTGCGATTAGCGCTCGTGCGCGCAGCTCTCCGTGGCGCCACCTATGGTCCCACCGGAAGATCAGCGCTGGCTCTCGAGCTAGCATCTTGCTGAGGTGGGACCTTTTCGTGGCACAGCCATAAAAATATAGTTACTTATTGTTTAATTTTATTTTCTTATTTCTGTCACCTTTTATGTAATTATGTTTTGTTGCAAGTCACGAATAAATGTATTTCTTTCTTCTCTTTCTTTCTTTCTTTCTATACATCTCCTTTACGTGTACCAGTGTAATTAGTTATAACACAAATGTACCTATTATGTAATTGTTTTAAGTGTTATTTACGAAGAAAGGACTAGTTTAGTTGAGTTTCTTTCGGCTTCCTTCTCAACAGTAGTCTTCTCTTGCATAATGCCGGTAGATTCACAATCTGACTTGTAAAAGTGCCCCTGTGGCCTACTTACTGAATAAATTATTTCATTTCATTTCATACTAATATCAATCGCGGCGAAACTCGTTGTGTATCTAATCGCCTTCATACAAAACTTGCTCACAAATCGCAAGTGTGATAAGGCCATTATAATATATCCTAACATCACTGAGCTGAATGCATAAAATAGATGGCACTGTTGTGCTATCTACCGTAGAGTAGAGAATCATACCATTGAATCTGACTTTGTGTGAGAGTATGAAACCATGGGTGCCCCTTGAAATCTCGACAAACTTTTCATCGAATTTCATTTCATCGAAAACGATTCACAAAATATTCAGTATAAATATTTTCTTTTGGAGTATTATGGCTTCATCGACTATTCATTACATATTATAACAATTATTAGAGCTATGTTATAAGGAATTTTAAATGCTTAAAATTACATTTAATAGATTATTTTAAAGACAGAACATCAAATAATTTATACTATTTCATTCGAGGTATTATTATACAACCCATTCATTTCAGATTAGGTTAGGGTTATTTTTTTTTGATGACCCCAAAAACGAAACGGCTCGCAGACATAGGTTGGTTAGGTTAGGGTTTTTTTTTGATGATCCCAAAAACGAAACGGCTCGCAGACATAGGTTGGTTAGGTTAGGTTAGGGTTATTTTTTTTTGGTGACCCCAAAAACGAAACGGCTCGCAGATATAGGTTGGTTAGGTTAGGGTTTTTTTTTTGATGACCCCAAAAATGAAACGGCTCGCAGACATAGGTTGGCTAGGTTAGGGTTTTTTTTGATGACCCCAAAAACGAAACGGCTCGCAGCCATAGGTTGGCTAGGTTAGGTTAGGGTTATTTTTTTTTGATGACCCCAAAAACGAAACGGCTCGCAGACATAGGTTGGTTAGGTTAGGTTAGGGTTATTTTTTTTTTATGACCCCAAAAACGAAACGGCTCGCAGACATAGGCGAACAAAAGGGTACACACATAAAACATAATATCTACCCACATCCGTCCTCGAGCGCATTGCGTTTAGTTCCTCACATAATTCATTGAAGTTGTAGAATGATAAATACTGAAATGTTTTTCTACAATGTACAATTTAAAACAAAATAATAAAATATGGAATAATAAAATATGAAATAAAGAACTGCGAAATAAAGTATATAATAAATAATATTTCTATAGATTAAAAATCGGTGTTATAAAAATACACCATTTAATTGTTCGATGTAATGAATATTCGATCAAATGAAAAAATGCGTACCGTACTTTGAAATGAAATTCGATTAAACGTTTGTCGAAATTTCAAGGGTAAACCATGAAACCATGAACGAAAATCTCTCCGCTCTACAATACTTTAAGAGGGCGCCGAGCGTTAGCGACAGAACCATAGAGCGCGGGGAATGCGTATTTAGATCGGCGCACGGCCGCCATAGGAAAAATGTATGGAGAATTAAAAGCACTTTTTGATAAATCTGGCCCTTTAATACCAAACAATAATGGAAATATTTAATGCGAACAAATTGTAATGTAAACATTCATCCTTTTTTTAACTGAAAATCAGAATAGATATCCTTTGGTAAAGTATGAAAAAAACACTTAACGCCTGCTTACGATTTTACAATTTTCGTCCAACTTTACTGAGTTCTCTAGGGTAAAATATTAATAATCTTATAATTTTTCCACGGAGAAGTTGTTAACACATTCTTCGAAGTGCTAAATATATAGTTTAGAAATGGATTAAACAACTAGTGTTGACGGCAACTGTCTATTTTTTCACATTTCGCTCGGCGCAGTTTTAAGCCAGCAGCTTTCTCGATTCAACTCATGATTTTTAAGGTAAACATTTCAATCAAAAATATTCTCTTTTCAGCGCCCCGATGACGCGTTTAACACCGACACGTATCTATGCATCGTACCAGGAATCGAAGGGTATCATGATCGATTTGATGTCTTGTGCGAAAGACTTAAGCTGATGGCGCTGGTATTGAAACCAAGTATTGACGATCTGTATACTAATATTCCGGATATGGCACAAAAGTTGGTTAATGTAAGGAACGCTTGTTACTTATAACTTTACTTTAAAAAACTACGTTCAAATTGAAACTGTTAAGAGTGTTAAGCTGCTTTTCTAATAGTCCTAAAGTAGTACCATGCTGTACCTATCTACCCCACTAAGGGCTGGCCCTAGCCATGCAAGCACCCTGGATGAGTCATACAGTATGTGCATTGTGCATGTAAAGCGCCCTAGGCACTCTAGACCTAATTAAAGAAATACCCTTAAGGTGCCAGCTTCGTCCCCCAAAATCCTCCACGCTGCCGCACCATGCGTTTGTTCGTAATCACATGCAATTGTTATTAATTTCAGGTCATGACGAAACAAATGGCGAAATCGAAATCGTTCTACTTATTGGGATACGAGTTGGGGATCTTTGTTGTCCTGGAGATGGCAGCCATACTTGAAAGCTATGGTTATTAATTTTTCATATTACTTATATATATTTTCATGGTTCATTTGTGGTATGGTATAGGTTAGGTTTTTTTTTCAAGATGCTCTATGGTCTAGACTCATAAAATGCACCAAATGAATCTTGCACATCTTAATCTACACGTTTACACATGCCTATAGCACAAAATGGCTGGGTCCTAGTTATAAGTGTTACTTTGAGCACGAGGACTCATTTGTCAATACAACTAGCACGTATTTGGATGATGTACAATGAGCTGAATTCATTCATAAATGGGCCATGCAATTCTGCATTTCTACAGCCCATAGTACATAATATATATTCGTGATTAATTTAATCAGGCGTAACTTTGCCGAAATCAATATAAACTAAAATAATAATATTGCTTTGCTAATCTGCGGTATAATAACGTGCCAGTTTTTGTGCTAATTTCGCTTTACTTATTTTCGTATTTTTTCATACGTGCGTTTAAGAGGCCTTTTAAAATGCTGATTGTTTTAAACATTATTTTTTTCTATGATCAAACATGTTTTTTAACATATCATTGATGTTTCTACCTAGAACAGGGCTATTGGGGATTATTGGTATATATTTGAAACCTACAGTTTGAATTTTTCGATGATAATAATTTTTGTTTTAAAAACTACTCGAAATTTACAAAATTCACGCGGAAAATTAGTTTTTTCACCTTTTTTTCGACTGCACGCAATGAAAGGATGAAATAGCTATGTTACTACCTAGAACTCGGGGAAAAGCATTATTCACTTCAAAAAGATGGTTGAAATTATCAATATATTTGTCATAATATAAAAAAAGACCTCTTAATGTTCTGATAAGAAAAATAAATACGCAAATAAATATAATATTCATGTTAATCTATAAATATTTTTTCAGGTTTAACCGGCACCGTATATTGCCTTGGCGGCACACCCGACGACATAAAATCTATGCTGGAGTTTAGTATAAAAGGGATGACCGACGACCAACTACAAAACGCGACCCTGCAACACTTAACCAACTTGTTTATGGGCCGTCAAATGCCAGAGCTAACAACCCGGCTGGAAAACGCAAAGAATTGGCTCGAAAAAGTAGAGATCAGCGTTAGGACATGCCGTGGACAATCTCTATACACATCTCAGTTCATAAGGTCTTATTTCAAGGCAGGGTATAACAAAACTGAGTTGATAAGGAATCATAGAGTTCAGCCGTATTCCTTGAGTTCTAAGATTGTTGTTATACGCACGGAGCTCTCGTCTTCTTCTAATTTGAAGACTATGAGAGGTTTTTCGAAACAAGAACTTGCTGTTCATGAATTGAAATCGAGTCTCTCGCAGGTTCCTAAAAATCTGGAATGCCCTGCGATTATCAATAAATATTTGGATCCAGAAATTCTGGAATCGTTTGAAAATATGAATCAATGTGATACTTATCCAATGAATGGGGAAATATTATTGAATTTTCAGTAAAAAATAGAACTTAATGGATTCTTGTGTTGACGTTTGCTATTATCTAAGCTTAAAATGGGAATGTAAATGTTTATTATAATTATTAAATAAAGTGTTTCGTTGAAAGTTTGGCTTTACTTGTAACCTGCTATTATTTGCATTTAACATGTAATAAATATGTTAGGCCTTATTCCTTTTTTTATATTATGACAAATAACATCAAAGAAACATTCAACCAACTTTTTGAAATAAATTAATACTTTTTCCCGAGTTCTAGCTATTTCATGCTTTCATGGCGTGCAGTCGAAAATAAGTTGAAAATACTAATTTTCCGCGTGAATTTTGTCAATTTGTAGTAGGTTTTGAAATAAAAATTAAATTATCTATGAAAAATTTAAACTGTAGGTTTAAAATATATACCAATAAATCCCAATAACTCTGTGCTAGGTAGTAACATCATCAATAATATGTTAAGAAACATTTTAGATCTTTAGAGAAAAATGTCTAAAACAATTTTAACAATTTTAAAAGGAATAAGGCCTCTTAATGAAAGCAAAGAATGACGAATGATGAATGCAAGAATCTTAGCTACTTCATGACAAAGATTCTTTCGTTTAAATGGGCGAATACTTTATCTTTATCATTTATCTGTTGCATGATAAAGACGCCGATTTGTGACCCGTTCATTGATCCTAGCCTTGGCTATCTGTCTACTGAAGGGCCGGACAAAATTAACAAATCAGATTGCGTCATTGAGAAATGCGATTCGTCCATTTGTAAAGTGTGTAGAATTCAAGCGGCCCTTATTTTCTTTAAAGCATTGTACATACACTTCTTACATTACACTAACTATGCACTACCCAAATAGCATAAGTACTAAAACTTTCCCTGGAATTTCCTTCATTTAAGCCAGATTTTTTACAATTTCAGAATTGTTGAAAAAAGGCGCCTTTAAATAATAGTCTTACTAAAACTTTCGTGAGACATTGTCAGGAACCGCCCGACATGTTTCGAACTCGTACGGAGCTCTTCATAAGGTACTGCTACCCGTACAGTGGCGCGGTAACTTAGTCACTGATTCTTGACGAAGAAGAAGAAGAGTTAGAAACATGTCGGGCCGTTTCTGACAATTTCACGTGAGTGTAAACCGCTTAATACAATAATTGCATTTAAATAATTACGCACATAAATTATTTATATTTTTATTTTACAGTTAAGTATTTGTGACACCTCACATACCCAATACAAAAACATACCAGCGTTACTAATTAGATACAGGTTCTCAATTGTATGTGTTAATTGTATGTGTGTTTATGCAGTCATAAACACATCAGCATTCATGACATACGTCTCGCAAAGATTCTTATTCTCAAAATTTTGCAACAGCTCATCATCTAAATATTGATTAATGATGGCCGCCACGCGTAGATCATCCGTGGCATGCGCAAGCGGCGCGCGAAGATCGTGAACTGCCAGAGGAAGATTGGAATAGCGTTGTAATGGATGTGGGGTAATGTGCTTCGTAGGAGAGCGTAATAGTACCACACGGGAGTTTAATGCCCGGGGTGTTGCTTGCAGCCTCTCCTTAGCGTAAATCCGCGCCTGCGTGACTCGCGCGTACGCAGCTTCTATAATCGTACGCGCGTACTGCGCCGAATGCGCCACGCGTCCTCGCAGTGCGCGTACGCTCGCTTCTATCTTCATTTTCCAAGATGGCGCCTCACGAAGCGCTGTCTCGAGCTGGCCGGTCGAAGCGCCCATCAGTGCGCACATGTGACGCGTCACAGCGATCTGTAAAGCCTGCTCAGGGTCCGTGTCGACTCTTGCGCATGCCACGCGAAGCTGGTCTTCTAATTCGGAGAGGAAATCTTCAGGTCCGCCGCCCAGGCAGAACACCGTCCCTGTCAATCCTGTGGATAAAACAAATCTGATTAAACAAAGATCAAAGCTTAACCCTTAAATGCATGGTGTTAGATGCAGCTTACATAAACAAAAATGAATTACTGGTTGAAAACAAGAAACATATTTTATTTGAAAGAAAATAATATTTTATAATATTGTTTTTTTTAATTCATGCATTTAAGGGTTAAAGAAAAATTGAAATGAATTACCTGGTGGAAGAGACCGGGAATCGAACCCGGTACCTGTGGATTGCCGGTCCAGCGCGTTAACCATTTCGCCACCCTAACTTCTAAGCAACATATCGAATTTTTCCTTATGCTTTCTGTGTCGATCTTTGCATTGTTTATTTGAAAGGCTTTACACCTTAGCTTAGATTAGCTTTCTTTGTATCAATGGTTTAAATATACAAATTGTAGTGTGTAACTGAGTACCCACATTAATTAAATGAGACATTACATGTTTCATAAATTTATAAAACGGATTAAATATGAACAATGCAAACAAATTAATTTAACAAAAAAATATTATCTACCATGGTCTTCTAATATAGCAGCTATTTCTAAGGCCATCAATACTCCCATTTCGTAACCCAGTAGGTAGAACTTTTTGCTTGGGTCAACTGTTTTCAGTAGAGTCTGTGAAACGATTAGAACCGTTAAATAAATTAAGACAGAAATACAACATTTTATATTTATTTATTGAAACTTTATTGCACAAAAATTACAAATGGTGGACATTAAACCCGCCATAAAGCATTATCTACCAGTCAACCATTGGATTATTCAGAAACATATATACCCGTTGTACACCACAAAATTTGTTAACATCAAAAGCGATCACTTTAATTTTGAGGACAACTACTTGTCTTACACAACAACAAATTGTATACAGTGATTTAATAAATCAAGGGTGGCGTACTCAAACACGAAGAGTCGAAAAAATACAAATTGTACTCTATATTGCACACCTCATAAAACATACAGGAGAAATACAACTTTATGCCATAGAGTTCTAATTTTAAACAAAAAATATTAGATTTATCGGCTTTAATCACGCAAGCTTCGAAATATGAAAGGCGTTGTCCTAGTCGCTATAACCTGAACCTTTTTAAAAGTTAGTAATTATGCATTTAAAGATTTTCTAAGAATTACTTGCTTCGTCTGGGAATTGAACCGACTTAAATGTGAAAAAAAAATCACCCCTATTTTTATGACGCCAATTGAAACACTAACTTTTAAAAATAACAAAGTCTTCCTTCAGTAAAGTATCATCTACGATATTTAAGGTACTGTCCCATAGTCTTGGGACGCCTATAATTATTGCCTGCTCACAAAGGCCCTCAGAACTTACCTTCGCGTATCTCGCAGTAATGTCCTGGTTGGACTCGTTCGGCCTGTCGAGGCCGGGCTGCATCACGAACGCTAGCAGCTTGAGTCGCTCGCACATCAGCCGGTAGCGGTGGTGGCGGCCCTCCACGCCGGGCACCACGCACAGGAACGACTGCGTGTGCAGGTTGCTGAACTCGTCGTCTCTCTAAATAATCATAACGAGAAGTGAGAACTCTTATCAGGCCGGGAACAACTTCTCACCTTCCCCTATCGAATCCTATATATAACAGAACAGAACAAAACCACATCTCTTACCACCAACATGAAACACTACTGTCAACATCCGCTTTCACCATAACGATAATATTATGAACACTATCGTAAGACATCTATACCATTATACAATTCTAAATTTGTATTGAAAATTTGTTTTCGCGCCGAATTATTTTTTATGAAACACAATAGTAAAATAAACTTTCTGAATATCTGCCAAATTGCACAGCAGAAAAACATAGTGCTAAATAATAATCATAACTGGTCTAAAACACTACATAGTATAAAACAAAGTCGCTTCGTGCTGTCTGTCTATATGTATGCTTAGATTTTTAAAACTACGCAACGGATTTTGGTGCGAAAGTTGGTTGTAATTATCAATATATTTGTCATAATATGAAAAAAAATAAGCTTTAAAAGGAATAGGTAGAGGCTAAAGATCAAGACTTTTTATAGAGGAATGGCATAGATTTCCGATGGGAAAAGGAAGGATAAATAAACATCAACCTACCAGCTCGCTATACTGTGAGAGTGTAGGCAGTGGGACCAACTCAACCGTGGCCAATAGTTCCTCTGGGTCGACATAGCTGAAGATCGCATTTAATCCTTGCTTGGGAGTATACTCGCATTCCTTTGACATTTCTTCGATATCTCGTAACCTGTAAAATAATAGTACATTTCTCAAACATGCAATGAAATGTCGTCCTAACGTGCGTTATAGTTAACAGGCTTCGAAGTATCACGTTTCGGGCGGAATCAACTCGAGAGAACTGTAAATAATTTCATACAAAATTTAGACCTAGGCTGGGAAGTAATTATTTTTTTAACATGGCGTCATGAACAGGCTAAAAAGAGTGGAATTATAATTTTTTCTCCAACTTGCTTGGAAATGTTCCCATTAATGTAGTAAAACTGGACCGCGAAATCGTTCGTTATATTTAGAAGGCGTTAATGAAAATTAAAAAAATATATATATTATTGGCCTTAGCCGGGAAATCAATATTATTTAAATAAGACGATTAAGTAAAAAACACACCTTCCGTTTATAACGTCTCATACAAATGAGGGTAATCTTAATTTGGCCGGTTACTGCATTTTTACTTTTAATTTTTTCAAAGACTTTGATAATTCACCATACAGCCAATTGTCCACTAAATTTAAAAAATAAAAACTATTATAAACTTTTTAATTGTTCTCTGCGTTTAGTTCTTGCACTGAACATTTTTTTGCTCTGCTACTGTCAATGTATTTGAAATGTCGACAAATTTCGAATAACGGACAAACAATTTAAATAATAATCTTATATGTGGTTAATTTATTTCCATGATTCTTAGTTATTTATTAGAGATTTCTCACGAAAGTTTTAATTTTAATAATATGATGATATTTAATGAGTGAGTTGAAAATTAATAAGTGTACCAAACGTAAACAAATAAAAAATAAAACAGAAATGATTGTGTCCAAATCAATATAAAAGTTATTTTGAACTTATGATCTTCTCCGAATGATAAATATGGTATGGTTTCTAAAAATAAACAGTGTGTTTAGAAGTTGTTAATTTAACTAAAATTTATAATTACCTATGTGCATATTTTTTGTAATTGTGTTTTCATATATATTTAATTCTTATTCATATATTTTGTTTTAATCAAACATATGATTCGGACCCGAAATTTTATTCCTATTCCTAAAAAAAATAAGTACCAAATGAACTTCATGGTACTGATATATTAAATTAAAATGTAGATTGGTGATTATTTCCAAGCATATTTGGAGAAAAGCACTATACAAGCCTCGGCGGGAATGTCAGTTCGCAGATTCGTATTATTGAAGGACTCGGCTGCGCCTCGTCCTTCAAAATCATACTCATCCACGAACTGACTTTTCCCGGCCTCGGCAGTAATATACTATTATAGTGGTGTATGTTTTTATTTCATAGCATTATGTTTGAGAAAAGCACTATACATGCCTTAACCGTGAATAGTGCTTGTCGACTTCGTATCACTATAGGTATAGGTTTTAGTCATTTTCGTCAGGCTCTGATAAATAAATCGGTCATTCTCCAGATTTGTGTTCTAATTCTAATTAACGCGTCGCTTTTTTTCTACTTACTTTTCAATCATTTTTATCTGAAATATAGTAACATATCGACCATTGAAACTTAAATGTGGATAGGGCACATGATAATTATTAAAGGTTCATTACTTATAAGCAAATTAAAATTTATATGACGCGTGAATTAGAAAAACGACGTGTTAATTAGAATTTTGGACTTTTTGTATGACGTGTTAATTAGAAAAGCGACGCGTTAATTATACAAATTCAGTTATATTTTTTAATATTAAAATTACTAGGTGTTCGGAGGACTGATCGAATCAGAAACACGGAACTGCGCTCCAAAACTGGTATAGTGGATGTGGGTGTCAAGACCGCAAAACTGAAATGGGACTGGGCTGGACATGTCTGTCGCATGCATCCGGAAAGGTGGGCCACAATAGCAACCCAATGGATCCCACAAAATGGATATCGGAACCGAGGCAGGCCGAAAAGGAGATGGCGGGACGATCTGGACGCGTTCTGCAAAGAATGGCAGAACCGCACTGGCAATAGGACCGAATGGAGAAAAGAAGGGGAGGCCTTTGCCCAGCAGTGGGACACCTAAACGGCTATTAAAAAAAAAAAAAAAAAATAAAAACGTTTTGTATAATAATATATGACTGATATGGTGACAGTTATATGATATAAGCTATGTTTTAAATAATATGAAAGTACCTAAGTACTCAAGAAACAAGCACACCGGCCGTTACTTACTAGGTAGGTTAGGTATGCAATTACGTATATAAATTGAATTATTATGAAAAGTTATAATAAATAATTTATACATGTACCCGCCCTCGCTACGCTTACTATATTATCTCCTCCTTCTCCTTGCGTCAGTTGCCTCATTGCTGAGGGTCGTGACCATTCCCGGATGATGCGGCGCCATCTATTGCTGTCAGTAGTTGTGTGTAGAGCATCGTTTACTGTAGTGCCAAGGGTTGTGAGAATCTGGTCTATCCAGCGTGTTGTGCTCCTGCCTCTTGGTCGCTTGCTTTCAACTTTTCCAGTGATAGTCGTTTTTCCAGGTTATCACTGTCTTTCCTGGCAATGCGATCAAAGTACTCCAGAACCCTGCGAAGATAGGTCGTCGACAGTTTAGTTCGGATCTTGAGTTGGGCTAAGATCGGTGCGTTGACGTGGCGTGCTGTCCATGGTATGCGCAGCATTCTTCTCCAGCAGAAAGCATCAATTCGATCACGGTCCGCTTTCTTCAGTGTCCATGTTTCTGAGCCGTATGAAAATAGGGAGAACACCATAGTTCGGACGAAGGTAGTCTTAGTGTTGGCGGAGATGTTCCCGTCCTTCCGTACATTATTAAGCTGTGACATTGCGCCCTTGGCCATCCCAGCGCGAATTCTGCGAACTTCCGTCTTACATGAACCATTATTGCTAATGTTAGAACCCAGGTTCTCCGTGATTTCGAAGTTAAGTGTTCCACTGTTCTACCTTGCCTGTACGATCAATAATCATGAGTTTGGTCTTGGATCTGTTGATTTGATTGAGAGTCCGAATTCTTCACTAAAGCGTGCCATCCTGTTCAAGGCTGCTTTTATCCCCCAGAGCTTTGAAAACCTCGGAAGTAATGTCGTCTGGTCCAGGAGCTGTTATCTCTGATTTGAAGATGTTGAGCTTCAGGTTCAGAAGTCCCCAGTGCAACCGAGTGTCGGTGGATGTACAGGGTCTTTTGTACAGCTGCTCATAGTGGCCACGCCAGCGTTCTGCAATTTTGTCAAACCCATGCAGCGGTTGCTCATCGTGATTTTCAATGACCCAGAACTTGGGTTTGAACTTTCGACTCAGCAGGCGAACTTTCTTGAACAGATCCGGAGTTGTAATTTAAGTGGATGCGACTCGACTTCTTGGCATATGCTCGTTCTTGTCTCTGCGGCGTTCCCTTTGAATTGCTTTACATAGTTTCAAGTATTCCCGTTTCACCTTGGAGTCTTGACGGGCATTAATTTTCATTTCTTTCCGGCGCTGAATTAGGTTCCACATTTCCTCAGTGATCCATGTGGACCTTCAACAGTCCCTCCCTCTCTTAGATACGATATCCTCAAAATCTTCATTTATTACCTGGACTCAGCGTCACCTGTCCGCGGTGGATCTAAATTCATGAGCGTCGCTTCCGTCAGATTCTGGAAATGGGATCGCTCTATTGGATTCTAAGTTCTGGGTTTAGTTCGCGCGTTACGGTAAACGGCTTTGAGACGAATGGCGAAGGAGGGAACCAGTAACTGCATTCAGCTCAAGGGAAGGTTTTCACATTTTGGACAGATGACTTCCAGCACTTGTCTACCAGTATGTAGTCTATCTGATCCTAAAACGACCCAGGTTCCAGGAGACTTCCAAGTGTGGAGTCGTCTTTTGTGATGGTGAAAGAGTGTTAGAGTAATGGCCAGACACAGAACACAGAACTCTGCAAGCCTCTGACCTCGTTTCGTTCCTAGAGTCTAGACCATATTTTCCAATGGTGTCTCGGATTTCATGGACTATTTCTGAGCTTCCTATTTTAGCATTCCAGTCTCCTAATACCATTGCGATTTACCGGCTTGGTATGCTGTCTAGAGTTTCCTCTAGTTCTCTTCCGTGGACTGTGTTGTAAACTTGCACGATGTTGAGAAGACATAAATCGGTGTTCAGCTTCACTGTTATTATTCTATCAGACACAGGGTTATATCCAAGTACAAAATATTGTTCATGCCTGATGGTGCTAATATATGGAAAAAACCGCTTCGGCTAGAATTTTCCAGCCCTGAGAAATACAGCTTGCTACCTGATGAGGTTTTAAAATGACCTCACGACGATGTGACTATATATTATAGGTACTATTACTATTATATATACAAATCTACTATTAATAATGTATTGCTGTTGATGTTCCAAATAAATAAAATAAAAATGAATAAAAATGTACTAGAAAAAAAATCCAAACTGATGATTAGAACCGCATGGATGGTAAAATTCTAATTAACGCGTTCATTTTGATGCGTGAATTAGACTTGTGAATTAGGGATTCTTGAAAAATAGAAAATAACTTTTTATAGGTACATGTAATTATCTACAGAATCTAGTATCTATTAAATAATGCGGCCTTTAATGTGCTCTAAAATTCTCTGCGCGATAGAGTTACTGGTTGATTTTTAAAACGTGAACGTGTTAATTAGAAATTTCGTGAGCCAAAACGCGTGAATTAGATACTTACATTTATAATCCGCGACCCGTACACAGCTGACACAACCATCCCACACGGGGCTCTGGGCACGACTGACCGCTTCACCGAAATGCGTTAGTGAGATCCGTACCTACCTTCAGAGGACTTGTGTGATCACAACCGACCTCGACGCGTCAATTATTATACGTTTCGAGACAAAGTTACTATAATTGATATCTTTGTGATATATTATTTGTATTGACTAGGTTTTTTTTGTGCAAATTAAACATGTATTCTTTTGTTTAATAATCTTGCTTACATTGTTTTTTCTTCATGTATATCATCAGGAGAAATTGGTATGTAAGTAATTTGGGTAGTGGGACGCGACGTGTCAATTAGGAGAATAGGACTAAAAGTTTTTTTTCTATCCGAAGGGTTTTAAATATGTTCTTGAAAATTCATGTACAGCTCAATACGAATACCTGCTACGATCAAAAAATATAAGACATAATTAAATCAATAATTTTATATTTTTAAACAGCGAAGACAAGCAAAAATGTACGTCTGGAGAATGACCGAAATATGTTTTAATCTAAGCTTGACGAAAATTACTTAACCTAATTTTAGACTGAAGAATGGCTGATTAATAACATTTTGAAGAAGTGAATGCGAAAAATATATTCTTGGTATATTCTACTTACTTGTCCATTGTCAGCAAGTGTATATTTTCTTCATCAATGGAAACATTATGAGAATCCCTTAGTAAGATAGAGACTGCTTGTGCTTTGTCGGAGGGCATGCCTGAGTCTTGCAACGTCACACTTCCTGCAGCATCTTTTGAAATAGTAATACCTACAAAACAAAACTTATAATTTTAATTTATTGATACAGAAGTAAAATATAAATACAAAATTTCACGCGATGTACTACATTTCAGGTAAACGTAGCCGCCTGTCGTAATTTTCCTTCATTTTTGAACATCAGTGTCGTCCGTTCCGAGAACGTAACGCTTTAAAACGTTTCACAACTTGTATGGAAAATTAATTTTTATTAAAGCAGTAACGTCTGCTAACGTAAACCAAATGTTTACAATGAAGCGAAAAATTGAAAAATATAATGGTTCGGACAGGATTCGAACCTGCGTTTCCAACGGCTTTCCGGGCCACCCTAAGGCATGTTGAAGCAACTGGTTGAAAGATACAATGGCTCTGACATCTGGTTCGTGGTCCAGTTGGTAGGACGCCCGTGTTGGCCCGGAAAGCCGTTGGAAACGCAGGTTTGAATCCTGTCCGAACCATTAATTTTTTTCAATTTTTCGCTTCATTGTAATCATTTATATGGAAAATGTTCTCTAGAACGTTCTTTCCCCATACAAATCGAAAAACTTTCTAGAGAACGGCACATCTCTCGGTTGATCCTTTACGTGTAAGAACACTCTCCACTCACCTGCCACAGCAGCAATCTGTTCTTTAAGAGGTTTAATCATGTTATCAACATGACGGTGCGCTATAATGGCAGATTGTCCTGAACATAGACCTTGCTCCACTGCATTAGTGATGTCGCTTGCATCTATCTTTTCTTTGTCTTCCTATAAGATAAACAAATTATATTTACACTACTGAAAACTCTTAATTTCTAATAAAATATTAACAGCGCAATGCAGGATTTGTATGGGCGTCTTTTGTCCGCGCATCAAGCCAAAACAGCTTGGCAGATTTTAACCAACGTTGGTACATGGATAGCTGGACATCCAAAAATGATTAAAGTTTAATTACTATTGTCCCCTGGGTCACGGGACAGAATAACAGCAAGAAAAAGTTGATCCACCCATATATACTTAATGGATCTGTTGGATTAGAAGTGGCTGAAAATCGATTTAACCTAAAGTAAAATTAAAAAAAGTCGATTTGGCAGGCTCGGCTGTCCAATGACCGATAAACAAAGAATCGAATTCTTACTTTTGATATACGAAGCATCATCGCTGGTAATCGATCGCTACTTCGAGAAAGGCAAACCCGCTGTCCAACGGAGTTGTTGACGCCCACTACAGCAAAGTACCTGAAATGTTGTTGCTAAAATTCATACTTGTACAGTCTGACCAAAAAGAGTAGAAATTAAAAAGTGGAAATACTGTAGTGTAGTCCCTTTCTAATCAATCTAAGAAAAAGGGGCGACACTGCAGTATTGTCACATTTTTTAATTTCTACTCTTTTTGGTCAGACAGTAACACAGGCAGAATTATTTCTTGACGACGACGCTTTTGGCGCAATTTGTAAAGCACCTGCCTACTGAACAGGGCGGTCCCGGGTTCGAATCCCAGCCAAGGCAAATATTTGTGTGATGAACTCGAACATTCGTGCTTGGGTCATGGTTGTATTTAAGTAATAATCGTCGCCTAGTACCCATAACACAAGCCTCCTCGAGCTTAATTCGGGCTGTCCATTGCGATCCAGCGTGGAAATGCTGCGAGCGTTCAATCAATCAATCAATCAATCAATCAATCAATCAATCAATCAATCATTTATTTATTTGTAAGACATTAGTCAGCGTTATGGGCACCTTTGGACCAGAAACGACAGGGAGCGGTATTTCTTAATTAAGTATAAGTTATTTATTTATTGTACATATATCAGTTTATATTTTCCATATCTTAATTAAAATAAATATATTTTTTGAGTCTATAGTCGCAATTGCCTCTTGCCTCACCTTACTAATAAACGGGCGAAAAGTTCTCAAAATGGTAAAAAACTTTCCAAACAGAAATATTAAAATTTTGTAAACGATTCTAGGGGTGAATCAACTTTTAAGTGCACTTTGTTGCTATGGTTACGCAAAATTTGTTCCTCGGACAACCTAAGCATTTTTCTGTGAAACAGTATGAAGATGTCACTTGGACAACGGGGACAGAGTTAACAACATAAAAAAGTTGATTCACCCCCAGAATTAACTGATAGCTCATTAGTTTAATACTCGTATGACTGAAAACTCTTGAGATATACCCGCACATAATATACAGTTTCATTTCTTAATGAAACACCACATTCGTCCGTTCATCCGTCTAGTACCCATAGCACAAGCATTGCTTAGTTTGTGACTGGGTTGATTTGTGAAAGATTGTCCCTTAATATTTATTTTCTCAAACATGCAATGAAATATCGACGTAACGTGCGTTAAAACAGGCTTCGAAGAGTCAAGTTTCGGGCGGAACAATTCGAGAGAACTGTAAAAGAATTTCATACAAAATTGAAGGCCTAGGCCGGGAAGTAATTTGTTTTTAATTTTAATGTAAACATGGCGTCTGTGTTTATGAACAGCTGATATATATTCTTTTTCTAGTGCCTACCCATTCAGCCATCGGATCAACAATATCCGCGTTAATGCCTAGTACCCACGAACTGATATTAAGAATACATAAATCTGTTAATCTGTATGATTCAATGTGTTGATGAATAAATTTAAAATACTGTCTATACTTAAGTCACCAGAGACAATATTAAAAATCCTCTGCCTTTATTTTATTTATTATAGAAATTAAGATTCTTATTCTCAAGTTGTGTATAATGGCCCTAATATTGGAACACTACACACGCGCTTATTAAAAAAAAATATATAGAGGGATTGGAGGGAAAATTAAAAATACTTTTTTTTAAACATGGCGTCTGTGTTTATGAACAGGCTGAACAGCTGAATTATGTATTTTTGAGTGGTGTATTTTTTATTTCATTGCATATGTTTGAGAAAAGCACTATACATGCCTTAGCCGTGAAAAGGGCTTGCCGGCTTCGTATCACTAGACGGCCTCCCTTACGGTCGGCCGTCTATACCTACTCAGCCGGCAAGCCCTTATTTCCCGGCGTCTGCAGTAATGTACTATTATGTATTCATAAATACAACCCGTTTATTATAAGTTAAGACCTCATCTACATTCAACGCCATAGATACCAGATCCAATTTGGATCATCCAAACTTATAGTAAATAATTGTACTATACGTACTTCATGGTAGGACATGTTTTTCTGGCCGTAAGATCTAAATTGGCCACCATCATTTCATAAATCTTCTGTTTCTGTCTGTCGAGTTTATTTGTTATCATCACAAATATGCCTTCAACTGGTCCCAGGCGCAAGCTTTCATTGATCAAATTATTTATCATTTTACTGTTGGTGAGCTGGTCTGACGTTATTTGTATTTTTACACCCAATTTCTTCCAAGACCTGTAAAGTAACAACGTTTGAATATAGTATCATACGAGGGTTTTTTAAGACATGATTTGAACTGTATCAGGGCTGGTTGGCCCTCACTACCAGTACTCGGACTTCGTGTGGGAGTATAACCCGCTAATGGGATTATCTCCGCGCCGCAGGAGTAATTTGGGTTGGGTTGACGCGGGCGCACTGGGCGTATGGACTGTTTCGTGAATAGACTGAACTGAATATGTCTGCTTTGGGGCGGGAGAGGGGATAGAGAATCAGGCTACGACAGAGAATTACAATCTCCGTAGTATGGGCTGCAGAAACTATGAATGAATGCATTTATAAATTGACCATGTATTTCTGCAGCTCATAATACAATAACTAAATCAGAAATCAATAAATCCGTAGTAGAAAAAATAACCAAGATATGATCCGTAAATAGCTCCCAAAATACGCAAGTTTAAATGACAATGGAAACTCAGCTACATAAACTATGACCTATTTACTAGTCACTATGTATATTTATGTACTTTTTGGTTTCAACCCCCATATTCATCATTTTCAGAAATAATCACAAAATTTCACGAGAATCATTTGAGAAATGCGACCTGGAGGCGATAGACCAGCCGGAAATCTTTACTACTGGACGCGGCGCTCATCCGGTCAATAAAAGCTCCTACAGCCATTAATATAATATTTATCGTATAGAAAAAAAAAATACCAACATAGCAATACATGCAAGGGCTCCCTAAGATCTTGGATGCAACTTTGAAATAATGCCAATGAACGTGTAGGTGATTGTTGATTGACGCTGTTTCGTTAGATTGACGATCACCAACAAACGAATAGCTAAAAAGTGTTAAGGCTGATTTAGACGATGCCAATTTTGAGACGCCTAAATTACGGCGCCTCGAAAAGGCACCGTATAAACACTGTACGCAATTAAAGCAAAAAATTAAAGCTATGCTACTTTCTAGAACTCAAGAAAAAGTATTATTCACTTTAAAAAGTTGGTGGTAATTATCAATATATTTGACATAATTTTCATTATATTTGTCATATGAAAAAAATACATTTATCGCGTAGCACTGAAGGTGCGGAGCGTTCCAAGGCAGCCGCCCACCCACTTAATATAAGTCGAAGTAACTTAATGCGAGGCCGAAGGCCGAGCTCCGCGTAGCACCGAAGGTGCGGATCGTCCCAAGGAAGCCACCCACCCACTCAATATAAGTTGAAGTAATAGTAACTTAACCCGGCGAGCATGACCTAGGGTATGACATACCCTGACATTATTGAAATGAGTTGTCATTTTTTAAATTTTTGCCTGAGAACACTAGCCCGCTCAGTAGCTGGAGGAAGGGATGTTTGGAAGGGGATAGTGCCATGTGCGACGCGAGGTGTCGGCCGGAATATTCGTCCACGTACCTGCTTCGGGTATGTCACACCCTGCGTCATTTTAGACGTATTTTTTTTACGTAGGTATTTAAATTTCTGTTTTTTATTTTTCTTAGTTATTTTAAAGGTTTCAATGTATGTTTGAGTTAATTTTAGTTGTTTTTTTATTACTTTTAATTTTTCGCTATAATGGATATTTAAAGGCAAAGAAGAAAGGATTTGTGCCATGTTAGAGGAGGTGGGATCAGATTTTTCTGATGAATCCAGTTCGGAACAAGAAACTGATCACTGTAGCGAGCACGAAGTGAATTGTGACTCGGAGCAAGAGACCGATGATTTGGTTGATGATCCAGCCAACTCTAGATAGGAAGAGGCTGTATAGTTTGCAGCAACTCGGCAAGCCCATATATATGGAGCATGCTAAATTCATGTGCGAAAATTGAGCTGATGTCGATGACAGTGATTAACCATAATTTTCTATATAAAAAAAATATTGTTATGTGTTTTTAAGAAGAGGATCTCATTATCTTTTAGTTACAAGTTGATTTTTATTCTTAAAACTGTTTATTTTGTATATTTGTTGATTTTTGTAAACCTCTAAGCTTTTGTTCGTATAATTACATAGCGTAAGGTAAACACGAATAAATAAAGATAAAGTCATGATCAAAACTTGTGTTTCATTTAAATTCATTAAGTAATTCATTATTAAACAGTTATGCGTCAGAAAAACTAAAAAGATATCAATAATAACTATATTACGGTACATTACATTTCGGGTATGTCATACCCTGCCTCATGCTTGTTGTAACTTTTTTCCACGTCATGCTCGCCGGGTTAATTTACTTTGATCTCGTTTCTTACGTTATAAAGGGGTGTGATCGTGGTGTGGTAGACAAGTGCAGGTGCAGGGTCCTGGCTCCACGTTTCACCAGCTTGTCAGCTAACTGCATCGCTGGTTCTTCGTCGCCAATTAACAGTTGGCAGCGGTCAGATGTGCAGAAGAGTCTGTTGAGAAAGTAAAGATGAATAGAAATAAAAATATGACTAAAAATTAGAAAACCTGGGAAAACATAACTAAGGTGCTAGCGGTGCTAGTAAATTTTCAATGACAGTGAAATAGCTCTAAAGAAAATGTGATTCCATATTAGACTGTTTATGAATTTTGTGACGACATTTTGTAAATTTGCAAGGTAAAAGACGAAAGTTTCTGAGTGTGTCTGTATGTATGTTTGTTACTTCTTCACGTTCAAGCGGCTGGACCAATTTTGGAGCTGATACCCTGAATTAACACATGGATAATTTTTATCCCGAAAAAAAATCATGTTCCCGTGTGATTTATATACCTATCGACGACATATACCTGACATAAACGCCTTTGCCCAGCAGTGAGACACACACAAACAGGCTAGATAAAAAAAAGGTGAGGTGGATTTTAGGATAAAAGCAAGTTTCGTTAATAGGGCGGCGCAAGACCGATCGTTTTGGAGAACTATGGGAGAGGTCTTTGTCCAGCAGTGGACGTCTGTCGGCTGATACGATGATGATGATAATGGGTTTAGCTCTGAAGAAAATAAAGTTACAATACCTGGGATATATAGCCTGTGGCAGTCCTGGCTGCAATCGAAGCAGTACTCTGCCGCGATGGCGGCTCGAGGCCAGCAAGCGGAAAGCACGAGATGCCTCCTCTGGCATGTATGATACGCGAGTCAGGGGACGCACATATCCTGCTAGGATTCCCTGGGCCACCATACCTTGTAGTTTCTGAAAATTGAAGGATTTCTGGTGAGATTTTGCTAAGAGACCCGGAGGAATGGGCAACACAGAGGTAAAATCGCAGCCTGTGGTATGCAGCTCAATGTATCGTATACCTAGCTGTTAATAGGAAATGCCACTGCTAATTTCTCCATACAAATTTAGGTTTTATTCTCGTCTGTTTCTTCCAAAACTCGACCAATTTTACGAAATTTTAGGACCTGAATGGAAAGAAAATGTTCTGTGTTGGATCCTTTTGATTTTTGAGCAAATTATTATAGAATGTATATACTAGGCGTCCATTCGCGGTGGAAATTTGGCCAAAAACAAAACGCCTTGTACACAAATTGTATAATAATATGCGCAAAAATTATAACAGTCTCACACAAAACAAGATTCGAATCGAAATCTTGGAATTTTTGGCTTCTACATAAACGTTTAAGATATAGATTGAACTATATAATACATATTTTTTTAAATGTACACATTTATATTTCAAATTTTGAAACTATTCTTAAGACAGCTATGCTTTGATATTTCAATAAAACTTACTTTCCACAAGTCTTTATTTTCAGGTTCAAAGATAGATGAGAAGTCCACACTCATATAGCTCCGATCACCGACCAACATGCTCATTCCGAACATGTAGTTCTGTTGGCTCTTCAGAGGGCTGGTGTCAAAAACAATACCTCGTAGTGCACTGCATCTCAAAAATGCCTGGAATTATCACAATGGATTATTACTTAATAACCGTCTAGACATTTTTTTGATTTATAAACCTATTTTATTTTTTATTGGGATCAAATGTTTATATGGAACTAACTACACTGAGACTGCTCTAAAGTTCTAAAAACGCTCCATACAAATGGTCTACCTTCATGTGGCGTCATTTTTTGGGATGGTTACCAATATTTCTATGGAGACAATAAGTAATTTGCCATTTTCACCGTGGAAAGTGTGTTTAATCATATTATATTATATTATAGTGTTATATAATTAAATATATATATATTTTATATATATATATATATATATATATCATTAATAATCATTAAAAAGTCGTTTTAGGGATTTGGATAATTCGGAATAATGATGCTTTCGAACAAATTAGCTTCGTTGTAATGTAGTGCTTCCTTGTAAAAGGTTTGCTTGCCACAGCGGAAAACTAACAGCCTATTTTAACAGATCTGTTACTTGACAAGTCATTGTTCTTACCGTTTTGATTTCACCCTGTCCACACGTTACAGCGATATCACAGCCCCGCCCACTGGTGCTGCTTAACACTAGGTCTGCAAAGTTTTTGTCTCGGGAACATCCAATATGGTCCTCTGAAAATTTAAAAAGAATGTTTAATACAGTACACTGGTTTAAGGCATTGGAAAATTCTTGCAACCCCAGCTAGCTGCCACGCAGATGCATCACACAATGTAATGATATTTTGATAAGTAATTTCAAACGTAATTCCACATTAAATCTGAATCGATAAAAGAGTTAAACAAATGAGTACCTACTCTTCAAATCCGTCTTTTCCAACGGAAAATCTTTCAATTCACGAGAAAATATAAAGAAAACACGAGTATTTGAATTATATCCATCTGTTCTGTGAATAATCTTATTAAAACTTTCGTGAGACATATTTAATTATTGCGTTAAGTGGTTTAAACTCACGTGACATTGTCAGGAACAGCCCTACATGTTTCGAACTCGTATGGACCTCTCCATCTGGGACTGCTACCCATACACCGCCGCGGAAATTTTAACACTATTTTACTATAACTTAGTATTCTTTGAATACTTAAATGCAGATATCTGGTTATATCACACGTAATATATTACCTTTTAATTCCGGAAATAGCTTCATCAAAAACCGTTTCTTCTTCATATCGCCGACGGCGGCAAATACATTGCACTTCAAATGAAGAGCCACGGATATTAGAGCTTGGCCTAGTGCGCCGGCGCCGCCGTGGATGCTGACACACATACCGTGTCTGAGCGCAGTCTTGATTGCCTGAAAAGAAGAATCAAGCTTTTAATAAATATCGAACAACCTCTCACAAATCGATCTAGTTCCAAATTAAGCTCAAGAAGGCTTGTGTTATGGGTTCTAGACGACGATGTACGTACTTATATAGATACATATATACTTACATAAATACATGGAGCAACCATGACCCAAGCACTATTCGCATTCATCACACAAATATTTGCCCTGGCCGGAATTCGAACCCGGGACTGCCGGCTCAGTAGACAGGTGTCTACAAATTGCGCCAAACGCGTTGCCTTAATAATGCGTTTAATACGATCTTTTAGGGAGATCAATCTTTAGCCTCTCGTTGGAAGGATTAAATTTGACCAGGTAGGATCGACGACTGGTCGGTCGTCCCAGGTACCGCTGGGGAGACGTGGTGGAGTTGGATCCGCGTTAGCTTCAAGCCAAAAACTGGCAAGAAACTACGCAGGGTCCGGGACAAGTGGCGTACTCTCGTTTCCGAGCTTAAGATCCTGTTTGGGTCTCCGAGCCAAAATAGTTAGGCAGGATCAAGGCTCGCAGGAAAAAGGAGCAAAAGTCACAGGCATTTATTTATAAGTACAGTGCTTGAGCTGGCAGAATGCGATTCGAGTTTTATACCTGTCTCGCTCGCTCTTAAATACGCAATACAAATAAGAACCTCTCCGTTTTCACCCGAACCCGAATCACCTCTCAGATTGGGCTTACTAATGTTTCGCAGAAAGTTGTTTTACCGAACGTAAGGTTTCTCATAATGCTCATTTCGCATAATTGTTATTCTAGTGATACCGGTTACTTTTCCAAAAAGTTATAAAGTAAACCTAAACTAACCTAATTTACTATTATATTTCCCGTTTCAGCTAAAGAAAATTTCTGTGGAATGGGCATTATGCGAAACCTTACGTTCGGTACAACCATTTTCTGCCAGATGAGGGTAATCCCTCCGGTTGCGATCTGACTATATGTACTTACAAAACAGTAAAACGCATGTGCGTAGGCAAGTGGTACAGTGGCGGCGTCCTCTAGACTCCAATGCTCTGGCACTGGCCATAGAAGTTCAGGCTCCGCTAAGACGCGATCGCTGAGCGCGCCGCCTCGTACTAAACCCATCACGCGTTGTCCACTGCAAAATGAAAAAAAATCGTCTACACCCATATTATCACTATAACAATTTCATGTAACTACCTACTATAGTTTAAGACCTACATTACTATGCAGCCGCGGCGGCTGGTTATGGAGGCATCAAAATCAGTGATGTTATTTCATTACGATATTATTATAATTATGATGATGTTTATGGCGACCTAACTACTATAGAAAAAAAAACCGGCAAGAGCATGTCGGGCCACGCTCAGTGTAGGGTTCCGTAGTTACCCATCCTTCAGATAGGAAAATGATGTTTGAAGACCCCTGTTATTTTTAAAAGACCTTTTCAACGACACCTCACAAACTAGTGTTGGAATGAAAAAAAAATTCACCCCCACTTTAGGTGTACGAGATACCCGAAAAAAATATGCTTTTTTAGTTTTTATTGTACCGTTTTGTCGACGTGATACATACACATACTCATACCAAATTTCAGCTTTCTAGTACTAATGATCACGGAGCTAAGCCGCGGACGGACCGACAGACAGACAGACGGGCATGGCGCACATGGGGCACTAGTTGACCACGATTCTAACGGTGCTTCTCTTAGCGGTATGATGGTTCAGCGACTGTCATCGCTTGGAGTGACTGCTTATTTGAGATAAACATTACTATGGGGATCTTCATCTTTTATAGAAAAACACTTCACGGAATGCTTCATTTCATAGAATTTTCATTTCATACATTTTTTTTCCAGTCATACATTTTGAAGAAAATCTTGAAAATGTCAACCTATAGATTACTTTAGGTTAGCTTTGTGTTAAAAAAATGCTTTAACATGTAATTTCTATGAAACGAGTATTCGATGAAACATTTGTCTTCAAAATAAGGGTAAACCATTATTTGTTACTATGCTTTACCAGAGTTTTTGCTCCAGTGTGTTTGAGTGGACTATATGATAAGTGTATCGCAGTCAGTCAAATTACCACGACAGAGTCACCAAGCTAGTCTTTAGATTAAACCAGTAATTTATAAAAGTAGTTAAAATAGTTACTTTTCGGTGGTCCCACTGAAATCCATTCCGTAATAGCTTCCGCTGCTGTTTTCATTTTCAATTGGTATTTCCCCATAAGACCGTTGAGCATCATTGTAGTTTGGCCCGGCATAATGCACCTGAAATTATTCAATGTTTTGTATTAAGTAATTTTGACCTATGGACTTTGCCGCGGAGCCGTTCCTAACGGGTCTATATTGACTCCTAAAATTATTTTTCATCGAATATTTCATTTCGCCGAAAAATCATTTCGTAGAAAGCATTTTTCTTTGCAACCTTAAACTATTTGAGATTATTATAAATTATAAAACAAACCTAAACTAACCTAATCAATGGAATGATATAAAAAAAATATATGAAAAATGTATGACAACGAAGAAATAAAAAATCTGCGAAAAGATTGTTCGGCGAAATGAAACATTCGAATATGTACCACACCGTCCCGATTGTCCACCATGTTATATCTCAAAAATATTTGAGTTTGCAGATACTAAAATAAATGTCTGATTTACCTTGATTGGGACACCAGACCCTACATGTCCAGATGTTTGCACCCACCGAAGAGACTCCGGGTCGCCAATTATAGCACTCTTCAAAGCGACCCCGCCATTAGTGTTTACTTGCTGGTGAAGTGGCTCATAGTACTCTCCACCCCATTCATCCTGTTAAATACATCAGCACGATAAACGGCGATCAAATTAATGTATGAAATATATTTCGCCATTTGTATATTTTTACCAAAATAGATCGAAAACATAAATACACGGAATAAGTACAATAACATGCACCTTAAGTCTAGGGTTACGATCTTTAGTAGCATACCGTGGTTCTAAAATCAAAATAAAAGCATAATCACGACACGTAATATATCGTCATATATTTTTAGACTGACTTAATTTTGAAAATGCTCATGGTTAGAGACTCCACGATTTTGGCACTATACTATCAGGACTTAGTAAGTAAACTCCAAGTTACGGAAAACAACAGAAAATTAACTGTCCGAAAGGCAGACTTAATGCAGTAAATTCTAGGGATCGTATCACGGAAAGTTTATTCGACTTACATGATTGACCATATTGAACACCAAATCCAACTCTTGTGGCACACCCATATTCAGATTTTTAGAATTATTTTTAAATGTGATCAAGTAAATTTGGTTGCGTTCCGATTCGCTTCGCCTTTGTTTTATTTGATCCCTTAGGCCTGCTATCGCCGGGTATGATGTAAGAACTATCAATCTGTGTTTAGGTGGTAGGGTTGTCATTGCAGTTTGTAACAAAGTGAGGTCTGAGTTTGTGCGTACGGAGAAAGTACTAGTTCCGATAGCTACAGACTTGGGTCTCCATTTGATAAGTTCTAAACGGATTTTCTTAGAACTGTATGCCGAAACTACACTGAATAATGCCGACGGTTGGATTGGACTCATCTCGTCTAAGTCTTCAGCGTTAATTATGAAAGTATTTCGACGCAGCAGTCGATATACAATTTGACACAGCTAAAACATAAAATTAGATTTTGTGTAAAGGGTTAGACATGTAGTAGGTATAGTTATTGTATTGAGTATATTCGTACTTACATTATCATCCTTTGACAAATTCCTTACTAAAACCAAATCAGCTTCTTTTACTAAATTATCTAAAACGACACTGCTGTGCATGTGATGAAATGTTATAACCATTCCTGGAACGGCTTTAAATGTAGTAGTTACATCTTTAAAGATATAGTCTTCTCCTCTTTTGTCGTAAATTTCAATAATATTTATAACGTTTTCATTAATATTTTCGTTAACGATTTGTAGGAAGACTTGCAAAACATTTTGTACCTGAAACGTAGGTCGGTGACTCGTTACTATTACAAAACTGAAATTTATTACATCAATGAAACAGGCGTTTTTCAACAAGTCTTAATAAAGTTATATCTGATAATAGATTGAGAAACATTTATGTATGTGTCATACAGGAAACGTATAGGTAGCACCTCTGGCATAACTGTGATAGGAGACTCTTTTATATTACGCAACTCTTTTAGTGCCGTACTGTGAGAGAGTGACGGATGACGCTGTGTCGCGCGACAAGAGTCAAGAATCATAGTTATGCGTTGTGCTAGTCGTGCTGGACGGGAACCAAATCCCAACCGTAGTTTGAATGGAAGATTGAGACACTCCAATTACTTGACCTAAAAAAAACCCATGGCTGTTACTCCAAAGGCCGAAATTTGTGGTTTGTAGCGTGGTGTAATTCTAATTCTTAGTTTAACTTTTAGGAGACCCGATACTCACCTTTAGATCGGCAGTACTTTGGAAACGTGGTACGAAGTTAAGACCTCTTAATACCAATCTGCTTACATCTGGAGAGATAATATCTCGGAACCTTATAGTTTCTAACAAAATGCCCCCGCAACTGAAACCATTTAAACATAGATACAATAAATTACAGATTCAGTAAATGTAACTGGTTGAGAGGATTAAAACTATTAATAGTCAACAATGAAGAAATTATCAAGAAAAGAGAACAATAACATGAGTAGCGTTACCAACTTTAGTGCAAAGATTTGCGATACGTATAGGATCAAATGGCGGGACACTTACACACGGTCAAAATATTCAATCAAAAAGCAAAGCAAAAATCAAAAAGGAAATAACAGCTAATGAATGAAGAAAAAGAAATTAGTAACTAACGAGCACGTCGCGGCACATTCAAATTATTATAATGCCTTCTCGAATTACAACTGAACGTTCGTTTATACTTAATTTCGTCGAGCCTGAAAGTGGGACAATTGGCGTAACACGCAGACCGTTTGTGGGACTCATACTCTAGGGGTCCTGAAACGGGACGTTTGGCGTAAATCAAAACGGTTGGTAACCCTAATAATGAGTTTTGATGAATCTTACCTAGTGTTGTCTTGTACTGCACAAATATTCGTTTTCATAACATTCACTCCATTGATTTGCGTGATGCTGTTGTTTAAGTGTTGCTTGATGTCAATAGTAATCCTCCTAATATAGGCTAATTGAGAGATTCCATCATGAGGCCGTCGAAGAACGTTCAGTTGCAGCATACCATCAATTAGGGTAACCCAGTTGTCTTCCCACAAGAGGTGGCCCTCGGTAAACGAAGTGTTCGTGTTATAGATGCTTTGAAACTCGTTTCTGCATAATATTGAACATCATAGTTAGATATGCCTACTTTACGAGTACCGTACTCTTTTCATTATAGATAAGACCCTGATATTTAGTTTTTTATACTACAACGTTGACAAACAATCATGCGGCCGCCAGATAGTAAGCAGTTACCGCCGCCTATGAACACTTGCGACGACGCTCAGAGAATCACACGCGTGTTGCCGACCCCTTAAGAACCTAATTAAGAATTTTGAAGAACCTCGTACGGAAGCCCTCGGTAAATCCTCACGTTCATGTTGAAATGATCGGTATCAAGAGCATGGTTATGGTGGTTATGGTTATGGGCTCCGTTTTCCGCACTTAGCCCGTGTATGTTTGGGCCGTTGTGCGTACCTACTACTAAATTTGCCAGCTAATAGTCTAGCCTAATAGTCTAATAGGTATCAAGAGCAATCACGTTAAGTATAATGTATTTCCAAGGAATGTAGAAATATAAAGACTCCTTTTGGTACAAAAAGCAATAAAAAAATAATGGATCTTAATCTCGAAGCTATTTATGTGGTCTTAGTTAATAAAAGTACTAGTATCTATAATCCATAAGACAAATGATCCAAGCCCCCAGTCAAGATCTACCATTTGTGTCTCATATACTTATTGTTTAGACTTACGCATAGCAGTAGTGTTTTTCTAACAATAACTTGTAAACATCATCAGTCGTCAGGTCCAAAACTTCGTTATCGTTCTTTTCTTGGTTGAAGCCTCTAGAAACGCTGGCAGAAAGCCCAATGATGTAACCAGTAGCTACTTTGGAGTTATCATCCATTACCTGAAAACATACCATTCGACATGATCATTTAACTCTCCTCATGCATACCATCATGAGTCATGAGTACCCCGCCCAAATAATTGGTTCTAGTTCTGATGCCTTGATCATTTTTATAACATAGATTAGATTATATTAAGCCTTTAATACAAAGATCAAAGCTTAAAGAAAAATTGAAAAAGGAGCAACCTGATGGAAGAGACCGGGAATCGAACCCGGTACCTCTGGATTGCTGGTCCAGCGCGTTAACCATTTCGCTACCCTAGCTCCAGGAAGACCTGACGAATTTTTACTTATGCTTTGTATGTCGATCTTTGCATTGTTTTATAGGTTATAGATAGACCTATCAACTTCTAGATAATTTCGCACAGGGTATTGAGGGAACGGCGAACTGGACCAAGCCAAACAGAGCTTCTAAACAATAACTACCGTAAAGTATATAACTATAGTAAAGGCCCTACCTAGGGTGTACAGTCCCGGGAATTCCTGCGGTTGTCATAGTAAAATTTCCCGGGGACTGTAGGTCCTCTACCCTTAGGCAGCTCGTAAGGTAGGTGTCTACCTAGACACCTACCTAGCCCAGCATCGTTTGACCTATAGCCAGTTAGCATACACTTCTTTATAGAGAATACGGCCCTGTGGAACTGCACTAATACTTCGAAACCACAGGCACCTTCAAGTCACATACAATTCCTTTTGGGTTGTTTAGTGTACCTCGAACAGTCCAGTTCCTCGATGCAATGTAACACAAAGACGCAGCTGACGCGAATCGTGCATAACGGGTTGGGAGAAGAATTGCACGTCCCGGTACTGCACCGATATTTGCTTCCGTGCCAAGCCCATCGACATCGCCAGTGTGTCCCATACCGCTACCAGGGCGCCAGCGAATGGGTATACAGTTTTGCCTTGAATGAAAGTTTTTATATTACTAACTCTATCCCAATAATGTTCAAAAGAAAGGTTTTGCATATACTTACGATGCTGTACGTAGCCATATCTGGGGAAGGTTGGATAATATAAAAAAAAAATGGAATGAAATACTTAATGAACTTTATTCTACAAGAAGGGCATTTTACAAGCCTAAGTGGCCTAAGTGACCTTTCCCAAGAGGAGGTCCTTATTGACAGTAATTATGTGACAGTTCCAGATCTATTGAGATAAACATGTGAAAGAAATAATCACTTTTTTCACAAAAATCAACCGACTTCAACGAATCGTGTTACCGAGAAAAACTTAACGAGTTATAAAAACAACGAAATCGTCGTGCCTGTAAAATTCGAGTAGTTACTTCGATTTTAAAAAAGGATCTCGTCATCAGATGGACACCAAAATTTTATGGGACCAACATATATGGACATGCTTATTCTCTAACAAAAAAAACTAAATCTGTTCATAAAGGACGGAGAACTAAGGTAGATAGCAATCCTTAATTTAAAAAAAACCGTATTCAGAACCTGCTTTTCTGAAGTTGGTTGAAAAGAGGGAATATTCAACAATGATGTAGTATGGGCTGCAGAATGAACCCATGACCCATTTATGAATGAATTCATTCATAAATGGGCCATGCAATTGTGCAGCTCATTGTACCTATTAGATAACTACATAATTTTATCTCGTTTAGGTGTTCGCGGCATACCTTTTAAAACATGCCCTTGAAAGTAATTATATTCCTTATCATGAAGAGAAATAACAAACTTGCAAGCCGCTGCTTCTTTTCTGTTAGCACATACGTATAGTGGTAAAAACCTGGAATAATACAAACACGAATTAATATTCACTATAGAAAAAACTTAAATACTTAATATGGACAATCGACCAGCAGCACAAGTAGGGGGCAGGGGCTTAAGTCGACTTTGCTCAACCATTTAAACAAATAATAATAAATAAATATTAAGGAACAATCATACACAAATCGACCTAGTCCCAAACTAAGCAAAGCTTGTACTATGTGTACTAGACGACGATATAAATAATATATAAATACATATTTATATAGATAACATCCATGACGAAGGAACGAATATTCGAGTTCATCACACAAATATTTGCCCCGGCCGGGATTCGAACCCAAGACCGCCGGCTCAGTGGGCAGGTGTCTACAAACTGCGCCAACCGCGTCGTCAACAAGGTGGGGTACCTATATCGAGATTCCTGGGGAAGAAAATCTGAAGACAAAAACTAGCACTTTAAACTTACCATTGTTCATTGTGGGCCCATTCTACCAAATGCGATAAAAGAGGTGTGCCAGTAGAAACAGGAAATTCAACTTTCGGGTAAAGAACACGAACATTTGGGTAATATCCTTCCATGTATAATCTAAAAATAAAAATAGACTGATATAAAAAGTATTTGGTTGTAGTGTCCAAAAAAGGCAAATCATAAGACTCATTTAGAACTCAGCAAATAAATTGTGGCTATGCTTAGGTTATGTGTTGTGTCTATAATCATATTCTATTCCACAGAGTGATTATGATCGTTGAAAAGAAATCGAATGTTTAATCTCACAGTAGGTTCTATAAGGCTTATGCGATGTTGAATAAGAAAGAAGCCTTTATGCAAACTATTGGTCTATTGATGTAATAAATAAGTAGGTGGGGTGCGAAACACCCGTCCGTAGATACCCGTTTTTCGTGCAATGCAGATCTACGGTGTAAAGGAAGATGAGGCTGGCAAAATCCGATGTCTTGCTACAACTTAGTTTGCTTTTGTTTTACTCACTTTCCGATAGCTTCTAGAAGGAATTGGGCATTATCAGAATGCCCACGCCGCGTCAGGGGCACATGAGAACAAGACCCTGGCAGAGACCGCTTAAGAATAGCTTGTAGAAGCCCGTGAGGTGCCACTTCTACTACCACTGCATTCGGAGGTATTAACCTTGACGTTTCTTCGAACAGTACCGGCCTCTGAAACGATGAATAACAACTGGGTTGAACACAAGCTAACTAATTCTCAGATAGATAGATAGATAGATAGAACTTTATTGCTTTCATATAGTGTACAGATGTCTTAATTCTAAAGAGTATCTATACCTAACATGACACCCTGTAAGGGCATTGCAATCTTCATGCAATGTTTTGCAGAATCAGCTTAATATTTAATAAAAACTATGCTACACAAAATCAAGATAAAAATACACATACAATTTTTTTTTAAACTTAATACCTTAATATTAATGAAATACAACGTGAAACTTTACCACTTTATATAAACAATGTAGTAGTATTTACTTAACTAAAAAGAAAAACTTAACAATAAAACAATAAAACTATATTTACATATTCATATTTACACGAAACAAATACCAGGTATATTATTTATAATATTTATTTTCTTCCAGGTATTCCTGAACATTATAAAAGCTGTGTTCAATAAGATATTTCTTCAATTTTAGTGTAAATGTGTTATACTTAATTTCTCCTGCTATTTCTTTCGGTAAACTATTGTAAATTCGAATTGTCATGGCATGGGGACTCTTATTGCTCATTTGAAGATTACTTGCAGGTATCGCTATTTTATTTTTGTGGCGTAGGTTTAATGTACAAGTTGTGTAACGTTCGTCCGCTTTAGTGTATAAAGATGGGTGTCTTCGGATAAACTTACAGGCTTCTAATATGTACAGGGATGGCAAGGTTAAAATGTTCAATTTTTTAAAATATTGTCTGCAGCTATCATATTTTTTTATATTTGAGAGAATTCTGATGCATCTTTTTTGCAGTAAAAATAGGTCTGACCAGTCTGTACTATTACCCCATAAAATGATCCCGTATTGAATCCAGGTTTGTGTAAAAGCGTAATAGGCACTTATTGCAGTTTTTAAATCTGTGGTCTTTCTGATGTTTCTAAGGGCATAAGCAAATCGAGATAGTTTTGTACAAATATTTTCAATATGTGTCAATATGTATGCCTAATAGCCGACAATTATTGGTTTGTTGAATTGGATTATTTAAATATTTATACTTAATATCTAACGGCTGTCTTTGATGGGGTCTGAACTGAATTAAGTTAGTTTTATTTAGGTTTAGTTTTAGATTATGATCTGCAAGCCAATTTAGCAAAGTAGCAAGTAAAGCGTCTAATTTGAGCCTCAGTTCTTCGCTATTCTGACTCGGAATTACTATAGATATGTCGTCTGCATATAGGAAGCACTTAGTATTTTCTGTATTTAGTATGTTTGGCAAATCATTAATATAAATGAGAAATAAAATACATCCTAGAACACTACCCTGTGGTATTGAGCACGTGGGTTGTTTTCTCTGTGAATGTACTTTAGTTACTGTGTTGGTATTTTTATCGTAGTAGTCTATTTCAACAAATAGTACTCTGTTTCCTAAATAGGATTTAAACCAATCGTGTGCGAGACCGCGTATTCCTACACCATATAGTTTATTTAAAAGGAGATTATGCTGAACCCTGTCATAAGCTTTACTCATATCGAGTAATAGCCCAAATGCATATTGTTTCTTATCAATAATTTGAATCACTTCTTGAATAAACGTGTGGACCGTTAATGTAGTATTTCTGTGCTTTCTGAACCCATATTGACAGTCGTTGAAGATGTCGTATTTATTGCAAAATGCGTATAACCGCTGGGCCATGAGTGTTTCCAAGATTTTTGCGAAGGTTGACAACATCGCAATGGGTCGATATTGGTCAGGATCTGATTTATCTCCTTGTTTTGGAACTGGTTTAATAACAGCAATTTTTAATAGATCTGGGAATTTCCCTGTAGAAAACGATTGATTAATTAATAAGGTAAGTGGTAGAGTCAGTTCATCAGCACATTTCTTTACTAGGTATGGTGGTATTTCATCAGCCCCGCTGCTATGTTTATTTTTTAAATCTCTTATGCAATTATTAACCTCCGTGGGGGTGGCAGGAGATAAGAACATGGTATTATTAATTGGGGCTAGGACTGGACGTCCAATTGGCTGAATATTGGAAGTATTAATCCCTACTGACGCGAAATGATTATTAAACTCATTTGCTACAACAAGCGGTTCGTCGGTAGGTTTATTGTCTATCTTAAGAATAATATTTTTCTTTGAATTTAGGTTTAACTTCGGTTTTTTGGTTTGTTCTTTTATATTTTGCCATATGGTTTTAATTTTATTATTTGAGACGTTTATTCTTTTGATGCAATGTAGTTTTTTTGATATTGTGACACTTCTTTTTAAAATTTTGGTATACGTGTTCAAGTATTTTGATAAAATGGGGTCTTTCGCATATGCATTAAGATTTTTCAGTTCCCGTTTGTGATGGCAAGATTTTTTGATTCCTGATGTTAGCCATTGTCTTTTTGGTTTTGCTTTGGATTTTAATTGTTTTTTAGGGATGTACATGTTTAATAATAGTTTCATTGTGTTATGGAAACACTCAAAATTTTCATTCACAGCTTTTTCAGGTGAAAAGATGGAGTTCCAGTTTATATTTTGAAGTGCTGAGTTAAATAGATTGATATTTTTTTCAGTGAACGAACGTTTCATGAGTAAGTATTCATCATGTTTATACCTAGTCCACTCATTTGCATTTGGTACTTTGACTGTAACACCTTTATGATCTGAAAAGCCTAGTTCGTGTACATCTACTTTTAAGTTATCTGCTTCAAAATTGGTAAAAATTACATCTAAACACTTTTTTGAAGTTTTAGAGATTCTAGTAGGTTTTTTCACGTGTTGTTTAAAGTTGAAACTAAGCATTAGATTTATCAAGGCTTTTGACAATGTAGTTTTTTTAAGAATGTTTATATTTAAATCACCCCCAATTATTACATTTTTATTTTTATATTTTGTATTCAATAAGTGTAATAGCATTTCTAAATTTTTAAAAAATATATCTGGGCTTCTGTCACTATTTGGCCAATAAATAATAACAATGATTAAATTCGACTGACATATTTCAATTGCACATGTTTCGAATACGTATTCTATTGATAGATTCTTAATATTTAATAGTTCAATATATTCTAAATCTGCTCGCAAGAAGATGCATACACCTCCCGCTTCATAATTAGACCTACAAAAACAACTCGACCTGTTGTAGCCTTCTAGGTGCAACAAATCTATTTTAGATTCAGTTATCCATGTCTCAGATATGCAAATTACATGTAAGTTAGGCTTTTCATCAACTAAGGCGTCTACTAGATGTATCTTATTTTTAATACTACACATATTTTGGTATAACATTTCTAGGTGGCATGGGTTAGGAACGAAAATTATTTACGGCTTGTAGAGGTGATTTAGTTACGTGGTCCGGATGTTGCGCGTAGGAAGCTCTGCTCTGTTTGTTGTATTGAGTCGTTGGAGTCGCCAGATTTGCAGATGTATTAGAATGTGGATTGTCAAATGTATTAGCTGTGGCTCGTCGAGGGATAATCTGCTCTGTAATATCTCGCCCATTAATGATAAGTCGGTTATTACGTATTACTGCTTTTTTTCCACATTCTCTGGCCTCGCGAAGTTTTTGTCGTAGTAATTTCCTTTGTTTCAGGCTGTCGATATCTAAGAAGGCAGATACATATAGTCCCGTATTCCTAAGGTATCCAGCGTTGTCTATTATTTGTTTCGTAACTCGTTTACTCAGTAGTTCAATAACCAATGGTCTTCTATATTCAGTTCGTCCTATCCTGTACATATCTTCTATAAATCCGTTGAGATCAATTCCGTAGAGATCATAAAAGAGGTTAAGCACTCTATTGAGCAGCTCTGTTTCCGTCTCCCACTCTATTTCTGCCAGACCATAAAGAACTATTTTCTTGTAATTATCACTGTCGACTTTACGGAATTGTTCTGGACTACTGTGAATTTTAGTGTTAGGATTTGGTAGCGATTTTGTTACGTCGGCATAAGTACAGTGGTGTTTAAGACTCTCTTCCAATGACGAAGTTTGCTTTCTTAGCGCTGATAATTCTGTTTCTATGTTACTTATTTTGTCGTTTGTATTTTTTATATGTTCGCTGTTATTATTCGCTGTTTTTTGGACAGTAGTTACGATAGAAGTGTTTTTGTCTGCATTCTGTTTGATTAGAACTACTTCAGTCTCTAGGGCCGTGTATTTCAGAGACAAGTCTGATACGCTTGTTTGAATTTTATCTATAAGGTCTGAGAACTTCTTTTCTTGACACTTTAGCTGGTTCGTTATTTGTGATCGAAAACTTCGCAATTCAGAGAGGATCAATTCCGTGGTATTTTGATTTTCTACGGTTTCTCTGTCATGGTTGGACTTGTCGGGAGTGGTAACAATATCAATATCCAGTAGTGTGTGTCCTATATCCTGAATTGTCGATGATGATGTAAAAGATGTAAAAGAATCTTCTAACTTGTTCTCTTCTACTTGGGGGGGTTCATTATCTAATTCAAAAGCGGCAGCACCTCTAACTGGCGTGTTGGTATTATCCTTTTTTAGCGTATTGCATTTGCAGTATTGACATCTCCAGTTGTACTTTTTCTCACTATCGAAAGCATAAAAACTGTCATACCGCTTCTTTGTTAAACCGGCGCACGGTAGGTCATAACTTTGCTTACACTTCGAGCATGTCAGATATTGATATTTGGGTAGTATTTGCAGACATCCTGCGCAAGTATGTACTTTCGGTTGATCCAATTCAAGCTTTTTTTGTGGCATTTTGTTGCCTGGAGTATTGTGCCTAAGTGATGTCTTCTAAACTATCTCCTAGATGGCGCCAGCTTCTATGCGGCAGAGTTTTGATGGAGAGTTAACTCAGCGTGGACGCTATCTATTCTGTGGTAGCGCGCTCTCATTGGTCAGCTCTGTTTGCTCTCATTGGTGGAACACTTTGTTTACATTTCGTATAGCGATTTGAATTCGAATATTTTAACAGGCGAATAATTGTATGCTAACTTAATTTTTGAGTCTTTGTTGCACGTAGGGTTTTAGTTATTTCGGGAAGTAAGCACTTTTATATTATATCAACAGTTTTGCACTAGTTTTTTACAGAATAAATGTTCGATTACTTTAAAAACTTCACTTTCATAGTCACAGTGGTACTAAATTGTAAATATGAACACAGTGTCCGTAATTATGGATAACTTTTGAAGATAACATTTTATTGGTCAGCTTTTCACTATTTATTGTTTGGAATTATATGTTAATTCACTGGTATATTCACTTTAAATATTTTAAACCTCATTCCTCATTCTAATGATAGGCTAGATAGTATTTTCTCTGTTACTTTCCCTACATTCTTTGAGGCAAGGCCAAAGAGATCATATGCTAAAATCATGTTTTTGTTCCTAAACGTGAGAAGACGGAAGCCGTATGTGGCTGCATCCGCTAGTCGATAAATTGCGGGGGGGTGAGGCTAAAGTCATGTACGTATACTGTCCTTATAAATACAACTATAAGACAAGCACGAGTTTCTCGAATTTCGTTTTCGTGTATTCGTCAATGACAAGACTTTACGGAAATAATGATTTTACCACCAGCTATCTAATTTTGAATGGCACTTTGAAGAAATATATAAGTATAACCAATTAAAGAAATTGAATATTTATTAGTTACTCAGGCAAGATGGGGAGAAAGGTAGACATCGTTTCGTTTGTAGAAGTCAAAGAATTGGCGTTAGGAAGAACGGACCGGAGAGAACTGCACCACAGGAGTGAAACTCTAAATAATACTGATTAAGAGATTAAATAAATTCGTGAATACTTAATTACCAGGAGATTGTTAGTATGGTACTCGGCTGAAGAAAATTTGGCAGCTTTTTCATCCCAATTCTTCCGTGGAATTGAAGTGGATACCCATCGCTCGCTGCGGAGTTTCGGCATCTTGATGACTTCGGTCAAGTACTTGAGGAGGCCAGGCCCTGTAACCATAAATGTGCGTATGTCATGGAGCTATGGACATAAGTTTCAATTGGAACATCATTTCAACTCCAGGTATGGGTAAACTAATCAATTCCAATAATGAGGGAACAATTGAAGCTAAACTAAGCGACCAACAAAAAATAATTTTATTGTGAAAAGGCAATACGATACGAACTAGGTATTGTATTACTAATAGGACTAACAAAATCATTGGGTATTGCTGCTGTTGGGAATGACTAATAATACAACTAAGCCTTACCTGCTTCAGCGATGTATCGAGAATGGTACGCGATGTTGGAGCAGGGGACTTCCTTAGCGAAGATACCCTCAGCAGTCAGTTGGGCGACGAACTCGCTCATGGCTTCGGCTGGTCCTGATATGGTGCTAGAGTCAGGTCCATTGTGACAGGCTACCTCGATTTCAGGTGGGCACATCGTTTTGACCTAATAAGTTGATGTTTATTGTAAATAACTCAAAGAAGGCCATGTGATTCAAAAATAACGTGAAACTTTATTGTGGAAGTATTTTGGAGGAGTATACTTCGTATCTGATACCTATCACAATGACACACTTTACACTTATTTTCTTTAGCTTAAGTTGGGACTAGGTCGTCTTATAATATTAATATAATCAGATATTTATTTATAAAGTATCAATTCAGTAGCGGACTTTTACTGATTGACAACACAATGATGATGATGGATGGTGGGCATCAACTTAACAAGCCGATGGGAGTCTGACTAATATGCCTCTTCATTACAGGCATTAGCTGCAGAGATGTGGGACCCCTTGCCATATCAACATTATATGGCAGGGAGAGTCACACGCTTTGCAGCTGACTGTACTATAACTTTTGCTACTGACTTTTTTTTATTATTACCAAGAGATTATCACCTAATGGGGCTAATGGTAAGTGACAACAGAGTCGAGGATGTAACTCGCATCCATATACATACTTTTTCGAATCCAAGTCCAACAGCTGCCATGGAGCCACGAATAAGTGGAGTCTGTATTGAGACCAGTCCACGGCTGTACGCTGACAGGATCATCTCTTCAGCCGTGAGGCAACCATCTGCGTAAGCGCAGCCTAACTCTCCAACGCTGTGGCCTGTGAATTCAATTAATACATTATTCAAAACTTAATACCTAAGGATGGGAGTCTCGGCCCCGAGCATAAATTTTACTCCTTTCGAATCAGAGACAGGTAGTGTAGCGCCCACGAACTTTTATAAAGACTTTGGAAAGGGATATTACAAAACTACTGGTAATCGAAGAAATGGTAGCTTTCTCGACAATGTATTATTTAGTATTGCGATACCGCGAGGAAATGCTGCCAGCCAGCATTTTCAGGGCCATGCGGGCGAGGGCACACTTTTTTCGACTTATTTTTGTGATTTAACCTTGTACATACCAATGATTTTATCTGGAGTCAATCCCAATTCACGTAGAATATCCGTCAACCCAATTTGGACAGCGGCTATTCCAACGAACGAGTTCAGAACGTTGTCGAAGATAGTTTTATCTGGTGACGTGATGATGTTGACGATGTCTATGCCTTTGGGCTCCAGTGCTTCATGACAACTGTCGATACAAGTTAAAAAGTTAGTTCACCACAATATATCGTAAATTAAATAATGGTCTATGATTCGAACGATGTAAATAGAACAAAGGCACAAGTGTTCCTAATACTTGATGCAAAGTTGGTTGATACTTATGTGAAAGAATATCGCTAAGCTATACATATATAGCGAAGTACACCTCTTAGCCGGACTCGGACAGCTCTTGTAGCGTACTACTACGTCTTCTTGTTCGAAATTCAGTATCTTAAGATGATGGTCCATACCCAGTGTGCTTTTACAGTGATGCTATGTTATACGGCACTCGGATGTGGCCGCTCACAATTATTGTAGCTATCATTTTATACCGCGGTAAAGATCGTATTTCGAAGTGGTGTACTCATGCCGGCCCTTTTTAGCCCATGCCGCTGCAGTATACATGAGCCTCTGCGGCCGGTAGCTCGGAGGTTGTTGGAGGAGAACAAGGTTAGAGAGCATGCCATCAAAATAGTCTGCCCTCTCACAAATGGAAGGACTGACAGTCCTGGACTGTAGCTTACCGTTGTACGGCGGCGGCGAAGATCGGTAAGCGCATAAGTTGTGTGCCCATGCCGGCCCATTGGGAGCCCATGCCGCTGTACACGAACCACAGCGGGCGGTCGCTGCCATCGAAGTAATCTGCCCTTTCGCTAATGCTCACCGTTTTCTTTTCTTTATCTTCATCTACAAAGTGTAATGATGTAGTTATTGGGAAATGTGCTTACATGTTAAATATAAATGAAAAACCGGCCACGTGCGAGTCGGACTCGCTCACCTAAGGTTCCGCACTAAACACTTCCCATCTTAATTTGCCGGGTTAACATTAATGTTTATTTTATTATGTTTTTAGTATTTGTTATAGCGGCAACAGAAATACATCATCTGTGAAAATTTCAAATGTCTAACTATCACGGTTCATGAGATACAGCCTGGTGACAGATGGACAGACGGACAGCGAAGCCTTAGTAGGTAATAACTTTTTTCGGAAACGTAAAATTCGTTCGTTCTTCTCGCAAAATTAATACTGAATCCTATTGAAAAAACTTGACTTTCATCACCAAACATTTCTTTACACCGGTGACATTCGCCTACTTTCAAAAAAAATTGTCGTTACCAGTAAAATAAATTACTTAGTACCTACCCCTGAAAATCTGCAATAGGGCGTAGGTTGAAAAACCCACTGATGGTCTATCTACACACTCACCGAGAATAACAAACCCTCTGCCTAAATGGCCACTTATCCTCGTGGAATGAATATTATGCAACAACGCCAGCTCTTCTGGGTCAATGGGTCGGGACTTCAGGTCACTGATGATGTTCTTCACCGCCCCATCCTGCCTTGCGGATATTGGAACCAAACGTGGAAGGTTGCACTGATATCTCGTCAGGTCCTGTGAAAGGTAGCAACTAAATGATAAATAATAAATCCTCCTCCTCCTAAACGGCTTATTTTCAACCAACTTCCAAAAATATTACCTTACTATGTTACCTTAGAACTCCGTCATTTATAACCGATTGAATGGATTAGAAAATTTCTTATTTGTGCGACGTAGACCATCAGTCTAAGTTGGTCCCAAAGTATTTAAACGAGAACCATGAGGAATCGAAGGAAATCCTCAAATATTATAGACCCATCTATATGGCGATTTCGATGTTTTTTTAATCGTAACTGGTTCAGTTTTCCCCGGGAATACGATTCCTTTTCATTGAAATTACTTTTTAATCTACTCGTATAAGAAGTTATATTTATTGCCATTATTACTTTATCATTGTGTTCGGGGGTGATCTTTTGATCAAAAAAATGCGAAATTGCATATAATGAATGATACAACAATCGACGTCACGAGACGTAATGTGGAAACGTGTTTTAGTTGTAAGGCATCTAAAAACTTACCTTAGGTTTGAAATGACCATGTAAAAGAACATGAGAGTTGATACCAGTCACTGATATCCCGTTGACACCAACAAAAGTACGGTTAAAAGGCTGATGGTCGGCCAAGATTTTCATGCGTCCTTCGCGTATCGCGGCCACGTCTTCTCGGGGATTGGTGCAGTGAAGGTTGCCAGCTAGCTCACCCTTATGGTAGCCTAGTAGCACCTGTCAAAATGTATCAATTTAAACCATTGATACAAAGATCAAAGCGATCTCAAATACGATCAAAGCTCAAAAAAAAATGGAATGCGTAACCTGGTGGAAGAGACTGGGAACCGAACCCGGTACCTTTGGATTTCCGGTCCAGATTGGTTACGCATTTCAATTTTCCTTTGAGCTTATCTTTGTATCAATGGTTAAATATAAAAATGAGATATTACACGTTTTATAGATAGATAGATAGATTTATTTATTTCATAATATAAAATGTCAGTATGAATAACGCTAAGACAATTTACATGCATTTATACTATGATCGTCATAAAGATAAAAATGAGATAATATAATAATAGTAAAAAACATAACAATTGATTGTAACAAAAGATATTTACATGTCATAATCATAATGCAGTTTAATGTGGTTACAATATTTATAAGAATATCTCCTTATAGATTTATGTATCAATTTGCTTTAATTTGAAGTTATTTGGGAAGTATTTTGGCGGTCTCCGGCGTTACTTAAAATGTCTAGAGTTACCAAGAAATCGGGCCTCTAATATACATAATTATTTTCTGTTTATTAGGTTTAACAATTTGGTCATGGAAGAACGTAGGTACACCATAAACTTAAAGCCATTATTTAAAGTATATTTATAATGAAGTTTTATAGTTGTAGACAATTTGAATGGGTCAAAAAGTTGATTGGCCCAAGTAACCAGGGTTGTCAAAATTCGTCAACGCTTATGCGACCTATAGAGCCTAATTCTATTGACACTGTCGTAGATGTTTAGCTACGAGTATATGTCAGCCATATCAGCATAGATATCTACGGCCATACTATGGTAAATGGGGTCTATTAAAATTTTGATATAGTTGTGATACCTCAAACAGATACCATAAGAGATATATTTGGAATTGAGCCCATAGGTAGATTATATTATTTTCCTCATGAAACGGTTTGCGTAATGTGAATGTATAGTCTTTGTTATAATGCTATTTTCAGTTAAGTGAAAAAGCAGTTATAATGTATGTAATATTATTAAGTACATATATTGACCTTGGTTATTGCAGTTATCCCTGAGGCTGCCTCACAGTAACCCAAGTTGGACATCACACTGCCGACAAAGAGTGGTTCAGTTCTATTCTTACAGAACACTCTATCAAAAGCCTCCAATTCTACCTTATCTGCTTCTGCATCACCTGCAAGTAATAGTAAAAATCATAATAATTAGTGTTCTCACAATTGTATATATCGTGTGGCCGCTTTCAATCCTAATAGTACCTAATATTTGATAAAAATCGAAAATACATTGCGTCGTTTGGATTTTTCTGAAATCATAATTCCGGTAAGGCCACTTAATAATTTACTAGGTGACACTTAACACGTGATACAAAATGTTGTTTGCCGAGTCTTATTAACGTTGAAAACGATAATAAATAACAATTCTCTATCTTAATGCCCGTTGGATATGATGGTATTAGAGGTAAAAAAAAACTTTAACGACTTTGATCTTTGTCTCATACTCATTAAAGCTACTTACTACGAGGGTTGTTTGATAAATACCCGTGTTTAGAAAAAAACAACAAAGGTTTGTATACGTGTATATTTATTTTTCTACATAGTCATCTTCCAACTCTATACACTTGTTCCAACGGTGTTCTAGCTTTAATAAACCGTCTAAAAAATAAGATTTCGGAAAGTCGTGAAAATAGGCCTCCGTGGTGGCAATGACCTCTTCATTGGACGAAAATTTCTTTCCACCGAGCCATTTTTTTAAATTTGGGAATAGGAAGAAGTCACAGGGAGCCAGGTCTGGGGAATAGGGCGGATGAGGCAGCAATTCATAATGTAATTGCTTTAATTTGGAGTCTGCAATTCTTGAGGAGTGAGCTGGTGCATTATCATGATGAAAGAGAACTTTCTTCTTATTTAGATGTGGTCTCTTTTTTTTCAAAATGGTATCAAATTCTTGCAATAAATTAGCGTAATATTGCCCGGTTATCATTCTTCCTTTTTGTAAATAATCAGTATGGATGATTCCCTGCGAGTCCCAAAAAACAGTCGCCATGACCTTTCCGGCCGATGGAACGGTCTTCGCCTTCTTTGGAGCTGATTCCCCCGGCAAAATCCACTGTTTAGACTGTTCTTTACTTTCTGGGGTATAGTGGTGTATCCACGTTTCATCAACAGTCACAAAACGCCGAAGGAACTCACCCGGACTACTTTCGTACTTATCTAAACAGTGCCTTGAAATTTGCTTCCGGGTGAGCTTTTGTTCCTCGGTGAGCAAACGCGGCACCCACCTCGCCGAAACCTTCTTCATGCCTAATTTGTGTTCTAAAATGTGCTGCACGCGTTCAATCGAAACATTTACAATGTCGTCAATTTATCTAAGTTTTATTCGGCGATCGCTTAATACAATATTTTAATTTTTTTTTACCATATCACCTGTGGTCACCTCAACAGGACGTCCTGGGCGATCTTCATCAAAGATGGACGTTCTGCCTCGTTTAAATTCATTGTACCAATATCTAATGGTTGTCATAGAAGGAGTATGATCATTGTAAACAGCTTGCATGCGTACTTTTATTTCATCACAAGAATTTCCTTCCAAAAACAGAAAACGAATTACAGAACGATACTGCTCTTTCTCCATTATTGCAATAACAACGCGAACTCCGTCGTAAAAAGCCGTTAAAAGATAAAAAAACAAAAGAACGCAGTTTTTTTTTTTTTAATTTTCTAGTCCATAAAGGATGCCTAAAAAGTTCGTATACATAATTTCAGCCAGTAACAAGAATAACTTTTTAAAACGTGTATTTATCAAACAACCCTCGTAATGAGTAGACTCGAAAAAGTAACATTATGTATCACGTTTTTGGTGACCCTTGTAAGGGTGAATCAACTTTTCAGGGACACGAATCCGTCCACAACTATTAAACTTAGTAGTAAAATTTCGCTTTTAAGTAGTCGCGTCTCTATATTTTCATGTATGGTTTATATTAAAACATTCAATGTCCCAACAGTTAAACATAACAAACAGAAAATATGTATGTTAGAAGTCTGCTTCCTAGGTGACTTGGTGGTTGGAGACAGTCAAAAGTGACGGTCATAAACATAATTCGCCCTTAAATCAGAATAAAGTGCCTACCTGACCCAACTCCTTCAATAAATTCCACATCTTCAGGTGATATTTTTGCTTCTTCGTAAAATTCTTTCAAAAATCCTGACATACTTACAGGATCTCGATAAAAACCATATCTAGGCCCTGTATCATTGTCCACCATCTCAACAAACTTATTTTTGACGTATACGACATCGGCATAAATTCTAAAACAACCAAAAATGTATTAATGAACAACGTCCTAGTCAACCTAGTCCCAAAGTGAGCTCTAGTAAGCTTGTGATATAGATCTTAGACGATGAACAACATACTTACATAGATAAATATATACTTTAAACACATAGAAACATTCATGACCCATAAATATTCGAGTACATCACATAAACATTTATTGCCTTTGGCGGGATTCGAAATTCGAACCCAGGACCGCTGTGCCAGTCAGCTGAAATACCACTACGCCAACCGCGTCCTCATTGCATCGTCATCACACTTAAATAGGATGGCGAAGATTTAGTTAGTGAATATATGGAATACACTTAGTTTCGTTGATCTAGCTTTTTTATGCTTTCCGTTTTATTACCTTAAATACGTCGATTTGGCCACTCACAAACCTCTACATTGAGCGAATCAACTTTTTGATCAATAGTTTTGACTGCCTGGCGTTACTCAAAATGTCTCTGGAGTTACCAAAAAATCGGGCTTTTAATTTACATAGTTTCTTATAGATTTCATCGTTGAAGTCTTCAACGTTTTAACGTATACAAAATAAACAGAGAAGTTATATTTAAGGGTGAGATTTTACAACGAATTTTAATAGCTGTGGACATAATATAAGTGGGTATATTTGTGTCGGTCAAAAAGATGATTCGCCCATTTCTCGATATCTCGATTTCTCGAGTCTTGGCCGCTAATTTTACATGAAATGTTTTGGGGGATTAAGATTTGTCCTGAAATCATTACCCTTATCCATACAAAATCAGTTCTCAAAACAAATACTGGGTTTTATAATAGTATAAAATATATATGTTTCGGATATATAGGTATATCGATTACCTTAACGCATCTTTAGCTTTTTGTAGAAACAATACATTAATAGCTTCAGACCTGGCGCAGCCATCACAGTTTTGATCGTATGACTTTGTTTTACCATCTTTGCATAGCGTTATAGTCCTGAAATAAGGAATAGTAGTGATTTATTTTTCTTACGATTGTTACCTAAATATTACTACGTAAAAACAAGTTTATAACTTTAACAAAATTGTGCTGTGATGTAAAATTTTTTTTTAAATATACAGTCGTCTATGACGTTGGTTTACTTGATGAAAAGTCTAATACCTAAGTATATGCATTTACAGTAAAAATACAATACATAGTGGCATCGATACGGAAATGCTAAGAACTCGGTTTTAGCGGCGAGCGGCGCGGCGCGCGCTACTTGTGTCTCGCTCACTTGTATGGCTGCCGTACCGGTATTATATATCTCGTTCAACTGCTCGCCGCGCCGCTGGCCGCGGAAAGTCGTGGCATCACTACATAGTATAAAACAAAGTCGCTTCGTGCTGTCTGTCTGTCTGTCCCTATGTATGCTTAGATCTTTAAAACTACGCAACGGATTTTGATAAGTTTTTTAATAGATGGAGTGATTCAAGAGGAAGGTTTACATGTATAATACATGCATAATTTATCAGCATTGTACCCGTGCAAAGCCGGGGCGGGTGGCTAGTCTCCGATAAACTGCGATGGTCCTTTGGCGTCGAGCAAGTACGAGACTATACCTTCCGTAATGCAAGGAGCTCTGAGGATGCAAGCACAGGTTGGCGCCCCCGACGATGGCAGCCTCGCAGTCGCCTCTGGTCATGGTCAGATAGGTCTTCTCGAGGGCCACAGTCGAGCTGCAGCAAGCGGCGTCGATCGACTGCGAAGGGCCTTTGGCGTTGAGCAAGTACGAGACTATACCTTCCGTAATGCAAGGAGCTCTGAGGATGCAAGCACAGGTTGGCGCCCCCGACGATGGCAGCCTCGCAGTCGCCTCTGGTCATGGCCAGATAGGCCTGCTCTAGGGCTACAGTCGAGCTGCAGCAAGCGGCGTCGATCGACTGCGAAGGGCCTTTGGCGTTGAGCAAGTACGAGACTATACCTTCCGTAATGCAAGGAGCTCTGAGGATGCAAGCACAGGTTGGCGCCCCCGACGATGGCAGCCTCGCAGTCGCCTCTGGTCATGGCCAGATAGGATTGCTCGAGGGCCTCAGTCGAGCTGCAGCAAGCGGCGTCGATCGACTGCGAAGGGCCTTTGGCGTTGAGCACGTATGAGACCATACCTTCCGTAATGCAAGGAGCTCTGAGGATGCAAGCACAGGTTGGCGCCCCCGACGATGGCAGCCTCGCAGTCGCCTCTGGTCATGGCCAGATAGGCCTGCTTGAGGGTCACGGTCGAGCTGCAGCAAGCGGTGTCGATCGACCCCGAAGGGCCTCTGGCGTTAAGCAAGTACGAGACTATACCTTCCGTAATGCAAGGAGCTCTGAGGATGCAAGCACAGGTTGGCGCCCCCGACGATGGCAGCTTCGCAGTCGCCTCTGGTCATGGCCAGATAGGCCTGCTCTAGGGCCACGGTTGAGCTGCAGCAAGCGGCGTCGATCGACTGCGAAGGGCCTTTGGCGTTGAGCCAGTAGGAGGCTATACCTTCCGTAATGCAAGGAGCTCTGAGGATGCAAGCACAGGATGGCGCCCCCGACGATGGCAGCCTCGCAGTCGCCTCTGGTCATGGCCAGATAGGCCTGCTCTAGGGCCACGGTTGAGCTGCAGCAAGCGGCGTCGATCGACTGTGAAGGGCCTTTGGCGTTGAGCCAGTATGAGACTATACCTTCCGTAATGCAAGGAGCTCTGAGGATGCAAGCACAGGTTGGCGCCCCCGACGATGGCAGCCTCGCAGTCGCCTCTGGTCATGGCCAGATAGGCCTGCTCTAGGGCCACGGTTGAGCTGCAGCAAGCGGCGTCGATCGACTGCGAAGGGCCTTTGGCGTTGAGCCAGTATGAGACTATACCTTCCGTAATGCAAGGAGCTCTGAGGATGCAAGCACAGGTTGGCGCCCCCGACGATGGCAGCCTCGCAGTCGCCTCTGGTCATGGCCAGATAGGCCTGCTCTAGGGCCACGGTTGAGCTGCAGCAAGCGGCGTCGATCGACTGCGAAGGGCCTTTGGCGTTGAGCCAGTAGGAGGCTATACCTTCCGTAATGCAAGGAGCTCTGAGGATGCAAGCACAGGATGGCGCCCCCGACGATGGCAGCCTCGCAGTCGCCTCTGGTCATGGCCAGATAGGCCTGCTCTAGGGCCACGGTTGAGCTGCAGCAAGCGGCGTCGATCGACTGCGAAGGGCCTTTGGCGTTGAGCCAGTATGAGACTATACCTTCCGTAATGCAAGGAGCTCTGAGGATGCAAGCACAGGTTGGCGCCCCCGACGATGGCAGCCTCGCAGTCGCCTCTGGTCATGGCCAGATAGGCCTGTTCGAGGGCCACGGTCGAGCTGCAGCAAGCGGCGTCAATCGACTGCGAAGGGCCTTTGGCGTTGAGCCAGTATGACACTCGGTTGGCAAACATGGATTTGTTACACCTTGAACAACCACACACTTAATTAATAACGTTAAGCAATGAGCCTAGATGTCAAGAAGTGGCGAGTGTGAAATTAGGAGCAAAAGTTTTCCAGTGGTATTCATAAATATATTATATGTTTTCCCCATATACTACGTTTTGATACAAAATTTACAAATTGTTTATATTTATTAAAGTAGTAGTTGTAGTCAATATGAAGAGATGAGTGGGGTATATACTATATATATTTTTATATATGGGTATTAGGTATACATATAATTAACAGGTTACCCGGCAATGCCAAAGCCCGTTCTCGATGTAGCAACATAAAATGAAGCCTTCTCCGTTTCTGAAAAACAGCTTCCGATATATACGCCGACCTTTTTCCCAGAAAGATGCTCTGGACTTACTCCTGTAAATAATGAAATATACATTATCTTCTTCTTGGTTTCGCTTTTCTTAGAGCGGTCATGGTCTTCATGAGGGAGGGTTGGGGTGGGGGCTGCTGTTATCCGCCTAACGATATCTCGCCATCTTGTTCGGTTAGCAGCAGTTCTGGTACATTCATGCAATGGACTGCCTGGAGCATTATTATAATATTAGTTATTATCTATTTTCATTCCTTCGTTCTCGTGGGGAAGAAAAAATAACCCACTTTTTGCTTTATCGTTGTCGGTAAAACATAATTTATGTACTGAAAATAGTTTAAAAATGTCCAGCTGTTTTGGCGTGATGAGGCTGCAAAGATCCTAACAGAAACTGTTTATAATATGTGGTTATTTTTGAGGACAAGTGACAAAAATGTAACAGCAGCTTTTATTTTGACGACGCGTTTGGCTCGGTTTGTAGACACCTGCCTACTGAGTCGGCGGTCCCGGGTTCGAATCCCGGCCAGGGCAAATATTTGTGCAAAATATTTGTTCTTGGGTCATGGATGTTATCTATATATGTATTTATATATTATGTATATCGTCGTCTAGTACCCATAGTACAAGCTTTGCTTAGTTTGGGACTAGGTCGATTTGTGTATGATTGTCCCTTAATATTTATTTTATTTATTCCATAGAAGTATCAGCACATTGAAATGATTGTCTGTTGTTCAAAAATACATTTTTTTAATTCATAATTATTTATTTCGTCAGATACGCTTTATCTATTCTAAAGAGATGGACGCACCCGGTCAGCAAAAAAAGCCTGTGACGGGTATTGTACAATTATAGTTTCAAACCTTGACGTTAGTAAAGTTTTCCCACTGTTATAACTGATTTTCACTAACCTGAATCATAAATGGCTTGATAAGCTTGCTCCAGAATCTTTCGAGCCATTGGATCCATGCTCCTACTAAGCCGGTAATGAACCTTGAAGAACTGCGCATCAAAGCAGTCCAACTTTGGGATCGTACCCACGAACGGTGATACCTCTGGGTGGTCATAATCCCAACGCGGTTTGCCTTCCGTCACGGGGTTTTTCTGCAGATTTAAATGCATATATATAGAAGATTTTATTAAGAAAATTCTAAAAAGTCGTTTGAAGCTAAGCCCCGTTTTTTGTTGCGACATATTTTTGAATACCTACATAGGTATAATTATAAGAAACATTATGTAGTTTTTAACATTTCCTATGATTCCTGCGTGATCGGATCGCAGCCAGCAAACCATAATCTTAATATCTTTAAGCGCACTTTTTAACAATTATAATAAAAGTATAAAATACTGTGAACATACTTGAGGTTGATTCGTAGTTATTACCTTGTTATAAAAATGTTAGAAAGGTCCTTGGTATGGAGTGTTGGTACTATTTTTAGTAAATTATTAAGTACCTGCGACTGCGAGCAAGGTAGCAGAGTCCAGATGAGAAAAATGCCCTGTCTCCGTTGGCATTCTTGTCAACTTGTGGTGTTAGTATCATTATTTAACAATGATGAGGTACCTTTTATTATATAGAATGTTCGCGAAATTCTTGATTAATGGTGTGACTGCGGGTAAAGTCAAAGATATGTCCGATATCACTATCCAGTCGCTATTAGCCTCTGTTACTTCATTACATACTTGTGGTGTTGGTACCATTATTTAGTAACTATTACCTTAGTATAAAGGATGTCCGAGAGTTCCTTGATATGATTAGACTGCGGGTAGAGTCCAGAAATGCCCGATATCACTACCCTGTCTCCATCGGCTACTGGTGTCTCGGCTGTTCTTGGCTCTTGTGGCGTTGGTACCATTTTCACAAAGCTGTTTTACAAATAATATGAACCAAACAAACTTGTTACTTTATTTGATACTATGAATAAGAAATCATTCCACAATAATATTACTTGTTTTGTTAATTGGGTTGATTAGCTTTTGATTGATCGTGTCTTTCGACTCTCTCACAAAATGTTTTACAAATAATATGAAATAAATAAACGTGTTACTTTATTTAATACCTACCAAAGAATAAGCAAAAATTCTACAAAAATTACTTATTTTGTTAATTGGGGTGATCAGCTTTTGATTGATCGTCACTTTTGTCTATCTCCGGCGTTACTCAAAATATCTCTTGAGTGACCAAGAATTCGGACAGTTTTATGTGGTTTAACTATTTTTAGAAACATTTAAACTTGTACCTTATGTATAAATTATAAATTTAAACATAGAAATGGTACCATTTAAAGGTGAAATTTTACAACGAAGTTTCAAAAGTAGTATAGACAGAGTTGTGTCGATCAAAAAATTTATTCGCCCATTTATTTTAAAAATATAATTAAGTTACTTTTTCCTACCTTCACTAGGTAACTTCAGACCACTAGAGTAAAAACCGCAGTGAAACATAATTATAAGTTCAGTGTTTTATATTTGCGTAATGTTTGCAAATGTAATTGTAGTTAATGTGTTATTGTAGGTTTGTTTATAAAGTTTAATCCACAATTCCACACCTATCTATATTACTACGTGTTTATGTTTTTACAGCAGGGAAAATCAAAAATACATAGGTAGTACACTGTTTTTCATTTTCTTGTTTTTTGTCAATCGATTCTGTTTTTTATTGGGATAAAACGTCTATCTGGGAATAACTGCACTTAGACCGCTCTAAGGGCCGCCATAGAAGTTCGGGACTTTCGTTCGGTTTCCGCACGGAATTACGTCAGAAACGTTCTCATTGAAGTCGGTTACAACACAATCATCATCCTCCTAGCCTTTGTCCCTTTGTAGAGAACGAATTCCCAATCGGGGTCGGCTACCTAAATTCCAAGATGTGGCGTAGGCACTAGTTTTTACGCAAGCGACTGCCATCTGACCTTCCAACCCAGAGGGGAAACTAGGCCTTATTGGGCTACAACACAATGTTATCGCGATAAAATGCATGGCACACGGTCGAAAAAGTTGTGCTGAGCGAGAATCAGAAGATTAACGCAAAGAAAATTGGCCGGAAGTTTGAGAAAATCCTTCACTTTCGGTCAAAATGGTATGGGTGTATTTTTATTAAAGCAGTAACGTCTGCTAACGTAAACCAAATGTTTACAATGAAGCGAAAAGTTTAAAAATTTAATGGTTCAGACATTATAACCTGCGTTTCCAACGGCTTTCCGGGCCAACACGGGCGTCCTACCAACTGGACCACCGAACCAGATGTCAGAGCCATTGAATCTTTCAACCAGTTGCTTCAACATGCCTTAGGGTGGCATCGTAGCGCCATCTACCGTAAATATTTAGACTTTACAGTCGGCACCATCGTCTCAAATTTGTTGAGAATCGATAAAAAATTTCAACTTTTCGCTTCATTGTAAACATTTGGTATGGGTGTATTTACGTCATGTGACATCAGTACGTGACACGTGGCATCATTTAGCCCTTTAATCGTATAGAAAGTAAACATAATTAGTCTCCCAGTTCTGAAATGGCAGGAATGCTTGCATTTTATCTTGATGTCATATAACGTAGGCAATTTTGGACCGGACTAACGGCTCAGTCATGCTATGAACTCAACATTATGTTTTAAATGTAACTAAATGTGCTTAGTCCTAAAATCCCAGTTTATTCTCCCAAAAAAAACCTGGGTAAAAATTATAAAATGTAGTCAAGTACAGTCTGACCAAAAAGAGTAGAAATTAAAAAGTGGAAATACTGTAGTGTCGTCCCTCTCTAATCAATCTAAGAAAACGGGGACGACACTAGAGTATTGCCACTTTTTAATTTCTACTCTTTTTGGGCAGACTGTATTATCATCACTAAAAGAGAAAAATATTGCAATAACTTAATTAGGTTGCAACTATTGATTTGAGTTATTAATTAACTACGCAACCGAATCCAACGTATTGTACTAGTATCACGTAGTCACGAGTACCTAACGCATAGTGTCAAGTATGCACATGCACTATGCACTATTAAGGACCAGTCTAACTTATAAAGTTTGCGTTGCAGCTATTATGTAGGAATCCTTTCGTGAGGAGGAATTCACATCGCTTTGTACTTACTAACAAACAATGGGACCCAATGGGTCACATATTCACCCACACACTCACATACATATGCCTATTTTTGTATGACTTTGTATTTCAAAAGACAAAAAATAACTTCTGTAGCACAGGTTTTCACCTAGCTCAACAAGGCAGGGATTTCTACTGATTGTTTGTATTCTTTTTTACCTTATCTTATCTTATCATTAGCTGTAGACCTCGCTATATTTTTTTGAAATGGCTAAAATACATCATTTTCTACGTTTTCTATCTCACACCTCCACCATTTTAAAAAATATTTATTTAATAAACTTTATTGCACAAAACACAGAAGTAAAAGCACAAATGGCGGACTTAATGCCATGAGGCATTCTACATAATATGTACCTACGTTTTGTTGTACAGTCATCCCGCACCAATAATGTCTCTGTTTGGCTTTGTGGTATGCCTCATGGCATTAAGTACGCCATTTGTGCTCGATGCAAATGTCCAAACAAAATACACTAGTTACATTGATAAATACATATTTATCAGAATACATATATAAATATATATACCCTGCTCTTAAATGACTACTACGAGATTTTTAATTTTGAAGATTCTCCAAAAGGTGCTTGCGCACCAAGAGCTTGAAAGAGAGCTTGTTCTCAGCTTGACATATACAGAGGGGAAGGGCATTCCAGAGATGAATTCCCTGTGAACGAAACAAACGAAAAATTACCAAAATATAAATCGATAAGAATATTCTATACAAATAATTATCGGATCTGCTCGCAAAATTTCATGAGAATCGGTTCAGAAATGTGACCTGAAACCTGAACGCGAGAATTCGACATTCGGACATACCATTAGGATTTTCGGTCAAGCTGCAATGGAGATGCTTCATTCGCTCGGTCAATCAACTTATATAGGTAGCCTTACAAGTTACAGTTTTGCCCTGGGATAGTGGCGCTACAAACAGCTTTCATAATATGGCAATAATGTGCATACGTTAAGAAAGTTATATGAACCAATTTCCAAACATTGTTTACCTGAATACTTCCGAAATAAATATTGAAAAAAAAAACTTCCATCAATGAATGAGTAAATAAATCATCATCATCATTGGCCTTTTGCATCTATAAAAGATGATTCCATAAAAGTGCGGCACTTACGACCGTGACTCGATAGCCCGATTCGTACCATTAATGATCCGCAATATGGCGTTGGCCAAGAATTTTATATACAAATAAAATAATACAATTTATTTGGTATATAAGGTTCTTCATCATCATCATCATCAGCCCGTATCTATCCACAGTATCCACTGCTGGACTATGGCCTCCGCGTGCATTTTCCATTCACTGCGATTCCGGGCCGCGTGCATCCACTTTCTTCCTGCGACCCTAACTATGTCGTCTCTCCATCTAGAGGGGGGTCTGCCCACGCTTCTTTTTCCCATTCGTGGTTGCCACTCCAGTATCTTTGGAGACCAGCGTCCGCCTTCTCGCCTACATACATGCCCCGCCCATCTCTATGTTAGAGTAGCGGCTTTCCTAGCGATGTCGGTTACTTGGGTTCTCCGTCTGATCTCTTTGTTTGGAATGCGGTCTCTGAGTGTTATCCCTGAGTGTGTTGTTATTAAGTATAAGGGTATAAGGTTCTTGGCGTGGGCTAATCACCTATTTGTTGGGCTAGGTATAGGTACCTACAACGCGTACGGCGACACACGTGTGTCGTGCTGCATTAAGCATCCGAGGTGGCTTGGCCTTTACTGAGTATTGCATATTGATAAAACGTGGGCACACTTTAAATTATGTACTCATTAAAATTATAGGTAAGTATACAATCAGTTCACTTAATAAGGCAAGGGTCACACAATGTATTTGAATTAATTACGTTACGTAATTACCTTGTTATTGTTAGCTTTACTTGTTTTATGTAGTGTTAAATAGACTATAATTTGTGTAAACTCTTTTCATTTACATACTTATTTAGACAATCCAAGCGATTTCAGTTGTTATAATTAAATATCAATAACCTGTTTGCTAGTAGACACAAACAGAAAAAGCGCCTTTGTGATGTCTCATAGCAATGTGACACCCACGCTCAATCGTATTCCAAAATAAAAATAATCATAGGTCACACGTAAATGTAGGCGTGTATGTATCTATTATTTATGTATTTTTAATTAAAAGGGCTTTGTCGCTGAGCAACCACATCGCAGAGCACAAATGATAAAAAGGAGACGTTACCGTTAGGTTTTATACGAGGTAGAATAAAAAAATACTTTTGAATAATTATAAAATAGTTAAAAGATATTGAGACATCCTTTAATCTTTAAAAGGCCAACTTCGCGAGTAGTGTGGAGCTAGGGTAACTTTTTCTCTTTGACGTTTGTCGGCCGTATCGTGCTGTCGTGTCGTTCAGTTCAATACATCTGTCAAATCCAGTCCAGATTGTGGTACTGGTGCGGTTGCGGTAGATAGCGATTGCGGCACACCGCATTTACTCTACTCCTCGTTTAATTAATTACATTCTCATTGTTTAAGTGCTGTTAGTTTGTTTTAACGTTTTTATAATGGCAGGAACCGGTATTGACCAACTGTCCTTAAGTGAGTAATACTAATAACACTGCAATATAACCTAAGTGCACAGTGAAACACGTATGCAAATTTGTTTAATAAAATTATCTTTCAGAGGAGATTTATACATCGGATAAAAGAGGCAACGATGAAGCTGGAGATGGGACCGAAGAAAAACCCTTTAAAACGATTCTCCAGGCTATGCGTCGGGCCGGGAAAGAGCCTTTCCCGACTATCTATGTCGACGCCAAAGAGGAGGGGAAATTATACGATGTAGCAGCGAAATCACAATTGAAGAAAATCCAGAAACTTTGGGTCAGGGAAGCCCATAAGGCGGCGGATAAAGCGAAGCAAGAAGAAGAATCTAATGACAAGAGGTCCCAGAACTTGGAAGAAGCTAAGAAAATTGACATTCAAAACGACCGTAGCTTGCCGAAAGCCACAGCTGTGAAGATTCTTCAAGGTAAGTGTTGTATCTTGCCAACTTTTTTTTAATTTTTTCATCCTTTTGACAGACTAAGACCACAGGCCATACAGCCTTGCTTAGACAAGATTATGACAGACTGACATTTCATGCAATGAGGTGCAGTATTGCATCATTCCATAACAACTTTGTAAACAGAGTAAGATGTAGTTGAATGATTCATTGGGGTATTCCTCTGCACATTTCTTTAATTTAATTGCATAATGTTAGGAACTATACTTATGATTTAGTTACTATGCTTTTTCTACAAAATAGTAGTTAATCAAACAAAAATCAAAATTTATAGTAATTTTTTTTTCTGCGGAAATGGTAATTGGTTGCAAACAAGTCTTCTAAATAGCTCTTTAATTTTCACAACTGTGTCTTGTTAAGAATAAAACATGAATGTAATGATGAACAATAAGAATAAAAAGCAATTGACAACATTGAATATTTTAAAGATAATTTTTTTTTTTCGCAGATAGGTTTTAGGACTACAACTATATGTAGGCATAGTTGTCATAGATTTCGGTTATTTTATTGTGTCTTGGTAATGTAGTAGCATTAATGTTCTGAACCCCAATCAGTGAAGCTATTTACCATGGCCCTGAGGCCACAGCATAAAATTGAGGAATCCTCTACAATCAACAGGCATTGAAAAACTCCAGTGAAATTCAAAGTTTTATGATGACATTTTGTGGGGTTATGGGATACTTTTTACCCAACTATTGTAAAGAAAATATTCTATTCGGACCAATACCTATTATAAATAAAAAGTCAGACTTGTATCAAGGTGCCATTTAGGCCTAATAAACTTATTATGAATTCTGAAATAACATTTTATTTATTATATTTAACAGCTGCAGAATACCGTGGTAAACGAATCTGCGTAAACGGCTGGGTACACAGGCTCAGGCGGCAAGGCAAGGCCCTTACATTCATCACACTTCGCGATGGAACGGGTTTCCTGCAATGTGTCCTTCATGGCTTACTCTGCCAAACCTACGATGCTCTGGTCCTATCAACGGAGTCTTCGGTTACTATCTATGGCATGCTGGAAGCAGTCCCTGAAGGGAAAACAGTGAGTAGCAGTATTCAATTTTATTTAGAATCACCACTCTTTGATACATATACAAATTACCAAGCACATAAATCCTCAAAAATTATAGAAAATCAAATCATTTCTTGTGGTTATGCATATTGCATTCTATTGTGATGTGAAGCAATCAGATATGGGAGTCATGATGTCACATAATCACAAATTAAACACACAAATAGGTACATTGCAAATCTAATGATGTCATAACTCATTACATAGTGCAAATAAATTGGAATAAGAACAAATTAAGGCAATGTCAAAGCAATACATATTTTACATTTTTATACAAATAATAAGGATCTAAACACCATGACGATGGTTGACAGGCTCCAGGTGGACATGAACTGACTGCCGACTTCTGGCAGCTGGTGGGGCTGGCACCTCCTGGTGGAGCTGATGCCATTCTCAACGAGGAGGCCCTTGTCGATGTCCAACTAGACAACAGGTGATCAATTTAAACCCAAGTTTTCTGCATAATATGATGGTGACTAATATCCCTGGCTGATGATACTCTATTTAATCACCTACCTATAGCACCCATTGGATTTAATTTGGGGGTAGGTCGAATTATGTAGTATTTCATCAATCATCATAATATATATTTTTTCAAACATGCAATGAAATATCGTCATAACGTGCGTTAAGGCTTCAAAGTGTCACGTTTCGGGCGGAACAATTCGAGAGAACTGTAAAGCAATTTCATACAAAGTTGAAGGCCTAGGCCGGGAAGTAATTTTTTTTTAAATATGTCGTCTGTGTTCATGTGAAGGCGTAGGCCGGGAAGTTTTTTTTTTTCGTTGGTGTTCATGAAAATATGTTTTTTTGAGTGGTGTATTTTTTTATTTAATTGCATATGAAATAATAATGAAATAATGAACTTTATTCTGCAAGTACGCCACAAGGGCACTTTTACATGTCTGAGTCTACCGGCATTTCACAAGAGGAGACCACTGTTGAGAAGAAAGAAGAAATGTTTGAGAAAAGCACTATACGAGTATGTATAGTGTTTAGCCGAGAAAATTATTTCCCGGCGTCTGCAGTAATGTACTATTATTATTCCTTATTTCAGGCATATCATGATCCGTGGCGAGAACACATCGAAGGTCCTCCGAGCCCGCGCGGCGGTGACGCGCGCGTTCCGAGACCATTTCTCTGCACGACACTACACCGAAGTCACGCCGCCCACTCTTGTACAGACCCAGTGCGAAGGCGGCAGTACGCTCTTCAAGTTTAGCTACTTCGGGTGAGTGATGACGTCACGTGCCAAGGGTGCTATATCGTGGTGATGTCACATTCCTGGGACACTACACCGAAGTCACGCCCCCCACTCTTGTACAGACCCAGTGCGAAGGCGGCAGTACGCTCTTCAAGTTTAGCTACTTCGGGTGAGTGATGACGTCACGTGCCAAGGGTGCTATTTCGTGGTGATGTCACATTCCTGGGACACTACACCGAAGTCACGCCGCCCACTCTTGTACAGACCCAGTGCGAAGGCGGCAGTACGCTCTTCAAGTTTAGCTACTTCGGGTGAGTGATGACGTCACGTGCCAAGGGTGCTATATCGTGGTGATGTCACATTCCTGGGACACTACACCGAAGTCACGCCCCCCACTCTTGTACAGACCCAGTGCGAAGGCGGCAGTACGCTCTTCAAGTTTAGCTACTTCGGGTGAGTGATGACGTCACGTGCCAAGGGTGCTATTTCGTGGTGATGTCACATTCCTGGGACACTACACCGAAGTCACGCCGCCCACTCTTGTACAGACCCAGTGCGAAGGCGGCAGTACGCTCTTCAAGTTTAGCTACTTCGGGTGAGTGATGACGTCACGTGCCAAGGGTGCTATTTCGTGGTGATGTCACATTCCTGGGACACTACACCGAAGTCACGCCGCCCACTCTTGTACAGACCCAGTGCGAAGGCGGCAGTACGCTCTTCAAGTTTAGCTACTTCGGGTGAGTGATGACGTCACGTGCCAAGGGTGCTATATCGTGGTGATGTCAAATTCCTGGGACACTACACTGAAGTCACGCCACACGCTCGTACAGACCCAGTGCGAAGGCGGCAGTACGCTCTTCAAGTTTAGCTACTTCGGGTGAGTGATGACGTCACGTGCCAAGGGTGCTATTTCGTGGTGATGTCACATTCCTGGGACACTACACCGAAGTCACGCCACCCACTCTTGTACAGACCCAGTGCGAAGGCGGCAGTACGCTCTTCAAGTTTAGCTACTTCGGGTGAGTGATGACGTCACGTGCCAAGGGTGCTATATCGTGGTGATGTCACATTCCTGGGACACTACACCGAAGTCACGCCCCCCACTCTTGTACAGACCCAGTGCGAAGGCGGCAGTACGCTCTTCAAGTTTAGCTACTTCGGGTGAGTGATGACGTCACGTGCCAAGGGTGCTATTTCGTGGTGATGTCACATTCCTGGGACACTACACCGAAGTCACGCCACCCACTCTTGTACAGACCCAGTGCGAAGGCGGCAGTACGCTCTTCAAGTTTAGCTACTTCGGGTGAGTGATGACGTCACGTGCCAAGGGTGCTATTTCGTGGTGATGTCACATTCCTGGGACACTACACCGAAGTCACGCCACCCACTCTTGTACAGACCCAGTGCGAAGGCGGCAGTACGCTCTTCAAGTTTAGCTACTTCGGGTGAGTGATGACGTCACGTGCCAAGGGTGCTATATCGTGGTGATGTCACATTCCTGGGACACTACACCGAAGTCACGCCACCTACGCTCGTACAGATCCAGTGCAAAGGCGGCAGTAGCCTAATCCAAGTTTATCTACTTCGGGTGAGTGATGACGTCACGTGCCAACGGTGCTATTTCGTGGTGATTGGACTCTCCACCGAAGTCATGCCACCTACGCTCGTACCGACCCAGTACGAAGGCAGCAGTACCCTCTTCAAGTTTAGCTACTGCGGGTGAGTGATGACGTTACGTGCCAAGGGTGCTATTTCGGGGTCACTACACGGAAGTCATGAACCGGAACCCTCGGTGCGCGAGTCAGACTCGTACTTGGCCGGTATTTTTTATTCCGTTTACGACGTTTCCCTTTGATGAAGGTACCCCGTCTAGTGTAATATTTTTTCCTTGTCCACAGCGAGGAAGCGTACCTAACCCAGAGCTCCCAGCTGTATCTGGAGACCTGCCTGCCGGCGTTGGGAGACGTGTACTGCATCGCGCAATCCTATCGCGCCGAACAGTCCAGAACTAGACGCCATCTTGCTGAGTAAGTTCCTTCACGATACGTTTTTAACCTGAATACTTATTATTTTTATTATTATATATTTATTAGTTTGTTTTATATTATAATATTTATATAATATTTATATTAAAGTTTATGTAGGTATATTTAAGATCTTGTCTTTTTTTTTTTTGCGTAAGCATTTAGTGTCTCTGTGCATTTTTAATAGTTTTGCCTACCTTCTTGGATCTTCTCTGTTCTCTCTCATTTGCTCAAAGGTTAACTGGAAGAAATCCCTTACAGGGATAAGTTCGCCTTTGTACATATCATTAGTTTAATGTGCTTGCTATGTATATGTGTATTTTAATGTACAATAAAGAGTTTACATACATACATACATACATACATACATACATACATACATACATACATACATACATACATTAACCTTAATTAACACGCATCCCTTCAAGAAAACCTTCAAGAAAAGAGCGTACTCCCACCTGAAAGGCCGGCAACGCACTTGTGACTCCTCTGGTGTTGCAGTCGCCGCGACGGTAATCGCTTTCCATCATAAAAATAATATATTAAAAAAAACGCATCCAATAACAGGCCACGCTGTCTCTGTATAAACTTGACTGAGATACGGTATTTGACTAGTGAAAATTAATTTTATCATTGAAACCACTAAACACACATTTAAAAAATACACGGTCTGAAATAATCTACCACTAAATTTTGATCCAATTTTTATTGGACAAAAACAAGAAAAAGACGTGTTTTCACTACTGATTTATGTCGTCACAACCCAGTAGCTTCATAGAAACTTCATACTAACAGAACGTTTTTGACATTCTATAAAGGGTAGCTGATTTAAGATGTCATCAAATACCGTATAACACACGAGACGAAAGTGTCTACTCCTGAGCAAAGACTATAGATTTCCACTTTTCCTAGTCCATAACAATTTACGTCCAATCAATTAACCCGTTTAGGTCGTTCTGCCGTTTCCACGCGGGCATCCCGATTAATTAATTTCGCTTTTATACTCGCGTACTATTATCTGCTCGCTTGTCTACCACGTGCCAACAACGCATTCTTTCCTATTTCGGCCACACAATGCGCAGAGACGACGAAAATCTTGAAAAACTGATCGTGGTTGGGAACACCGAAGGCAAAAGATCGCGCGGTCGTTCACCAACAAGATGGACCGATCAAGTAAAGGACTCGTCGACCTCTAAATTCTACTCGGTTGTAAGAGACGCGCTGGCCAGAAACCGGTGGAGGCAGATCATCCGCGCCAGATGCAACCCTGAAGCTGGCCACGATCCTCAGACATGAGGGACCGACTCCAGAGAGATAAACTATTATCTGCCAATTATAATTTCACAGACAAAATCACAACAACGCACTTTTTAGGGTTCCGTAGCCAAATGGCAAAAAACGGAACCCTTATAGATTCGTCATGTCTGTCTGTCTGTCCGTATGTCCGTCCGTATGTCACAGCCATTTTTTTCCGAAACTATAAGAGCTATACTGTTGAAACTTGATAGGTAGATGTATTCTGTGAACCGCATTAAGATTTTGATGCAAAAATAAAAACATAATAATAAATATTGGGGGCTCCCCATACTTAGAACTGAAACTCAAAATTTTTTTTTTTCATCAAACACATAGGTTTTTAAAAATGATATCGAGGTTTCTAAAATATTTTTTTTCTAAACCGAATAGTTTGCGTGACAGACGCTTCCAAAGTGGAAAAAAGTTGGTCCCCCCCCCTCTAACTTCTAAAATAAGAAAATGAAAAATCTAAAAAAAACATATGATGTACATTACTATAAAAACTACTAACGAAAATTGTTTTGAACGAGATCTAGTAAGTAGTTTTTTTTAATACCTAACTTTGCAAGTTTGCACCTAATTTATATGGGGCGCTATACATACCAGGTGCAAACTTAACTTAAACACTTAGGGATGGAGTCCGACTCGCACTTGGCCGGTTTTTATTAAACCTTATACCTGTACTAAATTTCTATACTCTATTATGGTACCCCTCAACTCAAATGAATTTCAAAAAGAGAACATCAGCATATTTGATTAAAAAAAACACACTACTGCTCCTTGATTTGATTGAATTTACTTGTCAAAAAAAAAACCAATCACGAGGCACCCATTGACCATCGCGATCATGTTTTTTTTTATAGGTCAGTTTGAGTTGATCAGGAAAGCTTACGTCAATAATCAAATTTACAGATACAGCCACGTGGAGGCGGAATGTCCCTTCATCACGTTCGAGGACCTGCTGGATCGGCTGGAGGACCTGGTGGTGGACGTGGTGGACCGCGTGCTGGCGTCGCCAGACGCGCAGCTGGTCTACGACCTCAACCCCAACTTCAAGGTCAATTTTTTTTTTTTTTTTTTTTTTTTTTTTTTTTTTTTTTTTTTTTTTTTTTTTTTTCATTTATTTATTACACAGAAAAAAACAATACATTTAATAATAACGCAACGAGCAAAACCATACTAAGGTTTAATCATCATCAATCAATCATCAATCATTTATTTATTTGTAAGAGATAGGTACAAATGTGTTACATTAATAAATAATAGTATCACTATGCTTCGCCATAGGGCATACAAATTAGAAATAAGTAGGTTTATATTATGTCCCTTGAATTAGATAAAATAAAATAAAATTAACTGCCGTATATAGATATTCCAGCTCTAGAGACCCTGGAACACACTACAGGGCTTAGAGTTGCTAGGACCAACTGGATAAACTACGGAAAAATGTTACCCATGATCTACATTATATTTTAATTAGAATTCCCCTTTTCACGGGGCTCCTATATTTATTGAAACAACGACATAAAATAATAAATAAATAAATATTAAGGGACAATCATACACAAATCGACCTATTCCCAAACTAAACAAAGCTTGTACTATGGCTACTAGAAGACGATACACATGATATATAAATACATATATAGATAACATCCATGACCCAAGAACAAATATTTGCACAAATATTTGCCCCGGCCGGGATTCGAACCCGGGACCGCCGACTCAGTAGGCAGGTGTCTACAAACCGAGCCAAACGCGTCGTCAAACATACCAGCTCTAGGGAGCCTGGAACACACTACAGGGCTTAGAGTTGCTAGGACCAACTGGATAAACTGCGGAAAGAAATGTTACCCATGATCTACATCATATTTTGATTAGAATTCCCCTTTTCACGGGGCTCCTATATTTTTTGAAACAACGACAAAAAGAAAACAAGACTAAACTTGACTCATTGAGATGCTACAATGTGTCAATAAGTCAGGCGTCAGGAATCTCAAGTTATTGGCAGAAATTCAAAACTAGAAACATTTAGACGTATGATTCACTCAAAATCAAATATTTTTGTATTTGTTCTTCCAACTGGAGGATAAAAAGTTAACTTCTAAGGTTGACTAGTAGATACTGCCTCAATGCAGTATTAAGTCCGCCTTTTGTATGAGACTTTTTTGTGCAATAAAGATGAAATATAAATAAGTAAAATTGCTTTGAAGCACTAATTCACCTTCAGCCAAATAGCATCTGTGTCGGAATGAAAATACTAGATTGTGCGTGTTTGTATTATGTATTTTTTTAGATATGACTTGAACTGTATCAGGACTATTTAGCTCTCACTACCAGCAGTCAGACTTTGTGTGGGAGTATATATAAATAAATAAATAAATAACGGACAACCCCACACAAATCGACCTAGTCCCAAATTAAGCTCAAGAAGGCTTGTGTTATGGGTACTAGACGACGATATACGTACTTATATAGAAAAAAAAATACTTAAATACATAGAACAACCATGACCCAAGCACAAATATTCGAGTTCATCACACAAATATTTGCCCTGGCCGGGATTCGAACCCGGGACCGCCGGCTCAGTAGGCGGGTGTCTACAAACCGAGCCAAACGCGTCGTCAAACGTATAACCCGTTAATGGACCTATCTCTACGCCAGAGGAGTGATTTAACCCTTTGAGCGCCAAAGCAATTCACCGTGCCACTGACGCCAAACCCAAAAAAAAAGAGTGCTCCAAAATCAATAGAGATTGAAAAACACAGATAGTGGTTTGAATTAACATGTTTTGACCACTGAAATTTTGACGTCAATAGGCGTCGTTGGCGTCAGTGGCACGCATTTTCGATGACGTGATTTGCCGTCTTTGGCGGTCAAAGGGTTAAACTGTGTGTGTTGTTACAGAGGCCACAGAGACCGTTCAAGCGTATGGCGTATACGGAAGCCCTGGACTATCTGAAGGAGCACAACATCACCAAGGATGACGGCTCCTTCTATGAGTTTGGAGATGTAAGTTTAGTTTTGTCTTTGAGTTGACTTTTGTTGGGTTGTAGTGAGTGCATCACCCATTAACGGATTATGTTAATTCAAATCCTCTAAGCAATCCTTTACATTTAAACTCACAGAATCGTTATCAATTCCTACTTTCCCAATGATACGTTCATAAGTGAAATTTCGACGAAAATACTTTATTAAACATAACGTAAATCCTCTATTGTAATGCTAAGTGTTGTATTTCTTTCTTGTTGTGGTGTGCAATAAAGAGTATTCTATTCTAAATTAAAAATTTAAAACACCCCTGACACAAGTAGGTCTTCATTGAGTGATATAGAAAATGCTACTAAAACTGAACATAACTGCAAAATTTGTAATTCTTAGCTTCAATATTGGCTAAGATATTGTCAGTTGTTCGAATGAAAAGCTGAATATCTTGGAAACTACTGATCCTATTTCCACTAAGAACAATCTTGACGGACTAGTCTTTTGATAAAAAAACTGCACTCAAATTGGTCCATCCGTAATCATAAACATACATTAGTAAGAAATAGAGATTAAAATAGAAATCAAGTGTCAGTGAGATATAATAAAATCGGAGTTTTCACTTCTGCCGGCACTCCCGGAGTGCAACCCGTCCTTTTTTTTTATTTACACGACGTAGTTATTATTTAGTACTATACTTATTAACTCCGTAGTACGATAAACAAAAAATGACATGACAGCAGGTAATTTCGTTCATTTGTTTTCGAAAAAAACTGCACTCAAATTGGTCCATCCGTAATCATAAACATACATTAGTAAGAAATAGAGATTAAAATAGAAATCAAGTGTCAGTGAGATATAATAAAATCGGAGTTTTCACTTCTGCCGGCACTCCCGGAGTGCAACCCGTCCTTTTTTTTTATTTACACGACGTAGTTATTATTTAGTACTATACTTATTAACTCCGTAGTACGATAAACAAAAAATGACATGACAGCAGGTAATTTCGTTCATTTGTTTTCGCGATGGCAAGCCCTGAAATACAACGGCGCGCGGCGTGAAATGTCTTTGCTCAAATTCACAGGATATCCCGATTTAAGCTATAGAACACTATAATTCATAATTTGTTTGCACTAGCAAAATTATTGTTAAAATATCCGCAATCAACCGTCCTTTCGGTTTTAAAACAGTTTGGGGAGCGTTTGACATTAGAATGGAGGTCGGGTAGTGGAGGTAAACAAGAAGAATACGAGAAAAAAGTTTCTGTCAAAAATGACATTTTAGTGGCAAGCTTTTATAGCCGACTGTACTTTTCTTTAGATATCCATCAAATGCTCACTGAGACGATTCTAAAAAGCCCAAGCTCGCGGTAGGATTGCTTTTTCTATTATAGAGTTCCTATGTCCACCTACCGGCTCCATCATCAGATCAGCCCCATGGTACCACATTATTGTATTGTCATCAAAGTTAAGTAAGTATGCAAAATTTCAGCTCAATCGGTTGACGATATCTGCTTCAAAATTGAGTTGCAAGATTTCACCCGAACATACATACTTTAAACATACCATGCAAGTTAAATAAAAGCTTTAAATAAAAGCTTTAAAAAAAGAACCACGTGTCTTGTAACTTTTTGTAGCAAATCCGAAGTTCGAATGAGAGTCTCATGATGACCAGCTACCAGTGTGTGTTGAATTTTTAACTTAGGTTATTGATAATAATCAAATTTCAGGACATCCCAGAACAGCCAGAACGCAAGATGACCGACGCGATCGGTGTGCCGATCCTGCTGTGCAAGTTTCCTGCCGCGATCAAGTCTTTCTACATGCAACGCTGCGCCGACGATGACCGGCTGACGGAATCCGTGGACGTGCTGATGCCGGGAGTAGGAGAGATCGTGGGAGGGTCCATGAGGTCCTGGAACTACGAGCAGCTCTTGGAAGGTAAGGCCCTGTCCAGTCTCAAAATACAAAAAATCTAAATTCAAACTTTATTCTGCAAGTACAGTACAGTACGATTAAAATCAGTTAACACTTCGGCTTTTCTCGGGTATCATCGCCTAACGACACGAAATACATAACCGCGATTTCTTTTAGGGAGCGTTCAATTTGAAGTATCATTAAACGCAATGTATAGCACCTGCCAAGATGACATTACTAACCGGTAGACCTAAGAAATGTATTATGCAGAAGTGACATGAATTTGAACATTCATTATTTATTAAAGCTATACTTGTATACAATATAATGAAAAAATGCATATATGAGTCAATATTTTATTGTCAGTACGATATTACGTCGGATTAATAATTGATATTAATTTGACTTGACCGTTATTCGAAGCTTATTTAATTGAGATAGGCATGTCGTTTCCCGCCTTGTATTGCTATCTCTTTCTAAATTGTATCCCCTCTACTAGTCTTTTCCTACCACCACCTGGCAGCGGGGATGAATCTGGGGTCTGATGAAATCCCAATTAGTTTCGTCATTGGCGTCTGATTTCCCGCCGTGATCAGTCGTAAGGTCTAGTGCCCAATACGACTATTTATATTTTAAGCGAACCCTTTTTTAACTAAGTACCGTTCGCTGAGTGAAGAAATACTTACGTTACAAAATACGATATCATTGGATTACACAAATTCATACGAGTTGTTGATTTCCTATCGTAAGTTATTTGTGACAACATATTCACGTAAGTTAACACTAAAAACGAATTATCTGTGTCGTGTCAAACAAAGGGTTACTTATCAGTTATCACTGCACAAATCTACCCACATATTTTTTGTGAATGTAAATTAACGGTTTTACCGTTCGATATTTATTGTAAATTTGATTTGTAGAATTATGGATGAGGTGGATGAAATGCAGGAAAATACTTATAAGGAATCGAAGGAAACCCGGACACGTAAGCGTTCATCTAGCAGCTCAAGCAGCAGCAGCAGCGATAGCAGCTTCAGTTCCTCGGATTCGTCGAGTTGTGATCAAAAGAACAAGCGCTATCGTCGTAGCAAGAAAAAGAACAGGAAAAAATCTGTTCGCAAGGTGCACAAACTAACAAAGGAGGTAAGCAAGATACGTGCAAGCCTAGCAGCCCCTAACGATTGTTATAACCGTAACTCAGAATGCGATGCATTTTCCATTGTCTCGGACACTGTTAGTCGAGATCTTTACGACGAAACAGAACCCCAACCGGGCCCTTCAAAGCCTTTTGTTTTGGGTCTCGAAACTAAATTAAAAGAACCAACAATTCCGGATGCTACGGAAGAACAATTCAAGTTGCTGTGCCAAGTACAGCGGCTCAACAGCAAGGGCTGGAACGACATTCGTTATTCTGAGACACAAAAAACGTATAGTCGGTCTCCGGGCTACACGGATTTGGAGGTAAACGAGGAAGTTAAACAATATGACTTCTACCCACATTTAGTTAATTCTGACAAAGCGTATGGCGCATTAACATTTTGTCTCATAAAACAGCAACCCTGCACGCTGCAGTGGCAAGTATACTCGATTTCATCAGGTCGGGAGGAGAATTTTCTTTTGAAACTTTTCGTGAAAAGGTTAGTAGTGTCCTCTTAGAAGGAGATCTTTTTAAGGTTTCCGAGGATTTATTGCAGATGGTTTGTGGCCACAGAGCAGAGGTTATGAATATGAGGAATTACGAAACACATCAAAGAACCTTTGGTAAAGGCTGCTATACGCAAGATACCACCTTCTAGCTCGTCTCTTTTTAACGCTGAAGAGTTCACAGCCAAAATTGAACACCATGGCGGGGTTCGTAAATGTTTTTGGCCTCTAAAAAAGAACCCTGTTTCGCAAACAGGCGATTCTAAAGCCGAATCAGGCGCTCCCTCGCAGGGAGCAGTGCCTCACAAAGTACCCTCGCAGGGTTACTGTAATCACGTACACACGGTAAGCAACCCGCACACGTGCTATGCTCATGCGTGCCAGGGAAATACAACCGCACAACATGCTCTTCCCCCGCGGGGAAATTACCATCAAAACTATCCTTCGCTAGGATATAATAAAGCCTCTAGAGCTGGCCATAGCAACACCTTTCGAGGGCGCCAACCCAAGCAATACCAGCAGCGATCCCAACAACGAAATGGCCGTAAATGAACGGCATCGCCTGGAGGCTACAAGAACAATAAGCGAGGAAAGTTGACACGTAGTTCAGAGCGGGCCGCCTGGCACAATTCTACGACGTTCCACCAGATCATATACTGCGAATAATAAGGGGGTATCGCATACCCTTTTTACCAAAAACCACCTTTAGTTTATCCGAAACTTTATCGAAACAATCTGAAAATTCCACAATCGGAAGAAATGACGCAGATAATTGGTCAAATGAAAAGGCAAGGTGTGGTAGAGGTGGCAAAGCCGTCTCCAAGCTTTCTTTCGACAATGTGTTTAATGCCAAAGAGCGACGGCTCAGCTCGACCAATTTTGAACCTCAAGCCTCTAAACCGGTTTATAATTACCGACAAATTTTGGCTAATAAATGTACATCGTATACCGGATTTTATCCAACCCCAAGATTGGCCTTGCAAAATGGACCTGTCCCAGGCTTATTTCCATCTACCTGTAAGCCAAACGCACAGGCGCTTTTTACGCCTTATTTACGGACAAGAACTTTATAGATGACATGTCTACCGTTCGGTCTCAGCACCGCACCAAAAGTTTTCGCATCATTCACCAACTGGGTCGCGCAGATACTAAGGAATTCCAATATACGCATGATTGTGTATCTCGACGATTTCCTCATAGCCCACCAGGACAAGAATACGCTTGCCAGGCATGTAAAGATTGTTGTAGAGACTCTAGAAAAATTAGGATGGCTGGTAAACTACGAGAAATCGCTCCTCAAAGGTCATTGGTATACCTGGGTATCGCTTGGGATCCTTGGGAGAATCTGTAAAGTTTACCAAACGAAATTTTTAGAGAAAAGCAATCGAAAAAACCTCGAGAGTTTAGTCGGAATTCTCAACTTTGCAAGCTTCACTGTTCCAAGGGGAAGGTTAAACTACCGAGCAATTCTAAATCTTCTCAATTCAATACCGAGATTTTTGGGACGGATTTACAGCATACCCAAGGAAGCAATGGAAAATCTGGTATGGTAGCTGCACAATTGTCATCACCCATCACCAATCCATCTCCCCCCACCATCACACTTCCTGACGACAGATGCCTCGGATCTTACTTGGGGAGCCTAATTAGACGCACAGGGTCTGTCGGGCAGTTGGACCGAGTAGGAGCAAAAGTTGCACTGCAACCAGAAGGAAATGATCGTTATATTGAAGGTCTTAAAAGATCACAGTCAGTACCTGAGCTATTCTACGGTTCTTGTCCAGTGCGACAACAAAACAGTGATAGCTTACTTGCGCAATCAAGTTGGAACAAAATCAAATCCTCTCCTAGAATTAACATACCAAGTTTTTCGCATTCTCGAACAACATCAAATACATCTTAACTTGTTCCACGTCCCGGGCAAATACAACAGCCACGCAGATCATCTATCAAGGATGCGTCGGCCGCCAGAGTGGCATCTCCTACCAGATGCCACAGAGAAAGTTTTTGCAAAATGGGGTGTCCCGCAAATAGATCTATTTTCGTCTCAAAGAGCCCACGTGGTGATCAACTATGCGTCGCTAGATCAAAACGATCACAGAGCTCTGACCCACGACGCCTTCTCACAAATTTGTATGTTCGATCTAGCGTGGGTGTTCCCACCCCCGTACCATCCCAAAGGTATTGGCTCATCACAATCAAGCCACAGGTGTATACCTTCTGGTAGTGCCGCGATGGAACCGTGTTTTTTGGCGGGCGGACCTCAACTCCGGGGCCCTAGCAGCTCCGTTCACGCTGCGGTCTAGACAGGCTCCTGATCGATGTAACTACGGGCTTACCACCGCCGAAAGTTCAGGAAATGATACTGGAAGAGTGGAAGTGTGGGGGTCAGAGAGCTTAATTGGTTGGAATTCAGATCAGTTAAACTTACTTAAGCAGTCCTGGCGCGCCTCCACACTAAAGATTTACAGCCTCGCGTGGAACAAATGGGTAAACTGGGCTGCTAGTAAAAATATTGAGTTCACGAAGCCATCAGGATCTGATGTAGCAAAATATTTGTCTGATCTTCACTTAGTTCATAATCTTTCATATATATAGAACTATCCTACTGTATAAATCAGTTGTTACAACATTATGCAATACGGAAGAATCGGGCCAATTAAGTTCGCACATTTTTGTGAAACAAGTTCTTAAATCAATAGCATTGCAAAAGCAGAAGCCCAGTGACCAAAAACCTCCTATATGGAATATAGAAAAACTTCTTAATCGCGTAACAAAATGTTAAATCAATTTAGAAAATATATTCGAATCATCTCGGCACACTGCTATGTTACTTCTTCTTTGCTCCGGTAGAAGAATACACGATCTAACGTTATTGAAAATTGATTGTAAGCATTATTCGTCATCAGATGATTTTGTAGTATTTTGGCCGGAATTTGGATCCAAGACAGATTGTGTAAATCATCGACAATCAGGATGGAAATTACTCTGTACCTCTGCTTGTCAAAATTTAAATCCTGTATTTTGGGTCAAACACACAATTGCATTGTTAAAAAATAGACGAGACTTAAATAATGAAAATAATTTATTTGTGGCCTTAAGAGGTGAAGTAAAAACTGCATCCCGAATAATTATTGCGGGAAGGATCAAAAGTTTGCTTAAGGAGGCTGGCATTACAGCGTCCCCGGGTAGCGTCCGCTCAGCGGTCGCGTCTAAGAATTGGATCGACAACTTTCCTGTCAAAGACATATTAGCTCGTGGTAATGGAGTTCAGAAAACACGTTCCATCAATATTACAGACGTGAATTAATGACAGTATCCTTTACTGAATCTATTACTGTGTCGCACTTTTTTGAAGCAATTGATTGAATAATAAATAATTGACATTATAACAGAGGATAATGTTATCTTTTGCAATAAATGATTTACAGTGGAATATGACGTTTATTTCTAAACTCTCCATCAGTTCCTACACTAAATTCACATTGGCATCTTCTTTTCCGGCACCACCAGGCGATAACAAACAGGTCTCAATTAAATAAGCTTCGAATAACGGTCAAGTCAAATTAATAGACGCGTTTTACCTACCAATAAAACGCATATTAATTTACTTACCTTATTCGAAGCTTATGAGTAAACTCTGCCTGGTGACATTAATTTCGAGCCAATGACGAAACTAATTGGGATTTCATCAGACCCCAGATTCATCCCCGCTGCCAGGTGGTGGTAGGAAAAGACTAGTAGAGGGGATACAATTTAGAAAGAGATAGCAATACAAGGCGGGAAACGACATGCCTATCTCAATTAAATAAGCTTCGAATAAGGTAAGTAAATTAATATGCGTTTTATTGGTAGGTAAAACGCGTCTAATAATCACCAAATTGAAAATTTTAATAACCGATTTCAACCGATTTTTGTTGATATTTCATAAACTGCTTGACCGATTTTGATAAAATTTACATAGGACCATCTCGGAAGTATACCCTATGAAATACGAAAATAATTTTGTAAATCGGTCATATCTGTAAATTGATAACTCTATGTGAGAGATGAGGGATTCACGACAATTACCGAGGTTGGCCGAAGTGTTAACTGATTTTAATCGTACTGTAGGCTACAAGAGCTCTTTTGCATGTCAGTTTCAAAATTATAATATTTAAGAAAATAAACATTTGCAATTTACAATAATAATCGAGAACCGTCTATCTTCTGTGACGTGGAGTTTTATAATGAAAAAATTGACTTTTCTCAAACATGCAATGAAATATCGTCATAACGTGCGTTAAAACAGGCTTAAGTGTCACGTTTCGGGCGGAACAAATTCGAAAGAACTGTAAAGGAATTTCATACAAAATTGAAGGCCTAGGCCGGGAAGTATTATTTTTTAAACATGGCGTCTGTGTTCATGAACGGGCTAAACAGCTGTTTTTTTTTTTTTGAGTGGTGAATTTTTTTTTCATTGTGTGTTTGAGAAAAACATGCCTTACGTTCCTTACACTACATGCCTTAGCCGTGAAAAGGGCTTGCCGGCTCCGTATCACTATCCGGCCTCCCTTCGGTCGTCTATACCTACCTTAAAGCCGTATAAGGGATATAAGTGTGTTGTGAGCTACTTGGGATGATTATTATTTGTACTTTCAATTTGTATTGTGGTTATATTTTCAGGGTAATCAGTACCTTCGAAACGGGAGAATACTTTTCTAAATACATGTACATAAGTTGCACGTGCGGCAGCAACATTGCACCGGCACCCTATAGTAAAATCTTCAATAACTACACCGGCACCCTATAGTAAAAGTTCTGGATATGCGGTTTTTGTTAAACGATCAATTAATAGTGTTATAATATACATTTCACCCGGCAAGCCCTTATTTCCCGGCGTCGGCAATAATGTACTATTATTCTGCAAGTAGGCCACAAGGGTACTTTGACATGTCTGAGTGTACCGGCGGTTAATGTTGCAGGCTACAAGCGCGAGGGCATCGACCCGACCCCGTACTACTGGTACACGGACCAGCGCAAGTTCGGCTCGGTGCCGCACGGCGGCTACGGGCTTGGCCTGGAGCGCTTCCTCTGCTGGCTGCTCGACCGCTACCACATCCGCGACACCTGCCTCTACCCGCGCTTCCTGGAGCGCTGCACCCCTTAAACACTAAAAAAAAAAAAAAAACTAAACTAAGCTCATCCACTTACCTGCATTCACAATGGCATTGTGTCGAATTGCTCGACCGCTACCACATCCGCGACACCTGCCTCTACCCGCGCTTCCTGGAGCGATGCACCCCTTAAACACTACCGTATTGTAGAAATTATCTAAACTAAGCTCATCCACTTACCTGCATTGTGTCGAATACAGACCTATCTGCTTTTGTGCTCGTAACCGCCAACCAGTTAGGGGGAAGTCCCCTAACGCCGGACGGCACCTAACGCCGGACACTCGAACTATCTCGGCAACTGGAAGCTCGGCAACTGGAAGCTCGGCAACTGGAAGCTCGGCAACTGGAAGCTCGGCAACGGCAACTCGGCAAGTGGAAGGGGCGCGGGGGTCCCCCGCGCCCCTTCCACTTGTCCTTGATTCGCTCGCGTTGCTAGTTGCCGAGATAGTTCGAGTGTCCGGCGTTAGGTGCCGTCCGGCGTTAGGGGACTTCCCCCTACTTATCTTATCTTATCTTATTAGGAAGGGGTCCTTGCGGATACACTTCGACCCAATGGGATCTTTTGTGTAGTCACCCCTATCGCGCCTACTCAAAGGATTGTTCCACCACCTTCATATATCGGATGATGGAACCAGTTGGTAATGCCTGGAATTCCTTCGGTTCTGGGTAACCAATACCGAATTCCTTCATTCTAAGTCTGGTTACTTACAAAAAAAGGTTGGAACTACATTGCGTGGCTATTGAATTTTCTACCTTATTCCTTGTTGAATAGTTTTAAATTGGTTGATGATGAGAGTTCATAATCCTTTTTCTAGAGAGTACGTTCTTGTTGAGAGTCGGGCGGTTGTGAAATTCCAAAAGTTATGGTCACCATTATTCTGTTAGTGTATTTTGTACTCTAATGTTCAAGGAAATAGAGTCGATAATCTATATTAACCTTCCAAGGTGGTTACAATCTGCTTGTACTACGAGCTCGTTATCTTAATCTGTGGTTAACCACTCGATGGTATTGAGTTCTTAAGTGGATGAGCTTAGTTCAGAAAATTCGTACTATACCATGCTATAAGAAAATAAGCTAAGGCACTACGCCATCACGATTGGTTGGTTCTGTCAATTTATTTTTTATTTTTTTCGTGACTGGTTCTGTCTATCCGTTCCTGTGTTGCCAGTGGTGTATCGTAATACTCCCCGATTCCCTTGTTGTCTGTATGAATCTCATACAATCGTGTGTTTTAAATTAATTATTACTAAGAACTGCAATGCATAAATGCATTTTGTTTTCCTTATAATTATTTTGTTACCATAAAGCGGGTATTAATCAGTGTCGTAGAAAGTCTCACTAGGCGGAGGGCCATGCCTTATTTTCTTATAGCATGCTTACTGCCATAGCCATGAACCCTGTTCATCTAACTTTGCACCTAGCTTTCTAAACGGAACTTTTTTTCAGTAATTCCTTTTTTTGTATGAGCGCAGAGGTTAAATATTAATACACTACATTGCAGAGATCGGACACACGGCCTCTACTTATCTGGAGAAACGCCCTGAACTACCTAATTGAATATCAGGGCATATTTTATATTCCATCAAATCGCCCTTTGCGCGTTTTGTGTTTAATGGCTAAGCGCATTCGGGTCATTGTCAGATTTAGGTGCGTGTCTTTCCGGTGGACATTTGCGAAATTAAGGATTCCAGGGCCTAATTTTCTGATAAAATGCCTGTGAGAATAAAGAACGTTTCCTCTTCTATAATCCGATGTAATAGCAACATCAACATAACCTAGATTCATACAAGTTCTTAACTTTTGACCACCGAAGGGACGAATTTTGTTTTTTGAACTGACAATGATCCATTCACTATACTTCCACCAGGACGTGCGTTTATTCGTGCCTATTGCTTCGCCGAGTCATTTGATCGAACGAAAAATGTGCCCCAAAATATTATATTCCTCAAAAGATTCTGAGAGCAATAAACTCAATATTTGACGCGGTTGGCTCAGTTTGTAGTGCACCTGCTCACTGAGCAGGCGGTTCCAGGTTCAAATCCCCGCCAGGGCAAATATTTATGCAATCAACTCTATTTGTTCCTGGATCTTTTGTATATTCTGTATATCGTCATCTAGTACCTATCCATAGTACAAGCTTTGCTTAGTTTGGGACCAGGTCGATTTGTGTTAGATTGTCCCTTAAAATTTATTTTATTTATTTGAAAATAAAACCATTAGGCATACCTTATGTTTTCAAAAGACAGAAACGTTGCTTTGAAATAAGGTGTAAAGTTATAGTAACTGGGTTTTATATCCCAGTGTATCAGGGCGGACAATATATACCTATTTTTTGGAAGTAAGAACGCTAGAACTCATAATAAAGAAACTCAAAATGAAACCAGCTTTTTTTGGTTATGTCGCTAGCTGGTTGTTTTTTATTTAGTCATAATATTTGTTTAAAGTAACTTTGCTTAATTTACTCTACCTAAACCGTTATCACCCATTTACAATTCAAATAATATTTCATTGCGAATATTCAAGCAAATTGTTTCTTGAAATATGAACCTTCATGCGAAAAATATACGCAATTCTTATGTCAAAGAACAATTTCTTAGCGTAAAATGCATTTTCTTGTTTAGTCAAGTTGACTTTTTTAAGCATTTGTATTACAATGACGATTAGAAGTGAATAGAATATCTGTAAGAGGTTTATAGAGTTTGATAATAACATAATGTATTGAATTGAATACAGCTTGTTTTCCTAAGTTAACGACAGTGTTTTATTTTATTCAAGTACACCATTTATTATTTTTCTCAAAAGTGGGGAATGTTGACTTTATTGATAAAAAATCACTAAAATCAGTAGGGTCAAGGCGGCAACAGTGGGTCACTTTTTTTTGCAGAGATGTAATTTGATTTGGGTGAGTGTTGGAAAGATGTGAAAGGATCCGTGTTATAGTGTAACTAATATTTATTGATTATTCCAATCGATTTAGGTCGACAAGATAATATTTTGGAAAATATATAGTATTTTCTAAAAAAACTCATTTGAGCCATTGTGTACTATGGGTGGGATACAGTGAATCGGCCCTCAGTTTACAGTGAATCAGGCAAGTTTACAGTGGATCATCTATAATATAACTCAACTAATAATGCATTTTTTTGCTTCGTATCGGTCTTTATTTTTTTGTTTTAATCAAACAAAATAAGTTACACATCAGAAAAGAAAACTTTTTTTGACTACTTCAGCCTGAAAGTGACTTTTCAGTCTTACACATTCAAAATGTACTAAACGAGCTTATTTTTTTATGACTTAGTTAATAATCAACGCATAACTGCTACATTAACTAAGTAACTACCATAACTTAATTAGTATCTTGCATAAAATATCATAAAAAATGTTTCTTTGGCCTTAAAATAAATAATAAAGTTATTTTTCGAAATTCCTTTGTGCTCAATCCGTAAAACTACAGTATTTGAAATAATCTTTTAAAAGTTCTTGTTGCTCTTCATTGCACATTTTACTAACGCTATAATTTGGCGTAAACGAACCTACCCAACATTAATATATCGAGTCTTAAAATGATAACGTCTCAGTGCAGTGAAAAGAATTCCTGAAATTTAGACGCATTTCTCACGCTCAAACCATTTTTTTTTCATGTCATCAGCTGTAGGTTTATCTATTTCATTGGGCCTTGCTGGACGAGCCATCCTTAAAGGGAGAATTAACAAAAATTATTACATCTCGCTAAATTAATGTCTGTTAACCATTATCCAGTACCAATAGTACACAGTGGATCATGAACCACTGTGTACTTAAGTGATTTGAGCCACTGTGTACAAAACGGCCATTTTGGGTTTGACTCATACCACGTGTGATGGTTTTACGTAAATCGAAGCGCGATATACGCCAAAATGACCTCAATTAAGTTTATTTCTTCGCAAAAATATAACTCCATTAGTAAGACGAAAGGTTTGTGAAAAAATAAACAGTATATCTACCTTAAAACTCACTTTTTCTTACGTCAAAACAAAAAAACACTCGCAAAACGGGTTGTTACATGGCTGACGCAGAGAAACTGGATGTGACAAGGATGTGACCTGTATATATCGGGAGGGCTTCCGAAGAGTAAGAGAGACGGAAAGCTACCTATGATAGTTTTGAAACAACGGCCATTGCGCCACTGTTATCGCTATAGCCACTGTTGCCGCCTTAACCTATGCGAACTGCATCGTTCATGGTCAGTCAAAAATTAAAAACCTTATTCACTGCACATTATGTACAAGCAGTATACAACCTCTGCCATTCAATATTCAATAAATTATTTGTGTTTCGTCGATTTTGTGACTAAGAATTAAAACACAATTTTTATTGTATTCTTTATTTCTCCTACTTATACAAAAAATATAAAAATAATGTCACTTAGTCTAGCAATATGTATTATGTGATATTCTTGTATTAGCTTCGTCTCAAAATGTTCTTTGGTTTCTGTAAAGGTATTATTTTTGATTTAAGCGCAGTTCAATGCAAAATTTCATAAGTATATTATCTACATATTAAAATTTCATAAGTATGTTATCTACATAATAGCATTTCATAAGTATGTTATCTACATAGTAACATACTTATGAAATTTTATGTCGGTCTATTCAGCTCTTTTTTCTCAGATATAAGTTTGAAAACAAATTACGGTACTGTGAAGGTCTCTTTCTGAACTTTGTACAGGTAATATATAGGTATACTTAAAGTATTGAGTATTTAGTTAATACTATATGAATGACACTTAGTAATGAGATTATGTCTCAACTGGGCTTAATTTAAGTTTACGATGACAATTTTTGCGTTACCACATGACCTGTCTCATCGGCGACAATAATATTTCTTCTGGCTATTAAAACACATTAAAGCCGTCTTTTGTTTATATGTAGCTGACGTCATCTTTTTATTACAAATAGTAATTTTCTTGGTTGATAGCCAACGTAGGTAATTTTTTTTTTTTGGGAATTTTAAACGTACCTAATCTTTGATGTCCGCTTATGGAGTGCAGTAGTAAACGAGCAAAATGTTATATATATGGCAGAATATTTGAAAAAGTGTCCCGCAGTAAGCAGTAAATAATAGTTCCACCCTCACCTTCGGTTCGGGCCACAAACACCTGCGATCTGAGACATTCGCGAATTCACCGCCCTACGTATGTAATGTACTATTACTACAGTGCCATCAGTTTACCGGCTTTAAACGGACACTTTTGGATATAATTATGGTGATAAGTAGTGCTGCTTTTACTTATACACCCCATATGTGCCACCCCCACTCTCTGAAAGTGAGTAGGGGTGGCGGATACTTGCCATTTAATTGTCGCATGGGAAATACAACTATAATAGGTCTATTATACTATAAATATGCTAGGCAGATGAGATGGCGGCATGGCTGTCGTCAGACCGTGCTTCTTTAGAAGGCATCTATCGTCTATACTGTCCATTTAGATGACTACCTTTCAAAGAATCACGGCGGTCATGGTGCTATGCTCAAGGCATCCATTCAGCATCGGCGTCATAGTTCCTCGCTTTGCCAGCCGGGGCTTCGGTCAGGTCCTCCTTGCTGTCTGCTACCTTGTGGTAGACTTTCTTGCCCGCTTCAACCACGTATTCCACGCCGTCCGCTGAAAATTTAACAGATCAGATTAGCTTAAAAGCGTAGAAAAGACTGCAGGTACAACGAATACGACGAGGTATCGGCGAAAACCGACGTATCTCTCTTCGACACTTGAATGGAACCTGACAATAGGTACCTGAGAAATTAATATTCTTTAAATTAGAGAGTGAAAGTAATAGCCCGCTACGAGGTTTAACATTCGAATATCGAAGTAACTCTTCAATAGTATCTAATATAAAAATTATAAAATTTTATAATTCAGATCCCTGTGGAGAGAGATCATTATTTCAGCCCTAGGGCCCCCTTCCCAATCACGAACCGGTTTTCAGGAAATTGAATTATATGGGCCACCTACCACCGGGGGCCCTAGACTACCTGGGCCCCTAGGCCTGGGAATTGTGGGCCTAGGGGTAAATACGGCACTGAGGATTTGTATGGGCACCCGGCGCCAGCCGTACGGAGATGCCACGACTTTGCGCGGCCAGAGACGAGGCGAGTGGTTGAGCGAGAGATCCGAGCGAATGAGCGAGACACGTATCATCGTGGCATCTCCCGTAAAGTGCTGCTACCATATTCGAGGTATTTGTGGTTAGCTATTGATAAGTTACCTATGACTCCGCCAGTCTTCCGCACCGCCTCTCCGATGTTGTGCGACGAGAATGTGTCAGGTTCAATGTTGATGTTCACACCCTCGGTCTCGCCGTTGACGTGCTTCGGGCACTCCTTTTGCGAGATGATGGACAGGTCGAAGGGGCTCACGCCGAATGAGGACAGCTTGGTTCGCATCTGTGACAAAATATGCGGGTATAAATAAAAAAGTGGAATCGACAGCGGCTAAGTTCAGTTCGCGATGGGTGTTTTTATTATCTGGGTCACTCTCCCGCTAAGGGTAAACAAGGTTTTCTGCACAGGTCTCGGTCTGAACCAGGATCTCAGAGTCACAGGGGAACTGCCTATGCACATATTAAGTAATTTAGGTAGACGCACGCATGATTTAGAAAAAAACTCGCCATCTCTGGGTTTCTCTGAATTTGCCACCCTGTTCGTGTGACGGTGTGCGCCATCTTTAGATTTAGACACTCAATAAGTCACCAGGTTAAATCTGAGTTCAGATCAACCTATATATACCTAAGTTTGTGGCAGTTGGCATCTTATGATTAATGGTCCGACATGGCTTGATAGACGAATGTATACCTACGTACATAACGGTATTAACCAAACCGGTCAGGCTATCTATGAGATCGTTGTGCTGCAGTATTGCTTACGAATGGCATGTGAATATTCTCTATGATACTAACCTTATCGACGTACATCTTGTCGAGCTCCTTAGTCCGTGATAGAATAGTGGCCGAGCGGCGATGCCCGAACAGAATACTTTGGCACGTGAATATCGCGGCGTAGGTAGTGTAGTCCGTCGCCAAGACGACGTAGCTTGCAGAACCGGCTACACCTGGAAAGATAAACAAAAATTTGTTTGTGGATCTTGTTTTTTTGTTTTTTTTTTTGGCTTTGTATCAGGGCTGGTTAGCCCTCACTACCAGTAGTCGGACTTTGTGTGGGAGTATAACCCGCTGATGGGATTATCTCCGCTCCACAGGGGTAGGTAATTTGGGTTGGGGTGACGCTGGCGCACAGGGCGCATGGACTGCGTCGTGAATAGATTGAACCGTAACAGTCTGACCTTATTAACCTAATTACAGAAGGTAGCGTAGCGTAGACTAATCTAGACGTGTGCGGATCTGAAGCCCTGTAAGTAAGTTATAAGTACTTGCGTAACCTTCCATATAATATCAGCAAAGTAAAGTTGAAAGGTGTAGCGGGTTGCAGGATGGATGAGGTGACGAAGGCCCAGGATCGGTACAGTTAGAAGCTTATATCTAGCAGTGAACTATTTTAGGCCGACGGTTTGATTTAGAATGAAATCGAATTTTCATCAAATTCGTAGATGAAAGAATGAAGTCTGGTGACAAAACTAATGTCTCTAGTAATAAAGAATAGGCTCGTATACTTACTGAGAGGGAATCGTACTTTCATCCGAGCTGGCACTGCTGGGTCGGGCACAGTTAGAACACCAGTATATCTGAAAAATAATATGTAATTCCCTTAACAATTTGTGATTAATTTACGAAATGGACTTGGAAGAGGGACCAAAATTATGCACTAGACCTGTAAGTACTTTAATTTGACAATGCTGCGTAATTTAGCAAATTTTGTATGCATAGGTATCAGGTATTTTTCAAATATGCCTAAGGGTGGCATCATAGCGCCATCTACCGTAAAGATTCTGACTTTATGATCGGCAATATCGTCTCAAATTTTCAAATAGTGTCTAATTTGATAAATTTTCAAATAGTGTCCAGTTTAATCTAATTTCATTAATTTATTATCACAGAATCCAAAACGATTTACTTTTATTTGATTATATCGACTAGTTTAAAATATAAAAAAATCAGAATATCCTTTATTTGATAATGTCGATAAAAACCCTGGTTAAAATAATTAAACTAAAAGTGTTGTCAATTAGACTTTTGCACGAAATTTTTTATCACGAAAAACTTTACCACGAATAGACTTTATCACGAAAGTTTTCGTGATATGGTCTTTTCGTGATAAAGTACTGACGCGCCAATTATGTTTGAGGCTCGATAGTAAGGATGTGCTATACACACTCATTTTTCCTGGTGACATTACCTGTAATCATGCTTCAGAGGCGTGAGCCCCAACACCAAGTGCTGGGAGACCTGTTCCAGCTCATACGTGCCAGGCTCCGAGGTCTTGGTGAAGTTGTAGGTGATGCAGCTGGAGCCGGTAGATGTCTTTTGGATCACGTACCACACACCCAGCAACTGAACAGACAAACGGAGGATGTTTTTTTTAATGTTATTTAGGGTGTTTCTTAAACTGACACAGTATGGGAAATGCCACAAAAATAAATAAATAAATATCAGTCAACCTAGTCCTAGTCCCAAATTAAGCTCATGCAGGATTGTGTTATGGGCACTAGACGACGACATACATACTTACCTATATAGATAAATACATACTGAAATACATAGAACAACCATAACCCAAGCACAAATATTCGAGTTCTTCACACAAATATTTGCCCTGGCTGGGATTCGAACCCGGGACCGCCGGCTCAGTAGGCATGTCTCTACAAACTGATCGTCAGATTTTTGTTATTGGAATATTAGAAACATAACTTGTTCCTTTAAGACATTAATTTGTTGCAACTATTGCGATGTGAATCTATACTAAGGCTTAAACGGTTTTAAACCGTTAATTTTCGAATTAAGTATCTAATGGCTTAACTTAATAACTCTATACAGGATAAGTCCCGATTTAGTTATATAGTCATGTGCGAAAATCGTACAAGCTTAAATCATTATTACGTTCGTTTTAACGATAGGCACTCGTTGATTCAGGTACAAACAATACCTTTTGAATGAAACAATGGTAGTCATTACGAGACAACACCGCTCGGTACGAGCGATATATCAATACTCAAACTATAACTTGTGTCGTGTGTAATGTCGCGCGACAAGCGAAGTAGCGGCATGATATGCTAGCTCAGCTGATCATCGACCTAAGACTAATAAAATGTCGCAAAGTGATTAGTAAGAGCAATTTATTTGATTGAATACACAAACTATTTTTTTATAGACTGTTAATTACCTATAATAGATTATGCTATTAAAAAATATTAATGCAAAAAAAAATATACATTTTGAATTTTGAATCACTTCACAACATAGTATAAAACAAAGTCGCTTTCGCTTCCTTCCGTCTGTCCCTATGCAATCTTTAAAACTACGCAACGGATTGTGATGCTTTTTTTTTAATAGATACAGTGATTCAAGAGGAAGGTTTTTTTATTATGTATAATACAATACATGCATAATATAGCATTGGGGCCCCGGGCGGGTCGCAAGTGATCAATAGATTTCGTCAATCTAAACCTACAAGTTCTTGTAATTCGTATCTGACAAAAATATAAATACTACCTATCTATGAAACATATTTTCATCGACCCACTTTCATTGTCTGCGAGTATGTCAGTATGTCATGCACACAATGCTTTCATTCTTATTGCACAAAGATCAATACGACCCGCCCAAATTCAAACTTTCTTGAATAATAGATGACTGTATTATGTACTGAAGCGAATCGAGCATCAACACTAACAGATACGAGTTGAAACGTCTATTGATATCGTGGACAGACCAGACAGAGATATGACCCAACCACAGATAGCACGGCGCAGTTTGTAGTGAGCTGCCTACTGAGCCGGCGGTCCTGGGTTCGAATCCCGACAACGGCCAATATTTGTGTGATGAACTCGAATATTTGTTCCTGGGTTCTGGATCAAATCAAAATCAATCAAAAATCAACACCATGTACCTACATGCGACGTCAAAAATGACAGGCGCAAACTTAACTTGACCGGGTAATCACTACATAGTATAAAACAAAGTTTGAAAAACAGCTGAAATTGTTTTTAATTACTAGCTGTTTCTATAATATAAATGAATATTTTAATCATGTAATCAAGTGAACATATAAAAAAGTATAATATATATGGTGTTGTATTAGCAAGGTAATTAAATGATGTAAAGATATGTATAATATATTAATACGAAATAATTTTAATGCAATGTGTTAAATAATTGTAATCATAAATCATCTACTTGTAGCCCTCTGATGTTGCTGTGCCCTTGCAGGGTGTCACATGTATACCTCACATGTTAAATTCCATCTGCGTTTGTAATGTGACATGCAATAAACGATTATTATTAAAAAAAAAAAAAAAAAAAGTCGCTTCCATCTGTCTGTCCTTATGTATGCTTAAATCTTTAAAACTACGTAACGAATTTTGATGCGGTTTTTCAAATCGATAGAGTGATTCAAGAGGAAGTTAAAGTGATCCCATCAAAAACATAAATGTAAAATGAGAGCCAAGTTCAATATCGCGTGCACTTCGCCGACAAAAGAATTGAGATCTGCAAGGGCGCCAAGTTCTTTGCCCTAAAATTTTAAGATACAAGGACATGCGACATACTCGATGCATTTATTTTACTTGGGGAGTAATTCAATATCAAGATTTGACTTGGCTAGTTTTCACAAACTAACTAAATTTTATAAAAGTAACATAGTCATAGTTCATTATCAAGCTAACAGTAGGTATAAGTAACAAGACGTACACTAACTTGCGTACTTACCTTTACGAAAATAGGTTAATGATTTGATTGATTTTGATTTATAATATAAATTTATATTTTAAAACTAGCCAAGTCAAGTCTTGATATTGAATTACACCCCAAGTAAAATAAATGCATCGAGTATGTCGCATGTCCTTGTATCTTAAAATTTTAGGGCAAAGAACTTGGCGCCCTTGCAGATCTCAATTCTTTTGTCGGCGAAGTGCACGCGATATTGAACTTGGCTCTCATTTTACATTTATGTTTTTGATGGGATATCATTACTTTTTGTACAGAAATTATTATGATGTGTAAATTACTTAATTATTATTTGTTAATTAGTTCTGTGTGCTATTCTAGTATACATCTTTTGAAAGTTTTGAATAAACAAAGAATTTTCCAAAACGGTTAGTACGTATTGGATTTTTATGTGCATGTATGTGTAAGTGTGTGCGTGTGAGTGTATAGGTATGCTATTCTAGTATATCTTTCAAACAAAAAAAGAATTTTCCAAATCGGTTTATAAATGACAGAGTTCTGAGGCAACAACCATCAATAATAATAATAATAAAAAAACATAAAAAAATCACTGTTTTCGATTTTTATATGTATACACACACAATTACTAAGCTGGATGCCAAATTTCACCTTTCTAGGTCACCTGGAAGTGGGTTAGGTTTTTGATTACTAGTGAGTCAGTCAGTCAGTGATAAAAATACCGTTTTTTGGATTTTAATATCTCAATAACTATTTAACCTATATTAATGAAATTTGGGGTTCTACTTGTTCTAAAGGATCTTAATACATAAGCCAAATTTCATTTTTTTATGTTAAATAGATTGGGAGTTATTGGGGGGTCAAAAGTGGCTCCAAACGGTTCGTGTAATATAACACACGGCTGCTGCTCGCCAGTTCCTGCGGTGAACTTGGCTGGACACGCTGCCGCGTGTCTAGATATGTCACCTAGTCAATGCAGCGCGAATCGAAAACATCACGTTTTAATGACAGTTAAAGAAAGTTAAATATATTCAGATATTACATGTGTAATATCTTAAAGTACATTCGAAATATCACCCTGATAATATAAACAAAGACAAACTTCACAAACTTGACCTAACTGTCACCCGGCTGAGATAAGGAGATACCTACTTAGATGAATCATCGATGCCGTTAACTTCTCTACAATCTTTGTCTTCTTGGAAGACTCTGTTCTTGGAAGTTAAGTATTTAAGTAAGGTAAGGTGGGGGAAGATTGAATGGTTTTTTGTCGAGATAGACAGTGTTTTTTTAAAACCCTTATAAAATAAAAATCTATTTATATCCCTTCAAGTGTATTAATTTGAAGGCATGGGCAAGGGTTATATTTTTGTATTCTGTTGATAAAACTCGGCTATACCTATTCTAATATATAAAAATAATAAAATAAAATACAGTTTTGTCTAAAAAATTGACGGGTCAAGATGGAATGGTGGAGGGGTAAGATTGACATAGTTTCTAAATGCTTTTAAATGAATGCAAACGGTGGCTGTTGCTCGTTATTCAATAGAGTTTCTTACGCTGAACAGATACAGCTGATTGTTGCGTGAATATTCCTGATAGGTAACGAGGAAACTACAGTAGAAAAAAAAACTATTTCACTCTTACCCCGCTATATAGGAAAAAGGACAGTGATTCTCAAACTTTTAATTGGACACTTAAAAACTAAACACGCACTTTTTTTATATTATGAAGATCAGTTTGGAATCAAAATAGCGGATTAATGATGATAAATTCTTTATTTTATCAAAAAATGTATAAAAAAAGAACAGACTTCAATAAAACTAAAAAGCCAAAAAGAACCCGTTCAAGTACAGATTACATTTGACTCACCCTTTGACCGACCTCAAAGGGTGAGTCAAATGTAATCTGCTCTGTACCCAAACCACTCAATTATTATATTTATATATTATAGTTTACATGCGGTTTGGCACCGACTTTGGCACGTCGCACATTTGCGTCGATCCTGGCCGAACTGAAGATCAAGTGCTGCTTATCGACCATTTGCCTCCAGCGGATCCTGCAGTATTTCGGTCACGTGGCTAGACGCGAGCCAGATAGTTTGGAAAAGCTCATTGTAGTTGGCCTGGAAGGAAAAAGGGCCCGTGGGAGGTCACGGACCCGGTTGACCGATGCCGTGAAAGAAGCCTGTCAGGAAAATCTACAGGCGTCCATCCGGAAGGTGGAAAACCGTGTGGAGTGGAGAGCTTTGGTGCAACACATAACGGCCTCAAATGGTCACGACCCTCAGTCATGAGGAAGCGAGGAAGAAGAGAGAGAAGTTTTATTGAAGTCGGTTCTTATTTTGTTTTTTTTTTTTTTTTTGCTTTTTAGTGATTCATATAAAATACTTATGGCGGGATAATTCGGGAGGTCTTGAAGGCATGAATCTCGTTTGAATTATCTCCTAACTCCTAACCGTTAAGGACTTGTACCTTCCATCATCAGCTCAACATTGGAAGATGATGACTACCATATGCAACTAGCAAATTCTTAATTAGTTTTAGAAAATATATGAAAAACATTAGTGCCTGTAAAAATTCTGGAATTCCTTCCATTCCTCATAGATCTCGTCATCAGATCTTCACCAAAATTTTATGGGACCAACCTTGAGATGTCTATTCATGAATCTACAAAGATTTTCCAAATCGACTGATAAATGACGGAGTTCTGAGGTAACAAACATAAAAAAGGGGTGTTTTCTTGCAGCATGATTGATTAATTTTGTTACAAATTAAGTCGGATACATGTATAATATTAGGAAATGAAACATGAATATGTGTTCCATTTGACATACTTACATTTAAAATCCGCGATAGCAAATTAATTCAGAGTCTTAGGTGCTTACATTTAAAATAACAAACACCTTGGGAACAAGAAAAAAATATTATTGATTATCCAGAGATCACGACACAACAAAAGTAATTGTATGAGGCAGCTTTAATTGTTGAATTGAATTAAACTCAACGCGCAAAACAAGTAGGTATCATGAAGGCAAATCTACTCGTAACTAAATAAAATAACAGATATATAAATATAAAAGAATTACTCAAATGGAAAGTAGTGTTCCCAAACCAAAGCTTCATAGAGTTATCTCAATCTTTAAAATATGACAAAAACAACAAATTATTAATTACAGATTTATTGAACAATGAGTGGGTACATTTCTTTGATCTGACGATTTCACTCAAATCGACTTAGTGACAAACTAAGAAAATATTGTTTTTATAAGTATAAGTTTAAGACTCACTATATGTTTCATTTATACTTCATAATAACTACATATTTACCTTATCATGAGGCCAATAAAAAAAATTGGTTCGTTAATAATTTTTTTAAGTCCAAAGTTTGAGAATCTGTCTGTTTTTCTATGATTGCAAAAACGGGGGAAGATTGAAACATTACTATTTCAATGTTACCCCATTGAAATTGACTGGGGAAAGATTGAAGCTTCTCGTAAATCACAATATAAGAGTAACAGATACACCTAGCACTAGTAAATAAATATAAAATCTAAAATAATACATAAATATTCAGTCAAAACTTTTATTCACACCCTATTAATCAAGTTATGAAACACGGGGTAAGATTGAAAATCGACGAATTGACCACGAAATGCCGACCTTCACAAAATAACACATAACATGCGTCTACGCACTCCGAGCGGTCTCGGGCGACTGACTGGCGGATCCTAATAAAATGGCGGTTTAATTTATGATACCAGCATAAAAAAAATCAAAAATTTAGGGAGTTATGTGACACTTTTTATCTTCCCCCTTTTTTCATCTTCCCCCACCTTACCTTAGTTTTAAGTGGATAAAAGGGTCAGGATCATTATGTAATCAGTTTTAATGTTTAAATGCTTTCTCCGGCTAATATTTACCTATTTTACTAATACTTTTTTTAAACGTTTATTATTCCTCTTAGTAAACATCGTTAGCTAAAATTGAATACAAAACCTAAATCTCCAAGTGATATGACCTCTAATTTATCGTGGGTTCGGTTAGTTCGACTTCAATTCCCATTTGGACTTCAGTGGATTGCATAAAATATACAAACTTTAATAGACCTTATAAGAGAGTTGTGGTAAAATAATAGTTAACATCAATTTATCAATTCATACTGTTGATTTTACTCCACAGCCAAATTGAAACAGTTAACATAAAAGTAGGTACCTACCTAGGTACGCTATGGTAGTTGAAACGGAATGTAATTTAATACTAGGTTTTTATTGGTACTTATAGTATTAATTCAAGTTGCGTTAATTAATACCTACCTACTTATAGATTTAATTACACATTTGAGTATTTTTAATTTAAGACGCCTTTAATTCAACTGTTTGCGTAATGATAAAATATTCTAGAAAAAAAGTAACGGGTTATGTTATGATCATGAATAAATAAATTAAAATTTTAAAGAAATCAGTATCAGACAATCTCTCACAAATCGACTTATTCCCAAATATAGTTAGTTTAATTAATAGGCTTAGATTATGGGTTCTAAACGACGGTATATAGTCGTACGTCGTGCGTACGTATATATACCTACATAAACATAACCCGGTACCTACATTTAGAGATAAATATAATACTTATGAAGAAAACATCTAAGACGCGGTAACTACATAATAACTAAAGCATTACTAAGGCTTTACATATGTTTACTAACCTTGTTCATTTCAAACCCGGGCATAGGCTCGACCACAGGGCATGACCCCAAATGCATCGTGTGGGCCACAGCTCCCCCACAGAGCGCCACCACCCCCAACACTCCCCAAAACATCTTCATATTCATACTCAATGAGTAACTAATGTAGAAATTGTCACATACGACTCGCTCAGGTCAGGGCGACGGAGTGACTGACTCGTCTACTCTGCGGTCGTTTTAACCAACCGGTATTGCGCTCAAAACCGCGAATGTTACTTATAGTTCTAGAGAATTGTATTTATGTTATGCTTCCCGATTTTATTATGTTTATGATGTGACACTTTGTTTTAATGTTTGCGGTCGAGACTTCTTCGTAATTAGTGGCAGTTGGTTGGCGATTAGGGCGTACCTGATGAATGAATCAGTTGAACGAACTTTAATGCACATTGGAAAATATGTGTCTATAATTGTAAACCTTTAATTAAATCGCCAAACAGGAAAAATTACCATTTTATTGGTTACGTAGAGCCTTCATCAACAAAAATTTTTTTTTTACTATACTCAAACTGACGTAAGCCTATTTTGGTTGATATTAACATTATTAACATACATAATAACACCCATAAATTGCTGATAGATTTTTGCTATTCAAACAAATATAATGTCATTAACTAGGTAGTTATTATCTATAGGCATTAAAAGCGAGTAGAGCACGTCGCCAAAAAAGATACATCGGTGGATATTTTGGTCAAAGCCTCAACGTTTCATCTTATATTGTTACGTTACTTTGACATATATGTAGATCCACGCTCGGTAATGTTTTATTTTACCACTGGCTTATATCAAATTGCATATTAAAATTGACAGCTATACTTTTGATGCTGGCTGTACATATAAGGTAATCAAACAATCACCTACCAATCAGCCATACCTCAGTGAAATTATTAAACTGTCGAGTTTTTGTGTAAGCATCCGAGCCCTAATATAGGGCATGAATTAAATTAACTGTAACTGCGTTACTATTACGATTGTTATGTAATCAGTACAGTCAACCGCAACAATAGAGTTACACAGGGTCTACTCCAAAGTCCAAAATTTGACAGCGACAGACAACTGCACCTACCTCTAGCACAACAATTGCGACTGTTTCTCGTGTGAGAAATATTACCTATCTCTTTCTTTGCAGTACTGTGAAACAGTGACGGGCGATGCCATGTCGCGTGACAAGAGTCGCGAAGCGTGGTTGTGCTAGACGGGCAGAACAGTGAGAGAGAGAGAATGAAATATTGAATTTCGGTATAATTTCTTTGTACGTTAAACAATGCTCTATGTGTGCGTCACCACAGATTATATAATACAGGCGTCACGAACCTTTTGTCTATACCGAAATATCTTAACCAAATTGACACACCCTGTTGAAGACTTGGAGGTTCTCCCACTCTTTGTTCTGCCTCGTAAAACCTAAAGTATATCATCATCATTTCAACCACAGGACGTTCTATAGGCTGCAAAACTGCATGGTCAATCAATATTGCAATTCTGCAACTCGTAGTACACTGCTGGACACATGCCTTCTCAATAGACTTCGACCTGAGCCGAATAGGAGCTACCCGCATCCAGCGAGTCCCCGGAGCTCTAACCAGGTCGTCCGACCACCTTGCCGGAAGACATCCTACACTGCGCTCGCCGGTTCGTTGCCTCCACTCGAGAACCTTTCTGCCCCAACAGCCATCGGTTCTTCGAGCTATGTGCCCAGCCCACAGACCACTTAGGTTAAGTGGTCTGTGGCCCAGCTTCTTGCCACCTAAAGTATTGCACTTACTGTACTTAAAGGTTCTGCACGGTTGTGTTTGCTTAGTAATACGTGGTCGACGCTCAAAAAAGGTTCTGCGATCAGGACTGCATGTTCGCCCAGTTCTCTTAAATCAAACATCTTAACGATGCCACGGACACAGAAGCATTTTGAGAACGTCATGATACGACACAGATAGTTTTCAGATATTAGATAGGCTCGCAATTCCTAAGATCATGTCACTAACGGCCATAGACGTACCGTCGATAGACTTAACTGTCGTAGCTTGCCTTTCCTAAGACGCGTGTTACAGCGGTAACGGCCATAGATGAAATAGTGTATGCAAATGGTCCGCCCATAGACATAGTGTCAGCAGAACATACGAGGTCCTTCAATGTATAGGTCGATTCACTAAAGCTGGCGTGAATGGATTGAATGAAAGTTATGTCACTTGTCACTTCGAGTGTTAGTGTGAGTGCCGTTCTTATACAGGGGCCTCCTAATATTTCTAAACAACAACAAAATGGGTTTTTGTTATTCAAGAAAAATTAAAATTATTAGGTATATAAGCATAATCTGCACAATATTTAGACTAAACAAGTAATATATGTATATATCGGAAAGGTATATTTAACTGTTTGATACAAAAATATTTTACTATCATGGTGTTTTATGCAGACGCTAGTTTTTAGGGTTCCGTACCCAAAGGGTAAAAACGGGACCCTATTGCTGAGACTTCGCTGTCCGTCCGTCCGTCCGTCCATCCGTCCGTCCGTCCGTCCGTCCGTCCGTCTGTCACCAGGCTGTATCTCAACAACGGTGATAGCTAGACAGTTGAAATTTTCACAGATGATGTATTTCTATTGCCGCTATAACAACAAATACTAAAAATAAAATAAAATAAAATAAATATTTAAGGGGGGCTCCCATACAATAAACTTGTTATACCTATATATATATGTATAGGTACGGAACCCTTCGTGCGCGAGTCGGACTCGCACTTGCCCAATTTTTTGACATACTTTAGATTTTGACTGTTGTAAGGCAGTGTAATTGTACATATTGCTTAACATTCATGCAATCTGTGTATGACCAGAATTAGGATGTGGGATGATACTATTCCATTGTCTCGTATGAGTTTGACCATGTGGGACTATGCAATGGTATTAACGTAACCCACATTTTCTTCTTGTCTTCGCGGCCTGGTAAAGGGTTAATGTCAAGAATTAATAGGTGACGGACGACTAGTTCGAAGTATAAAAAACCGGGCAAGAGCATGTCGGGCCACGCTCAGTGTAGGGTCCCGTAGTTGCCCGTCCTTCACAATAGACGAAAATTACGAGAAAGATTTCAAGCCCTATAAAAAGGTCGTACACGCCTAGAAACAGTAATTACTTATTATCTTTTGGAAGTTATCTATTATACGCGACAGATTGAGCCAAATGTTTTAATATAGTTTGGCACTTAACCAATATGTGTAACGTTCGAAGTGTAGGGACACCGCGCGGCACTTACGTCATTTTAAAGAAAATTATGAAATTTTGCAATAACTTAAAAACGGCTCGACCGATTTTATTCAATATAATTTTCATTGAAAGTACTAGTATCCGAGGCTAAGACCCATTCAATTCAATAAGTTATGCTCAGAAATGGCTCGGCCCTCCGTCGAGCTAAGATTACTAAATTTTGTTTGTCCGATATTATCCGAAGTTGAGCGAATATTCAAAATTCGATTTCATATTCTGAGTCGGAGGACCCAAAAGCCCCCCAATACCGAGTTTCAGCCCACTCGGACCAATTAGAAATTTTAGAAAAAAAAAAGTCGCCATTTTGATTTTTTTTTTCCTCGACTGTACTCGGGTGGGGTCCCCTATGATATTTGTTTGAGCATCCCCCGACCCATCTCCAGCCGTTTACGAGATACGGGACTCTTAAAAAAAAATCTCCACACAAATCTTGGTTTTTTCGATATTTTCCGACTTTGACCGAATTTTCGGACACCGATTTCAGATTCATATTTGTGAGCCCCAAATGCCCCCCGATACCGAGTTTCAGCTTCCTAGCACCAATTTGAAATTTTGGTAAAAAAGCCATTCGTCATTTTGAATTTAATTTGGTTCGATAATATTTTGTTGTACATATTCTTTATACTGCTGAATTTGGGCGGTTATGCGTCTAGTTTGTCTACAAATACGTTTTCAATAATCACTTTTTGTATCAACCTGTATGTAATCATTTTGTGACGCACACATAAATATTATCATTCACTCATTCAATCCATTCGCGCCAGCTTTAGTGAATCGACCTATACTGTGCGTGAGAGAGGTCTCTGTGCTTATAGCAGAGGAGTGTTTGCTGTGGCACTAAGGATCTGTGTCTAAACCAAAAATAGTTTAGGATCACGTGCTTCCTGTAGGTGCTATTTATTTATTTATTTATTTATTTATTTATTTATTTATTTATTTATTTATTTATTTATTTATTTATTTATTTATTTAGGAGAACCAACAGCTAATACACTGCACATAGAAGCTTAAATAGAATCATGGAGCGAATTACAGGAACTCACATATAGTTGTTGCACATGAAACATACACTTAAGTAACGACGCACATCGATGTAACGACGCGCACTTACAGCAAATATGAACATTAATTAAACTTAGAATTTAAACTTATAAACCATAACTTAACTTAACTTATAGGGCCATATTAGGCACAACCTATATACCTGATACTCAATACTATTGCACAAACATGTCATAAAATCGCTCAATCAAAAAACGCATTAGTCAATTTTCGCCTCACTGAAGGAATTACACAATTGAATACTTCAATATCAAGCTCTTTCGTCGTATTATTCAAATGTCGACTAGCGCGGTTAAGGAAACTATTCCGTCTATAATTGGATGATGTACGCCTTAGAGAGATAGGGGGGAAGTGCCTTTTGGATCGCGTAGGAGTGACAAAGGACAGTTCTTTAAGCAGTTCAGGACAGTCAATGCCGCCATTTGTGATTTTAAGCAAGAAGGTAATATCGGCTATTTCACGTCGCTTATATAATGGGATCAGATGATGTTTCCTACAAGTATTAGTAATAGCGGGCTGATGACGGGGTGCCATTTTTGCTCAATTTAAAATCATCAGCCACAGACGTTGTGCCGTATTACGAGGGTCATTATTTACGTCCCTCGACGTAGTATCAGTGAAAATGTGTCTAATACTCGAATGCGCATCCGATTATTTTATCTCTTCATTGACTTTATTCACCCTTGTTCGCCGTTGATAAGTAATTTTGATAACTGGCTATCTACGAGGAAAAATTATAATTTAATCGTTCATAAAGAATTACCCCTGCTATCATGTGGGTTTTTTCTTTATAGAAAACTGGTGTTTCGGATTCATTAAGGGAAAATATGTCCTCGTAGCTTCCTTACCAAGCGGTTTTTATTTTTCGTCATAGTATTACGGTATAATATTTCCTCATAGAAAACTTATAACCAGAAATTATTACTGAATGGGAGAAAAAAGACCCGTTGCATAACCGGGTCCGCTTCAGAAAATTATTATACGACGGACAGACAGACAGACAGACAGACGGACGTGGCGAAACAAAAAGCGGTAAAAAGGGGAGACTGTTCCCTAATTCGGTTGTATTTTTATTTGATTTTTTTTCCGTTTGTTACCACAGAAAGTTATTTAATTTATTTTTGCTCTAGAGAAAGCATCTCCAAATTAGTCCCATAAATTTTGAAGACGATCAAATGACGAAATCCATGAGGAATCGGAGAAACTCCTCAATAGTATAGGCATATTTATGGCAATTTAGTGTATTTTGTAGAAACTCGTTCCTTCTTTGTTTTCGGAAAAAAGACTTTTTTTCTCAGAATTCGGTTTTTATTTTTTAAGAAAGTTTTTAATACGCATAACCGAATATTTTTCCAGTTTTATATGATGAAAAAAATCCAGATTCGTTTCTTTTTCTGCGTTTAAAACAGGTGTCAAAGTTTATTGACGTTTAAGTTTATTGGTTAGCCACCAGGAACACGGATTTAATTTTAGCTTCGCCCATATCGAATGAAGCTGAAAGTTTAGCGTTAGCGTTAGTAATGAAGTATTAAGTTACCCTTTTGTTTGTATATTGTTTTACGGAGCGATGTGGTCGCACTGCGACAAAGCCCTCTGTCCATAAATAATTAGGTCGATGCAGAGTCAGCCACAGGCTAAGCTTGCACCATAGATTGGAGCGGAGTTTTTTTTTTTTTTCGAAATTTTCTCTTCGTCACGACCTTGCGAAATTTAATTTGTGCATTTTAAAACAAAAAATTCTAAAATCGGTTGAGAACTCGCTGTGATCTGCGCATTGTTACAAAGTCCATTCGAGTCGATCCATGGGAGCTACGCTCCAAAAAACACGGGTTTGATCAAGTAGATTATTTCCGCTGCTGACTGTATTAAACTGTGTAAATCGACAATAACAATAATAGATTTGGATCATTATCTTTTTACTTTTATCATGCTTTTATCGCATCTACAGTTTTGACAGGCATGGAACATGCGCTCCCTTGCATCACTGATTATTGTGCGAGTTCATTGCGAGTTGATGGTAATTGACAACATTTTTAACCAGGCTTTATATCGATATTATGAAATAAAGGGTAAAAAATAAAATTTTAGCACATTTTTACATTCTCGAAAGTATCCCAATATTGAAAAATTCATTTGAAATGTTCTTCATTCTAAAAGAGCGTAGGCGACCAGTAATTAGACAAAGCGCAATCGATCATACAGTCGGGCTATTTTTTTTTTTTTAGAAATACAAAATTCTTTATTCCATCATGCAGAGGGCCGATTCATAGATGACGCTGCTTTCACTTTTTTTATTTTTTTTAAACTTGTCGGTGTAATCAAATAAAAATAACAGTTTTCCGTACTGTGATAATAAATTAATGAAATTAGTTTAAACTAAACGCTATTTACATTTAGTTTAGGGTGCTTTCTCACCGCCTGTAATGTAACCTGCTGAACGGCTATTTCTGAGTGTATTTGTATGTTTGTTGCTTCTTCGCGCTCAAACGGCTGGACCAATTTTGATAACATTTGGTGTGGAGGTAATTAAAACCTTGCAACACAAGGGCTACTCTTTATAGCAAAAAAATGTGTTCCTGTGCGATGATCGGGTAACGCCACGAGCGGAACTAGTGAGATAATATATTCAATAATAAACACCGACAGATATTTTAATTAATTGTTTGTTTTCCTTTTGATTCATTATAATTAATGTAATAATAATATCCATGTCATCAAAAACAACTGAGTCGGCACTGAGTATGGGCTGACTCATGAATTTGGTAACCTACTAACTTAATTGAAAATAAAACAGACTTCAAGTTTCACGTGCCTTAAAGACCAACCGTGGTGAGCGCAGAATAGTTCCGATAAACAACGGTTCCGTAGAGCAGACTTTCTTAGTTTCTGAAAACCAAAGACCAAGTGCAATATTGAGAAGGCTCCAACAGAATAATTATCAACCTATTTCTGGTAAAATTGTGTTATACTTATATCCAAAAAACTTAAAAGTCACAAAGCCATTACTTATATAATGAAACTTTATTGCACAATGCAAAGTAGTTAAATAGGTAGAGCAAGTAACGAATTTAGTGCCATAATAAAAGGCATTCCCTTAGGTAGGTATTCTATAGCTACCAAGATCGGCTACATAAGTCATCATCGACCGCAATTAACCAATTTTAGGAGTGAAGTTATAGGATATCATTATTCAGATATTCAGAGGTTGTGTAAAGCTAAGTTTTTCAGTCTAATAAACAGCACAGCGTAGAACATACAGATGGATACCTTATGAAATAATGAACTTTATGCCGCTTTCACACGGCGACAGAACAGTGGGTGACACAGTACTGCTACTGTTTCAACGCACAGTTACAGTCAAGATTGTTCTGTGCGTTTGCGTCTGAGTCTGAGTCTATCGGCATTTCACAAGAGGAGTACACTGTTGAGAAAAAACGGCGAAAGAAACTAAATTATGCCAGCATATTTAAATGTGGTTCTAGTAGCCTGTTGGAGTGGAACCCCAAAAATGAATCACAGTCAGACAGTACAAAGGTAAACACTGCGTTTATGAATGACTAACCGTCAGTTCCCGGTGCAGATAGTGTTCAGCAGAACCATAATGCACATTCGCGGTTTTGACGCGAGGAAGGAGTAAGCTGGTTACTACTTGTGAGTCACTGGTGAAGCCGTAGTTTTGGGGTGACCATCAGTCAAGTGATAATCTTATTAAAACTTTCGAGAGACATTATTTAATTATTGTATTAAGCGGTTTACACTCACGTGAAATTGTCAGGAACGGCCCGACATGTTTCGAACTCGTATGGAGCTCTTCATCAGGGACTGCTACCCGTAGGTACACCGTCGCGGCAACTTTGTCACTCAAAGCTCCATACGATTTCGAAACATGTCGTGTCGTTCCTGACAATTTCACGTGAGTGTAAACCGCTTAACAGTTACAACAATCAGTCAAGTATGTTACTTGAGACTAGAGCAACACTGAATTTTTTTCTTGACAGAGCTACACTACACAGGTTGGGTAAACTCTCCTATTGTTGGCAATTATGGGTGGTTTCTACTTAATTTTTTGAATACATTTGCCACAACGTTGGTATCCAACAACGTGAGTATAATACAAGTATGTACCCGTACCTACATACAAATATAAATAAAATATAAACAGAGATTCACACTAATATTACGAGTATATAAAGCAGACAATTTGTGAGTGTGTTTATGTGTATGTTTGTTAATTCTTTACGCTGAAACGGCTTGACCAATTTTGATAAATTTTGGTATGTAGGTAGCTGACACCCTGGATTATCGCAAAGGCTACTTTTTACCCTGCAAATGTAGTGTTCCCGTGGGATGAGCGAATAACAACGTATACTATAAACGAGAATCATGGTCACCCAAGCGCAGTCGTGATAGACGCTCCCGATTCGATGCGCCCGCGCAGCAATAGGCTCTTCCTGCTGTCAATGTCACACACACCCCGTAATACACATAATGGTCCGGCTTTGAGGGCTCTTGTACTTCTGTATAGAAGTAATTGGTGAGTCACGACAGGACGGAGAAAAATCTTGATTCACAAGGTTGAGAAACTGGTCGAAAATATAAATATATATATTTTTTTATTCTAAGTGATTTTAATATGTTCATGAATCATGAACACCACATTACTTCATATTCTCGAAGACGCTTATTGATGTTACTGGTGATCGGAGAGCTGGTTTCCTCGCTCAAAGAATCGGTTTGGCGATTCAGCGAGGAAACGCCGACAGCATCTTCGGCACTATACCGCAGGGCCAGGAGCCATTTTTGGATTTAGTTTAACTTTATTGTGTTCTAGTTTAGTTTTTTTTTTAGGTTTAGTCTTATTGTAAGTATTTTTAAAGTTAACACATTTCAATACATTTCATGCTTCATATTGCGATAGATGCAATCACCGTTGAGAAATATTAAATTTCGTTTGCCTCATTGTCTACACTTGGACTGAACCCCAGTATACCTCATCGGTTGGAAACGTCTTATTGAGGCGAACCAATATTATTATTGCCTTAGATTATTTATTAGCTTAAATTAGGTTTTTTACAATAAAGTTATACCAAAAATATATATGTATAGTTATATCATATTTAATATTTATTATTATTCACTACCCGCGAAGTTGGCCGAGGTTGGGCGAATATGATATGTTATGTATATGTATACACGATGATTTTTAATCGGTGATCAGGTACCAACTTTTCTAACTCAGTAATGAATGGCGGTCACGTTGAAGTCGTAATTACATGAAAACAAACTTTTATTTTTCTATGATAATTTTTATTTTGAAACCAATTTTTGTCTTAAATTCCTTGTCGCCGATTTAATCTGTATCGGTGTGCTTACAACCTCTTTAATAATTTAATGGGAATGACAATTTATGAGTAATAACTTGTCATTGTCATTAGGTACATAAACAAAGTCGTAGAAAATTTCCCGCCAAAGCGGTGACATTTGACGTAGGTATCGTACTTCAATAATTTATGTAGGATGACCATGTATCTAGTGGTTATTAGTTTAAATTATGTTTTAACTTTTAATTAATTTAACAGTGAGGTAATTGCGCGGGACCTCGCGTATTAACTTTAATTTTAGGTAAATATTAATATTTTTCTACTCCTGATCACCGATTAAAAATCATCGTATAGTATGGGGGGCACTTCGCTGCGGGGACCCATACTTCGGCCTACTTCGCGAGTAGTGTAAAATAATAATATTAAAAATGATATAGCGAAATATATAGCGAGGGTTAAACGATGCTAGACGCTGAATGACGATTTTATGAATACACTCCTTATTTATCTAGTTTTAAAATAAAACAGGAACATTAAGATAGGAAATATGCAAAAGGAAAGGAAAGGAGGCATTTGAAGTGTTTGGTAAATTCAATAAATGAAGACTTGTTTCGCATTCTTAATTTACTTACATAGATGTCAAGTTTAACTTTACGTAAATATTAAATTATTTAATCGTTTAGCTGGCTGGCCATCCAAATATGGTTATTAAATAGGATACTTTTTTTTACCTGTCTACGGTAAAGAAAATAATATGCGGACGAAGTTGCGGGCTCTCCTAGTGTTTATTATTATTAAATTTTGTCAACGGGAAAAGCGGCTAAAAGCGCGAAAATACGCTATCGACTTACATAAGAACCCTCCGAAGCATAATGACAAAATTGCAAAATGACAAGATCGCAAATGGTCAACATATTTGTCAATGTCGTAAAATATGACGGGTATTTAAGTTGTGTTTAATAATAAATTATTACGTATTTCATACTCCCCCTAAGCAATTAGTCTCAGTAATTAGTAATCAGTTGTGCCGAAGAATTAATATTCAACATATATATTAATGTTAAGTCTGTCCGACAGCGTAAGAGTAAAAAGCAATAAAACTTAATTTTAAAAGGGGTTAAATCGTAATAGGTACTAAGAAGTGAATTTTGACTTTAATACAGTTCCATTCAAGCTTAAAATCCTTTTTATGTGTCTCAAACAATAGACATCTTTACATCTGCAAGGGGTGGTCAAAACTGTTTTAAGTGAGTAACATTAAAATACCTAAATAATTAAATGATTCCAAAATTACATTCAAAAACTTAATCGCATATTGTTTTAAGTCATTTTCAAGAAACGTGTACATAATTAAAGGCTTTATAAAAACAAAATTACGATCGCGTCATTTGTGTTACGAAAATTACCTACTCATACAAAAGATATGGGTAACTATCGTTACACAAAGGAATCAATTAAGTTTTGTTTTAATTAAAGCCCTTAACTATGTACATGTTTTTTGAAAATGACTGTTAAATGAATTAATAATTAAAGTTTCCTGCATCGATTAAAATAAAATAAAAACAAGGTCTTGTAATTAGGTCAAAGTTATTTCGTATTAATTCCATGTAATATCTGCCGAAAATAACACAATTTAAATAAATATAAAATTAATATTAATTTCTTATGAAGATATTCGAATAAAATACTTACATTTAGTTACTACACGTGATTTGCGATTTTGTGAGCCCAAAAAAAGTGGTGTCGCTAATAATTCTGCGGAAATAATACATTCTGATATCAATAAAACTGAACGTTGAGAACGACATATTTCACAAGAGATTCTTTAAAATAATTTATTTTCTTATTTTTCTTCTTTTTCAAACTTGTAAGTTAACACAAAAAAAGGTACGGCTGTTTATGTATATTTCGCCACTCTCAAGATAATCACAGTTTGTAGGGTACTTTCTGTTTACCTGGAACTATGAAATTAGGCATGTAATATCGTCTCATACTACAAATATAGGAAATAATCTGAAAACAATACATTTCTAATTAAATTAGAAAAAAATGTGTTATCAAAAATTATATGAGAACAACCCGGTTGGGTTAACTTTGCACCTCATTTGTATGCAGCGCCATACATACTAGGTGCAAACTTAACTTAACCGGACCCTACCAGTAAGATGGGATGGGATAAGTAAAAAACTGGACGGAACGCTTAATGCGTGAGTCAGACTCGAACTTTGTTGATATATTTTGTTAGTAATACTTGTTTTTCGCATCTTTTTGTCGTTCTTTACGCTGCGCTGACGAACGTCGCAGTAGGTTCAATATTTTATTTTACATTGAAAATATTCAAATTTATAATGTTAATGATTTTACAATTTGCATTAAATGGGCTTTGGGCAGTATTTTTTATAAACCAAGTTTCATGCAAAAATATGTAACTACGAGGGTTTGTTTGCATTTCATAAGTACTAAAATTTTATTATTTTAAGTAATTGCGTCATATTTTGCTACGAAACCCTACAAAACTGGCATGGGGAATGAATTAAGCATTTTTTAGTTACTCGATAACGACACCAAACTTGATTCAAAGTTCCAAACTAATACGCCAGATTTTTTTTCCTGAGCGACGCGAGCCCTGTACTTTGACCCCCCCCCCCCCCTACCCCCCCCTCCCTACCCTCACCTGTCGCGGAGTACAAACAGTTTTCGGTTCAGGTGGGCATGTATAATACCCGTACCAAATGGCATTGCTGTACTCAAAATTGTATACCTCTCCATACAAGCATGCCCAATAGAAAACGGACATCAGATATGATATCGAACTTTTTCATAGTAATCGAGAATATTCAATGATCACATGTATTACTATATTTATATATCGACATCTTTTTTATTGATAATCAAATCCCTATGAACGTGCCCCGAGTTAGCACAGGTATGCTAATTACTCATATTTTGTTACTATTATTTAAGCATTAATTAAGATTTGTATATATATATGTATTTTTGATAGTTCTTAGCATAGTTATGATACGTTTTTTTGTGGTTTGAGGGTACAAACGAAATAAGAAAAAATATATAAAAAAAATACATTTAGTTGAGAAATGACCAATCACGGCCTCTCTTAGGGTGCGTCTCGACTAAAGCAAAGCGGAGACGTGCGGAATCGACCAATCACAAAAGTGAATCGGAGCTCAGATGGGTGAATCAACTTTTAAGTTTAGTTTTAGTTTGGGTCATGGATGTTATTTGTATTTAAGTATTATATTTATCTATTTAAGTATGTTTATCGTCATCTAGTGTCCATAACACAAGCCTGCTAGAGCTTACTGTGGGACTAGATTAATTTGTGTGAGGTTGTCCGATATTTATTTTTATTTTTTTTTTTTTTTTTTAAGTGCACCTTGTTGCTATGGTTACGCAAAATTTGTTCCTCGGACAACCTAAGCATTTTTCTATGAAACAGTATGAAGATGTCACTTGGGCAACGGGGACAGAGAAAACAGCACAAAAAGTTGATACACTTATATACAGATTTCAACTCGGGTGATTGGCACCTATTTCGGATGTCTCCTCCTCGCTTCAGTGGAGACGCACCCTTACGCTTGGTTATTTTAGCCATGGTATAAAAATACAAGGTATGGCATCCCGGAATGACAGGCCAGACTTGTGACGTCATCATTCATTCGTTCATTTATTCATTGATTGCATCCATGGTACAAAGATTTTATCACATATGAATACAGTTTCTCATGGGCCCTGATAGGGCGTAGCAATATACATTATACCTATAGTGTAATATAATTAAATTTTTAACAAATTACATTTTCAGAAATTATTACATAGTTATTAGTGTAATTCAATTTAATTACCTATCGATTTTATTTATAACATATAAATTAATTATTTAAATAAAAAAAAAACATATTTTATGAGCTTGCGTCATCAAAAAAAATCTTGCAGGGTGTAATAATATTTCATTACGCTATGATTGGTTGGTTGGTTCTGTCAATCCGTTTCTGTGTTGCCAGTAGTCTATCATAATACTCCCCGATTCCTTTGGTCCCAGGATGAATGTCTTAAAATCAAGTGTTTAAAATCAATTATTACGACAAAAAAACATTATACCTATAGTGTAATATAATTAAATTTTTAACAAATTACATTTTCAGAAATTATTACATAGTTATTAGTGTAATTCAATTTAATTACATATCGATTTTATTTATAACATATAAATTAATTATTTAAATAAATAAAAAACATATTTTATGAGCTTGCGTCATCAAAAAAATCTTGCAGGGTGTAATAATATTTCATTACGCTATGATTGGTTGGTTGGTTCTGTCAATCCGTTTCTGTGTTGCCAGTAGTCTATCATAATACTCCCCGATTCCTTTGGTCCCAGGATGAATGTCTTAAAATCAAGTGTTTAAAATCAATTATTACGACAAAAAAACATTTATTCAAAGAATATGACAATTGTAATGCAAAAATATTATACGTCTGGCGTTGAACATCTTTTCCTTATAATTATTTTGTTACCATAAAGTGGCAACTAATCAGTCTACGTCACAAGGCTGCCTTTTCGGAATGCCACACCATATTTTCTTATGCCATGATTTAGCAACCTCTATACACTTTCTGGGTCTGAACAGGTCTTGATGGCGCCTCACGCACGGAACCTCGACGAACGCCGAAGTATCTGTTGGTAAATGGAAACTCCACAGTGGTGATTGAGCTCGCTTCGAGCGTAATCACTGCTTCTTTCTTGCCTATTTTGATAGCTACGGTGAGGGGGTTGGAGTCTCTGGAATAACAAAACAATACACAAAATTAAAATAAAGGGTAAAGCTAGGGTAGGGCTAAAGCCTTTCAAATAAACAAATGCGAGAAGATGAACACAAAGCATAAGGAAAAATTCGAAAGGGTTGTGTGTGCATTAGGGTGACGGAAAGGTTGACGCGCTGCGCTGGATGGGCAATGGAGAGGTACCGGGTTTGAGTCCCGGTCTCTTCCACCAGGTTACACGTGTTTCAATTTGTCTTTGATCTTTTTTGGATCAATGGTTTAATATAAAGTAACCTAGGGTTTTAATTAAACGATTTAAGCTTACTGGGCAGTATCATTGTGAACCTCATACAAGAAAAAAATTATCTCAAATTTTGTTTAAAAATCATTTTTATCAGTGTGTCACGTTCTTAAAAAAAAAAACTATCTGGAACGGAACACCTTTTTCTTGTAAGACATTCGAATGTACAAACGATTTTGAGGACGACGACCAAAAAATGTATTCAGTAAATTAAAAAAAATGTATCTACACATTTCTGAAATAAATACGCTAGGCAAAAACTCTCAACACACGTGCACAGCAAGTATAGGTACAAGTACACGGCATTGTTTAATTAATATGATAATTAATGTGGATGTGATAAACATGACAATATCTACTCACAAATTCTGCATGACGACCACGATATACTGATCAGGCGTCCTAAATGCCACCTGCTCCAGGGTTTTACATCCCGATTTGACCTCCATATTGATCCTGCAGGATCCGCGCGGGATCCACTTGGAGAAGTGGCCCATGGTGTAGAACATGGGCTGCTTGATGAACTCTTTCTGGTCCTTGAAGACGATAACTGGAGAGTCCACGAAGTTTCCCACCCAGTTGGGACCGCCGACCTCGTCGAGACACAGATTCCAATCGATCCAGCCGACGAGATTGTAGACGAGGTCCTGAACACAATCATTGAGATTTTAGAATCCAAGTATAACAGTATAGCCTAACAAAGGTCCTGCCAAGGATAGTGGCGCTAAAAACAGCATTTTTTTAAGACATGACTTGAACTGTATCAGGGCTTGTTAAGCCCTCACTACCAGTAGTCGGACTTTATGCGGGAGTATAACCCGCTAATGGGATTATCTCCGCGCCACAGGGATAATTTGTGGGGGGGGGGGAGGGATTTGACGCGGGCATGGACTGCGTCGTGAATAAAACAGCTTTCATACATGGCAATAATGTGTGCTTACGTCATATATTTGCATTATTAAACGTCAGCGATTTGTCAAGGATTTGTCATCAGCCAAATTCAAAACATCGTGTACCGGAATGCTGCTCAATCCATCGTTCTTCTTGCAAAATAAATACTTGGGGATCGATGTTACTCCACGTCCGTAGGAATTCCTTAACCTACACGTGATCCCCGGGTGGTGCTAAAAGAGTAACAAATCTGGCAGCTGCACTGTCCCCTCCGGACCTCGCAGCGTTCACTGGATTTTCCTGCAGAATTTTCGCTGCATATACGAAATGCCCTCGAAAATAAATACTGAATTCTATTGAAAAAAAAACATGACTTTCATCACAGTGGATATGCAAAAGTTACTTACTTGAAATTTGCGGTATATTTAGTCATGTTTCCTCTTTGTTTACATCAGTGACATTCACTGACTCTCAACGTCAGTTACCAAAAATTTCTCGTTGCCAGTAAAATAAATCAGTTCCATTAAAATGCAATATGGCGTGTGGGCTGAAAAACGCCCTACTGGGCTGGTGCGGTAAACGATTTCCAATAAAATACTTATTCGTGGTGGCCAGCAAACTAAAAACTACTTATCACATCACATTTTAAAAGTACCGTTCTTTTAAGTAACTACATGAATGAATGTGAGAGACAGAATATACATATACTTACAGTTATGATGTCGGTGCAGTAGTTCTGTGCCCTCGTCCAACTTCCAAGGATCACTTTATTATCTCTCCAACCTGCTCAAAATGCAATTGATTAGATATGGCTTATGGTAAGACAAATTTTTCAAAAGATTACATAAATCAGTTACTGAGAAAACAATAAGTTAACTTAGGTATATCTAAATAGGAGGGGCCGGTAGCATGCAAAAACAGTTAAGGACTTACGTCGACACACGACAAGTCTTTGGGAGTGGTTTTCGACAAGTTGTAGGGAGAGCACATCAGCTGTTTCGATGTTATCGACAACTGTTTTTTTTGTCTTAGCGGCGAGCGTCGTGTGTCTCACTCACTCGTATGGCCACCACGCTCAGATCTCTCGCTCAACCGCTCGCCGCGCCGCTGGTGTCATTTCCGTAAGACTTCAGCCCGTCTAGCACAACTTGGCTTAGCGACTCTTGTCACGCGACATAGCATCGCCCGTCACTCTCTCACAGTACTATGAAGATAGAGACAGGTAATATTTATCGCGTGAGAAAGAGTCGCGTCTGCTAGCGGTGCAGGTTGACAGTCCTACGCCACTGCGGCTAAAGTCGACTTCTCGGGCCTAGGTATAATACGGGTCCCTCTGTTTCGCTAACAAATGTTGCAACTGTAACTCTAATATGTAGTCTAACTCGCTATCTTCAAAGTTATGTAGAAATTAAACTACATAATATAGAAGAATTGATACTAACTTTTGCAAGCCTCTGTGCTGTGGCTATGATGAACTTGTTTTGGGTGTTCGTAGTTGACGTAGCGATACAATGAGGCGGAGGTGAGGTGAGCAGGTTCCCGTACAAATGGACTCCTATGCCATGATAGTGCAAAGATTCTAGATTAATCTAGAAGTAATACCGACCTTCGCAAGCCTCCGTGGCTATGATGAACTTGTCTGGGTATCCGTAGTTGACGTAGCAGTACAGCGAGGCGGGGGTGAGCTTGTTTCCGTACCAATGGACTCCTATACCGTGCACATAGTCCTTAGATTCGGGGCAAACCTCGATCATCTGGTCAAACATGAGTTTCATAATCATAATATTGATATATATATATATGTATATATTGATTGCACCTATTATTGGCATTGTACCAAACATGATGGCAGCATTACCTCGCTGTATTGTTATACTAAGACGTTGAGCGAGGAAGTTGCCAGCCTTTTGGTCAACAGTAGTGCCGACGAGACGTTTAGTAAGTTTATGAATTACTAGCTGTTGCCCGCGACTTCGTCCGCGTGGAAACTATATCTTGAAAATTTTACATCTTTATTATTTTCAGATCTAAGTAATGTTGAAATTGCTTAACGTGCTTTTTTGCAGTTGTTCACGAGATACATAGTAACGAACCCTTCGTACGCGAGTCCGACTCGCTCTTGGCCTTTTTTATTTTTTTTCATAAGTTATATTATAAGTATTTATTCATTTAACAATTTACATTGCGTTTGAAATCACACTTTCGGCTAATTAGCTCTAATTACGCGGTATAACTATAAAATCAGGTACCTACATCTACGAACGAATAACTTTACTAAATTCGATGAGTTAAAAAAAAAAATCTTCTTTTAATAAAATACCTTTCTACAAAGTTTCTAATTCCTAACTTAAAATACAACTTATACCCGATTCAACCTTTCATCCTCTTTTTAACCCCCTTAGGGGTAGAATTTTCAAAAACGCTGAAATTACTTTTCTTGTATTCTAATAGTGTACATTTACACAAAAATTCAAGTCCCGCGCTCAAAAAAAAAAACTTAATCTCGATACAAACTTTTAACCCCTTTTTACCACCTTAGGGGTTGAATTTTCAAAAACGCTGAAATTACTTTTCTTCCATTTTATTTTAATAACTTTTTACAAAGTTTCAAGTTCCTAGCATAAAAAAGACTTGTACCCCATACAAACTTTGCACCCCTATTTAACCCTCTTAGGGGAGGTATTTCCAAAAATCCCTTCTTATCCCTAGCCCACGTTATAAAATTAACCTACTGTGCAAAAATCAACTCTCTAACATTGGTAGTTTCGGCTGTGCGTTGATGAGTCAGTCAGGACTTCTTCTTTTATATATATAGATGAAGGAACTTTAACTGATAAATACTAATGACAACATTTCATATTAGTATTTAAATTAAACCAATTTCGTTTATTTATGAACATGGAACCCATTTTTTATAGCGACTGATTTTGAAAATATTTCACGAAAAAAAAAAACGTTGTCGACTAAGTGCATTTTTTAAAAGTGCTATTTTTTAACGTCACCTTAGGCCGTAAGTGGGATTGTCTGGGAGGACCTCTCGGAGAACTGGGAGAAAATCTCACTTCCTAGCCAAGACATACCACGGGCGGTAATATTTTGAGCCCCAGATCGCATATCAACAAACACCTGCAATCTGGGACATTCACGAATTGACCTCTAGTAATGTACTGTAACGCTTATGCCAATTTCAGGATGACTTCAGTCTATCTAATAGTTGATATTGATAGACGTAATAGACTGTTTAACTAACCTAACAGAGTATGGTCATACGTGCAATTTAAACTTGTACAAACGTTACCTTATTGAACCAAATGGGTAGGTTGTACCGCTGGTCATCGGCACAGATGATCTTGACGTCGTACGGCGAGTTGCATAAAGTAGGCCCCAGGTTCTGTGAGATCCATTTCCCCTAAAATAAAAATAGGTTAAGTGTATTTTAATATTTTTCTGATCTTTACTAGACGACGATGTAAGTACATATATATTTTTATAGAAAAACATAAACTTAATTACATTGAAAATTTCCAGGAACAATATATTCGAGTTCATCGCTCAAATATTGGATCTTGTCGGGGCCCTGGGACCGCCAGCTCAGTAGGTAGCTGCACTACCACTGCATGCGCCAACCGCATCATCAATCGTATTCTATTATTATTTTAATTATATTCACTAGGTATCAGCTGATAGGTATGATTCATCCAAGAAAATGAACAGTATGCTGTCGCCCAACCCAATCAGGGGCTCATTAGTGGGGGTCACCGCCCAGACTGGGATTCCTTCCTCCGCGTGTGTGATGTCTCTGATGATATTTGAGAGACTTACGAAAGTCTTAGGGGTCCATCCAAGGGAGTTGAACGGGATGCTGTAGCCCAGCCCGTTGAACGGCTTATTGGTGGGGGACTCCGCCCAGATGGCGATTCCATCCTGCGTTTCTCTACGTCTCTGATGATATTTGAGAAACTTACGAAAGTCTTAGGGGTCCATCCAAGGGAGTTGAACGGGATGCTATCGCCCAGCCCGTTGAACGGCTCATTGGTGGGGGTCACTGCCCAGATGGGGATTCCTTCCTCTTCGTACGCTTCTATGTATCTGGGTGACAGAAAGCACACATTACAATTCAAATAATTCATTCATCATTAATCATACACTGTAATAGCGTATAGGTCTACCCTAGGTTAAAGGTTTTACAGGCTCTATATAGGGAAACAAGATTTACATAAAAACAAAATTAAAGCTACATAAATATCTGTAGGTTTTTTCTAGGAATGAGCGGAGTTAGTACAACCTTTACAACCAAAATGTTAATTATTCTCCATTAAAACAGTAGAAAACGGGAACCCTCGGAAATGCACTGAATTAACGGTGATTCTTATTTGTTTTCTTCCAGTTGGGAGCTGAGGCTTATATTAGAGTAGCTCACTTGAGGTAGTAATCAGCGAACGTCTGGTAGTACTCCGGCAACAGGAATCCTCGTCCAGTGATGTTCTTGTTGGTCTTCATCCAGATGGGAGGACTCCAGCAGGATGCCAGGACTTCCACCTTCCCGCAAGACGCCTGCTGTGCAGCCTGGATCATGGGGATCTAGAAAATCAGAACAGCACAGAATATAATTAGTCCCAAACGTTAATCTGACTTAATATCCGAAGAGTTGAAGTTGTTAACGTCACACTACAAAAACTAAGCGTAACCAAAGGCGACAGGTGGTTGGCCAAATAAAAATTTCAATCCTCTACAGTGACAGAGTGACCAAGAAAAAATGCACCAGCATTTCATGGAACTAATTAAGTAGCGTGAAACTAAGGCACAGTTACATAGTTAGAAGATGGCGCTAGTAATATAACATCTGTACTTTCGATATTTTTATACATGGTAGGTTAGGTTAAGCGTGCCACACGGAGCAATTGCACTCCTGTCTGACCTTAATCACTACCAAGCAAGCGAATATTTTGTCTAATTACTTACTTTTGTATATTTACCTTGAACAAGTAATCTTCGTAGGCAAGTGAGAAGTTGCTCAAGCACTTGTCTCCCTCGGGATAGTCGTTGTACGTGTACACGTATGTGGAGAAGTCTGAACCGCCGATTGGCGTACGGATTATGTTGTACTCAATCCCTGTGGAACCGAAGTAGGACCTGCGATACAACAAAATATAGTTAATCCTCTACCAAACGTTTAAGAACCTGGGGACTGAATATAGTCGCCATACCGCCCCCAAGTGAAGGCAATTATATTTGCTAGGAATTGTGTTTGTAGTTGTAGTGACAACGTCAGATAATGCTCTATTAGATTTATCGAATGATTTCAGTGTACATTCCTAATGTAACAGTTTAAATCATCCAGCGTTCTGCTGTGTAAGTCATGACTTGCAAGAAAGGAGGGATGAACGTGATTACTCTGGATGTTCCGGAACACCTCCAATAGTTCCAGATTAACATTGTCAGTTGAACAAAATAGAGCGTATTTGACATGGCGTTCTGCATGCATTTCGACAAATTGAGACCTTGGATCTTTGAGAACCACTTTTTCAGCTTCAGCCTGATCAATTGCATCAGAACTGCCCTCGAACTGCCATTTTGGGTTGCAATTTAAACGCTGTCTCTCTTCACTCGATACTATTATGCAGAATGCAGCACTTGAACATATTGTGCTAGTTGAGACCATGAATCTTTGGAAACACTTCTACCAGCTTCAGCCTTACAGATAGTGAAATAAATAAACCTTACTCAATCATAGCGTTCTGCAGGGGCTTGGGCAGATTGCGCCAGTTGAGGCCAGCTGAGTCTGTGACGGCGCCACCGAAGCCCTCAATGGTCTGGAAGACTTCCTCTGGGAATAGCTCCACCGTTATACAGCCAGCTAAACAACATACTCGTATATATAGAAATATTAAAGACCAAGGACAGTAAAAGCAGAAGATTGTTATTGAGCATGAATTTTGAAGGACGGATGCCCAGACTTACTGGTACTAATGGTTTGTATCAATGATTTACTGGTAAAAATCATCACCTCTCGAAATATTTATCTACGCTAGGTTTTTCTACTTCGCCACGGTTGGCTCGTATTATAAATTCAGAAGTAGGTTTTACTTACACTGCGCTGGTGAGCAGAATAATCCCGATTGTCTGTAGAACCTCATGCCGGCCTGAAATAATATAAAATACTTACATCATAATTAACGAATGCGTTTACTTAAATATTTTTCGAGCCCTTTATTCAGCAGCTTTGCAACGCTGGCTTCACTGCTGAACAGTAAGTGAATAACAAATAATATGGCGTAGCGTATAATGACATAATAGGCGCCGGGCAGAGAGGCTCTGGAGTGGCAAACATGAATGTAGAGCGGAAAAAAAGTAGCTTTGTGGGGATCGTGGAAAGTAGCTGTACGCGGGTTTTGCGACGATCCATCATGACTTACATAAGGTTAGAGGGCATTTTATGGTGTGCATGCCTTATAAAAGGTGTGGGAGCAGTACTCTCCAAACAACGCCACCTTGGCTGCTCAACAGTAATTCAATAATATGGCATAGAGTCAGACCACACTAACTCTTTCAAGCAAATGAACTGTCAAACCATACTAAAGTGAGTAAGTTTGTATGGCTTGACAGTTCATTTGCTTGGAAGAGTTAGCGTGGTCTGACTCTAGGCCCCTAAGATTTGGAGGGGCAACAAAGTAGCTTTGTCAGAGTTGGGATATTCGCTGAATGAGAGTTTCGCAATTAACCATCATGGATACCCGCAGAGGCCTATCTTGAGGACAGTATTTGTATGTCATAGGGGGCAAACGAGCAAATGGATCGCCCGATGGAAAGCGATTACCGTCGCCCATAGTCACCTGCAACACCAGAGGAATCAAAAATGCGTTGCCGTCTGCCGGCCTTTCAGTACGCTTTGTTCTTGAAAGTTTGAAGGTCGTATCGGTCCGGAAATACCGCAAGCGACAATTCGAAAAATTCCTCGGAGCACTCCCCGTAATTTAAACGATAAAAGATGCAGAGAGACTAGAGAGAGGTTACATCTCTATGCAGCGCCAAGGATTCAAGCCGATCTGAAATTCGCTGGCAGCGAATCCGTTGCTGTATTTCATATGTGGTTGGTGGTAGTTTTAATAATAATAATATGGATACCTTAGAAGAGGTGTAGGAGCAGTACTCTCCCAGAGCTGCTGGTTGACGAGTGATGTCATCGCAGTATGTCTCGTTGCACACGCACACTATGGACTCGCCGCCGCAGTCCCGCGGTGCGCATTGTCTGTCGACTGACGAAACACTTTTTGTATTATTTGATACCTCTATTAGTAGTTTTTCAAATAGGAGGAAATACTGCTCTATTTTTCATACAAGTCGAGGTTTCGTTCTCTCCATATTTTGATGTACTCCATAGTCGTGTACGTTAATAGTTTTGAATGGGCTCGTTTCATGATTAAAGTCAACTAGTTTTAAAGCGATACTTCAATACAAGTTCTAGGCTAGGATATTGTTATTACGTTCTATACTATTGGAAGTTTTAAGTACATACTTTGCAGCTTTGATCTTTGTATCAATGGTTTACATACTATTCTGCATTCATCCACTTTTATCAGAAATAAGTACAAATAACTACACGACAAATGCGGCTGCCTATTACAATAATAGTAGAACGAGTAGGTATTCTTGCTGCTGTAGGGCTTGCTATTTTGTTTCTAATGACTGAAATTGGCTTGGTTATAGAAGCGATCGGTGTCAATGTCTGTAAATTAAAACCTTAACCTATATAACGATGCTACTCGCGCTTGGAATACAAAGTAGCCTATGTGTTAATTTAGAGTGTAGCTACCTCCATACAGAATTTTATCAAATTTGATCCAGCCGTTTGAGCGTGACCAACTAACAAACACACTAAACACATTCACAAACCTAAACAAAAATCGAGCAATTGAGAAATCTCTTGAAATTATGGACTGGATATATTTTTTTAACAGAGTTAATAAAATGAGGAGGTTCTCAGTTAGTTGGTGTGTTTGATTTTTGCATGTTCGTCCCCTTGTTCCTCGAAGACGGTTGATGGACAGATTAGTTTTTTTGACGTATAGTTTTCGTTTTAAGCGTGATTATAGGTATATAGACTCTCACCAGCACAGACGAGGAAGTTTATCCAAAAACACCACACACAAAACGCACCGACAGATAACCGTATTAACAAATTCATTGTTCCATACGAGCCGACTCGACCATCGACGGCTGCTTATATGCTATACCATTGAATAAGCATTGGGAAACGCCTGATAACTCAAATGCACGTGTTTTCTTGCACCATTTTGATACAGGATTTTGAAGGTGTATTGAAATTGCTTCCAATTACCTATATAATCTTCTTTTAAGGTGGGTGATGCTATTCGTTGATGTTTGGCTGCGAGTATTTAAATGAGTAATTTTCAAAAAACATGTACATAGTTAAGGGATTTAATTAAAACAAAACTTAATTGATTCGTTTGTGTAACGATAGTTACTCATATCTTTTGTCTGAGTAACTTTCGTAACACAAAAGACGCGATCGTAATTTTGTTTTTATTAAGCCTTTAACCTATTATATTAATCTGTGCTTTAACTATATACGTTTTTTGAAAATTACGCAAAAAACGAAACTTTAGGGGAAAAATTGCCTGTAGAAGTTTATTCCGGAAGGTCTGCAATTAATAATTCCCAGTAACGCGGGCGGGATCGACAATAAAAGCTAGTAGGTACCTATTCTAAAAGTCCTGACTAAGGGCTTGTCCAGAAATCATGTGATCATATTTGGCCTACTTTTACCGGCCAAGTGCGAGTCTGACTCGCGCACCGAAGGTTTCGTACAAATATCCCATCTTAACTGGCCGGGCTAAGTTAAGTTTGCACCTGGTATATATGGCGTTCGGATACAAATGAGGTGCAAAGTTAACGCAACCGATCACGCTAAACGCTTTTCTTATTTTAAATGGCGCGATCTGTACGAATATATATGTCAATGTCGATCAAATTTGGTTTCTACAAGTTTTTTCTGTATGGTGAGGAAATTATGAACTGATTTCATCCCTGAAAATGAATTCTTTAGGGATTAGCAAAATACGTTTAGAAATCAAGTGAAACTGTGAGCAAAATCTATAAATAAACTGGCCAAATGCAAATCGGACTCTAGACCGAGGGTTCCGTACAAACACTTATCCCATCTTAACTGGCCGGGTTAAGTTAAATTTGCACCTGGTATGTATGTCGCCGCATACAAATGAGGTACAAAGTTAACACAACCGATCAAGTTTGGTATACTTATATTAATTAAAGCATTTTATTATGTTTTACTGGTATGTATGGTGACGGATACAAATGTGCACAGTTATCGCACGGATCATCACGTTTGTTTTTTGGGGGGCCCACTTAAATATATATTTAATTTTAAGAATTTGTTGTTATAGCGCCAACAGAAATACATCATCTGTGAAAATTTCAACTGTCTAGCTATCGCACAGCCTGTAACAGACAGAGAGACGCAAGGACAGACGGACGGACGGTGGAGTCTTAGTAATGGGGTGGTCTCCATTGAAGCCAGGCGGAGTAGAGAGGTGTGGAAGAAACCAATCATCTGAGTTGAAATCTGTAACTCAGCTCCGCTTCATTTTTAGGGTTCCGTACCCAAAGGGTAAAAACGGGACCCTATTACTGAGACTTCGCTGTCCGTCCGTCCATCTGTTTCAATTTTCAGTTGAAATTTTCACAGATGATGTATTTCTATTGCCGCTATAACAACAAATACTAAAAATAAAATAAATATTTAAGGGGGGCTCCCATACAACAAACTTACAGATAATGGTACGGAACCCTTCGTGCGCGAGTCCCACTCGCACTTGGCCGGTAATTTTATCACTTACGCCGGAGCCCCACTGCTGCGCACGGTCAAGCTACACACGTGGATACAAAAATGCTTTGTATGAAAATGTAGGTAGATACTTCCACAGCAGTGCACGAGCACGCTGCGCACGAAATGACGTCACTGATACTAATATTATAACAATGGACCCACGTGGGCGACGTGTATAGCGTGTCCGTGCGTAGCGTGCGCAGCAGTGGGGCTCCGGCCTGATTAATCCATCCCGCACGTCTCCGCTCCAGTGGAGCCGCACCCTATGGCTCCTGTTTTTTACCCTTTGCGTACGGAACCCTAAAAACAGCTGTTAGTAGGTTATTAAGAAATACATGAAAATATAATGTTTAACTTTGCAATGACGAAATGAAATAACAATGACGTCAATGAAGCAATTAAAATATTGTTCTAGTCTAGTAAAGAAAAGGATTTTGCATAATTTCATATCTTATAAAGTTCTAAAATTTAAATGTCTGTGCATTTAAGATTTTTCAGAAATGTTGTAGAAAGTATAGAGCGACATGATTGCCTATATTATAGGCAGGTCTTCCCAGATTTCTGGGAATCAAATCTGGGAAGACCTAGCGCCTTTTTTTTAAGACATGACTTAAACTGTATCAGGAATGGTTAGCCCTCACTACCAGTAGTCGGACTTTGTGTGGGAGTATAACCCGCTAATGGGATTATCTCCGCGCCACAGGGGCCTTGAGGTCGCTGGTGGTGTGAGGATGCATTGGTCTAACGCATTGACTGACAAGAGGCAGAAACGACATCAAGGCGATCCTACATCAACCCTGCCAGCATCTCTATTCAGCACCTCTAGCACAACTTACTGTGACACGCGACTCCTTTTCGCGCGAGATGTCCTACCTTTACCTACCTACCCTTTCTGTACAGTACTGTGAGAGCGTGACGGGTGATGCTATGTCGCACGACATGAGTCGAGCCATAGTTGTACTAGACAGGGTTTTGCGGTCGGATATGCCGATTGCGTATCGGTCTTTTCACCCACCAAAGACGGTGCTTTGTACACTGAAGACCACAAATAGTCTGTAATACATTGAAGAGCCTAATGATGATGATGATGCTGAGCTGAACGACATCCACTACTGGACAAAATCCGCCGAATATTACCAGAACGCTGGACAACCACTTGTGTACGGAACTAAAGATCAGAATATAGGCTGTACTCTCCGCACTTCTCGTACTCTCACGCTCATCATTCCTCCCCATCGCACTGGGTTTTTGTCAAATTCTTTTACTATCCAGGCAATACGACTCTGGAATGATCTTCCACTCCCCATCAGGCAAGCACACAGCAAACCTATTTTCAAGCGCATGCTACGCAAGAATCTTTGTGAACTGTCTGTCTGACACTTCTGTTTTAAGATGAGTATTGGTATAGTGTTTTCACTGGGTAGGTACATGAATTTATACGTATGTAGTATTATTATGATTATTTATTTGTATAAATTTAAGTATGTAATATATATTAGGTTTTTATTTCTAAATTAGTTTTTTAATTGTCTCCGAACGTAATAGACCCTGCACCAACTCAATGTTTCTGTTTAGCCCTATGGTTGACTGGTAGAGAATGCCTTGTGGCATTAAGTTCGCCATTTGTACTAGTTTGGTCTGAGCAATAAAGTTTAAATAATAAAATATTAAAATTAGGACATTAACATCATATTCGAATAGTTCGATAAAGCACGTCGTTTCGCGTTACACATCACCAATAGTTTCGCGCGTGACCAAGTTAAATTGTTCAAACGATTTGTGTTGACACCTTATCTTAAAGTAAATGAATTAATTTTTTTCATAAGGCAATTAATTAATCGATTAATAGGAAATACCACGGCTAATTTTTCCATTCAAATCGAGGTTTCGCTCTAGTCTGTTTTCTCCTCCAAAATCTTTACAAAATTTTAGGACCTGAATCAGAAGGAAATGTTCTGTGTCGGACCGTTTTTAGGGTTCCGTACCCCAAGGGTAAGAAAAGGACCCTATTACTGAGACTTCGCTGTCCGTCCGTCCGTCCGTCCGTCCGTCTGTCACCAGGCTGTATCTCAAGAACGGTGATAGCTAGACAGTTGAAATTTTCACAGATGATGTATTCCTATTGCCGCTATAACAGAAAATACTAAAAATAAAATAAAATAAATATTCAAGGGGGGCTCCCATACAACAAACTTGTTATAGATTATGGTACGGAACCCTTCGTGCGCGAGTCCCACTCCACTTGGCCGGTTTTTTTTTATATATTTATGCAGTTTTCTTATCAGTGTGTTAGACACAGCCTTAGTTCCAAATGGGTCCTAATGAATAGGACGGAGCTAGACCACGCTCTCTCTGGAACCTGCGTTTGTGTGAAGGAGGAAATAAACAAACTCAACAGAAATTAGAGGAAATTTACTGGATATTTTCTGTAAATTTATCAAACTAGGTATATTTTTCTTAATGAGGGCTTTAGTATCCCTGGTAGACCATCTCCAGGGTGGTGACAGAAGCTTCCTCGAGCTCCAAAATGGCGTGTTCTTCGCCGACTTGCACGCGTACTCTCCTGGCTGCTCCCCTGTACAACGACACATTCATTAGGCTTACACAGAAGTACATTTGTAAGAACGACTACATCGCATAAGCAGCAGCTGAATAATTTTTCTTTGGCATGGTTTTTCCCAAAAAAAAATGTTTTTATTTACTATAAATAGTTAGCAATAAAATTGGCTAACAGGGATCTTTGCCTTCGAAACCCAACTAAAAAAAATGTCCATGGTCGACACTTCTCATTGTGGCTCCGCAATACTCGCGAAGCTAACCGAGGGAAAGTTGGCCGGAGTATAGGTAAGTTTCCACAACGAAGTGAAGACGCCTATCATATTCGCCCAAACTCGACCAACTTACCTTAGTTTAACTTAACCGACCAGCTAGTAGTGCAGAGCTAGGGAAAACATTCAAATTCTGAAACCTTATCAGTGACAAACCGTTGAAATTTTGACATTCGGCCAATTTTATTGAGAACTGTCAGAAAAAAACATGGTAAAGAATAAGTTTCTGTCAAAAAATTCATTTTAGTGACAAGCTTTTATAGCCGACTATACTTTTCTTTGAATATCCATCAAATGCTCACTGAGACAATTCTAAAGAGCCCAAACTCGGTGGGATTGCTTTTTCTATTATAGAGTTCCTATGGCCACCTTCCGGCTCCATCATCAGATTAGCCCCATGGTACCATATTATTGTATTGTCATCAAAGTTAAGTAAGTATGCAAAATTTCAGCTCAATCGGTTGACGTTATCTGCTTCAAAATTGAGTTGCAAGATTTCACCCGAACAAACATACTTAGATACATACATACATTGCAAGTTAAATAAAAGCTTTTTTCTACTCCAGTACTTTTTTCTGTCATTTATATAGTTACTAACTCTAATATAAATACATAAATTATGAAAGTCTGAAAAAGTCTATACTCTACTGCCCAAAAACACACTGCTAACCGATGGTATAGGTAATGTCGCCAAAAAAGCATCACTTAGTACCACAGATTACAAGATGAACAGCTGCATTCACACATGCAAATTAAAAAAATAACTTATTGTACTAAGGCATTGCTGCCAACTTAAAAAAAAAGTATTATCTTCAGTGCATGGATAGTGCATAGTATAGTGAACGTAACCTTTATGTATAAGTTTAATTTTTTTGACAGATGTTTAGTATGGTGATCGTATACCTTTATGTATAAGTAAATATTTTTTTGACAGATGGATGTCAATAAAAAAAAGTTTATCAGAGACAATTTTTCTTTTTAATTTTGTTGATTCCGAGCGGGAACATGTAATTATTTTCTTTGTTGTTTATTTGCATTTTATTTATGAAATGTCGAGTCGTAGAAAAAGTATTGTATGCAACGTTGTATAAATAGGTCAAAAAACGCTCGTGGCATCTTTCTTACGATGTTCGCTACGCTCACATCGTAACCCATGCCACTCGCGTTTTTTGGCCCCTCTTATACAACGGTTGCATAAAATACTATTAAAAATAAATGACCTGCATCTTATAGATCTTCGAAAGAAAATATCATTTAATGGTCTTGCAAAAATTGTACCCAGCCTATTGCAGCGAAAAGGATCACATGTCCAAACAAACAATAAATAAGTTTGCTAATAAATAATCTGCATACAAAAAAAAAAGTGGACCTATCATAGGATCTTACTTATTCTGAACAACAAGAACAATCGTCTTCCTGGGCGTCAGGAACGCAACATGGTCAACAAAGGCCTCGAAGAAGCCCTTCCTCTCCTCCACATGAAGTCTGATCGATCCTCGAGGGATCCACTTGGAGAAGTGTCCCATGGCATAGAACATGGGCTGCTTCACAAACTCCTGGTTCTCTGGGAATACGATGACTGGGGAGTCCACGTAGTTCTTCACCCAGTTGGGGCCGCCTTGCTTGTCGAGGCACAGGTTCCAGTCGATCCAGCCCACGAGGTCGTAGTTTAGATCCTATAGGACAGGATATATATGATGAAAAAGTTAACAATCATGTCACAATAGAGAACAATATTATTTACTACTGAAACTTTTGATTACTTTCCTCATATTCGCTCTCGAACTATTAATCCCAGCTAGCAAAATTACCTTATAAAGAAAGGCCTATATGGCCATAACTCTTATAGTCGTCATTTAAAGGCATTGTTTATGTCAAAATATCGTAGAAATGCACTTTACAAGAGGGTTCAGCTAATATGGCTACTGACTTTATAATTTGGTTAGGTAAACGTCAACAAAGCTAAATAATATGGCTACTATAAAACCTTTAGTTAATAAGGTTACAACCTTTATAATTCGGTTAGGTAAACGACAACAAAACGAAATAATATGGCTACTATAAGCCTAAAATTATGAATTATCTTATAATGGCTAATTATACGGGCTTTTAGCCAAATAATAGTAGAAGCCATATAAAGGCTAGCATGAAGGCTATTTGATCTTGTAAAGAAAATACACAGGATTGTTATAAAGCATTTTATCTTATAGAAGTCAGAATTTTTACGTTTATATAGCAATGGTATACATGTCATTTTATGTGAATTTTAAAAGGGTTGAAGTCTTGGTTAGTTTGCTATATAGTAATTATAAGTGTGTAATTCTTATGATTGTCATGTACTTTTTTTGTTTATATAACAAAGTCAGCCATTATACGAATAAAAGTTTGTTTGCGTAAGTGAAATTACAAATGATGGACTTGGAAGAGTGGAAAAAGTTCAAGAGAAGTGGTGGTTACAAGAGGAAAGTGAAAAGCATGTACGAAAAAAAGAAAAATAACGTTAATAAACCTACAACCTCTACCGATGTCAACAACACTTCTTTTGTCAAGGACAACACATCCGAAAGTGCAAGTGGTTCCGTACAAAATTATAACTTAGAGCAGACTTATTGCAGTGAAAATTTGGAATATGACAGTGGGGAACAGAGTAGTGATTACGATGTGGACGGAAGTATAATTGTTGAGTTAAAAAAAGACAACTTACGTAAGAACATAATATAATTGAATTTGGTCACGATTAATAAAGAAATGTGATGTCATGTGGGTCGAAGTAGTACGTTTGCAAATATAACAATTGTCTCTCTTTACAAAATGTGTCATTTGCCAAGGCCATATTGAACTATGAACAAGATATAAATCTTCTCTTCTAAGAAACCGGTCCACATCAATAAAAATTACTATAGTTTTCAGTTCGGCAAATCTAGGAAAGAAGTGTCTTTAATTAATTACGTCATTACGGAACCCTAAAATGTATCAAGATGGAGAATACTTAGGACAAAACATAACCTCTATAAATGTTTTTTTCTTGTAAACACCTTGTAGAGTTTATGTAATTTGCTTAAAGACTTATAACAACAATAACGAAGGAATTAAAAAAAATCCAAAGTATTTTCATCACAAATCATTGTCAATTCATGGGGGCGTTGAAAATGAATTGAAAACCATACCCCATATCCTCATAAAAATGAGTTTCCACTTAGTTTCGATTATTAAAGACACAGAAGTAACATCAGAAAAATGGACACAGACTATATTACCTTTTTCAAAATGGTTGACGAATAAAAGATCTTTTATTTTATTCATCGATGTCACACGCACGATAATTCTTGTTGTATGATTGCTGCGACGTTTATGAGTTGGATTACCTTATAAACGATCCTTACATAGCGGTTACAAGAACACGCTTCTTACGACTGGAGTTTACATAGCAATTATAAGTTAATCCTTTTTATGCAAGCTTTATAAATTTCGATTATAAGGACTATGAACATATAAACGGATTACAATTGGCAATTACAAGGGAATTACACTTATTGCTAACCGTAACACATCTGGTATCAGATAAGTAGCAAATAATAAAACTGGAATATGGTAATTATAAGGTTCAATATCTTATAATTTGGGCCCAATGCCACCCTTATTAACGTTTATATGGCTTGTATAAGAATAATTATTTTATCTTTATAAACCTTTATATAACATATTTTTGCTACTTGGGATGCTCTCACTCCGCTCGAGCGCCAAAATATCTGGAGTGAAATGGGTGTCTTTCATACTTTGTTTCCCAATATATTATTTGACTGACATCCTGAGAACCTATAGTATGTATGTATCTCAATCAATGGTTGTTTTCAAATCTCAACAAGCCTCTATTTTAATTTAATTATGAAGACGGTAAATAAAAACACGTTTTTAGGGTTCCGTAGCCAAATGCCAAAAAACGGAACCCTTATAGATTCGTCATGTCTGTCTGTCCGTCTGTCCGTCTGTCCGTCCGTATGTCACAGCCATTTTTTTCCGAAACTATAAGAGCTAAATACTGTTGAAACTTGGTAGGTAGATTTATTCTGTGAACCGCATTAAGATTTTGATGCAAAAATAAAAAAATAATAATAAATATTGGGGGCTCCCCATACTTAGAACTGAAAGTCCATTTTTTTTTTATCTAACACATACGTGTAGGGTATCTATGGATAGGTCTTTAAAAATGATATCGAGGTTTTTAAAATATTTTTTTTCTAAACCGAATAGTTTGCGTGACAGACGCTTCCAAAGTGGAAAAAAGTTGGTCCCCCCCCTCTAACTTCTAAAATAAGAAAATCAAAAATCTAAAAAAAACATATGATGTACATTACTATAAAAACTACCAACGAAAATTGTTTTGAACGAGATCTAGTAAGTGACACGTCTAGTAGTGAGTGAAACGGTTCGCGGATCTAGTAAGTAGTTTTTTTTTAATACCTAACTTTGCACCTAATTTATATGGGGCGCTATACATACCAGGTGCAAACTTAACTTAACCACTTAGTGATGGAAAGTGTTTGTACGGAACCCTCGGTGCGCGAGTCCGACTCGCACTTGGCCGGTTTTTTTTAGTAATAAAACTCATTGACTTTAAAAAAAAACAGCGGGCTTCAATTGAGGGTCATTCTTGAGAATCGAATTCTTCATGTGATTCCCTTGGCGATTTTTATTTTTATATTTTTTTACCTATTTGCTAGAAAATATGAAATTGTATTTAATTTTACGCAGATTTATCAAATAGGCACCACTTTTGGTCAATTTGATACAGAAATATACCACTTTATGTTTTCGCCGCCTGGGGAATAAGAAAAGGTGACATGGGAATAAGAAAAACGCCAAAGGAATCATAAAAAAAGTACAGGGGAATAATATTTCGATTAGTTTTTCTTACATAAATAATTTTTTTTACAAAGTGCAGGGATACAAAAATTCACGGTGTTTTATTCGAATTAATTGGCAATTTTCTTAATAATCGAACTACCGTCGAGGTATAAAAATTGCTGGGCATAAGCATCTTCTCTTGAATTCAGCTCAAAATCATTTGAGACCTGCTGTGCCTAAATGGAATAAAATTCTAAATCAATGATTCAGTCATCTGCAACGCGAATTAAAAGGAAATTTATTTTATTTTCATGAAAATGCAAGAAAACTGTGATTCCCTTGTTCGAAATTAGAACCAGAGGAATAAGAAAAAAGTATGTTTCTTGTCGATTCTGCCGAAACTTAAATTATTATAAGAACAACTATTAAGTCAACACATGCAGGCATTCATGTAGTTTTCTTTTTACTAAACACTATGTACCTATTGCAGATATAAAATTTTATATAAAAATTCAAGGGAATCAAAATCATAGTGAACCAAAGCCAAGTGAATCATATATTAGCCTTCATAGCTAAGAATTCCAGCAACTAGTCGCGACCATTCCCCGCATATATCTGGAAGCGTTACTGACGTTTGCCAAGCCCGGCCATTGCAACTGGTCAGATGACGTTTAAGTAGGGATGTGCGCCGTGTTGAATGAGGCACCAGGGGAATCATAGCTTAGCTCTGGACAAACCTTTAACATAGTTTTTTTTTTAAATTACGATACACACAGCAACCATATTTTTTCTTCAAAATAAATAACTTATATTCTAATAATTTAACTCAATTCTATACTTGATTTCAATTCACAACATGTACTTTTTGGGGTAGTTTGTTCAAAAAATGGCGAATGGACGCACCAAGGGAATAAAGTTTTATGTGTTTAATATTTTTTTACAGTTAATTATACTTAACTTAAACAAAACATATATCGTGCTCCAGTTAGATTAGGTGCTAATGTAATATATAAAAAATACTATGGTCAATTATTTCAATTGTGCGGGTACTTTATCCTTCTGGACGCTGTAAATTGACCCTTTCAAGAATCACCCTTGAATGTAAATTTAACGTGGTCCAATGCAATGAAAGCAGGAATCGAACCTGCGACTCTACGTTTCCAATGAAAAAATACATCTAGGTATAACCAATATCATAATTTGAATTTGAAAACATTGTACCTGCATGATATCGTCAATGTAGGATTGAGCACGCGACCAATCGCCAAGGGACACTTTTTCTAACTGCCAAGGCATAGAACCTGCAAAAAAAATTCAGTCCTAGAGATAAATAAATAAATAAATAATAAGGGACAATCTTACACAAATCGACCTAGTTCCGAACTAAGCAAAGTTTGTACTATGGGTACTAGACAACGATATACATAATATTATATAAATACATATATAGATAACATCCATGACCCAGGAACAAATATTCGAGTTCATCACACAAATATTTGTCCTGGCTGATTACTTTAATATGCCACGACTAAAAACAAGTTTAAAGAATATTTTTTTTATCAAACCATTGATTGCACGTTTCAACTATTCTTTGATCTTCGATCTTTGTATCAATGGTTTGAAACAATTATAAAGGGTATAGTCGTAGTGATTATATGCTCTTTGGGTATAGTAGGTAAGTATAAGGGTTAAAGATAGTAGGTTAAAGGTTAAAGAGGTGACCGCTGTATACAACAGCCGTTTCGGCGAACGGTATCGCACGCTAGATGTCTGGATCAAGGGTCAGATACAGAACTACTGGATACGGTGCGCTATGTCAAGAGGATATCTCTCTCAGTAGCCCGGCACGGTAGCTTTAGATCCTGCCGGCATCCTGCGTTAGGCTTTTTAGGGATCCGTACCCAAAGGATAAAAAACGGGACCTTATTACTAAGACTTCGCTGTCCGTCTGTCTGTCTGTCCGTCTGTCACCAGGCTGTATCTCATGAACCGTGTCAGTAGACAGTTGAAATTTTCACAGATGATGTATTTCTGTTACCGCTATGAGAACAAATACTAAAAAACAGAATAAATTAAATATTTAAGGGGGCTCCCATACATCAAACGTTTCCGTTAACTTTACTCCTCATTTGTATCCGACACCATACATACCAGGTGCAAACTTAACTTAACCCGGCCAGTTAAGATGGGATACGTATTTGTACGGAACCCTCGGTGCGCGAGTCAGACTCGCACTTTGTTCCTATATTAAATCGTCGAATATTCAGTTTCTGATTATAATAGACTAAGTATCCCTCGCTAACTTTTTTTCGAATATCTTCCATGTCCAGACTTTCGACCCTCTTCAGCTTAATTATATGTATCCATACTAATCCATACTTCCATACTAATATTATAAATGCGAATGTGTGTCTGTCTGTCTGTTACCTCTTCACGCTTAAACCGCTGAATCGATTTTGATGAAATTTGGCATGGAGATAGTTTAAGATCCGAGGAAGGACATAGGATAGTTTTCATCCTGGAAATTATCCCTAAAAAGATTGAAAAGTGAGTAAGTAATTCATGATGACATTGATGACCCTGTAGGAAATGTAATTATGAGACCAAAAGCACAATTGCTCTTACATTTGCTTAGGCGCTTTTAATAATCCCTTTTATTAATGAGTGTTGTAAGAGGTTAATTGTTTCCATACTTCCAAGTTCCACGCGGACGTAGTCGCGGGCAAAAGCTAGTAGATTAATTAATAATAAAGTAATTGACAATAGAATACCTTCACATGCTTCGGTGCTGATGACGAACTTTGTGGGGTGTATCTTGGTGACCAGCTCCAGGACCGACGCCGGCGTGAACTTGTCGAGATACCAATGTACCCCCACGCCATCGATCCAGTCCAGCACTTGGGGGTTCTCGGCCACCATCTGATATATTATTTGATATCTTTAATACACACCATTTTCTACCAGTCAACCATAGGTAGAGAGATGTATGGGATATATTCTCGAGAACGTTCTTTCCCCAATCCCCATACACATCGGAAAGCTTTCTCGAGAATGGCATACTAACCATGGGACCAAACCAAACAGACATACTTATAAGTTAGTGCAGAGAAGAAATTGAATCGTTCTGAGAGCTTGATTGTTCTGATCTGATGTCATTAAAGTGAATAGGTATCAGGTAATCTGTCGACCCAAATCTATCTAGCTACAAATTAAGGTCTAGTAGACTTGAGTTACTAGTAGCTGTCATCATATTATCATATCTTAAGGGTAGATGATTGGATCAAGGGTCAGATACAGAGGTAAGTTTACTCCTGAGCGCACATATGTACATGAGTGTTATGGTTCTGTAAAATAATACAGGAACGAACCCTGAAAATAGCTTAAAAGATATTTAGGAATTGAGGCTAAATAAGTAAAAGGGGTTCTCCATACCACCCATACTCCCCATACATAACAAGTAAGTACTCAAATAATGACAGACCAAAATCGCAATATCTGTAAGTTTATAGACTACAGCGGTGAGACTTGGGAGGAACCTAAATCATCTTTATCCCATTTGTCTATGAATTATCCCATGTTTTTTTTCCGAAGAACCTGAGTCTTAATAGAGTCAGTATTCGTCCATGCAGCTCTCCGTGGCGCCACCTATTGGTCCCACCGGAACATCAGAGCTGGCTCACGCGCTAGCATCATGCTGAGGTGGGACCTTTTCGAGGCAATTCGTAATTAAAATAGTTCATAAGTAGTTTCTTTTTGTTTACTTATTTAGTGTAATTATGTTTTGTTCCCGAATAAATGTTTTTCTTTCATTCTTTCTAATATATATTAACTATATCTTTAAAAGTGTCCTATTTAAAACTATTTGATCGTAGCTAGATCATTATCGACGGCTACTTACCGCAGTAAACCATACTGGAATAAAGGCCCTCTGGTCATCCACTGCCAATATCTTGATATTCTTCAGTTCAGGGTCATTTCTTATTGTGGGGCCAAGGTTTTCTACGATCCACTTGCCCTGGAAGATAGAAGGTATACAATGGAGACAGTTGGTACGAGAGCTTATCTGGCCTAATGAATAGAATATAATAGAAAAAGCTTTGTTCAAGATAAGGCATAATTTATTTTTTAAATATTAGGTGTGTAGGTATATTATAGACAGTGGTATAAAAGACGTGCATCCGAAATGGTCTCCACTTAGCAATGCTGTTGGTGTTGGCTTTGTTAGGGATAGCAATGCCAACGGCGCTGGTTTTCTGTGGAGCCAGAAGCCAGACGGACGGTTTCGTTGGGTAGCATACTGTGCGATGCACATGATGCGAGAATGCAATTGATACTGACACTAGTTAGTCATAAGATATAAGAAACATAAAAATATCGAAAAATACACTTGTTTACTACGTACACCATTTTAAAACCACGAAAAACGTCTACAGCTAAAGCATTAAATTTTTCTTTCTTAATTTACCTTTGTGTCATTATTTATAAAAATAAATTTATTTTTACCATTTTTCCAGGAGTCCAGCCCAAATCCTGGAATGTGGTGTAAATAGTTTCTGCATCCGTAGGCTCATTTGTCGTGGTGACAGCCCAAGTGTCGATGCCGTGCTTCTTATATTCCCGCACAAATCTAAAATAATAAATCATAGGTACGTATTTGCAGATAGTTACTGTATAGAATATATACGCGTACGTCACCTCCTATAGAATCTATACGCGTTAATCTAAATGAAAGATGAAGCCTGCACGACGACCATCTAAATTATTAAATACAATGCGCCGGAAACGCAGAGGTCGCGGGTTCAAACCCCGCTACGATTGTAGTAGATCGCATTCAATTTTTCTTGCTTAATTTACCTTTGTGTCATTATTTATAAAATCTAAATTATTGTTTCTGTATATGAAATACCTAGTTCTAGGAAAAAGAAAGACTAGACTTGATAAGGTCATATTAAAATACATAAACAGGCTTACTCACGTCGTAGTAGAACAGACGTCGGAGACGTGCGAAATAGTGATTGGTCGATTCCGCACTCTAAATATGTCTGACACACACGGTCACACTTATGAAGACTTAGGTACGTAGATCAAATACATAAGAACCTAAATTAAAAATTTAGAACACCCCCGACACAAGTAGCTGGTCATCACGAGGCCCATTCAATGAGTGATATAGAAAATGCTACTAAAACTGGACATAACTACAAAATTTTGAATGATTTGCTTCAATTAAAAACCATCTCGACGGACATATATGTTAAAAAAACCGGTCAAGTGCGAGTCGGACTCGCGCACCGAGGGTTCCGTACAAACACCACATCCTTGAGTGGTTAAGTTTGCACCTGGTATGTATAGCGCCTCATACAAAGAGGTGCAAAGTTAACGCAACCAATCCCGTTTGTTGTATGGGAGCCCCCCCTTAAATATTTATTTTATTTTATTTTTAGTATTTGTTGTTATAGCGGCAATAGAAATACATCATCTGTGAAAATTTCAACTGTCTAACTATCACCGTTCTTGAGATACAACCTGGTGACAGACGGACGGACAGCGAAGTCTCAGTAATAGGGTCCCGTTTTTACCCTTTGGGTACGGAACCCTAATAAAAAAACTACAGCTACGATGCAACAGACAGACACACAGATGCAAGCACACAAGTTGAACTTATAATAACACCCCTCTTCTTTCGTCGGGGATTAAAAATGTGATCGTATAAGGCTGACAAAGAAAAGACCCAGGAAAGAGAATCGTGGAAATTTCTGCAGCAACAATGAAGATTGCTTACTTAATGATGTAATCGGCGTAAGTCTGGAAGAACTCAGGCTTGACAAAGCTGAGGCCACTTATTTTCTCGCTGGTCTTCATCCAGACCGGAGGAGACCACACCGTGGCCACCATGTGCACGTCCGCCGTTGCCACGCTCTTGATGTGCTGGACCATTGGGATCTACAACACAAGCGTAACAGAATAGTTTCCTGAATTTACAGTAAAACCCGCTTTCCGAAGGTACCAGGCAAAAAAACGCATCTTAAGCATGAAGACGGGAAGTACAGTATACTTATTACTTACTTGCCAGTAAAATAATGTGTAGTATTTTATTGTAATTACAACGTAGCGGTTTTGACCTGTTAGGAAACCAGCCAATTCAGAAATTGCAAGGCCAGCGGTGAGACTGATCAATGTAAGAAAAAACATAGACTTTCAATTTTCTGTTCTTCATCAAACAGCCAAACGATAGCCGAGTACGATTACCGAATTAAAATGCTTCTTTTATTTAGCCAGTTGCAGGGGTGTGAATAGTCTATCAGGATGGGGTTACTTTGTCGCCCATGTGACGGCTATGACAGCAAGTACAAGAATTCAAGTGATAAAATGTTGACATACCAAAAATTGACTTTCGAACTTCTTTCTCAGTAAGAAACGCGCTATGCGCGTGTCACGTTCCCGAATGGAATGGAATTCTGGTGGAATGTTCTTGTAGAGGAATACGTCTAGATCATCGCACTATCTTCATCTAGGTCTACACCATCTGCGCTATCCGTCTTGAGCCAAGACTTGGATTGGCCATCACTCGAAGCCCACCAGATGTATGTGGCTTTTGCCTTTATCGTTTCTGCCAATTGATGATGACTATATACCTTGTAGTTGAAGTCCTCCTCCGACAGCGAGTAGTTGGTGAGCTGGCCGTCGTTCCAAGGAAGCTCGTTGTATGCGTAGAAGTGCGTGGAAAAATCACAGCCACCGATAGGCACACGGATCATGTTGTACTCGATGCCGCTCTTGCCGAAGTAGGAGCTGGAAATAAGGAATATTTGATTACAATAACTATTGGTTTAATAAGAACAATGCTGGATTTTCGGTTTCAAGGGCCACGAACTTCATTATACACTGAACTGTTTCCAATTGCCGAGAAGATGTATGAACCATAATTATGTAGTGTACTTACCTACTTATTAATATTCTGTTGTCTTTTTGTAGCAGTTAATATTGCGCTCCGGACCCGGATATTACTTGGACTTGCAAAAACGAAGTGACCTTTCAATGTGGTAAAACTGCAAGAGACAGCTACGATTCTAGATCTTTCGCGAAGAGTTTAACTCACACCTACTACCCAAATCCCTCAATAGCTAACATCCTCTGTGTAGGTGTTAAAGTGCTATCGTGGACTTACGCTACTTGATGAGATAGTCTTGGACTAAATTTTCACCGCGAGGTTGGAATAATGTACCTATGCCAAATGCAGCACCTCCAAATCCCTCGATAGCTCAAAACCGAGGTAATAAAAACTTAGACTTACTTGATGAGATAGCCCTGGACGTTCGCCGTGAGGTTGGAGTAGTGGATGCCGGCTGCGTCAGTGACAGCACCTCCAAATCCCTCGATCACTCGGAACTTCTGCGATGGGTCTACCTCCAGCGTATGCGATGTACCCTCATCTAAAACGAGCGAATGAACATGTGGCATCTACGTAGACTGAGGTATTCCAAAAGTTATAAGCTTATAAGTTAGGGGACCATATTTAACTTGCAGTTATTAACGTTTTAAGTTGGGCAAAGCAGCATTGGCCCTTAGCATCCCGGGTGGAATGGAATATCGAATCCACGAACGTTCGTGTTCATCACACGAATATTTTGCCAGGATTCGAACCCAGTACTCAGTAGGCAGATGGACTACCAGTGCGCCAAGCGTGTCATTTATTAAACCCTCCTCTATTTCTATTTACTATATCTCTTACCTTTTCTTGTTAAAGTACCTATACTATTAGTTTCTTCGTTTCATTGATCGTATTTAATGTTGTAAATAGTTTTGTAAATAGCTTGAACCTTGTCACATAGACATGAAGTTCAAAATAAGGTCCTAAATTAAAGTTCATGACGGTGTCACAGAATACTTAATACGGTGCTTTACTGTTTGACGCTGTCTGAAAATATTTAGTTTAAAATAAGTTCGTTTCGAGTAAATTATACTCACTCCACATGTAGTAGCTCTGAAATTCACCGCCATGCTTCCTGAATCGTGATCCGACCTGAAACATTTAAGACGGTCAGTTGTAAGGGAGATGCCACAAAATCTTAGCGGCGAGTGGTGCGGCGCGCGATACTTGTGTCTCGCTCACTCGTATGGCTGAGGCCGGCCGCCGCGCTCGGATCTCGCGCTCGACCGCTCGCCGCGTCGCTGGTCGCGCAATGTCGTGGCATCTCGGTCATTATGCACGCAAGCGAGAAGAGATCGTATTCCAGAAAACAACAGAACGAGTATCATAAAAAAAATGCATATTTTTTAAGAAGAGTTCCTTTGATTCCGAAATCCAAGTTGGAAATGCCTCCTCTCGAACAAATGTAAATTTCCAAATCGGTCTATACCTAATAATTGATGGAGATTGTGGAGTTCTGATGTAATAAGCATTATATACAAATAAAATCGTATCTGAATTTATTGGTGTCACGATAAATAAAGAGCTTTTGTAATAAAAGTATTAAAGACACGCTTTTATTGTCGAATGTACTTTTTTTAATAAACGTTAATTGCTCATCAAGACCAATAAATTATTCCGAACATGACGGGTATATCACGTGCTGCTCAGGAGTTCCTACAGCCACCTTCCGTCTCTATTATCACATCAGCTTCATGATACTAAATTGTATTATCACATGAACTACATATTATACATGAAAGTTGCATTTTGATGGGACATTTAGAAGTTCTCTGTCTCTAAAGAAAAGAGGTATAATGATATTTTTATTAGATTTAACCTAGGAGCAAAGGAACTTAAGTCTCACAGTATTTTGAAGCCCACTTTCGGCCGATAGAGCCAAATCATTCGTGCCCCGAAAATCCCAGGTTATAATAAAACAGTTACCTCTGAGGAAGTGTAGGCGACGTACTCTCCAGGTTTGGGCTCTTCTCTTGTGATTTCATCGCAGTATGTGGTGTTGCATACACAGACCACAGACTTGCCGGGTATCTGCCGCGCCGCACATGCTCTGTCAGCTGAACACACACACTTGGTTATTTAACGTCATAGCTTTGGAGTGTAAATAACATAATAAGGATAGATATTATGGAGTAGGTACACTCCATAGCTATGGAGTGTACTGTCTGTACCTACTCCATAGCTATTGGAATAATTGACAGGATGTCAGATTTTTAAGACTACAATTGTATTTATTTTCTGTATTCCGCTTAGAAAGAGGACGTAATCACTGTTTTTGTATTTTTCCTAAGATTATTAATTATTTTATTTATAATTTATTAAGATTACTCCTTCTAAAATGTAGTAACTCCCAAACTATGACAGAATGGATAAGTTCCTTTAGTCTGGTGTGTAATTAAAAAAAAACGAATGGCGTTGAGGTTGACATTATTGACAGCTTATTTTTCGGTCGATAAGTCGAAGACTACAACTCTATGCAGGCATTTTTATTTAAATTTCGGTTATTCTATGTACTTATTTTTTTATATTTCTTTACGTACTGAAAAAAAAAATTAAATTTTTTTTACGGTGTACACCACCACGCAAAGCTCTCTCGATCACTAAATTAATTTCCACCTGTCATATATGAAATGTTATCAATTGCAAGATCGCCGTTTGTTTAGTATAATGCGTGACGCCATGCCAGTCTGGCCCGTCGCCATATTTGTTGATCATCATTTCTTTGTCTCTCATCACGTCGAAACGGCTTGGTCGAGTTTCAATAAATTTTAGTACGGAAATCACTGGAAATCACTGGACATCCAAAAATGGTTATTGAATGTTGTCGACTACGGTAAAATAAAAACGTTTTACGTTTGATTATTGTCTCACGGGAGCTCGGAATGCGCTGATGCTCTGTAAATTGAGCTACGTCAAAACAACGGGACATATGACGCATTTAACGGTTCACAAACGTGATACCGGCCGGCGGTAACACTAACACCATACCTACTGTAGATACTTCTGTTGTGCTAGGTTAAGATTTTATTGCAAATTCCTGCATTTATTTTGTTACTTTCTAAAACGGCTGTATTCTCGGACAAAATTTGGCCACAACCCAAGGAAAACTTGACCGAAATAAAGCAATTTTTAGCGAAACTAACCGGTCGTGATAATCCCGAAATAGGTATAATACTTACGTTTCAGCTCCGACAACTCCGGAGTTCGTTTAAACTTCTTGCGTTTATCGTGACGTTTCTCTGTTTTTTTTTAAAGAACATTAATTCAATGAGCAGGATGTGACGCGAAGTCCGAACTTCGATAACTCCTCAAGTATCTTCAAGTTAGAATTATATTTTGTCAAAATTGCTAATCATTGCCAAATACTTACCATTATTAATACTACTAGGTACTAGTTTCTCACAAAATACCCCCTTTCTTTGCAAGCCCTTCTTTCCCGGCGTCTCCAATAATGTACTATTATTAAAGCAATACGCGCTACAATGTAAAAAAAACACACTTTGAGGCGAGAGTCTTGTTAATAAAACAGGAATTTAAAAAACTAATGGTCTTTAGGTTCATACCTTAAATTTATTCTTACCAGCGGCAACGCTTGTTAGAATCAGCAAGCAAACTGTAATCCCAATCGCCATATTGACGTGCCGCCGACCCGGCCGCCGGAACCGCACTGGGCCCCGCGTGTTATCTGCCAATTTGTTAACAGCTGTGTAAACTGAAAAGCTTATGGCTATGAATTATCTTCAAAGCATCTGGACACTTAACTTCAAAACAACGGGTCATGTTGTTCGCAGAATTTAATAATATTGGCACAGCTTCTGTGCTAAGCATAACATCAGTAACTCACATTGAATGTTACAATGAAAAGGTTTTATCTTAGTTTACGAGTCCTAATTAAGATACGAGCTTTTTTGGTTACTTTCAATGTGAGTTACTACTGTTATGCTTAGCACGGCCAAAGCACGGCAGTGTATGCTGGGACAAGACCGAATCGACTGGTTGACCCGGTTGACCGACACTTTTGACTCCCGCAGTTTATTTTTATTTTATTTTAATTTATTTATAAATATATTTACACAGCATTACAGACTTAAATCTAATACACTGTGAAACTAGATGTACACCACAGACAACCCCCACTAGACGGAGCATGTAAGGCGACCCGCGCGCACCAACGATATGGTACGGCAGAACATTAAAGTATCAACACGGCGGCCACCGTTTAGTTGCGTCCATGTTTATGATCCAAGCGTACGTCAACGAAAAAAGAAATTAAATAAATAACATGGTAAATTGTAGTGTTAAGTGGTGTAGAGAGACCTCATAAACATGGACGCAACTAAACGGTGGCCGCCATGTTGATAATTTAATGTTCTGCCGTACCATATCGTTGGTGCGCGCGGGTCGCCTTACATGTGCCTTAGATGCTCCGTCTAGTGGGGGTGGTCTGTGATGTACACTTATCAAAGAGGAACACTAGTAGTCCTGTCATCCATCAACTCACAGTACCTCAAACACCCAGTACACACAGCCGTCCATCGCCACGCAAACAGATCACATTCCGGTGTTGACACCAGAAATGCATTGAGCAGCATCAAGGCCCGGAGGTGCGGCGAGTTCCTGTGCGACACAGTACGAGCTGCTGGCACAGCCAACAACGGTCGCGTACGGGGTCTAAGCGTGATTCGAGGGACATCCGGAACATACAACCTAACTAAATTATTTTTCAACTCTAGGCAATCTGACTCTCCTCGCAGCACACGGCAGACTAAGGTAAGCAAACTGAAATTGCGCCTCACTTCAAGGGAATGCAAACCTAGACTTCCGAGAAGAAACTTAGTAGGGTATAAGTAGGGATAATATCCGTACATTTTTTTGTATAAAAATCTCAAACAAGTTTTCTGGACTTTTTCCAGAAGTAAGCTGTAAGAAGATTCGCAAGGGCTCTAGACTACAGCAGACGACTCCAATTTACTCCTCACCAGAGCATTAAACAGCAACTTTATAGCCCCAGGGTCGTGAAAATCTCTGGCGTTGCGCATAACAAAACCCAATCTACGAAAACCGTCGGCAGCAAGAGCACGAATGTGATCGTGGAAAGTTATACGTGAATCGAACACAACACCTAGGTCTTTAATAAAGGAGGCCCTATTAATTGGCTCCGAACCAAGCATATATTGTGCATAAATGGGAACACATGCGCGACTGAAAGTGCACACACAACACTTAGACCCATTGAAGTGAAGCTTATTATCCACACTCCACCGGAACACTGCTGCGATATACTCTTGGAGATTTTTGCTATCGGCAACTTGCTTTATTCCGTAAATTAGTTTCAAATCGTCGGCATAGAGCAGACATTTTGCATTTAGAACCACAGATTCAAGGTCATTAACCATAATTCCAAATAACAAAGGCCCGAAAATCGAACCCTGACTAACAGTAACACCAGATCTGGTATGGTAGGGAAAAGACACAAAATGACCGTGCTGAACATACTGCTGTCGATCGCATTGATAACTGGAAAAGAAATTAAGCAGATTAGGAGAGAAACCAATACTGTAGAGTTTTTGGAGAAGCACACCGTTATCTACACGATCGAAAGCTTTCTGAAAATCGAAATAAACGACATCGACTTGGATGCCCTTGTCAAGGGACTCGGAAATGGTGTTAGTCAGGATTAATATGTTCGTATTAACGGAACGGTTCTCCCTAAACCCATGCTGAGAGTCACCCAAAAAAGGTTTTAAAGATGCAGAGAGTGTCCGATGGAGAATGGATTCAAATAGCTTCGCAACGGTAGGAAGTATGGCGATAGGCCTATAACTTTCCACATTGCCAAGGTCCTTGGACTTTGGGATCGGCCTAACACGCGAGATCTTCCATTGCTTGGGATATGTGCCCGTGGAAAGCGATAAATTAAATAAATACAGAATAGGTGTAATTAAATACTCTTTACAACCCTTCAAAATGAAGGCCGGAAATTTATCAGGCCCTACCGCGCTATTCGGTTTAATATATTTGATAGCAGTTTCTATATCCTGCAGTGTTATCGCCGTAATACGGATATCATTTGCGGACGACTTTTGGCTGCTATCACGATAAAGGCCATTAAGACGTGGAACATCAGGTAAGAAGACGCTTGAGAAGAACCTGGCAAATGCCTGAGTTGTATCGGGTCCCTCATACTGGTTGCCTTCGAAAGCTAGCTATGACACAAAACCTCCCCTAGATTTCAAGCTGTCTATATGTTGCCAAAAAGCACGAGGGTTACTCTTAACTCTGGCTTGAATTTGACAAATATAGACGTCATAAGCGGAGGCAATTCTTTTTTTTATATTAGCTCTTAATTTAGAAAAAAGGTCATATTTGCTGGTGCTCTTGGTAGCCTTCCATTCCCGATGCAGATCGGCCTTATTATGTCTTAGCGTTACTTAAAGTACTTATCTCTGGGCTGGGCCAGATCCTGTTGTTATTAATATAAGTATTAATGACCTAACGGACGTAACGCACACACCATCGCTGTATTTTATTTGCCGATGACATACCTATGTATTATATTATTATTTATTACATCCAATAATAAAAACATTACAGATCGTGAACACATCAACAATACAATTCAAAAACCGGCTAAGAGCATGTCGGGATTGTCGGGCCACGCTCAGTGTAGGGTCCCGTAGTTGCTCGTCCTTCACAATAGACTACGAATAGACTATAGACTAAAAATTACGAGAAAGATTTCAAGCTCTATAAAAAGGTCGTAAACGCCAAAGTACCTGTAATTACTTATTACCTTCTGGAAGTTATCGATTATACGCGCCAGATGGAGCGGAATGTTTTAATGCAGTATGGCACTTAACTAATATCTGTAACGTTCGAAGTATAAGGACGCCGCTCGGCACATACCTACATCATTTTAAAGAAAATTATGAAATTATGCGAAAACTCAAAAACGGCTCGACCGATTTTATTCAAAGTACTTAATAAGGCCTCATTTTCATGAATTTTTCCATAATTGTTTGATCCGTCGTTGAAAAGTTAGAGGAGGGGACGCTATATACGCAGGTCAAATTCTTGGGAGTAATATTGATGTAAATTTGGACTGGAAGGATAAAAAAAAATCGGTCCACCCGCCTCCTAAGATGGCTCAATCAAACTATAGCTTAAATCAATCCCGTGATTATTTATTCCGTTTATTGAATAGCGAGTTCAAAAAAGAGTTATTGGGAATTCTCGATCCAAGTTAGAGAAAAAATATTTAAATGTCAAATTTTAGAAAATCTCAAAATCTCGATCGACCTATTTTGAGAATTCAAATTGCACTTTGTAAGAGTTCGAAGCCCTTCGGCAGACGCACTTTTGGACGTACAGTCAACCAATTTGAGTTGTAAGCCACTATAGAACCTTGTCACAATGACAATGATATGAGATTTCAAGTGACTTTCATATTGACGTTCACTGTGACAAGATACGAAATGGCCTAGGAATCAAAATGGTTGACTGTATGTTAGGTCCTATTCGCGTACCTTTCATATCTGCGGAACTACAAGCAAATGTCACAATTTCACAAATCGCGGGGCACTATACTCGGAAAACAAACATTTTCAATGTTAAAAATACATTATAATAGTAGTTTATGTGACTGTACATAATGACGGGTATTAAACACGAGTGTGGGTTTATGAAACGAGCCGAAGGCAAGTTTCATAATAAGATCACACGAGTGTTAATGCCTAATTATGTACAGTTACATACACTACTTTATCTACCCATATATCATAAGCCTCCATGATTCATTCAGGAGCCGCACATTATGACAAATTTTACCCGGTAATGGCAGCAATGAAGTTTTCTGGCAGCTGTCATGGTTTTCTTTTTAATTCAGAGACAAACCAGAGTCGGCCCCAACTAACATATCGTTCGATAACTTACTTGCGTGCGACATTTGTCAAATTTGATTGCAAATTGACAATTCACTTCGAACTAAACGTCATTTCGACTGATATTAGAATAGAGGTCAAATCTAATTTCTTTGTTTTTCAGAGATGTTCGAAATTTGAATGAATAATATTATCGAAATCGATGTTATTATTCTAACAAAACAGTCTTATTTTTATGGTGGTCATAAAATGTGCGGTTCTTGAATGAACGCATCATGGAGGGTTTATGATATTTGGGTAGATAAAGCAATATATGGAATGCGGCCTACCGAGTCCTGCGGACCACTGTTTAAAAAGCTTGATTGACTGCCACTGCCTGCACTATATTTACGAGGCCTGCGTGTTTGTTCACAGGCATTTCTATTTATTTGAAAAGGCGCGTGATAGTCAACCTCGTTCCTATCGAAACCCGTACTGACTATAGGTACCTAGTTTCTGATCCTGATAAATATTCTAAATTAGCGAAACACATAGAAGTTGTGTGATAACGTAAATACAGGATGACTTCAAAGTGGTGGTCACAATGAGTGCTTTGCATACATCATCCCTAATGTGAACCGCTGTACTTAGTCTTATGCTTCGAAAATAATGAAAAGTATAAATAAATAAATATTAAGGGACAATCATACACAAATCGACCTAGTCCCAAACTAAGCAAAGCTTGTACTATGGGTACTAGACGACGATATACATAATATATAAATACATATATAGATAACATCCATGACCCAAGAACAAATATTTTGCACAAATATTTGCCCCGGCCGGGATTCGAACCCGGGACCGCCGACTCAGTAACCTAAGTATCTTATTTTTAAGTTTTAAATTATCCCATTTATTTGGCTTTATGCGGTTACCCTATGATTTAAAACAAACCGGTTTAAAGTACTTACTTTAAATCAACACTTTCCTCTTCGGTTATCATCTGACAAAGCATTTATGAAGTAAACTTATTTTTATTACTAATTGTTACTTGTCACAGAAAATGATATTTTTTTGTAAGATTTAGATTTTTGACGAAAGTTAGTCATACAAAATGTATGGGTAACTTCGTAACACAAAGGAATCTATTAAGTTTTGTTTTAATTTAAGCCCTTAACTATGTACAATTTTTTTGCAATCGACCCTTAATATCTTGTAAATTTCGATTAACGTAACTAACGACAAGTGACAGATATGACAGATATTGAATTTGCGGTAACCATTAAGTAATCACACATTGGGACTTAAACTATTTTAAAAGTAGCTAATTTTAAGAATTGACTTAAAGTAATATATTATTTATCATTAACCTAGCAACAATCAAGTCTTTTGTATTACCAATTTAAAGTCACCCTGTATATAATGAAATACCTGCTGAATCTATGAACAATAGAACATTCAAAAGGCAATTATATCAATGGATTAGTAATAAAAGTTTTTATAGTGTAAATTAATTTCTTTGACATTAAGTGAAATATAACGTAGCATTTTTATTTGTGTTTATTGATAGTAATGTAAGGATGACATAAATATAAATAAATGTGGTAATTAACGACTTAATGTATGTAGTTACTATAAGTAATATAATTGTGTTCTATATAGTCTTAATAATGTACCAGTTTATTGTAATTATTTTTTACGCACCAGTAATGGTTAAACATGAATCTTACCCATTATTTAAAAATAAGACCTAAATTAGTAAGGTAACGCAGAGTTTATTGTAATTACTTTTTGTGCACCAGTAATGGTTAAACATGAAACTTACCCATTGTTTAAAAATAAGAGCTAAATTAGTAAGGTAAAGCAGCGCAAATAGGGTCGGGCTGACGACGATTGTTAATGCAACTTAGGAAAATGAACAGGGTGACAAACTGTAAAACTGCTATTTCATATTACCACGCATATGTAGTCAGTTCTACGATATGGTTTATTAATGTGGGTATTGGTCATGTTTACAGCAAAATAAATCTATTCTATTCTATTCTGGAGTTACCAATAAATCGGGCTTCTAATACTTATAAATACATATTGTCTGATTATGAGGTTTCACATTTTGGGCATTGGACGTTTTAACATGAGTTGTCTCTCATTGTCTCTTTAGACGCATTTACCTCAGGTGACCTTATATAAATTAATCCACACCAAATACAATAAGTAAATGTAGGTATAGCCGTATAGCCTCTAACAGTTATGGATTTACCATGGGATAGTGGCACGACAAACAGCTTTTTATATGGCAGTAATGTGCATACGTCATGTATATGTATTATTAAAATGTCAGTAGCAATTTTACATCAACCAAATTCAAAACATTGTTTACCGGAATACTCCTCAATCCTTCTAAAATAAATACCGAATCGTAGTGAAAAAAACTTGACTTTCATCCCCGTATATTTTTGGCTTTATTATGTGAAAATCTACGCGAATCTGACTCGCACTAGGTTAGTTGCAATTGACGTAATCAACTCGCACGTTTGACCTACAATAAAGTAGGTAATAGGTATATAGTTTCTAAGCATGATACTTGAAATTACAAAATTATGAGTGAAATAGGTATGGTACATTGAGTCACCTTATAGAAAGAACAGACAATCGGATAAGAATCTACTGAATTATTCCATATTGCTGCAATGAAAAGGGCTAGGAGACAATAAATGCACACTGTTTTAATACAATAATGTTTATTAAAAGATTGTATAAAAATCATTAACTTACGACAGATTGCTTACATTCTAATTTCTATTTACACATCTTAATTTAGAAATAAATATTATAGCACTAATACACTTATTAATTACACAGGAAACAGTAAGTAAGAACATTCCATGAGTTTTTAAAATGCCCTTTGAATTTATAAATGTATATCGCACGCGCTTATGCGATAAATATTTTGAATCACTTTGTATTGTATAATACTGATTTCATTCGAATCTAGTTTCCGAAGGCTATTCTCAGCGCTCACTCTAAGTCAAAGTTTGTTAAAATCTGATTTAATAATATGGGCGAGGACCAACGATCCCTAGTACCTATCAAAGGTATCATTTTGGCTCTACGACTGTACATACACAAACTGCATGCATACAGCGTGCTGAAAAGGTGCAATGTCAATGAAGTTTGACCACGAAGAAGCATAATTCCTCGTAGTCAAACCAGTTGGACAAAATAGTTTGACTACCACGTGGAAGGACCGATAAGTAGTTGTAGTCATGTATTCTTTATTTATTGGTATATGATATCTAGAGCCCGATGCTTCCGCTGAAATTATTTAAAACAATAATTGAAAATCAGTTCTCATCTAGGTCTACTTTCACGCACATCATTTTACATTTATAAGGTACGTTTTCCTTTAACGGTTCATCCAGGGGCACGACTTTTTCAAAACGGTCAGACGCAGCTGAAGCCATTTGCAAATTACTTGCCTTACGTGAGGCACCCAAATTGGTTGCAGTCGGTTTATTCTTTAAAGTCTCCGATAATTTCGATAGAAAAGGACTTCTTGGCGTATTTAAAGGTAACAACGGACTGGCGGGATTACTAGATCGGCCAAGCGTCAACGGAGTTTTGAAACTCGGTTTTGATGGTGATTTAAGTTTCGGAGACGGAAGGGAGAAACGTGGAGATGATTCTGTCTTTAGAGGCTTAGAAATTGGCTTTACTGGTTTCGATTTTAACGGAGTAACATTTGAAGATCGGCTTGGAGATGTAAAAGGCTCTAATCGCTTTGAGGCGGTGCGTGCTCCATTCCACCCATTCCACGGGGTAGGTTGCCGAACAGGACCTTTAGGTTTAGGTTTGAAACGTTTGTTATTGCCCACCTTGGGCTTTGCAGTCGTTGGAGCTTCCTTGGATTTACTGATCGCTGGAGAACGTGGCGTGGTAGTACCGAATGTCACAGTAACCTTATTTTTGTTTGGAAAAATGGGCTTTATACCTTGCAAGCCTTTGAATGGCTTAGGGGTTAGCGGCAGTATAGGCTTGCTAATACGTGTCGGAATGGGGGAACTCGCAGCCGATGGTATTCTAAACGATTTTGGTGAATTCTTCTCTTTGGCAGCAGCAGTCCGCATTGAACCTAGTTTCGATGCCTCTGTTCTAGGTTTAGTAGCTGTGGACGTAATTTTTTTAGGTTGTTTTCTGTGCGTTGCAAATGATGGTTGTTTAGCTTTTAATGTAGGTCTTGATTCGGATTGTTTCCGAGTGCCTGGGACACTCCTTGCGCTAAAAGGGAGCGGTATAGCGAATAGTTCAAAACCACTATTACCCAGTGGAGATAGTACGGACCGCAACCTTTCAGGATCCGTAACTTCATTATGGAGCGTTTCAAGGCGGTCATTTAAATCAGTGTGTATAGCAAATAATTTATCATTTACGTCTTCTTGGTGGTTGGATATCATTCGTATGATATCGTTTGGGTGAGGAAGCGTTGGCAAGTCTTTTATAGGACTATTCTTGAGTGTCGCTTTCAATGTTTTTTGTAAATCTTTTGCAATTTGTTCCGCATGTGGAGCTAAATTCATTGGCTGCAGGACTTGACCAAGGGCGTCTCGCCCAGTAAATGCTGCTGGTGAACTTAATAAATTTTGTGCATGTTTCTGAACTGTTGCACTTACATCAGCAAGAGTTGGAGTACTTAACGAGTTTTGAATGTTTCTCATTGTGCTTTGAGTTTGAGATTTAAGATTATCAACAACAGTATCTATAGACACACTTGGTTGCAAGGCACTTTTTAGATTTCCTGCTCTGGAATTCGTAATTGGAGAGTTCAATATTTGGTGCGCACTTTTCTGAAGAGAAGTGTTTATATTGGACAGAGGTGAAGAATTTAAAGTTTGCTGAATGTTCTTTAATGTACTTTTTGTGTGTGACCTAAGGCTGTCTGTAACTTTGTCTATTGTAGGGATAGATTGCATAGTACTTCCAAGTATATTTCTTGTCGGAGATATAGGTGAAGATTTTAAAATGTTTTTAGCAGACTTGTGGATAGAATCACTTATGTCAGCCAAGGCGGGAGTATCAAATGTTTGTTGAATATTTCTGAAAGTATTTTCAGATTGAGCTTTGAAATTGTCAACAGCAGCATCCACAGAACCCCTTGAAGACTTTAATATGTTATGCGTATTTATTTGAATAGCATTACTTAAGTCAGGAACCCTGGAAGATTGTAAGGTGTTATGTAATTCCTTAATCGTATTTTCCGTCTGTAATCTAAGGTTTTCAACAGCAGCATTGATTGGAGTACTAGCTTTCAGAGTATTCTTGAGGCTACTTCTGCCAGAAGTCAATAGATTATTGGCATTTTTCATTAAATTACTATGAATATCGCCTATTGAAGGAGGGTTTAGTGATCCGTGAATGCTTCGTATCTTGTCCTCTGTGTGAGACTTCAAATCATCAGAAAAGTTTTTTACCACATTCCCCGCCTTTAATATTGGAGTATTAGCACCTTTGGGGATGTGCAACAGATTTAAAGCGTTATTATGCACGCTCGATGTGATTTCGGCTAGGGTGGGATTATTTTCGGCTCCACGGAACATATTTACTAAATTGGGATTGCTATTAAATTGAATTTTGCCCTTCTTACCTTTTCTCTCGGGTCCTACAGATAATGTAGCTCCTACGAGACCTCCATCGTTGCCCAAGGTTGAAGCCAAATTCAAAGGCTTCAAGTCCAACGACTTAGGGACTGCTAATTTAGCTTTATATCTGTTCAAATTCAAACCAGGGAGGCTTGGTAATTCTGGGCTAGATCCCAGTAACGATGGGAGAGGTTTTAACTGGATTATATCTAAATTGATATCTTCTAATGGTCTCAACGGTGGTAAAATAGAGATAGGATTGGAAGAGCTGGGTCCAGTAGATACCACAGGATTCACATCTGAAGCAAAATCATCGGAATCGAACTCTGAAGAATCATCATCGTTTGCAGACCTTGCCAGGCCGCTTAAAATTTCAGATACCCTGGACCTAATTTCATCTAAAGTAGGAATATTAGCATTCAAACCAGATATGTCTGGAATGCTAAAACTTGGCGTCCTAAATATATTGAGGTCATCTAATTTTATAAGAGGTGTCGGTTGCACAATACTTTGCCGTAGCTTGGTTTCGAAATCATTGAGATGTTCTACGAGTGATTTAGAGTTTGGTCTCAGTATATTGACAATCGGTCCACTTGTCAATGAAGTTGGTCGTAGTATATCCATGATTGGGTCGCTTGCTAATGGTTCTAAATCATTCTCCATGTTTTCATTATTTGTTACATCGTTTGAGGTTTTACCTAATTTGTTTTTATCAGATGTCTCAAATAAATTACTTGGGCATAAATCTTTCTTGGCATTCACTTCATCAGTAGAAGACACTGATGAAGTGAATGTGTTTTGATGAAAATTATTTTTGGGGTTTGGTTCAGTGAGTTGTGATTCGTCCATTCCTAGGACATTGTCAATTTCACTTTCAATGATTTCCTCTGATCCGGTATTATCTTCTTTAGACTCGATGTCTCCGTCATTTATAGAATCAACTCTGTGCATATCTTTTTCACTAGCCGCTAAAATAGAATCTGACATGTTTTGAAGATCTTGAAAACTGACTGATTCTCCTGATGCACTAGTATCTCGCAACTCTTCTGTAATTGGTGACGATGGAGATTCGAATGTAAGATCTCCGTTAGCGTTTTGATCTTCGCTGCTAATTAGATTCGTATCTTGATTTCGTTCTTCAATAGAGTCAGTTTGGGATATTTCTTCGACATTGTGTTTTATATTTTCAAGAGCATTCCTATTGCTTTTTTGTAGAGCATTTAACTTATCTACCACACTTTTTCTGATTTCCTCCAATGTTTTAAGGGAACTTGGTATATCTGGAACATTGTTACTTCTATTTTCTACCTGATTGATTTCGCTTAAATCAACAGCTGAAGGTGAAATATCGCTTACATCTTCTTGAGAAAGAATTTGTATATCGCTACTGCTGTCTTGTTCTGGTGCTTCTGTGTCATCAATAATTTCAAAAAATTCTAAAGCACCAGTTTCTTTATCTTCCGTGAGTTCAGTACTTTTTAATTGCATATTTTCTACACTGCCGATTTCGGAAATATCTGTATCATCTCCTTCTTTTGCCACATCGTTGACTAATTCATCATCTGTTTCAATTGTACTTGCGTTCAGCAGTGAATTTTCAAGCTCTGCCATATCTGCGTTTGCTGACTTATCAGCCTCCGGTTTTAACGTTATACAGTTACTTTCAGATGGACTCGGCAATACATCCAAAATATCTGTTTTCACCATATTTTTTCTTGGTATAGTTTGAATGTTAGTCTGTTTTTCTGCGTCTACATCATTATCTGATTTGCCTGAATTAATGTCGTCATTCTCGTCTGTAATCTTAGATGGTTTACCAAATAAAATCGACTGTGTCGTTAATTTAATTGGATTTTTTACTTTTGTAATCTGAATAGGGTCTATTTTTATTGTTGGTATTTTGGGTTTTGCTTGTGGGACATTTTTAAATATATCTAATGGAACGAGCTCCACGTCTCTTAATTTTAGTAAGTTTTTGAGGGGAAACGAGTTTTGAGGGGCTCCTCCGTTGTTTCGGGACTGCAACAGAGACTTTAAAAGACCTGTATTTTTGGCATCATTTTTAAATAACGCCAGTTTATTATTAGTAGACAATGCGTTATTGTCGTCTTCTAATTGACCTTGATTGTCTGACTGTCGGTTAAAAATATTATCCTCGAGTACATTAGTAGTATCATTGTCTTGATCAACCTCACTGCTCATCTGGTCATTTATTGATTCTATTAAAGTGTTTGAATCAGTGTTTACACGACGATCCAAACCATTTCCAGTCTTGATACCCAAATTCGGATTATTTAATAAATTGTTTATATTTACACCTATTTTTATGGGCTTTAAATTAAGTGCATTATTTGTTCTTAATCTTAGTCCGTCCAAAATTCTATTCAAACTATCGTCTGGTCTAACAATATTTTCTTGAACGTTACTTGCAGCCAAATTACTATCACGTTGCCTATGAAGCAAACCGCCTGGTAAAGGTAAGTTAAGTATATCTTCAATACCTTTCTGAGGAACCGGAGCTCTTTGTAAAGGTTGTAAAATGAATGAAGCTCTTGGGTTACCTAAAGGAGAGTGTATACACCTAGTTTCTTGTACGTGTGATGCTTCAGGAAGAGCATCATCAGTGTCCATGTCCCTAGGACTTACAATTATGGTGACCACGTTCCTGGCTTCCTCTGGAGTGCCATCGGTGACGACATCAGTGAGTGCAGTGATGTCGGTGGCGGCTGCTCGAGCTGCGTCTCTCTCAAGTGCGTCGCGATATTCTTCATCGGTAGCTTCCCGAAGAGTCTCCAGCACTGATGAAGCGAGATCAACTTCTGGATGCAGAAGTGGCTTCGACTCCTCCTTTAGTTCGGGCCTGAAACAAAGTATTTTTTGACTTTTAAGAATTTCTATTGAACGCTTGGCACATTAACGTTAGATGGGGACAACAAGTCTGAGCAAATTTGAGAATAGAATACAAGAATATTGTTTGTGGTCAGTTTAATACTCTTTGCATTTAACAGGATATCAACTCTTCAAGGAGTAAACTCACCTCACAACATTCCCAAAAGCACGGACTGTGTTAGGAAAGAAGAGCGATGCGGCGCCCTCGGAGTCGGCGTCTCGAGCGAGGCACGGGCAGTCGTCCACATTGCCAAGAGCACCGCGAGCTGAAGCCCCGCCCACGGGACTATGCGCTGCGCTAACGGTACTAGCTGCGAGGTCAGGTTGCGGTGCAGCCAGGTTTGTGGTATCGCCAGTCCATCCGGGAGGACACGGGCAGCATAGTTTGGTTTGAGTTTCTGTCCCATTGTTGTCATCTTGTGCTGATATCTGTAAAGGGAATTTTTATACGTTTATACGTTATATAGTTGCAAAAGACAGTTCCATGAGAAAACGCACCTAAGAGCGCAGGACTAGGAGTAGGCAATGAAGAATGACCATGACGTATTTTCATTTAAAAATAACTGAAATTATTTTTCATTAAAGTGTGCACAACTATTAGCAGAAAAAATATGATTTTCCATAAGTATGTCATAGAGCCATCTAAAAAATGATGGCTCGAAGACTAGGCGCTTTGTTGCGCACCTGCATGTGACCCCGATACCGCTCCCAAAGGCTCCAGCCTCATATGGTGCCTCCTATAGTCTCCGGCGAAGCCAAGACGGCAGTAATACACTCTTATCTATGAAGAGGGCTAGCCGAGACATGAGAATACGTTGATAGATGAGAAGAGTAATAAGTCAAAAGTGCCACGAGAAATCCGGTCTCTGATTATAATAAAATAAATTTTAAAATGGTTTACTTCCGACTAGCATTGTCGTGGTGAAAAAAATATGATTTTGCTGAATAGAATAAGTCATGTATAGTCTGTCCGATCTCTAAGATCAAAATATGAAGTCACTTTGGCACAAGGTACAAACAACCGTATTCATGTAAATTTAAGGTCGTTTTTCACATGTGCCTGTTTGACATAATTTGATCTTAGAATTCCGGATATACTATACCTGTTTAATTATATAGTAATTTCATTTGTTTTTTTTAGTCAAGAGCGACCGAGCGCGATTTTGATACAGCTATCAATATTATCTGTATATGAAGCATCACATGTTGTAGAGTGCGTGATCTGTTAGAAAGCGATTCGCGTTTTATTTCTGCCTCGCTCGCTCTTACGCGATCTAAATAAGAACCTCTCAGTTTTCACCCAAACCCAAATAGCCTTCTGACTGTAAATTAGGTATGTAATATTCAAATAATGGAAATTAAATTGGTTCAGCTGATTATAAAAACTGCAACTGTTGTCAACTGGTATAAATTTTACAATACTACAAAATTATTATCATTTAGATAGACAATTCATCAATAATATTAAAACTATGAGTATATATTACAATAGAGCCACTTTATGCGACCAAAACAAGAAACAATGTCACGTGCAGAAAATATAATGTAAGTCAAAATAACAAACATCCAAGGAAATGTCGTTCCTGGTCGTGGTACTAGAACGCAAAATACGTGTTGAAGATTCGTTCTAATTTCTAAACATACACATTTCTACACCACTAGGAACCCATAACACAGTCTTCCAGGCAGAATGTATGGGTATCATAATGGCAGCCCATGCAATCATCGCGAGGAAGGTAAAGGCCTACCCCATCCGCATACTCTCCGATAGCAGATCAGTTTTACAAGCCCTGCAGAGCTACACAGTAACCTCAGGAATGTCACCGAGCATTGTCAGAGGTATGTAACAATAATAACATAACTCTACAGTGGATCAAAGGACACAGCAACTCGCGTGGGAACGATGCAGCTGACGAACTGGCGAGAGGAGGTTCAGAGATGGAAGCAGAGGGACCCGAACCAATCATACCTCTGCCATTCGCCTCGCTGCGCAACACGGTGCGTAAAAACACGAAGGTAGAACAGCAACTATACTGGTCTAACTTAGGTACCTGCAGGCAGAGCAAAGAGGCCCTTCCGACAATCTACCCCGGGTTGTCACGCAAGCTGAGGCAGCTGAAGAGGCCGCAGCTCCGGCTAATAACTGGAGCGATAACTGGACATGCCCTACTAAACAAGCACTTATTCACTCTAGGTGTTACCGACAGTCCTCTTTGCAGAGCTTGCATGGAGGCCGAAGAGACAGCCGCCCACGTCATTCTCGAATGTCCTGGTGTGGCCAAATACCGGGCACAACACCTCGGGTCTCCGAGGTCACTCCCAGAAGTCGTCGGCAACATCAAGGGACTGCTAGGCTTTCTGGTGGAGTTGGGTTGGCAAGAGTAGTGCCAGCAACCCTTCACGCAAAATAGGCGCATTGTAAGACGTCGAGTTGCGGAAAACTAATAGCCCGCGATAACCTATCCTTCTAAGACCCAACGGCCTATTTTAAAGACCAGAGATCGTACTCATTGCAGCCCAGTTAAATGTATGAATTTATCAAATATCTACCCAAGGTCCTAAAATTATGACACAGACTAAATACATGTCCGGTGGTTCTAAATATGCGTGAAACAGAACTTTACTTTCTCAAATATGTCGCTGATGAACGCAGCCAAAAAATGAGCTGTCAACTTTGACATTTCGATCAAAAGAATCTGTCAGTTGTCACGTAAGTGTCGGTGAAAATGGCGGCCACGAGGAAGCGTTGTAGTGATCTGTTTTTTTCTTTGAAAACTGTTGTTATTTTGCAATAAATGAATATAAAACTAATTATTTAAAGAGTATTTTATATGGCTATGTTTATATTTTTTTCCGCCATGTTTGTATTGAAGCAGAATTTGGGTACAAAGTTTTATGTCCTAATATTAGGTCATTGGGTTGTTGTCGTAAAAGTGGGCTGCATTGCTTGTCTTCATTTTAGGGTGTTGGGTATTAACTGAGTGTTTTTTTATAACATTGAAAGAACAAGATTTAGAATAATACGTGAACCTGGACGTATCAGAATTTGAAACCAGTGACGCTGATGATGACGAACTGGATTTAGATTATTAACCTCGAAGTCGCCAGCGTGCTAATGGAGATTTCTCAACATCTTCCTCCGAGGATGAGATTGACCTTGCTGACTAGACTGGTTATAGTTACATATAAGATAACTTGTAACAAGACTGGTTAAATAGTTATATATACGAAACTTAAGATTTTAACTTAAGGATGTGATCTCTTATATCGTTGTATGATAATACATTTTTTGCAATAAGCCATATTAATGCATGTGATTAACAATATTGATTTTACTTGAAGGATAAGCCAATTTAAAGAAGTTATTTAGTTATCAATGAACAAAAAATAATCCTAAAACGATTTTTAATAATAAAAAACGTATGAAACCGTTTTCGACGTTATATGAACCTACAAATCTAAAAACACACTTAAGAATTCTATAAAACTTACATGTACTAATTATTATAGTTTCTTCGAATTAAAGCCCAACGACCTAATAACGGGACATGTTTTTTTTATAAATTTCACATCTAAATCGTTAGTGCTACACGTTATGAGTACAAATATAGAGGTTTTTGTTTTTTATCTCATGTTTTGAACATGTTATTACAATTCTAAGTTCTGGGCCGCAAGCATATGTACCTAAAATTAGGTCACTGGGTCGCTATTACAAATGTCCTAAAAATAGATTGGGTCTTAGGAGGCTATATAAGGTGTTGTCATTTTTTAATAAATATAATCATCTTAACATTTGGTGGCAAAAACATTACCCCAACCACTTAAAACAAGTAAAAAGTTGGCGGGAATAGTAAGAATATATTATATATTATATTAATTTACAGGTAAATCCCTGGGCATTATGGGAGCGCGTATTTATAACAAACTGCCTGAAGAGATTAGAGCTTCACCAAATGAGCGCGCGTTCACCCATAAACTCAAAATGTTATGCACTAAGAAGGCTTATTACTCTATAAATGAGTTCTTGGATGACTAAATAATAATATTTTTTATTGAAATTTTATAATAATTTATTTTCTAATTTTTAATTTTAAAATCTTACCATCATTTTGACATCTTATTCAATAAAATTAACTACTTAATCTCAATTATTAATATAAATTAAATTATTTGTAACACTTGACTTGTTGGTACTCGACATATATGTATACCAAATGTAAAATAAGAATACTGAATTTAATTTATTCTATATGTAATAATAATAATGGCTATGATTGTGTAATAGCTTAGATTAATTGACAATGTATGATTATTACAAATAAAAAATCTATCTATCTATCTATCTATATGAATACATAAGTTGAACATTTGTATTATTTCCTTGGATTTATTTGAGGAAAGCACTATACAAGCCTCGGTGAACAGGGATTACGTATCTATTACTACTCGGCCAACAATCCCCTATTTAGCGACCTCTGCAGTAATGTACTATTATTCCACCACTTTGGCTTCGTGACTAATATCTACTTATAGTATTTTCTTTTTTTTTAAGAGACAATCTTACACTAATCGACCTAGTCCCAAACTAAGCAAAGATTATACTATGGGTACCTACTAGACGACGATATGCATAATATATGAACTGGAACCCCATTGCCATTATTATCCTATGGATGGGTACACTTTCATATGACAATTTCATTGAAATACAAACAGATGTATCTATCTAGCAGCCACAGACCTCCACTGCTGAACATAAGCCTCCCCTAAGTAAAACTCGACACATATTTAGTGCCAAAAAATAAAAAATAGGCACAGAAGTTTACAGTAGGATCCTAACCTATATAACGTAGAAAAATTTGGCGCACATGAGTCGTTGTCACAGTTGCGCTTGAGATGCAAATCCTCTATGCATCTACCCAAAAAATTACGACCTTAATTTTTTTATTAAAATCGTAAAATATAGGTCATTTTTTACCAATTAGATAATACGTTTAATGCTTTTCTCCTTAGTGGGGTAAATAGTCAATTATGGGCCGCCGTTAAAAACTTGCCACTTGATACTAAAAATAAGTTTCTGTCAAAATGACATTTTAGTGGCAAGCTTTTATAGCCGACTGTACTTTTCTTTGGATATCCATCAAATGCTCACTGAGACGATTCTAAAGAGCCCAAGCTCGGTAGGATTGCTTTTTCTATTATAGAGTTCCTATGGCCACCTTCCGGCTCCATCATCAGATCAGCCCCATGGTACCATATTATTGTATTGTCATCAAAGTTAAGTATGCAAAATTTCAGCTCAATCGGTTGACGATATCTGCTTCAAAATTGAGTTGCCAGATTCCACCCGAACAAACATACTTTAAACATACATACAATGCAAGTTAAATAAAAGCTTGTAATTACTCTATTTAGTTTAATGTTTGTACGACTACATTAGTATTAACGTGGCCAGTAATTAAATTAGCGATTTATCCTATCTTGATATGACGTCACTATTGACTTTATTTGTACTGCAAAACGGCAAGGACAAGTAAGTCTATTACGGTATAAGAGCCCTATTCCCATAGATGGTTTCAGAATTGACATAGGTCGTAAAAAAAATGTGTACCTATCCCAATTACTATTAGAAGGGTACAGCGCGATCTTCACTTATTCCTGTACCTACTAGAGTCTGGCTACTGAAAATATTACCCTTAGTTTGACATTTAACTTATTTCCTTAGGTACACGTCTGGACAGAAAATTTAAAATATTGTCTAGTATCAAAACTATAATTGACAACATTTCATATTGTTAAGACTATCATTTTATTACTTTTCTGAATTCTGCTTAAAAAGACGAAGTAATCTCTGTTGTTATTTATTTTCTGAGATGATTATTTATTTTATTATTAATTTATAAAAACATACTCATTTTAAAATGTGGCAACACCAAAACCAGAACTTAATGGAACGGTTACTTTAGTCGGTTTCTTATTAAAAAAAAACTTAATAAAACTCGGTATGCATCTGTCATCTGTCAACGTCAAATAATAAAAAAAAAAAATTTTTCGCTCTTTGGTTTAGACACAACAACCCTATTCAGACCGTATTGTCTTAGATTGCAGTTATTTTATGTATTTTCTTATATTTTTTTAAATACAGAAAAATAAATTCAAAGATTTTTTTAAGGTACACGACATAAAGCCCTGTCGATCTCTTTATTAATTTCCACCTGTTATAAATATGAAATGTTGTCAATTCCTATTAGGCTATTACACAAAGCGTGAACGCCCAAGATTTTTTAAATCACCCTTCAAAAATGCTGGTAGGTAATATTTTAGTAGCCCAGCGACTTACGATAACAGCCTAAAGGCTTTTCGAATCAGCATAAAAAAAAAAAGTAGCCAGACTCTAGTAACAGAAAAGTTGATGACAACCAAATTGCAGCTCCACACTACTCACGAAATTGTCCGAGATTGGGCGCATTATGATCGTCTGGAGGGGAACTTCACTACGCTCATACTTCGGCCACTTCGCGAGTAGTGTAAATAATAATAGTAAAATAGGAACTTTGATATGTGAAAGTTATAGATAAAGAATAGGTACTCACATTATTTATAATCGCCAAACTAAAAGCCAAAACTGTCCACCGCCACATTTTCCGCGGCGCTCACATGGAGACTGTTCAAATGAGAATTCATCATCGCACCATTGATTTATAATGTCTCAACACCGAATTATCATGGAATCTGTAGATAGTGATACGGAGTTCAGCGTGTCCGATTGTAGAGACGTGACCGAATCGCTGAGTCGGCAGAATAAGTGATAATGATTTTATCTAGCAATGTGGGTTACCAGTGCTTTGCCGCTCGACTTTGGCTGTGAGGACTTATGTTTCTAAATAATCCCCATTATTCATGAAAATAATAATATTGCTTTGCTATTCCTCGATATAATATCGTGCCAGTTAAATTTGTGCTAACCCGTATACTTATTTGCGTATTTTTTCATGTATACATGCATTTAATGGTACTATATTATATCGCGGAATAGCAAAGCAATATTATCATTTTCATTAATATGGATTTCCGCAAAGTAACGCCTGATTCAATTAATTATCCCCATTATTCGTCTGCAATCTTTAGTTTAATCATCTATACATTTGTATTGAAAATTAGTTTTCTATTGAGACGGGTCATGATTTCGTGAAAAGTCTTAATAGCGTTGATGCAGGATCGTCATTTGTTTTGTATTGGCGCGCGGCATAATGCCAGTCTGGCGCCATCTGTTAGGCGATTTTTTTTTTTTTTTTTTATGTCATAGGGGGCAAACGAGCAAACGTATCGCCTGATGGAAAGCGATTACCGTCGCCCATAAACACCTGCAACACCAGAGGAGCCACAAGTGCTTGCCTACCCGGAGGACGAAGATAGAATGCCTCTATGCTAGTAATTTCACCGGCTATCTTACCCCCACACCGGAACACAACAATGCGAACATTGCTGTTTGGCGGTGGGTTAGCAGGCAAGACGGTAGTAACAATCCGGACGGACCCTGTACGAGGCCCTACTACTCCAAAAATATCCTCGCATCACGCCGAAACGGCTGGGCGACTTCATTAACAATTAGTTTCTGTAACGGTATGTATTACCGGCCTTGTGAAATCGCCTAGTGTCAGGGCATTAACCTGTAATCTGCATAGATGTACAGAATGCAATAGGTAATGAGAAATGAGACTCAGCAGTTTGAAGTAGAGGAATCGGCTTATACGTAATACCTACTACTTATAGCGATGCAGAATTCCTATACATAGAATTCTTTGATTAATTGACATCGAATGCAAGTGCTACTCTTCACTTTTCTTTATTGTCGAATTTATCTATAAGATAAACGTATTCATACATTTTTGAGCATGGCGTGGTGGTACTGTTTGCATTCGAATTCTCATCCCAACTCGCGTAGCCGTTTTTAAGGCTAAAACGACGGGACCCTATTAGTAAGACTCCACTGTCTGTCTGTTAGTAGGCTGTATCTCACGAACCGTGATAGACAGTTGAAATTTTCACCGATGATGTACTTCTGTTGCAGCTATAACAACAAATACTAAAAACAGAATTAAATAAATATTAAATTGGGACTCCCATACAACAAATGTAGCGTTAACATTGCACCTTAGAGCTTGTGCACAAACCACGTGAGGTTCAATAAGGGGGAGTCACGAAAAAATATCGATACACGATATAATCACGTTGGGGGAGGGAGGGGTATAAGGAGACCTCACGTGTATTTTTCTACAGTGAACGAACTAAGAAAAAAATCGATATTTTTTCTTGGTTTCGTTAAAAATAAATCTTCACTTGTTAAATACTTCAAAATAGCGAGTCTATTTTACGAAATTTTGGCGGAAAAAAATACACGTGAGGTAGTGAGGGGGAGGGGGGGTAGCAAAGAACCTCACCAAATATCACCAGGGGGAGGGGGGGTCAAAAAATAGCCGAAAAAACCTCACGTGATTTGTGCACAAGCCCTTATTTGTATACGGTGCCATAAATACCAGGTGCGAACTTAACTTAACCCGGCCAGTTAAGATGGGATAAGTGTTTGTAGGTAAGGAACCCTCGGTGCGCAAGTCCGACTTGCGACTTGCACTTTTGCCGGTTTTTTTTTGGTGCCTGAGAGTTTGAAAATAAATATGATTGCTCTTCAATTTTATCAGGCTCTAAAAATGTGAATATGATTTATCTAACATGGCAAGTCAAATTGAATTACAATTTTTGCTAAGTAAAGTAATACGTGTAGACTCCGATAATCCGGACCCTGTCTAGTAGGGTGTCATTTTTTTTTTTAATTTCTAACGGGCACAGTTGAAAAAAGGTGCCGTTTAGTGCCATTAATGGATACATATTTTTATTTATTTTTTTTATTTCCGTTTTATTGCCTCCGGATTACTCCAGAAAAAACAAAACAACAAAACAAAACAAAACAAAATTATTTATTGTTTGAATGTGAGTGGTTATAAAAATGGTGGTCGGGTTAGTGTTTGGTACATCACAATCAGCCAGAATTTGGCGCACAATCTTTTGTCTTTAAAAAAAGTTCCTAATGTATGGAGCACTAAAAAAAAGTGGCCTTGTATATATTTTTTTATTGTATTTCGTTTGTGATGCCCTACTTATTATACTCAGAATAAAAATATATTAAAATATTGGGCCAAATTTAAAATAATAAAAACAGACTTCATAACGCTCATTTAATATGGGCATTTCTATACTAATTTAAAAAATAGATCCGGAGGCAAAAGATCAACATCGATATCAATGAAATTTTGGTATTTAGTTTATATTATTATGAGTTACATTTTTTTTGCCATGCCTAAAGAAATAAAAGTATTAATTTTTTTCCCATACAAAAGTGACCCAACTGTCTAGTCCGATGCTCGAAAATACACAATATTAGTACTGTAAGTAACCTCCGAAATGATAACGCAGGATCCTTCCTACAACGTGGTATATTTTTATACCAATTGCTTTAACAGTATAAACAGTTCAAATACTAGAATAATCAGCTCCAAATATAAACAAATGAAATTAATATCCCATCTAAATCCAATATTCCATGTCCTAACCAAGTTTCCCGCCATTTTGTGTTGCCAACCTCTCAGACGTCATAAAAATTGACGATGAAACTACTTTTGTTTCTGCCAAATGTAATAAACCTTATTACAGTACTTTGGCCAATTATCATTTATATGCTTGCCAAGCCTCGGCAAGCCTACAGGACGCAGTTATATGTTAGAGTGAGCACGATGTAGTTCCGTCTCACTTTAACATATGACTGCGTCTTGCACGCTTGCCGAGGCTTGGCAAACATGTAAACGTAACATAATAGGTTTGTCGGACCGAGGGTACACTATGTAGTCTGTCTGTAGTACAAAAACCCATGTTCACGAATCCTTACCTTAATAGGTACATACCTTATTCTCCCACTATTGACCCTGATAATCTAATTAACTGGTACCGGCAAAGGCGGCAAAACCCTTCGCTTATTTGAAATACTAAATTATAAGATAAGTACTATTTTTACTAGCTATCTAAAAATTTAATACATGTTATTTAAGTAATGAAACATTACATGGTGATGCATATTGCATGGTGATAATGATGTTTCGTTTCACAAATTTATGATAGGTGAAGTTTACAAAACGTATTTTGCGTACAACGGAAAATCAACATCATTATTGCCGGTACAAATAATACGTAATAATAGGGAAGATTTAATATGGGATATTTTACCACTCTATCATCACTTCTAATCTGAGTATTTTCCAATATAAAGACAAGTATTTATAAACTTTATTAATGCTACTTAATGTTAATTAGACAATTTAATAAAAAAATACTTGCAAATCTAAATATAATATGTGCAAGTTGTAGCTTTTAGTAAGGCAACATTATCGCGTATAAAAACTCGTCAAGAGAATTTTAAAAAGTTTTCGTTTGAAGTCGTTATTTGAGTACGTTACAGCAATAATTATCAGAAACAAGAAGAATTGGCGGGTTAATGCTCATATAAAATATAGAATTGTAATTTCGCGAATCGAGTTTGTGTACTGAATCCTCCATGTGCTCGTAAAACGAATAGAGATCTATTGCTTTGTCTCTAGATCTGAAGCTGACAACGTTTTCTTAACATTTGCAATCTGTTATCCAGCAAAATGGAAGATTTCATTAAGATAGAGAAAATCGGTGAAGGTACTTATGGTGTGGTGTATAAAGGAAAGAACAAAGTGACTGGCCAATTCGTGGCTATGAAGAAAATTAGATTGGAAGCCGACGATGAGGGCATACCATCGACTGCGATCAGGTTAGTTCTCATTCCCTATTTCCGTCGACTAATTTCGCATTGCTTAAATGCATTATAAAAAGCAGTACAGGATTTCTAAAAGCATGGATAAAGCCTTGACAAATCCTCTGCATTTCATAACCTTACTCTTATTTCCTGTGTATGCGTTTTATCGTGCATATTAGTATTACCTTACACCGTATCTATGATTACTAAGCGTTGTTATTGTTTACAATTTACATCGACCATATTAGTGGGTTGACTTTATGGCTGATCTAGGCATTCTTTCAATGGCTTATGAAATGACATGCAATTTTTTGTTTGTACAATGGTTTCATTGAGACATGTTAGAATACACAAAGTCCAACATTGAGTACAGACTCAGTTGTGTTCACAGATTAGTACTTATACAAACTTTAAGTATACATGGTACTGTAGTCAATAACAATCCCATACGTTTAAAGAAAAAGCATTACTGCTCACTTGTTTCCTTTCCTTCTTAACTATACATCGTTATTGCTGTATAATCATCTCATCTTGAACAATTTTGGCCTCTGGAACTGTGATGCAAATTTCTAAAGAAAGCATCATTTAATTTAAGTGGCTGTTGCAGTTTTGGCAATAAAAGTCCCACCCTAACCAAGTTCACCCGTCCAATTAAAAAAATTAAACTTGCCAGGTTTTTTTAGACTTATCATGAGTCTTACTTAGCAATAAAATGTTATGAAGTTTAAACTATTGTTTGCTTTGTATTTCAATTTACTATTTAAAGGCTATATGGCTGCCAGTCTATAGATGCGAAGTGGAGAAAACAAATCAATTAGGATGTGTCATTGTGAAGCCCATATAAGTGCATTAAAATCAGACCAATGTTATTGGTCCAATTTATATAGCTCTGCTCCAATTCTATGGTTAAGCAGCCTAATTTTCCTATCATAATACCCTTATTTCATAAAATTGTTCTTGTAAGACTTGCAAGTGAGTGTAATTTTATTGGATTGTTGGTGTTTTTCTTTTTTTATGCTGCTACCCCTGACAAACTGTTTTGTTTAACCCCTCGTATGCGATGTAAAAAAATTGAAACCAACTGATATTTTAACATAAAGTTGCAATGTCTCACACGGATCCATGTTTATACAAAGGGTTAATTATCAGAAAAGGGATACAGGAGCCAGAGTTTACATAGCTTACTATTACAATTGGCATACTTCTTGTAATTCAATAGAGAATGGTACTCAAATGATCTAAAATTCTCAAGTTGGTGGGAATCAGGTTCTGTAGATGCTACTTTATGAAAACACGCTCTAGTGTACTTGGCCATAAATGCACTTTTTTTAAATTAAATATAAACACTAGGAAAAATCAACAAATTCTATATATAATTTCAGAGAAATATCACTGCTTAAAGAACTGAATCACCCGAACATTGTGAAACTTGAAGATGTGCTCATGGAAGAGTCCCGGCTGTTCCTCATCTTTGAGTTCCTCTCCATGGACTTGAAGAAATACATGGACTCACTGGGGTCTGGCAGGGTATGTACATGTAGAATATAGTTTTATTCAAAACCTTTCTCAAACAAATGACAAAGAGAGTATTGTGTTAGAATATATAATGATTGATATTTTTTTAATGGCATTTTAAATATTGTCTGAGAATAGGGATGTTCAGCAGCAGTTATCAGTATCTGCTTGGCCATATCCTAGAATGTTTGAATGTTATATTTTGACGATTGCTTTGTATAACTGTAGGTTCCATAATGATCCTAGCGCTTGCTTATACTTGATCTCTACATTTCTATAAAAAATTAACCTTCTAAACTCCTTAGAAGTAAAAAGTGTTTGTTTACCAACAGATGATGAGCCCAAACATGGTGAAGAGCTACCTGTACCAGATCAACAGCGCAATTCTCTACTGCCACCAGCGGCGCATCCTGCATCGCGATCTCAAGCCGCAGAATCTGCTCATTGACCAGACTGGCATCATCAAGGTGTGTACTCCACGAGCATACCCAACAACTACATGTTTTTTAACCCTAATGAAAAAAGAGGGGTGAAAACTTATAAGTTTAACATGTGTAGCTGGGTACCTGTGTGTCTATGTGTGGCATCATAGCTTCCAAATGGATGGACCAAATTGAGTGCGTTTTTTTATCGTAGGACTTGACAGTTGAGATAGTTCTTAGCTATGTTTGGTGGAAATAGGAGCAGTAGCATATTTTATCACTAAAACTTGCCCATCTTCTGATAATATGTTATGTCTGTAATTTAGACACTGCTAGATTTAAGTTTTCTTTTTGTTTTCTTACTAATGTACGGTTTTAGGGTTCCGTAGCCAAATGGCAAAAAACGGAACCCTTATAGATTCGTCATGTCTGTCTGTCCGTCTGTCCGTCCGTACGTCACAGCCATTTTTTTCCGAAACTATAAGAGCTATACTGTTGAAACTTGGTAGTTAGATGTATTCTGTGAACTGCATTAAGATTTTGATGCAAAAATAAAATATTGGGGGCTCCCCATACTTAGAACTGAACCTCAACATTTTTTTTTTCATCAAACACATACGTGTGGGGTATCTATGGATAGGTCTTCAAAAATGATATCGAGGTTTCTAAAATATTTTTTTTCTAAACCGAATAGATTGCGTGACAGACGCTTCCAAAGTGGAAAAAAGTTGGTCCCCCCCCTCTAACTTCTAAAATAAGAAAATGAAAAATCTAAAAAAAACATATGATGTACATTACTATAAAAACTACCAACGAAAATTGTTTTGAACGAGATCTAGTAAGTAGTTTTTTTTTTAATACCTAACTTTGCACCTAATTTATATGGGGCGCTATACATACCAGGTACAAACTTAACCACTTAGGGATGGAAAGTGTTTGTACGGAACCCTCAGTGCGCGAGTCCGACTCGCACTTGGCCGGTTTTTTAGATTAAGTATGTTTGATTTGTTACTATCTTAAGTTTCATAATTATTTATGTTCATATGAATGTGCTGTTTAGTTAGTTATCAATAAATTTATTTTCTTTTATTCTAATATTGTATTTGCCGCTATTGCAGGTTGCAGACTTCGGTCTGGGGCGCGCGTTCGGCGTGCCGGTGCGCGTGTACACGCACGAAGTGGTCACGCTGTGGTACAGGGCTCCGGAGGTGTTGCTCGGGAGCCAGAGGTAACTACTGTTATCTATATTATATATTATTATTATTATTTATAATGAGGCAGGCAGTTTAACAACTGATAATGCCTATATCCAGTGATCTGTGTCTTAAGATCGTTGATCAGTGGTATGTTTGTCTAATTTATTCTTAAAATTAATGAGGTTAGGTGCTGAGATTACATCCTCGGGGAGTTTGTTCCATGCACTCACAACTCTATTGCTCAGGATGTGTTTATGAGGGTTGTTGTGCGACCTGCAGCTGCAGGCAACTAGCTTCAGGTGATGACCTCGCAGGCGGGTCATTTACTGCAATACTAGATGAATTACAATTATTATTGGCATAAGAGATAAGGATAGTTATAAGTTTACGCGAGCTGGCTTTCCGCAACATGATTACTCGTGTTTTGACTTCTTACAGCTTGAAGAATACCTACAGTTTAAGTTTAATATTTCTAAATAACAGGTACTTGATCACTATAGATATTGAGATCTAGATTGATGTGGTGAATTTTGTATATGTGGGCTCTTCTGTTTTGCAGACATAGTTATTTTCAATTTAAATTAGATGAACAAGGTATTTTGCCCGATGTACGAATGACGTAAAAATTACTCGGGCAGCCTTTGGGTTAATTACACGAAACGGGCCTACAGCGCCCTACGAGTCCAATATAATAATGGCTTCAGAATGTTGATGGGTTTGCCTAGAAGGTGTAGTGCCTCAGGAATGTTCAGTAAGGCGAACATTGTCACTTTTGAGGCCATTATTAGAAAGAAAATTGCATTGTTGCTGAATCGGGTCAGAGATAGTGCCAACACCATACTGGCGGAGACTGCTGGCAGGTATGATAGTGCTATGTTCAGGTTTTGGGTAGGGCCAATAAAGGGCGTAGCCCAATATGTAATATAGATTCATGTAATGTTGTTAATGTCATTAATTGTTGCCCCATTAATTTTGTTACCAACCTAGATGTAAGAAATACTAATAAATAACTCTATGGATTTATATCTGAAATAAAGAATTTATTATTATTATAAAGACATGATGAAGTCTTAGGAGCCTGCTTTGCAATGCGAATAAATGTTACTAGTACAAGTAATTCCATAGGACTGATACATTAGTCAGTTAAACTGCTATGTGTGAACTCTTGGATTTTTTGCAGATATTCTTGCCCCGTGGACATGTGGTCGGTGGGCTGCATCTTCTCCGAGATGTCTTCTAAGAAACCACTGTTCCAGGGGGATTCAGAAATAGATCAGCTTTTCCGAATCTTCAGGTACTTTTAATAAGTTAATGATATAAGTGCTATCTCATCTTCTCATGGACCTGACATCCAAAGGATGCTTTTTACCTGACTATGGCAAAAAAGTTTTACGCAGATTAAGTTGCACCTTCCAGGTTATAATATCTATGTTAATTCCAGGATGCTGCGCACTCCTACTGAAGAGATCTGGCCCGGTGTGACGTCACTGCCGGACTACAAGCCCACCTTCCCCAACTGGAACACCTTCAATCTGCACAATCATGTAATTTACCGTTTTTTATCCTTTTTCAACAGACTTTTTAGGGTTCCGTACCCAAAGGGTAAAAACGGGACCCTATTACTGAGACTTCGCTGTCCGTCCGACCGTCCGTCCGTCTGTCACCAGGCTGTATCTCAAGAACGGTGATAGCTAGACAGTTGAAATTTTCACAGATGTATTTCTATTGCCGCTATAACAACAAATACTAAAAATAAAATAAAATAAATATTTAAGGGGGGCTCCCATACAACAAACTTGTTTTATGGTACGGAACCCTTCATGCGCGAGTCGGACTCGCACTTGCCCAAATTTTTTTAGTGTTTGGTACGCGATTGTTCCTTCAATTATGAATAGATTTTGATGATTTTTTGTTTGATAAATCTAGACTCTAAAGTCTAGAGAGAAGATAGAAATATTCTACGATTTTTTTTAGAGATTATATAAAAAATAAGCCTAACACAAAAATTGCGCACAAATAGTTCCGTTGACGCAGTGTCGTACACGTTACGTTTTTAACATATATTGTCCACTTGCTTATGTTGTTTCTGTTTTTCGGTCGTTAACCCTTAAATGCATGATGAATCATCATGCAATGAGTTAGCATCAAAATTATTGATTTATTGGACAATTTAACCCTTAAATGCATACGATTACACTATTTTTTTTTCTGAAATGACATAATTAGGAAATCATAATAATCCGCGTCGGTTTGAGATTGCGGGACAATCTTGACTTTATTGACAGTATTCAGATTTTGACTTGTGTCATTTCAGTATAGGTCGATTCACTAAAGCTGGCACGAATGGAATGAATGAGTGAACGATAATATTTATGTGTGCGTCACAAAATGATTACATACAGGTTGATACAATAAGTGATTATGAATGTGAAAATTATCGAACCAAATTAAATTCAAAATGACGAATGGCTTTTTTTTCAAAATTTCAAATTGGTGCTAGGAAGCTGAAACTCGGTATCGGGGGGCATTTGGGGCTCACAAATATGAATCTGAAATCGGTGTCCGAAAATTCGGTCAAAGTCGGAAAATATCGAAAAAAACAATATTTGTATGGATTTTTTTTTTTTGGAGTCCCGTATCTCGTAAACGGCTGGAGATGGGTAGGGGATGCTCAAACAAATATCATAGGGGACCCCCACCCGAGTACAGTCGTGGAAAAAAAAAAACAAAATGGCGACTTTTTTTTTCGAAAATTTCAAATTGGTCCGAGGGGGCTGAAACTCGGTATTGGGGGGCTTTTGGGTCCTCCGACTCAGAATATGAAATCGGATTTTGAATATTCGGTCAACTTCGGATAACATCGGACAAACAAAATTTAGTTAGGGTCGAATACTTAACCCACAAATTTGTACGCCTAGTGGCAAAAAATAGAGAACTTCTGTCTAATGTAACAACTACTTTGTACCTATGTTTGACAAATAAATATATTCTATTCTATTCTATTCTAGTAATCTTAGCTTGACGGAGGGCCGAGCCATTTCTGAGCATAACTTATTGAATCGAATGGGTCTTAGCCTCGGATACTAGTACTTTCAATGAAAACTATATTGAATAAAATCGGTCGAGCCGTTTTAGAGTTATTGCAAAATTTCATAATTTTCTTTAAAATGACGTAAGTGCCGCGCGGTGTCCCTACACTTCGAACGCTACACATATTGGTTAAGTGCCAAACTATATTAAAACATTTCGCTCAATCTGGCACGTATTATATTAATGTTTCTTGGCGTGTACGACTTTTTTATAGGGCTTGAAATCTTTCTCGTAATTTTCGTCTATTGTGAAGGACGGGCAACTACGGGACCCTACACTGAGCAGTGAGCGTGGCCCGACATGCTCTTGGCCGGTTTTTTATTCGAACTAGTCGTCCGTCACCTATTAATTCTTGACATTACACCTTTACCAGGCCGCGAAGACAAGAAGAAAATGTGGGTTACGTTAATACCATTGCATAGTCCCACATGGTCAAACTCATACGAGACAATGGAATAGTATCATCCCACATCCTAATTCTGGTCATACACAGATTGCATGAATATTAAGCAATATGTACAATTTTATTACACTGCCTTACAACAGTCAAAATCTAAAGTATGTCAAAAAACTAGCGTCTTCATAAAACACCATGATAGTAAAATATTTTTGTATCAAACAGTTAAATATACCTTTCGGACATATATATTACTTGTTTAGTCTAAATATTGTGCGGATTATGCTTATATTATACCTAATAATTTTTATTATTCTTGAATAACAAAAACCCATTTTGTTGTTGTTTACAAAATATTATAGCGGCAGTACACTGCTCGCGAAGTTCCTCGGCGAAGTACTTGACAGCTGCCCGAGGTGCTACACTACATTACTCGCGAAGTGCCTTGTCAAAGTACTTGACAGATGTCCGAAGTGCGACACTACATTACTCGCGAAGTTACTCCGCGAAGTATTTGACAGCTGTCAGAAGAGCGACATTTTATCAGATTCACACAGAAAATACAATTACCGCAGTTTAATTAATTACCACAGCTTGTTTAAACATTGTGGATAAAGCATGCTTCAGCAAATTTATTATTTTCTTGGAAAATTGCGACCAACGCGAACCGAAGTCAGCCGAGTAGTGAAGAGGGGCACTTCGTGTGCGCACTTCGGGCAACTTCGGGTCCTTTGACTCGGGTACAAAGACCGACAACAATCGGAAGTCGGCCGAGGCGAGGTAAAGTTGGCCGAAGTAAGACGAAGTGACCGTCTACACTGACGTATTCGCCCAACCTCGGCCAACTTCGCGAGCAGTGTACTGCCGCTATTAGGAGGCCCCTGTATAAGAACGGCACTCACACTAACACTCAAAGTGACAAGTGACATAACTTTCATTCAATCCATTCGCGCCAGCTTTAGTGAATCGACCTATAACGTGTAAATATACATCAATGATGATCAATCACGCAATCTCAAACCGACGCGGATTATTATGATTTCCTAATTATGTCATTTCAGAAAAAAAAATAGTGTAATCGTATGCATTTAAGGGTTAAATTGTCCAATAAATCAATAATTTCGATGCTAACTCATCGTACAAACCCAGGTGCAGAACCTGGACGAAGTGGGCATGGACCTGCTCCGCAAGATGCTGGTGTACGACCCCATGAAGCGCATCAGCGCGAAGGACGCGCGCCGCCACCGCTACTTCCGCGACCTGCGCCTGCCGCCCGGCCTGCCCGCCGCCGCACCCGACACCGCCGTAAGGACTGCCCGGGAGGTTTCCAGCGTCGTCGCCACGCAGTGACGAGAGTGAGATCATTCAGTAGACTCCACAATAATATCGCCTGATGGTAACAACTAAAACTCACAAAAAAAATTTGATCACACCTTGCTCGTAAACAAGGTTTTACATGCTAGAAAAGAGAGAGAGTCCTAGAGTGGTAAGTAATTTTGGTATTGACTACTACTACTTTTGTTTTGTTTCCTCCAAAGTGTGATGAAAAACGTCGTACGTGACTCTAGTGGTAAAGGAATTCCAAACTCGTGTCATTAAAGCCCTCGCCTTCGTCTTCGGGCTTCTAATAGACACTCGTTTGTAATTCCTCGTTTACCACCCTTGTTACGTAATATACTATTGTCACACTGCTAAAAACCTCGCATCTAGTAAGTAGATTGACACCGAGAACGAGCTTTGTTTTAGTAGGTATTTATTACTTAGTGAGTTTTGGTTGTCAACAGACGATTTATTCACTATACAGACTATCGGGGACTATTTTTACAATTTAAAATACTTTATTTACACGCTGTACTTAGCAGTAAACCTGGGTGTGTAACGGAGATGTCATGACTGCGCCACAGCAGCAGCGGTACGTGTGTCTCGCTCACTCGTACGGTCGCTGCGCTCGGATCTCTCGCTCAACCGCTCGTCGGCGGCCGGTCGTGCAGGCGTGGCATCTCCGAAGTGTGGGGCAATGTTATACGGAAGAGCCAAAATATCCAGGGTTCGGAAATTCGGATAGATATTTACCTAAACTTTGGCGGTGGCTTTGGTATTCGGTCGTAGGTATAGGCGGCTTTGTTTGACGTATGAGTGAGACAGCAATAGGATTTTGTCAACTTTAGGTAAATATCGATCCGAATTTCCGAACCCTGCTCATATCGGACTGGATAATTCGATAGGAAAGTAGTCTTCATACCTATTTAAACACCCACAAGAAGGGCTAAGGGCAAGATCTAGCAAAGTCACATTTGCTAAATTGTACACAACCACACAATTTTACAGTCCAAACAATTGAAGTTGTAAATTCGCGTATGGTGTACCTCTGCAAGTTGTACTAAGAAAGTCTGCGACCATGTCTCAAAAATCAATATGAAAAAATAATGGATTGAGCCAGTTTTTCCTCTTACCTCTTCTATTATCAAATCCCATATATACGAGATTGAAAAAGTATAATAACGATAAGTGATCCCACTTCTGATATTCATAAATTTATGAGAAACGTTTGTATCCCAATAACGCTGTTGCGTGAATCTTCGAGTTTGAAGCGCGCGGTTTTATCGTCATTCTGGTCTCATGATTATTATTATTACCATGTTATTTTATTACCACAATGAAAGAACAAGACGTATAACTCTGATCAAACTGAAATAAGACTCCAAAGTCTTTCGGATTGATCAGATGACTAACCATCATCTGCAGGGTTCGAAAAGATCATTATCAATGATAATTGTCGTGTAAGGTGTCGTGTTTCGTCGGTTCCGGGGCAACCTACCAAATCCAACACCCGAGATGTCGGAACAACGGGGCCACACCGTTTCGCCGTCAAAATAAACATTGTTCGGTTCATGACGTATTGGTGTAAACTGTAATGTTAAGTAACCTGTTTTTCAATAAATAAATAATTACCACGATAATTATCGTGATAATAACAGATGGATAGTTATCGATTATAACAAAAAATTGCGCTCGTGAAAGTTAACTGTATTCGAAGTACAGTATCAACGTTCCGCGCCGTGGAGATTCTCCTTACAGGATAAAATCTGTTCAGATTATGAAAAGTTGATTGAACTCGATTGCTATTGGTTTGTTAAGTTAAATATTGAATTAATTTTAAAGCTATAATTTTTTTTTCAAAACAAATGAATTTTTTACACTGGTGATGTGATAATTGTCCGATAACTATCCGATAATTATCAAAAAGCGTAATTATCTTGATAATTTCGAACACTGATCATCTAACCTATCATTTATTGAGATAAAAATGACGAAAAAACGCCGAAGATTCGCCCTGTTGCTATACAATACGGTCAACAGTACTGGGAAAATTTAGTATGGAGAGTCTTTAAACTTACCGTAGATCATCATCTTAAAAAAAAAAATTAATTTCCGTAAACATACTACGCAGTGTCCACACACAAATGTTATAGTGCGGCCAACTTCTCTATGTTGTCACAATCTTTACACACAGAGCACTTGAACGCAGAGACACTGACAAACGTATGAGATTTCAGCATGACAGTCGTAGTTCCTAATATCACTGTTTTACACATAAGTTGGTCACACTACATAGCCTTATTGATGTGAGACTATTTTCAAGTATGATTTAGGTCCTTATTTCTCTATACCATGGGAAAATTCGCAGGCATTGATAGCACCTCCCATTTTCCTTTCATTTTAATTTGAAAACTAAACTTCACATGTTTTACAATTTGTACATTTCCTCATGTGCTTTAAATTCGTGTATACTGCTCAAAGAATAATAAGAGCCACGTATTTTTATGCTGATTTTATACTAGATATTTAAATACAGCATGAAGTTAAACAAAGAAAACTGATTAAATTTGTTTTGAAATTTTGTAGTTTTAACTCACTATTGTATATTTATTCCCTTTCACTGTTATTTGGAAGACTGTATTATGAAAAGGAAACAAATGGAAAGTGTTAATTTCAAGTGCGTCTAATTTGAGCAGTATATAAACGGCGAAAATTGAGCTATTGAAGTAATGTTATTGTTCGACTGCAAACAAGTAATTTTGACTATAAATCCTTCCTAATATTTATTGATATTATCTATCTCATCTCATGACTAGGACAAGAAAATAATATGTCATAAACATCTATAAATAATATAAAAGCAAAATTTATTATTGATAGTAAGTAAAGTAAGTAAACGCTTTATTGTACCGGAGAGTACTCTCCGGTATGAATTATGGTCAGATAAAATCAGTCCACAAGTTCTAATAATTTTATCACGATCACCAGGCAGTGGCATTATTACATTAAGTCAATTACAATAAAAAAGAAATATTAGGGTGCTCATTCACCGCGATGATTTGCCTGTAATGAATAGAAAAACAAATGAAATTTTCATATAGCTTTTTGTTACATTACAAGCGAATGCTCGTGGTGATGGAGCACCCTTAAATTCGACGACTGTGTAATTCAAATCAGTCGTTAAAATTTATTATTGACAACTATCTAACTATTGTATTTTTTAACTGTTTTTGTGTACAATAAAGCGTTTACTTACTTTACTTACTATCAATAATAAATTTTGCTTCCCGTACGGGGCTTTTTGTCCCGTACGGGATGGCAATAGTAAATAAAAAACATCCTTTTGAACGCCAAAGACGGCTGTGGTCGACAGCGGAAACTGCTACACTGATGCAAACGTCAGCCACAACCGTCCAAATTTCAATGATTAAAAGCTTAATAATTCAAACAGCTCCAATACGGTGTTTGACTATAGTGAATATAAATTATGTCACTGAAACCACATAAAAAATACGCGGAACCAAATAAAGTACCTCTGACTTTTGGTCATTATATTATTTTTAATTGTACAAAAATTAAAAAGAAGACTACTGATTTTTATGACGTCATAATCCAGTATCTTTATAGAAACTTCATACTAACAGATCGTTTTTGAAATTACATAAAGAGTAGCTGATTTGAGCTGTTATCAAATACCGTACTATTTTTCAATTCGGAGTACTCCTTTACTTTGCTGTGGCGTTACGAGCGCAGTGAATTGCTTTACCGCTTGGCATTCAAAAGGTTGATTTAAACTGCTCAACTATTGACCGACCGTTCTAAGGATTATTCATCTACAGTAAAAGACACGCGTATGAGTCCGTAGGCCGCCAGATCTACTAGACCGCTATCAGGGTTCGAAAGGTTAATTACCAATGATACGTGATAATAACAGATGGAGAATTATAGATTGATAATAACAATAAAATGCGCTCGTGAGTGAACTGTATTCGGAGTAAAGTGTCAACGTGCCATGCCATGTGTCATTGGTTTGTTATTTTAAATATAGTATTAATATTAAATTCGGATTATTTTTATAACTTTTTCTTAGTATTTGTTATGAAACAATATAACAATTTAAACAAATGAATTACTTATAAAACAACATAGCAAATAAATTTCTTACACTGGTGATAATTATCCAATATTTATCACGAAGCCTAATTATCTTGATTGCTTCGAACCCTGACGGCTATAGTTGCGTTTGAGAGTGCATACGGGTTTTTAGAAATCGTTTTAACTCAGAAGGCTGTGTGGCGCGGACTTACAATAAGTGCCAAAATCGAATAATGATATTAATATAATTTTGTCGTCTCTGTGGCGTCTGGTGACTACGATTTCTAAAAGTCATTTGTGATTTATGGTCTGATAGTTCTCTTAGATTTTACTAGACAATGATTCATAATGAATGTTCTCAAAATTATGTGTCTTAAAAACATCTATATAATTGTGCAATTCGGGGCAAACTGTTGTTTGCCACGAATTGAACAATAGTTACCGATATTTGATTATGAAATAAAATATAATAGTCCTAGCAACTATGTACAGTCGAGTTCATTTACATCTACACACTTACGAGAACAAAAATATCTGAACACGACTTTATGCTCCTGACAATAGTATCGTGTTCAGATATTTTTGTTCTCGTAAGTGTGTTGATGTAAATAAACTCAACTGTACATACGTTGACATGATACAGATATTATTTGGTAATGGATTGAGCTGCGGTTTACAAAATAAGGTTTAAAAAAAACTTATAAAATTTAGTATATATATTATATCGGTACAAAAGGCTAGTTTTCTGAAGACAATAATCTCGAAAATATTCATAGCACAAATCATGTTACAAAATAACATGTGGTATTTATTTTTATGTATGTTGAAGTATTCTTATACATATTTGTGTATGTGTATGACCTTCCTCTCCTATTATTTAAATTCTTATCTCACCACGTACTCATCTCTGTTTACTTATTGTTTTCTCCGCTACCCAAAGGTTGCTTGGAGGAAGTGGCTCTTTAGTGATAAGACCGCCTATTGTCTACCACGATTAAGGGTTCTTGTATTGTAATTTGACCATACAGAACGGTGACGTCATAGTTTGCGTTTCTCTTATAAATTTCATACAATTCCACCGTTTTCATATTTCTTAAAAAGTCACTGAATTGATCGGTCAGGAAACTAGCCTATTATATCAGAAGTAAAATGTCGATCGATTTTAATTTGCATATCAACATGTAAAAATAACATGTCCACGCTTAGTATTTATGTATATTGTTCAAGTTTGACGCTTGTTTGAGAAATGTACTTAGGTAAGATGGGGTAATACTGTCACCAAGGCAAGACTGCCACAGTCCAAGGACTAGATTAATTGTTAGACATTAAACTGTTTTAGTCCCACCTTACCTATAGGAAGTGACTGAATATAATTGACTATATAGGACGTTATGCAACTTGTGGCCTTTTGAATGTAGTGTCGTCTAGCCTAATGGTGTGTTTCTAAGTAGGGTTCGTATTTCTTTATTTATAGCACTTATATTTAGTTTTTTAGCATTAAAAATAACTATAATTAGTAACAATACTTGTCAGGTGCATTATTATACCTGTAACTAACTGATATCAATTTTGTATTCTTATAGATAAATAGGACAATGTAAAGTTTGCATTTATTTAGAGTATTCAATACCGGAAGGTAAGGTAAGCTATTTGTACCCAAGGGGATATTGGGTGAAATGGTAACTAAAGTTTTTAATCTCAATTTATATTCGCAATAATTAAAAATTGGCAAATTAAATCGGTGTTAAGTTTTTTTTGCTCAGTACTAAATACACCTTCCAATGGTTCCAAATAGCCTCTTCTTACACTACATAAGTGTTCAATTAGTACATTACATACCTAGGGCGGTTAATTCGTGAATGTCCTAGATCGCAGTCGTTTGTGGCCGCACCGTAGGTGAGTTCCATAAATATGGATTCAGGGGCTTTACACATTACCGCCGGTGGTTTGTCTAAAGTTTTACGACTAGGGCAGGAAGTGAGATTTTCTCTCCGGGGCAGAAAATCCCACTAAGGCCTAGAAGTAGAATGACGTAAAATTTATTATGATATGAATATAGTATAAAGAAATCCAGAGGGACTGAATAAACTAGGTCATATATCATCAAGATTTTTGTACGTTTCATATTATGTAAAAAAAATAGGTGAAAGTGGAGGAAAATATGATTGTATATGTGGTGCAACTTGAGCCTAGTTTCTAATGCTAAAAAACTGGTCTAGTCTTTTAGGGTGGTTTGTTTAGCTGTATGCTGTTCTTTAAGCCTCGTGTCTGGTACACAGGCATTCTTATAATATATCGAATTAGCTTATGTGCCAAAGTGCGAGAATTATGAATTTATGAGTCTTTACACTGAATGCGTGGAGAGTCGAGCTTGATAATTTCAAATCGTGCCCCCTCTATCACTCAAATGGTTATGGAAAGAGACATACACTATTTGTCATAGTCATGTACATTTGGCAAAAGAAGTAGCTAAGCGACCAAGTTCATATGATCCTATTGTTAAAAATGCCCGCATCCAGTAGTAGATTATTTGAAGCATATTATTATTTTGCGTAGCTACTTGCATTGTCATCCTATCATGACCCGTCCATGCAGTGTGTAAAGGCTTTAAACGTGTAACGTGACAGATTATAACCAGTTATCTCAAATGCTTCTTAACCTTTTGAGCCCAAGAGACTGCAATTTCATCCCCGACGCTTTTCGCTGGGCGGCCAAAAGGTTAATCTGGTAAAGCCTTTTCTCAGTGGATGAATAAGATTGATTTGATTTCTGTATTTGTAATATACTATAATAATTATTATTTTTAGTACTCTGGTTTTTTATTTCTCAACCTAGTTATGTCTAAAAGAAATCGCTATACTTATCACACACACGCACAACACTAAATACTGTCTTTGAAGACAACACTTTGCTTTTAATACGGCGAAAAGATTGAATTTATAAATGAAGTAGTATATATTTTTTGCAAAACGTAGTAAATAGATTGTCGTAGTCAACAGTAATTCTTCACTCCGTATAAATGAAACCACAACACAATATAAAATATATTTATTGCTTTATTGAACACGATACAGTTATATATGCAACATGACTAAAAAGTGCTCTTATGAGACTTGTAGCTTATACTATCAGATCCTGCTTGCAGTGAAGCATATCACTACTTGTACTAAGAAATATATTAACCATTCCCTACTCTAATGTAAACATTATCTACAATTTATTGAATGAAATACTTAAGCACGAATCTATCTACATTTTTCATTAACACATTTACGACCAACAACCCGCCTGGTGGGCGCTCGTAACTTTTCTCAGCTGCCGGCCCAGTTCGCCGGGTACTATAAAAGCGCCCACCTAGCGGGCGCTGTTGGCGTCTGGGATGGGCTTGCGCCCTCCTAGCGGGCGCTAAAATTCGACTTCGAATCAACTCCCAGTATATCGCCTACCGTCCGACCATTTCAACTATCGTGGTTATTTACTTGTCCACAATAAAATACACATACGCTAGCAACTATAACTATTAAGGCAAGAGTGAATAATGTATCTTCTGGGTAAGCGTTATCTTTTACATCTGATATCCCAGCACCAAACTCATAATCGTTCATAAAGTGGTCGAGATAATAATGTTTAAATTGGAAATGTTGACAAAATCGTGCTACGTAATTCTGGCATAGGATGCTTCGTAGCTTGGCAAAAAGCGTACATAATCATGTACCTTTTCGTTGGCGAAACTACTAACTTAGGAGTAAAGGGCAGGACGCAAACAACCGTCACAAAGCCCTAAAATAATTACCTTATGTACAATAAGCATCAAATCACCTCTAAAATATACAATCAAAATTGGGTTCACATTTTCGCCGTACCACAACGAATGCACCCTAGGCCTAACTTTAAACCTAAATTATGTACAGATATGACGAGTAATGTGGCGTTAACATGGTCAAAAGGTATTGCACTATAAATTATTGTCGGCTTGCGACTAATATACACTATTTCATATTTTCCCTTGGAAGTTTAGACTATAGAAGTTCTATAACTTACCAGTTATAAGAGAAGGCATCCAACCTGAATGTCGGGTACGTGACGGTATTTTTTCGGTATTAGTTAGAAAGTAAATTTCTTGTATGTCAATATTTTGTAACTTGGCTTTTGAATTGATAGTGAATGTCATTGTTAGAACAAAGTAGACGTTCTGGTGGAACGCCCCAGCGGTTTTCAGTACCCGCGTTTATGGGAACGTACCCTAAATCAGGACAAAAGGAGAAACTTTACTTCAGTAGGTTATCACTTGAATTGCATATACGAAGTGTTTCTGGAGGTTAATGTTTCAATATTGTGTACATCTATTGTATCCTACTATGAAAATAAATGGTATTGCTTAAAATGTAATAAAATTGAATGTAAACAGGTACAAAATAGTCTTTATTGCATTTTTATCTATATAATGTAAATGTCAGTAACTGATTAATTTGTGTTGATTGATTTTGGATAAGTCGACTGATAGGTGCAGTATCGATAAGTGAGTTTATCGATATAGCGAATTTCGATCAGTACCCTTACCATGAGATAACGTGACCGTACTCGGTAGCGACAGCGTAAACGATTTGTATGGAGAATAGTAGTGTCCCTGGCGGTCACTTTGTAGAACTACAATTCTCCATACAATTTACGCTAGCGAGTACGGTCACTGTAAACTCATGGTAAGGTACTGAACGATGTCACGTTCACAGGACGTGTAGGACATGTTTCTTACGGGTTAGGACCAAAAAGTTTGAAGAAATTAAGTCGTAGTTAGCGAGGAAATAAAAGCGATTGGAATAAGTTCCGTTGTGCGACAAAAAATAACGATACAATAAGGAAGCTTAAGGTACGTTATTGGAAGGTTAACTGTCGTTACACAACGGAGACTTTGATACAAATATTAATTGAATAAGTTAGAGTAATGTATGGCTGTGAGGCTTGGACGCTGACCCTTAGGGAGGAGAAAAGTTTGTTAGTTGCAGAAAGAAAGGTGTTCAGAAAGATTCTGGGACCTACTCAAAGAGAAGATGGAAGCTGGAGGATCCGCAAAAACACGGAGATCGCCGAACTAGTGGCCGAACCTAACATCATTGGCGAAACCAAGGCACATCGTCTTCGCTGGATTGGGCACGTCGAGAGAATGGGGGACGATCGAAATGTCAAGAGAGCATACTTGGGCCGACCAATTGGACGACGTCCTATTGGTCGCCCCAAGTATCGCTGGAAATACATGGTGGAGTCGGATCTGCGTGAGCTGGGAGTCAGCGACAGCTGGCACGAAGTGGCGCAGGATCGGGCAGGATGGCGTGCTCTTGTGTTGGAGGCCAAAACTCATTTTGGGTTGCTGCGCCAAAGTAGTTAGTTAGTTATAAGTTAGAGTGAGTTAAGGTGAGGAAACTGTCGCATGCCGATACGCCCGATTGGATTCGTGGCTTCCGTCTCGCCGCCGCACTGTCGTTGCCGATGAACTTCCCGACGGAGGCAGTCGGCTACCTGACTACACCTTGCGGTATTTCAAAGTACTCGTTGGATCGAATGATCGATTCTGACGCTTCAGTGCTTGTGTGTGACTTTATAAAGGCATCCAATAAGGTCTGTAAAAACGTATGATCGCATCACGTTTCTCATTACGTCTCGGAATAAACAACACGTTCAAAATTCATGTCTGTGACTCTAACAACTTGGGATGTGTAACATTTGCTCTTAGGAGGCCTTATTCCTTTTAAAAGGCTGATTGTTTTAGACATTTTTCTTTATGATCAAACATGTTTCTTAACATAATATTTATGTTACTACCTAGAACAGGGCTATTGGGATTTATTGGTATATACTAGAAACCTACAGTTTGAATTTTTCATTGATAATTTTTGTTTCAAAAACTACTCGAAATTGACAAAATTCGCGCGGAAAATTAGATTTTTCTAATTATTTTCGACTGCACGCAACAAAAGCATGAAATAGCTACGTTACTACCTAGAACTCGATGAAAAGTGTTATTTACTTCGAAAAGTTGGTTGAAATTATCAATATATTTGTCATAATATGAAAAAAATAAATTTTGAAAGGAATAAGGCGTCTTAGGGTGCGTTTCCAGTGATGCGGAGCTGGGATGAGCGAGAACGAAGTGTGATTCCGCCCGGTCCGGTCGGTGAGGCTCGTTCACACACAACCCCCACTAGACGGAGCATGTAAGGCGACCCGCGCGCACCAACGATATGCTACGGCAGAACATTAAAGTATCAACACGGCGGCCACCGTTTAGTTGCGTCCATGTTTATGAGGTCTCTCTACACCACTTAACATTACAATTTACCATGTTATTTATTTAATTTCTTTTTTCGTTGACGTACGCATGGATCATAAACAAGGACGCAACTAAACGGTGGCCGCCGTGTTGATACTTTAATGTTCTGCCGTAGCATATCGTCGGTGCGCGCGGGTCGCCTTACATGCTCCGTCTAGTGGGGGTGGTCTGTGGGCTCGCTAGTGGTGTATGGTGTAGACGGTGGGGTGGTGCGGGTGCGGCTGCTGCGGCTGCAGGATGATGCGGTGCGCGACCCCGCCCAGGTCCGCGCCGCTCAGGCCGGACACTGCGACCGTGCCGCCGCCCAGCTGACCAACAAAAAGTATACTTTGGTATAGTTGTCAATCGCCAATCGTTTTACACTTGCAGCCAGGTCAATTATACGAAATAAAAAATTGGGCAAGTGCGAGCCCGACTCGCGCATGAAGGGTTCCGTACCTATACATTCTATAACAAGTTTGTTGTATGGGAGCCCCCCTTAAATATTTTTATTTTATTTTTAGTATTTGTTGTTATAGCGCCAATAGAAATACATCATCTGTGAAAATTTCAGCTGTCTAGCTATCACCGTTGTTGAGATATAGCCTGGTGACAGACGGATGGACGGACGGACGGACGGACAGCGAAGTCTCAGTAATAGGGTCCCGTTTTTACCCTTTGGGTACGGAACCCTAAAAAGCCCACAGTGCCCTTCGCGTACAATAAAATAATGGCTTCAGGGCCATGATGGGGCTGCCACGATACTGTAGTGCTTCAGGAATGTTCGTTGAGGCAAACGTTGACACTTTCCAGGCCATCATACGCAAACGAATCGCATCCCTGTGGCGCCGTGTCCGTGGCAGCCGCAATAGCCTCGTAGCCATTATAGCTGATAGGGTAGAAGGCCCATTGTTTGAGCATTGGACGAAAGTCCACTTGGGATCCTCTCTACATTAATGTTAAAAATTAATTAATTATTGCAGTGATATTACTAACATAGATATAAGTTCTTCTTCTATTATTATTTTATTTTATTTTTTACTAACAATTTAATATGGATTGTATTATCTGAAATAAAGAATTATTATTATTATATTATTATTGTAATTTTTGACGTAATACCGTCTTATAAATCGATGAACGCCGGCTACGCGCACGAAAAAACATGACTCATTGACATGTTGAGAGCGCAGAGCAAGCGATAGAGAGGCACGATCGGCTTGTGACGCATCTATCTCTCATCCACTCCATCGGCCGGCATACGTTATCTTATCATTATCACGTAAAACTATCGTCCGTAAACCGAGTTTACAGAGAACTTCAGAATATAAATAAATAAATAAATATCAGACAACCTCACACAAATCAACTTACTCCCAAATTAAGCTCAAAGAAGGCTTGTGTTATGGGTACTAGGCAACGATATACATACTTATATAGATAAATAAATACTTAAATATATAGAACATCCATGACCCAGGCACAAATATTCTTGTTCATCACACAAATATTTGCCCTTGCCGGGATTCGAACCCGGGACCGTCAGCTCAGTAGGCAGTTGCTTAACCACTGCGCCAACCGCGTCGTCATAGAATGCCACTTGAGAACTTATCTTGTAACCATGAGAAACATGACCACAAAAAGACACTGTTTTACTACTGTCTAGAAGCTTACTTTTGACAAATGGAAGCAGGTAACAAAACAAATGCGCAACCTTTCCGCCACCCTAACGCCCAGCTACATTTAGAATTTTTCTTTATGCTTTGTGTCGATCTTTGCATTGTTTATTTGAAAGACGTGACACCTTAGCTTTTACCTTTGATATGAAAATTGTGTACACAACACAATAAAACTAACTATTTAAAAAGGGATATTATTAAATGCACATCTGTATAATTTTAGCACACTAGGTAACTCCACTAATTAACTGAATGCATACCAGAAAAACTAATGCTGTGCAAAAAAAAACAATTGATTAACTGAACATGTCATACAAAAAAAACTTAAACATCATACAAAACGAGATGACCGGTTTAACCGAATTCACACCAAAAATATGGTTCGTATAGGTTGAGGTGAATCAATCACCTTTCAGAGCAGATCCGGCTCGGCCAGGTTAGGTTAGTTTTTTTTTTTATATCCAGTCAAACAGTTTTGCAAATACATACCTTTAAATAGTATATTTAATTCGCAATATTTAGTGTGCATAATTAGTGTGCAAGTCAGTATTTTTGGTGAAACTTTCAAATACTTTGATCGAAAAAAGGGAATATACAGAATCGATTTAAATACATGCCATTTAAAAATAACTATATGACCAATAAGGACAAGCTGCTATATATCACTGGATAGCTTATTCTAAGAACTAAAACGGCAGGAATTGAATAAAGTTATCGCTGATAAAAGAAGTTTGAGTTGAAACTTTATTATGTTAGAGTTTTTCGATACTAAGTTCCTGTACCTATAGTAGAGTTGCTAAGCCGCGAAATTGTGCGCATCGGGTTACAAGCATGAAATTTCTACCACACATAGAGCCATCCACGGTGATTATTTTCAGATGTGGAGGGAAGTCAGATTCGTCCCCTGTGTGGTGGGAGAGCGGGGTGAAGAGGACCAAGTACTTTTCTTTTTCTTTTTAGGGTTCCGTACCCAAAGGGTAAAAACGGGACCCTATTACTGAGACTTCGCTGTCCGTCCGTCCGTCCGTCCGTCCGTCCGTCCGTCCGTCACCAGGCTGTATCTCAAGAACGGTGATAGCTAGACAGTTGAAATTTTCACAGATGATGTATTTCTATTGCCGCTATAACAACAAATACTAAAAATAAAATAAAATAAATATTTAAGGGGGGCTCCCATACAACAAACTTGTTATAGATTATATATATACAATGTATAAATATATATAGGTACGGAACCCTACATGCGCGAGTCGGACTCGCACCTGCCCAATTTTTTTATTACTGATCAGTTAAGGCTATTAGGGCCTGTGCGACATCGTTTTCGTGTAAAATAGATATCAGCTATTATTTTTTCATGTTATTTAAGAATAGTTTCATATAAAATTTTGGGTTTATTGCCGAAAAGGTAAAAATCACAACCAGTTTTTTTTATTCAGAATGATAAATTAGTTATCTATCCTGAATATTTACAATTTAAAAAAATATTACTAAACAGCAAATTTAATCTTGTTTTAAAAAATGTATACATATTGGGCACATCTGATACAAAAAGTACCTTGAAAAAAATGTTGATGTTAAGCTTAGCCTGCGTCTTCTAGTACATTTTTCTAAGTCGCGAAATTGTGTACATCGGGATACAACCACGAAATTTCTAACACAGATAGAGTATTCTGCGGTGATTATTTTCAGATGTGGAGAAAAGTCAGATTCGTCCCCTGTGCGGCGGAAAAGCGGGGTGAATAGGACAAAGGAGTCCTCTTTTTCTTTTTATATTACTGATCAGATAACGCTACTAGGACTTGCTTGGTGTCGTTTTCGTGTAAAACAGATATCAGAAATTATTTTTTTTATGTTATTTATTCATAGTACCATATAAAAATATGGTTATATTTCCGAAATTGTGAAAATCACAACAAGTTTTTTTTATTCAGGGAGATAAATTAGTTATATTTCCTAAATATTTACAACTAACAAAAATATTGTAAAATAGCAAATTTAATCTAGTTTCTAAAAATATATACATATTGGGCACTTTTCATACAAACAGTAACTTAAATAAATTGTTGATGTTGAGATTAGCCCGTGTGCTCGTGATACATTAGCAAAAAAAAAATTGTTTTAATTACATTAATTTGTTTTTCTAGGACGTATATAGTAAATATTATATGTAAAAGCATGTTAATAATCATTATTTAATGTATTTAATGAAGCGAAATAGGATGCGTTCGGAGATTTACGTTGGTTACGCCGACGTAAAGATATATTTTAAGCTACTGTTTGTATGGGAAGTGCCCAACATGCATATATTTTTAGAAACTAGAATAAATGAGCTATTTAAAATAATAATAATAATTTGAAAATGTTCACGAAATTGAACTAATTTACTTCACTGAATAAAAAAAACTTGTTGTGATTTTTACCTTTTTGGCCATACACGCATATTTTTATATAGAACTATACAAAAATAACATAAAAAAATAATTTCTGATATTTGTTTTACACGAAAACGATACCAAACACGTCCTGGTAGACTTAACTGACCAGCAATAAAGAAAGAAAAGAGGGATACTTGGCCCTATTCACTCCGCTCTCCCGCCTCACAGGGGACGAATCTGACTTCCCTCCACATCTGAAAATAATCACCGTGGAACACTCTAACTGTGGTAGAAATTTCATGCTTGTAACCCGATGCGCACAATTATGTTAGAAAACAGCGGACTAACAACTCTACTACTATCGCTTTTTTATTAACTTTTTTGCACAGGGATTCGAGATTTCCCGCCATACAAAAAGTTGTAGAATATGAAAAGGCTTGTCGTTATTGGTCCCTAAGCCATAGTCCATACAAATCTGCCCATCCTTTGCAAAATAAGTTTCGGACATAGAAGATAGGCGAAATCGAAACCGTTATATACCTGCAATATGTTTGGCAGCATCGTCTGACAGCTCGACGTGGCCACATGTAACTGTTGTTGCTGGACCTGTTGCACGCCTACCGCCTGGCGACAAACGATAAAAACCACATGAAACACACTGAAAGCCTGACAAGTTGCGTTAAGACCCTGGTATGGCGCTAACAGCTTACATATGTATAGGTCGATTCACTAAAGCTGGCACGAATGGAATGAATGAGTGAACGATAATATTTATGTGTGCGTCACAAAATGATTACATACAGGTTGATACAATAAGTGATTATGAATGTGAACATTATCGAACCAAATTAAATTCAAAATGACGAATGGCTTGTTTTTTCAAAATTTCAAATTGGTGCTAGGAAGCTGAAACTCGGTATCGGGGGGCATTTGGGGCTCACAAATATGAATCTGAAATCGGTGTCCGAAAATTCGGTCAAAGTCGGAAAATATCGAAAAAAACAATATTTGTATGGAATTTTTTTTTTTGGAGTCCCGTATCTCGTAAACGGCTGGAGATGGGTAGGGGGATGCTCAAACAAATATCATAGGGGACCCCTAGACCCGAGTACAGTCGTGGAAAAAAAATCAAAATGGCGACTTTTTTTTTTTCAAAAATTTCAAATTTGTCCGAGGGGGCTGAAACTCGGTATTGGGGGGCTTTTGGGTCCTCCGACTCAGAATATGAAATCGGATTTTGAATATTCGGTCAACTTCGGATAACATCGGACAAACAAAATTTAGTAATCTTAGCTTGACGGAGGGCCGACCCATTTCTGAGCATAACTTATTGAATCGAATGGGTCTTAGCCTCGGATACTAGTACTTTCAATGAAAACTATATTGAATAAAATCGGTCGAGCCGTTTTTGAGTTATTACAAAATTTCATAATTTTCTTTAAAATGACTTAAGTGCCGCGCGGTGTCCCTACACTTCGAACGCTAAACATATTGGTTAAGTGCCAAACTATATTAAAACATTTTGCTCAATCTGTCACGTATTATAGATAACTTCCAAAAGATAATAAGTAATTACTGTTTCTTGGCGTGTACGACCTTTTTATCGGGCTTAAAATCTTTCTCGTAATTTTCGTCTATTGTGAAGGACGGGCAACTACGGGACCCTACACTGAACAGTGAGCGTGGCCCGACATGCTCTTGGCCGGTTTTTTATAATTCGAACTAGTCGTCCGTCACCTATTAATTCTTGACATTAACCCTTTACCAGGCCGCGAAGACAAGAAAATGTGGGTTACGTTAATACCATTGCATAGTCCCACATGGTTAAACTCATACGTGACAATGGAATAGTATAGGTATCATCCCACATCCTAATTCTGGTCATACACAGATTGCATGAATATTAAGAAATATGTACAATTTTATTACACTGCCTTACAACAGTCAAAATCAAAAGTATGTCAAAAAACTAGCGTCTTCATAAAACACCATGATAGTAAAATATTTTTGTATCAAACAGTTAAATATACCTTTCGCACATATATTTACTTGTTTAGTCTAAATATTGTGCGGATTATGCTTATATTATACCTAATATTTTTTATTTTTCTTGAATAACAAAAACCCATTTAGTTGTTGTTTACAAAAAAATATTAGGAGGCCCCTGTATAAGAACGGCACTCACACTAACACTCAAAGTGACAAGTGACATAACTTTCATTCAATCCATTCGCGCCAGCTTTAGTGAATCGACCTATATAAGTATGCGCAAATATATAAGACAGCGCGTATTGGCTAATATTGGTTGAATATAAAACAAATGTCTTCACAGAACATACTTTAATGAAATAAAAATTCATTAACACCATTACATCGACATAACAGTGTCTGATGCCTCTTTTTAAGTATTGAAAACCTGTGCTAAGGGACACCGCTCCTGCTTAGACGGTAAATTATAGGTATCGCGTTACAGACACATCTTAAAAATAATATTCAAATAAATACAATCTAAATTGAATATTAGCAGTGACTATAAGATTCAACACACTCTTCTGAGAAGTTATAACTAAAAATTAATTACCATTTCGTAACTAAAGATTTCTGTGTGTTTTGGAGTGTGTTATACAATGTCTAGTTGTTATTTCGTTATAAATGCACATAACCTAGTTCTGTAGCAAGTTTTCTGTATCATGATAATTTTGAGATTTAAAATAATTACCTATTCATCTAAATCCGACTCCAAATATTCAACATTAAAATAGTCTTCAGATTCATCCAGGCCATCGGAATCCCTTTCGTCTGTCGACTCGTTTTCACTACCGCTCTCGATTGTCGGTTTGCTCTGGGATTCGATTATGGGATCTTTTTTCCTATGTCCGTCTTCTATTTTATTTACGTGCTCGCAGTTACTCGAATCTCCTTGAGTGATTGCCTATATAATAAAGTATAATCAACATAAGTTGAAACCTATTTATAATAACTCCAACAAATTCTAATAAGTTTTATACCAGAAAACTGTTTTGAGAAGTTTTATGTCCGAAAACTCTCTTCTACAAGCTTCAGGAATATGACATCAGTTATCGAAAAAAATGCTCGCTAAATTTGCTTTTGTATCTAAATCCCAGTGATGCCACTTTGTGTCCGTATTTGGAGAAAAAATGTCTCTATTTCATTTCATACACAGGATGGAGGTTTATACATGGAAGTAGTAAAAGAAAAATAACCGTCAATGTCACGACAACTATTTTTAATTGGTCTCGCTAATTCTATAAAGACCAAAGTAATGGGGGGATGTGGCCAAATGGTCACATCATCACATCGAGGTTTTAAAAAATGATAACTAAAAAACTATACGAGATAAATGTACACTATTCGTAGATCTTGAAAACGTATAATATGACACTCTGGAAAACCAATTTCAAGTATTTTGGTTCCCTTTTGATATGAAATCTAATTCAAACTCAACCCGTCTGTAATTGTGTTTTCTAGCGCCATATTCGAGGGTTATTAATTCAAAGGGTACCAGTCATTATCCGTTAAAACACATCACTCTGGTTGCATTATAGCTCTCCGGTTGGCGTTGTGCATGATCTACTTAAAGAAAACAATACTGTTGTGTGGTTTTGTACCTCATTATCGTACGTCATAAGCAGGGATCAGACAAATGTGCGTCATTATACACGGTGTCCTGTATTTAATGGACAACTTTCTATTAACGTCCTACAGAGCATCTTAGAATCTCTTTTTTAGCGTTATTAAAAATCCCATTGTTTTAAAGACAATAGCTATCTATCTATTCTTTAATAATTGGGACCTTATTTCACTGTAAATGACCGTCTAGGACAGATGTTTTTTTTATTATTCTTTAATATTTATATTTATACTAACTTGGATGTGTTAATTAATGACATTCGTTTTTGTCTAAAATTATTTTCTAACAAATCTAATCACTGTTGTCAACATGAAAAAAAAATGTGGTATTTCCACATACAAAATAGAATCGATAAAAAGATTCCATAAAAATATTTTTAAGATTGTTTATTTTAAATTTTCGGTTGGTCCACGGTGTGTCCATTAAATACAGGACACCGTGTATAATGAATGACGCACATTTGTCCGATCCCTGGTCATAATAAGAAAAGCGTGCTCATAGCGTGCTTCATATAGATTCTTCTGAATTCTTCTGACAGACTTTGTGCATTGTCATTTTGATGGATTATCTTTGCAAAGAAAGAGTTTAAATTGCTTTAATAGAAATGGCGTTTACCTGGCTACCTGAGAATTGAACTAACGCGTAGACAGCTGGAACGCAATTATTCTATAAATGCACTTGTAATCTATGGCTCATGGAGATAGAGTTGATAATCAATTGAACTTTAAAGGTGAGATTATAACGACTTTTTGCAATATGGTAATTTTGGTGTTATTGAGGTTTACAAACAATGGCTTGTTTTCTTAAGTAGATCGTACACAACGCCGCCAAAGGACTATACCTCTGCCCTTTAGAATATCGGAACCGTCATGTCAACAAAAAAAAAAGGTGTCTGAACTCTGAATACTACTCTATCCTTCATACTTCGTCTGATGAGTCGCCGTGGAGTTTATAGTATTGTTACGCTTATATTGTTTATAACAGACTTTCAAAGTCACTTATCGATGAGTACTCCTTGCTAGATAAATATCACTAAAAATCTTAGATAATCTTAAGGTCCCTAAAGCAACTAATCGACCTATAACTATACAATGTAAAAAAGTGATAACCGGTTGGCCCGTTTTGCTTCAATGTAGATATATATATTTATTTTATTGTTGGATCTTTGTACTGATGGAAGAAACAGATACTTACATGTATTTGTATGGGCTGATGTTGGGGGTGGATTTGTATGGTCTGCACCTGTAGTTGCTGCGGCTGTTGTTGCTACAAATAAACACATATTCTTAGTAATGTCCGTCACAAATGTACATTAAATAACGCAAATTAGGTAGACTGACAGATCAACTCAGCTTCTTTTTATGAACTGTCAAAACGCTTACTGTATGACATTTCAATGAAAATAATGTGTGATGACGTCACTACGCTGGTCAGGTAGCCTTCTTAATTTATATATAAATTTTGGCTACTCTTTTTCAGAGATAGCATTTAATGGCAAGCTTGAGGTAATTTATAGTGACTGCAGAAAAAAAGTAAAAAAAAAAAACGATGTTAAGCGCAAATTCTATCCTAAGCGGCGCAAAAGACGTAATCCGAAATTTACAATTCATAATGCTTGAAAATTAGCGTCATACTAGCTCTGCAGCATATCTTGCCGCGACTTCGCTTGCCGCGCGACTCAGCATCACTTGTCTTGCTCGCATGGTATCGATAGGAAGGTGACAGGTAGTCTTTGTCGCGCGACAAAGAGTCACGTTTCACAGTTAATAAACCTCAATAAATAGGTTGAATGAAACTGTCAAAACAACTATAAATATTTACAATATACGTACGGTATTGACTTGCTGTTGTGTTTGCTGCAATTGTAGCGACTGCACTGAAGATATCACAGGGTACGGGGAGTGGCCGGCCTGCGAATGAAAAAAATAATAAACTAAATTTTTGAAAAATAATGTAAAGTTTTATTACTTTTTATTGTGGAAACACCACATGTTTTTTATTGAAACATTGATACAAAGTACAAAGAAAACTTGAAATGCGTATCCTGGTGGAATAGACCGAGTACCAACCCGGTACTTCCGTATTACAGGTCCAACGTGTCAACCACTCCACCACCGCAACGCCGGGAGACCTCTCGATTTAATCCTTATTATTTGTGTTAATCTTTGCATTGTTTGTCTGTCCCGCCAGGTTACACTTTTATTTTTTTCTTTATAGTTGATCTTTCTAACAATGGTTTAATAGGGAAGACGACAAATCTTAAATTCTTCAGCATACTGTAGTTATATGAATAAAATTAGCTCCATATGTCACGAAACAAAGAAAATACCAAAATTAATAATATTCTTTGAAATATGTGACTTAAAAGGCCTTATTCCTTTAAAAATGCTGACTGTTTTAGACATTTTTCTCTATGATCAAACAAGTTTCTTAGCTTACTATTGATGTTACTACCTAGAACAGGGCTATTGGTATATATTTGAAACCTACAGTTTGAATTTTTCATTGATAATTTCAAAAACTACTCGAAATTGACAAAATTCACGCCGAAAATTGGTTTTTTTAACTTATTTTTGACTGCACGCAATGAAAGCATGAAATAGCTATGCTACTAACTAGAACTCAGGGAAAAGTATTGTTCACTTCAAAAAGTTGGTTGAAATTATCTAAAGTCATAATACGAAAATTTTTTTTTTTTAAAGGAATAAGGCCTCTTAACCCTTAAAGTCGCAAAAAAAACCCGTGTTCAAACCTCAGTGCCGTCACAACGAGGAAAAAAATCTGTTTTAGTAAAAAATGTGTATAGCGGGCTATACATCCATACATTAAGGGTTAAAGTAAGTTTTTTGTACGCTCCATACAAATGGCAAGCATGCCGTGTCGTCATCATCCAGGAAAAGTAACAATAATTATGTATGGAAAATAAACTAAATTACCATTTCGACCGTGAAAAAGTGAGTTTAAGTACATGGTTGTTATATATTTATTGTTTCGTTTTGATGAAATTAATTGAATGCTGAAATATTTTTTTTATATTGAGCGTATTCATCTTTCTGTTGTTATTGCTACTTTAACTGTTGTTGTTGTTGTTACCTGAACGAGCGACTGCTGCTGCGCGTGGAGCGGCAACGCGAGTTGTTGTACGCCGCCCACTTGCAACACTTGCTGTTGTAGTTGCGCCCCAACTTGCTGGACCGACACCTGTTGTTGCTGCTGTTGGACTTGCTGTTGCACTTGGACTTGTACTTGTTGTTGTTGTTGCTGTTGTTGTTTTTGCTGTTGTTATAGCTACTCGAACATTTGTTGTTGTTGTTACCTGAACGAGCGACTGCTGCTGCGCGTGGAGCGGCAACGCGAGTTGTTGTACGCCGCCCACTTGCAACACTTGCTGTTGTAGTTGCGCCCCAACTTGCTGGACCGACACCTGTTGTTGCTGCTGTTGGACTTGCTGTTGCACTTGGACTTGTACTTGTTGTTGTTGTTGCTGTTGTTGTTTTTGCTGTTGTTATAGCTACTCGAACATTTGTTGTTGTTGTTACCTGAACGAGCGACTGCTGCTGCGCGTGGAGCGGCAACGCGAGTTGTTGTACGCCGCCCACTTGCAACACTTGCTGTTGTAGTTGCGCCCCAACTTGCTGGACCGACACTTGTTGTTGCTGCTGTTGGACTTGCTGTTGCACTTGGACTTGTACTTGTTGTTGTTGTTGCTGTTGTTGTTTTTGCTGTTGTTATAGCTACTCGAACATTTGTTGTTGTTGTTACCTGAACGAGCGACTGCTGCTGCGCGTGGAGCGGCAACGCGAGTTGTTGTACGCCGCCCACTTGCAACACTTGCTGTTGTAGTTGCGCCCCAACTTGCTGGACCGACACTTGTTGTTGCTGCTGTTGGACTTGCTGTTGCACTTGGACTTGTACTTGTTGTTGTTGTTGTTGTTGTTGTTGTTGCTGCTGCTGTTGTTGTTGTTGTTGCTGCTGTTGTTGTTGTTGTTGTTGTTGTTGTTGTTGTTGTTGTTGCTGTTGTGCCTGCTGCTGTTGTTGCTGATGAAATAGAAAATATAAGATGTCAGAATGTGGAATGTTTTAAGTCGGAGTATAATGTTATATGGTTATGGGCTCCGTTTTCTGCTCTTAATCGATTACTAGCGCCCGCCTGGGCTTCGCACGGGTGCATTGCATTGCACTCTATATACAAAAAAACCGCATCGTTTTAAAGATCTAGGCATGGACTTAAAACGCACTTTTTCGCGGTGAAAATGGCAAATCACTTATTTCTACAAATACCCAATCCACAGATGACGTCATATGTAGGTAGGCCATTACTATGGAGCATTTTTAGTCCTAAGTAGGAATGTTGAACTTTGACGGTCATTTCTGACTTTTAGAGCAGTCTAAGTGTAGGTAGTCCCATATACACATTTGATCCCAATAAATAGTAGTTTATGCAACTGATACATAATGAGAGGCATTAAAACACGAGTGTGGTTTTATGAAACGAGCGTCAGCGAGTTTCATAATAGGATCACACGAGTGTTTTAAGGCCTAATTATGTACAGTTGTATACACTACTTTATCTACACACATATCATAAGTACTCTAAAATGGGTTCAGAAGCCATAAGGAAATGACCGGCACCACTAGTGCTACCTGTAAAATATCTAAAAACGACATATAGTAATGCAGTAAGAAATAAATTTGAACAAATACATACACAGATTATTTATTGTAATAGTTGTAATTTACATTTACATTGAAACAATATTTTCAACTAAAATGTGAATTACAATAAACTTATTACAATTATACTTTCGTAACAGCAAAGAACCAACAAACAAATGACAACAATAATGGCGGCAATTCGAACCTCCGTCAAGACGAATGTTTTTTTTTTCTAAATCATATACAAACGAATGTATCCATATTCTCATGTCACTCGAGATCAAATGTCGTGCGGTTTTTATAAAAAAACATACTGAATTGACGTTTCGTATCGATAACAATATTAATATCTATGGATACTAGAATAGAGACCTACTTTAGTTTTGACAGCTGTTCCAAATTTAAACTCATACCTTGCAAAAATTGATACTGTTATAACATTACAGTACAGATTTTACCTACTGCCACAGATAAGAAAGTTCTCATAGTAAAATTGGTTGTAGTAATGCTGGTCATTTCCTACGGTTTCTGAACGCATTTTAGAGCACTAATGATATGTGCGTAGATAAAAATAGAATCGATTGACATCCTCTAAGAATAATTGTCCGCACGCCTATAACATACCTGTACATGCCCGGCCATATGTTTCTTCAAGCTATGCAGATACATATAAGTCTTAACGCAGACTCCACATTTATACCGCCGCTGCGTCACCGGCACCTCGGCGCTCTGAGTTTGAGCCGCCGTCTCTTGCTGACTCTCCTGTTCTTCCGCTGGACTCTGTGCTTCTTCTGTTTTCTCCACCTCTGGCGCTTCGGGGGAGTCTTCGGGCTTAGGCTCGTGGGTTTTGATATGTTTTTTGAAGGAACCGGATTCCATATAGCCTGTGGAGGAGGAATAGTATATTATATGTAGGTATAGACGGCCGACCGTAGGGAGCCTTTTACACGGCTAAGGCATGTATAGCGTTTTTCTCTAACATCCATACTAATATTATAAATGCGAAAGTGTGTCTGTCTGTCTGTCTGTCTGTTACCTCTTCACGCTTAAACCGCTGAACCGATTTAGATGAAATTTGGTATATAGATAGTTTTAGTCCCGGGAAGGACATAGGATACTTTTCATCCCGAATAAATTTAGTGTTCCCGTGGGATGAGCGGGTAACACCGCGGGGCACAGCTAGTATGCAATAAAATAAAAAAAATACACCACTCAAAAAAATATATAATTCTGCTGTTCAGCCCGTTAATGAACACAGCCGCCATGTTTTAAAAACAAATTACTTCCGTTCTCTTGAGTTGTTCCGCCCCAAATGTGATATTTCGAAGCGTGTTAGAACGCACGTTATGACGACAAGTCATCGCATGTTTGGAAACGTGTTTTATCGAACACTTTCATGACTGACAACCCGCTTGGTGGGCGCTCGTAACTTCTACTCAGCTGCTGGCCCAGCTCGGCGTTGTATTATACAAGCGCCCACCTAGAGGGTTCTGTCGGTGTCCGGGATGGAGTAAATGAAAGCTATGTTACAAGTAGGTATAAGATAAAACGAGATAGGCATCCTATTCAGGTGCTTGACATAGTTTCTAGACTCAAGGTCGTAGCACATTCTGCTAGTCACCAAGCCGTAATACTTTTTAACAGACTGCCTATGGAACTAAAAAACATTACGAACGACTCGCTGTTTCATAGGGAATTGAAAACATTTTTGTTGAGAGGTTGCTTTTACAGTGTTGATGAAATATATATAGACGATAAGTAAACGTGTAAATGTGTTAGATGGGCTGAGTATTTTTATATTTTAATTTTGTCTCCTAAAATATTGCTTTATCATGTTAATTTTAATTTAAAACTGTATCATGTTAATTTTAATTTAAAACTGTATCATGTTAATTTTAATTTAAAACTGTATTATTATGTTAATTTTAATTTAATACTGTATTTCAAACACAATACCTGTATTGTTTATGAATAAAATACTATGACTGTTTCAAAAATCCTACTAACCTCGGCCGCACCCGAACAGCTTCTCCCGCCTTAGCATACCGGGTATAACCTGGGTAACAAACATGGCACTAACCTCGGCCGCACACGTTGCACACGTACTTGCGCTCGCCCGTGTGGTGGCGGCGGTGCACGGCCAGGTACGAGGCGGAGCTGAACCGCGCGCTGCACAGCGAGCACCCGAACAGCTTCTCCCGCCTTAGCATACCGGGTATAACCTGGGTAACAAACATGGCACTAACCTCGGCCGCACACGTTGCACACGTACTTGCGCTCGCCCGTGTGGTGGCGGCGGTGCACGGCCAGGTACGAGGCGGAGCTGAACCGCGCGCTGCACAGCGAGCACCCGAACAGCTTCTCCCGCCTTAGCATACCGGGTATAACCTGGGTAACAAACATGGCACTAACCTCGGCCGCACACGTTGCACACGTACTTGCGCTCGCCCGTGTGGTGGCGGCGGTGCACGGCCAGGTACGAGGCGGAGCTGAACCGCGCGCTGCACAGCGAGCACCCGAACAGCTTCTCCCGCCTTAGCATACCGGGTATAACCTGGGTAACAAACATGGCACTAACCTCGGCCGCACACGTTGCACACGTACTTGCGCTCGCCCGTGTGGTGGCGGCGGTGCACGGCCAGGTACGAGGCGGAGCTGAACCGCGCGCTGCACAGCGAGCACCCGAACAGCTTCTCCCGCCTTAGCATACCGGGTATAACCTGGGTAACAAACATGGCACTAACCTCGGCCGCACACGTTGCACACGTACTTGCGCTCGCCCGTGTGGTGGCGGCGGTGCACGGCCAGGTACGAGGCGGAGCTGAACCGCGCGCTGCACAGCGAGCACCCGAACAGCTTCTCCCGCCTTAGCATACCGGGTATAACCTGGGTAACAAACATGGCACTAACCTCGGCCGCACACGTTGCACACGTACTTGCGCTCGCCCGTGTGGTGGCGGCGGTGCACGGCCAGGTACGAGGCGGAGCTGAACCGCGCGCTGCACAGCGAGCACCCGAACAGCTTCTCCCGCCTTAGCATACCGGGTATAACCTGGGTAACAAACATGGCACTAACCTCGGCCGCACACGTTGCACACGTACTTGCGCTCGCCCGTGTGGTGGCGGCGGTGCACGGCCAGGTACGAGGCGGAGCTGAACCGCGCGCTGCACAGCGAGCACCCGAACAGCTTCTCCCGCCTTAGCATACCGGGTATAACCTGGGTAACAAACATGGCACTAACCTCGGCCGCACACGTTGCACACGTACTTGCGCTCGCCCGTGTGGTGGCGGCGGTGCACGGCCAGGTACGAGGCGGAGCTGAACCGCGCGCTGCACAGCGAGCACCCGAACAGCTTCTCCCGCCTTAGCATACCGGGTATAACCTGGGTAACAAACATGGCACTAACCTCGGCCGCACACGTTGCACACGTACTTGCGCTCGCCCGTGTGGTGGCGGCGGTGCACGGCCAGGTACGAGGCGGAGCTGAACCGCGCGCTGCACAGCGAGCACCCGAACAGCTTCTCCCGCCTTAGCATACCGGGTATAACCTGGGTAACAAACATGGCACTAACCTCGGCCGCACACGTTGCACACGTACTTGCGCTCGCCCGTGTGGTGGCGGCGGTGCACGGCCAGGTACGAGGCGGAGCTGAACCGCGCGCTGCACAGCGAGCACCCGAACAGCTTCTCCCGCCTTAGCATACCGGGTATAACCTGGGTAACAAACATGGCACTAACCTCGGCCGCACACGTTGCACACGTACTTGCGCTCGCCCGTGTGGTGGCGGCGGTGCACGGCCAGGTACGAGGCGGAGCTGAACCGCGCGCTGCACAGCGAGCACCCGAACAGCTTCTCCCGCCTTAGCATACCGGGTATAACCTGGGTAACAAACATGGCACTAACCTCGGCCGCACACGTTGCACACGTACTTGCGCTCGCCCGTGTGGTGGCGGCGGTGCACGGCCAGGTACGAGGCGGAGCTGAACCGCGCGCTGCACAGCGAGCACCCGAACAGCTTCTCCCGCCTTAGCATACCGGGTATAACCTGGGTAACAAACATGGCACTAACCTCGGCCGCACACGTTGCACACGTACTTGCGCTCGCCCGTGTGGTGGCGGCGGTGCACGGCCAGGTACGAGGCGGAGCTGAACCGCGCGCTGCACAGCGAGCACCCGAACAGCTTCTCCCGCCTTAGCATACCGGGTATAACCTGGGTAACAAACATGGCACTAACCTCGGCCGCACACGTTGCACACGTACTTGCGCTCGCCCGTGTGGTGGCGGCGGTGCACGGCCAGGTACGAGGCGGAGCTGAACCGCGCGCTGCACAGCGAGCACCCGAACAGCTTCTCCCGCCTTAGCATACCGGGTATAACCTGGGTAACAAACATGGCACTAACCTCGGCCGCACACGTTGCACACGTACTTGCGCTCGCCCGTGTGGTGGCGGCGGTGCACGGCCAGGTACGAGGCGGAGCTGAACCGCGCGCTGCACAGCGAGCACCCGAACAGCTTCTCCCGCCTTAGCATACCGGGTATAACCTGGGTAACAAACATGGCACTAACCTCGGCCGCACACGTTGCACACGTACTTGCGCTCGCCCGTGTGGTGGCGGCGGTGCACGGCCAGGTACGAGGCGGAGCTGAACCGCGCGCTGCACAGCGAGCACCCGAACAGCTTCTCCCGCCTTAGCATACCGGGTATAACCTGGGTAACAAACATGGCACTAACCTCGGCCGCACACGTTGCACACGTACTTGCGCTCGCCCGTGTGGTGGCGGCGGTGCACGGCCAGGTACGAGGCGGAGCTGAACCGCGCGCTGCACAGCGAGCACCCGAACAGCTTCTCCCCGGTGTGCTTGCTGGAGTGCACGCGCAGCTCGGCTCGCGACGTGCAGCCTTTGAAGCATACCGGGCACACGAACCTGGATAAAAGACAACGTTTCATTATCATCATCATATCAGCCGATAGAAGAAAGGACTCCTCCAAAGTTCAACGATTGGTCTTGCGCTGCCCTTATCTCCAGTAAATCTAAAATCGACACCATGGTTCCTGAGAACAGATTTCCCTATCTCATATAGTTTTAGTTTTCTCCCTACTGACCCATTTGGATTGATCACCTTGTATAGAAGTTTTCTACGTATATTCTCAACCTGTCCGCAATCAGAAAAAGTAGGAAATCTAATCTGTATTACCCTGTTTTCCGGAGCAACAGGTGCACGCTAAATGTGGGTCAAATGTGTCCAGACCCACCTCTTGTTCCCGGTGTGCGTGACCATGTGGTTGTTCCTGGCGGAGGAGGTGGTGAACCTGGCCGAGCACAGCTTGCAGCTGTACGGCTTCTCGCCCGTGTGCGTGCGGCGGTGGTAGATCAGCGCGGACTGCTGCGCGAAGCGACGCTCGCAGAACTGGCACTCGAATGGCCGCTCGCCTGAATGTGGGTCAAATGAGGCACTTTTTAGTTTAGTCGGTTTACCCTTTGTTTTAAGGCTCCTTATCCGTTCAAAGATGCTGATTGTTTTAGACATTACGTCTCATACCATATTATCAATGTTACTACTTAAAACAGGACCATAGCGATTTATTGGTACATATTTGAAACCTATTACAGTTTGAATTTAACATTGATAACTTTTGGTTCAAAAACTAATCAAAATTGACAACTTTTTTTTTACTTTCTAGAACTCAGGGAGAAGTATTAACCACTTATAAAAGTTGGTTGAAATTATCAATAAATTAAACATAATATGAAAAAAAAAAATTAAAAGGAATAAGGCCTGTTAATAACGATTTACAGGTCACAGAGCCACCAGTGAGTAGTTTGGTTACCTACCCGTATGAACCCTCATATGGGCATTCAGCTTCGACACCTCATAGAACGCCTTATTGCATATGCTGCACACGTGATTCCGGATCCCTCGATGCTTCTTCATGTGCTGGCACAGCGTGGAGTGTCTCCTGAAGGTCTTGTTGCACTCGGTGCACTTCAGGGGCTTCTCGCCGGTGTGGAGGCGGAAGTGGACCTGGGAACAGGTATACGTCAGCAGGGTACGAAATTATCAAGAGAATTATGCTTCTTGATGATTATTGGATAATAATCTAATAATTATTAGATAATAATTCTAATATCTAATAATTATTGGATAATTATTGGATAACAATTCTAAAATCTATTAATTATTAGATAATTATTGGATAATAATTCTAATATCTAATAATTATTGGATAGTTATTGGATAACAATTCTAATATCTAATAATTATTAGATAATTATTGGATAATTATCACCAGTGTTTGTAGCTTGTTTTATAAGATATTCATTTGTTATACTTATGATTTCATAACAAACTCTAACAAAAATAAATAAAAACAAATAAATGTTACCTATATATATTCTTTTTGTTTTATATTTTTCTTTTAAGTGGATACCCCATGGCGCGGCACGTTGACACTTCGTGCATTCGGATGGACGCAAGTGCGGAAATACACGTTCGAATATATAGTTCACTTTCACCAGCGCAATTTTTTGTTATTATCAATCGATAATTATTCATTCGTTATTATTACGATACTTATCATGATAATTATCCTTTCGAACCCTGTATAGCTAGACCGCAGCCCATCCCCTCAGCAGTGGGGGGTATATAGCGCGATTCATGAGTTAATATCGGACAACCTCACACAAATTGATCTAGTCCCACTACGCGACGAGAAACTAACTTATACAGATAAATACATGCCTAAATACGAATAACATCCATGACCCATGCACAAATATTCGAGTACATCATAAAAATATTTGCCCTGGCCGGGATTCGAACCTGCACTATCAGTACGCCAACCTACAGAAAAGAGGGTTTTATAAATATAACATTGTGGATCTGTGTTTCATCTAGTGCGTCATTATAACGGGCGTCATTATACACGGTGTCCTGTATTTAATGAACAACTTTCTAACGTCCTACAGAGCACCTTAGAATGGTCCAGAATATGGCCTCTTTTTAGCGTTATTTAAAATCCGATTGTTTTAAAGATAATAGCTAACTATTATATTTTCTTTAATGATTGGGCCCTTTTTCACTGTAATGACCGTCTAGGACATAGCTCATTTTTTTTTTTTTTTTTTTTTTATTTAATAGTGCTACTTACTTAAATATGTGTTAATGATTTTTTTTTGAGTCTAAAATTATTTCCTAACCAGTCTAATCATTTATAGTGAAGAAAAAAATAAATATTGGAAGTTGTGAACTTTTTAAAAATAGTTTATCTTAAAATTTTCGGTGGGCCCACGGTGTGTCCAATAAATACAGGACACCGTGTATAATGACGCACATTTGTCCGATCCCTGGTCATAACACAAGCCTACTACTTGGACTAGGTCGATTCGATTTATGTGAGACTAGCTGTGCCCCGCGGTGTTACCCGCTCATCCCACGGGAACACTACATTTATTCGGGATGAAAAGTATCCTATGTCCTTCCCCGGGACTGAAACTATATATATACCAAATTTCATCTAAATCGGTTCAGCGGTTTTAGCGTGAAGAGGTAACAGACAGACAGACAGACAGACAGACACACTTTCGCATTTATAATATTAGTATGGATTGTCCGATATTTATTTATTTATTTGTAACCTTTTTATCCGTAGTTTACGACCTTTTCTAAAGAACGAATGCGTTTTATACCGTTGACATTTGGTTGTTAGACTTTGACATCCACATGACACCATCATGACACTCAATTTTCACAACATACATTTTTAATTTATATAATATATCTTCGTAATTTTCAACCATGGGTTTTGACTACTATGGCATTCTGGGAGTCAAGCGTGCATGCACCCAATATGAAATCAAGAAAGCGTATCGTCGTTTAGCATTAAAGTATAACCCCGAGAGATACGACGCTGATGATAACATAAACCATATCTACGCTCTCATTGCTGAGGCTTATGAAGTCCTGGTCGACCACAGGCATAGGGCAGTCTTCGACCAATACGGGGAAGAAGGACTTAAGCGCGGCGTACCCGGCCCTACGGAATACATACAACCGTATGCATACCACGGAGATCCGGTTAAGACCTTTCACGATTTCTTCGGCACAGCCAACCCGTATGCCAACTTATTAGACTACTATGAGAACCCGCCGGAGACTTATGAGTCTCCATTGGGCAGGGGTTATAAAGAAAAAGACGTAGAAATTATAAGACCACTGGTGCTTTCTTTGGAGGAGATATACAAAGGAGGTTTGAAGAAAATGAAGATCCAGCGATTAGTGTTCACGGATGAGACTTGTTCAGAGCTGAAGTTACGAGAGAAAGTGTTATCGATTCCGTTTTCTCCAGGCATTTATCCTAACACTGAGTTTCGGTTTAAATCGGAAGGCGACCAAGGACCGACTAGGATACCAGCTGACGTTATATTCGTGACTGAAGACCGACCGCATGACACTTACGTCCGCTCAGGTCTTAGCGACTTGCTGACAGTCAAAAATGTAACTCTAAAAGAAGCTATATGCGGCATGGATTTGACTTTTAAAACCTTGGACGATAGAGTCGTAAGAACTAAGATATCTGACGTTATAACTCCGACTTATCAGAAGATCATAGACGATGAAGGACTGCCTGTACCCAAATGCCCGAAGAAAGCTAAAGGAAAGTTGATAGTGCGTTTTCGTATCGAGTTTCCGACTTATTTGGCTCCGAAGGCGAAGAAAGCGTTTGAGGAGGCGTTTAAGTTGAATGACGATGAAAATGAGAAGTTTGATAAGATCCCGTGTGGGACTCTCGCTTCGTCAACTGTTTCTTTGATTAAATAAGTTTTTTTTTCTATTGGTATTAAATATTACTCCTTGCAAGGAGCTTTCTCTTCGATTCATAATTATTTGTTTATTTAATCTTTATTGCACAAATGGCGGGCGTAATGCCAACTTGTATTCTCTGCCAGTCAACCATACGGCCAAACAGATACTAGAAATTGGTGCAACTCCTACCTAAATCTAATTGTTCAGATAGCATCTAAGGTACACGTTACGAGGCAGGTTACATTAAAAATATAATTACTGTATACACAAAGACACATTTACACACTACAATCAAAATCACACTATTATTATAAAGGCGAAAGTTTTTGAGTGTGTTTATGTGTACCTATGTTTGTTTCTTCTTCACGCTCAAACGGCTGGACCAATTTTGATATATTTTGGTATGAAGGTAGCTGACACCCTGGATTAACAGAAAGGCTACTTTTATCCCGAAAAAAATTAGCCGTGGGATGAGCGGATCGCAGCTAGTTATATATAAATAATGAATACAAATATATACCTACGGAATTAGTAAGAATAACGGTCATGACACTCACCTTTAGATCAGTCGGGTTGTAGAAACTCTTCGAGCACATGGAACACACGTATGGGCGCTCTCCTCTGTGCCGCGCCATGTGAGATCGCAGCGCGTAACCGCTATAGAACCTGTGCACGTAACGACAATAGTAGTTTATGCAACTGCTACATAATGAGACGTCTTAAAATACGAGTGATGGTTTTATGAAACGAGCCGAAGGCGAGTTTCGTGAGATCACACGAGTGTTTTAGAATAGAATAGAATAGAATATTCTTTATTGCACACCTCAACAGGAAATAAATACAAACAAAATCAGATTACAAGTAACATTCAATAGAGGTAAACAACAGGCGGTCTTATCGCTAAAGAGCGATCTCTTCCAGACAACCTTTGGGTAGCGAAATTAAATAAAAACGTCAGAAATGAGTAGGCGATGCAAAAGTAATCATGGATTCTGTGGAAAAAAACTACTAAAATAATACATAATTAAACGTACATAATACCAAAAAAAAATGTATATGCACAAATAAACCTACTTAAACATACATAACATAGGCATATACATATAAAATAATATTAGTAATGAACCACACTTCAGTGACTGTTATAAGGTGAGTGTTTTAAGATATATGTATAGAGTTGCATACACTACTTTAATCTACACACATATTCATCATCGTTATCATAGATTTTCATTTATGCAAATATGAAACACTCAGTCTTGCCAGTCAGTCCGCGCGCAGAGGAACACATGAGGTGACACACACAATTTTGATCAAATTTGACACTGTTAAGGTGACCTCGCCGGGGCTACGGTACTGTTATGAAATTACATCTCTGGTTTTGGTCACTGCCAAGTAATGTAGGTCCTTACCTATAATATCTGAATTAGTTATAGGAATTTAAGAAGATGGGTGTAGATAAAGTGTATTTACGACGTAAAAGATAATTTAAGTATTATAAGAAGGTACACATGCTTCAATTGGAATTTGTAGTACATCTATATATACGAATATCTACATATTTAAGTATGTTTATCGCTTTATTTATTTATTTTTGTTGCTTACAGTTGTTTTTGCATCACATACTCAATTCAAACGTTTGTTGTTTTCCTCCGATACCCAAAATGTTGTCTGGAAGAGACAGCTTTTTAGTGATAAGATTGCCTGTCGTTCACCTCTGTTTTTTTTTGTTGTATATCTCTCATGTTTTTGTATCTCTGTGTACCTATTTCAGGTATGCAATCACTATACATAGTATAAAACAAAGTCGCTTCCTGCTATCTGTCCCTATGTATGATTTGATCTTTAAAACTACGCGGTTTTTAGGGTTCCGTACCCAAAGGGTAAAAACTGGACCCTATTACTGAGACTTCGCCGTCCGTCCGTCCGTCTGTCACCAGGCTGTATCTCAAGAACGGTGATAGCTAGACAGTTGAAATTTTCACAGATGATGTATTTCTATTGCCGGTATAACAACAAATACTAAAAATAAAACAAAATAAATATTTAAGGGGGGCTCCCATACAACAAACTTGTTTTATGGTACGGAACCCTTCATGCGCGAGTCGGACTCGCACTTGCGCAATTTTCTTTAATAGAGTGATTCAAGAGGAGGGTTTATAGGAATAATGCATGCATAATTTATCAGCATTGCGCCCGTGCGAAGCCGGGTTACGCTAGTTATTGTAATGTGATGACCTGCAGAACATACCTCTTCTCACAAACGGAGCATTGATGGGTCTTCTGTTCGAAGTGCGTCTGCCGATGTCGGTACAGCAGCGTTTTCGTGGGGAAGTTCCGCTGGCACACGGAGCACGTGGGCTGCTTCGGGGGCCGCTGCTCGTGGGTGCGCATGTGCATCTTGAGCATACCCGGGCCCTGTGGACAGAGCAATGGATTCCAAACGTTTTATATAATTTCAGAAAAACTAACACACACTTGATATACGAGTATAATACCTATTTACTCTTACAGGGTTGTATATCTTGGAAGTAGGCATTTTTGTATGGGCAAATCCCAATTTATATACGACATCAGTCATCATCATCTCAGCCATAGGACGTCCACTGCTAAACATAGGCCTCCCCTTTGGACTTCCATATATACCGGTTGAAAGCGACCTGCATCCAGCGCCTTCCAGCGACCTTTATAAGGTCATCTGTCCATCTTGTAGGTGGACGTCCTACGCTGCGCTTGCTGGTCCGAGGTCTCCACTCGAGCACTTTTCGGCCCCATCGGCCATCTGCTCTGCGTGCTATGTGGCCTGCCCATTGCCACTTCAACTTGCTAATCCGGTGAGCTATATCGGTCACTTTAGTTCGTCTACGGATTTCCTCATTTCTGATTCGATCACATAGAGACACCCCGAGCATAGCCCTCTCCATTGCTCGTTGAGCGACTTTGAGCTTTAAGATGAGGCCGATAGTGAAAGACCACGTCATCAGTACGACATCAGTAGCTAATCCGAAACTTCGACCAAGAGATCCTGCAAAATTAATGGCTCCGCGATATAAAACCGCGCTGCAGAGAAACAATTGTCACGCAATGACCATAAAAATATATCCCATCAAAAACATAAATGTAAAATGAGAGCCAAGTTCAATATCGCGTGCACTTCGCCGACAAAAGAATTGAGATCTGCAAGGGTGCCAAGTTCTTTGCTCTAAAATTTTTAGATACAAGGACATGCGACATACTCAATGCATTTATTTTACTTGGGGAGTAATTCAATATCAAGATTTGACTTGGCTAGTTTTCATAAACTAACTAAATTTTATAAAAGTAACATATTCATAGTCATAGTTCATTATCAAGCTAACAGTATAAGTAACAAGACGTACACTAACTTGCGTACTTACCTTTACGAAAATAGGTTAATGATTTGATTGATTTTGATTTATAATATAAATTTATATTTTAAAACTAGCCAAGTCACGTCTTGATATTGAATTACACCCCAAGTAAAATAAATGCATTGAGTATGTCGCATGTCCTTGTATCTAAAAATTTTAGAGCAAAGAACTTGGCACCCTTGCAGATCTCAATTCTTTTGTCGGCGAAGTGCACGCGATATTGAACTTGGCTCTCATTTTACATTTATGTTTTTGATGGGATATCATTACTTTTTGTACAGAATTTATTATGATGTGTAAATTACTTAATTATTATTTGTTAATTAGTTCTGTGTGCTATTCTAGTACATCTTTTGAAAGTTTTGAACAAACAAAGAATTTTCCAAAACGGTTAGTACGTATTGGATTTTTATGTGCATGTATGTGTAAGTGTGTGCGTGTGAGTGTAAGTATATGCTATTCTAGTATATCTTTCAAACAAAAAAAGAATTTTCGAAATCGGTTTATAAATGACAGAGTTCTGAGGCAACAACCATCAATAATAATAATAATAATAAAAAACATAAAAAAATCACTGTTTTAGATTTTTATATGTATACACACACAATTACTAAGCTGGATGCCAAATTTCACCTTTCTAGGTCACCTGGAAGTGGGTTAGGTTTTTGATTACTAGTCAGTCAGTCAGTCAGTCAGTCAGTCAGTCAGTCAGTGATAAAAATACCGTTTTTTGGACTTTAATATCTCAATAACTATTTAACCTATATTAATGAAATTTGGGGTTCTACTTGTTCTAAAGGATCTTAATACATAAGCCAAATTTCATTTTTTTATGTTAAATAGATTTGGAGTTATTGGGGGGTCAAAAGTGGCTCCAAACGGTTCGTGTAATATAACACACGGCTGCCGCTCGCCAGTTCCTGCGGTGAACTTGGCTGGACACGCTGCCGCGTGTCTAGATAACCACATCCCACTAGCAATTAGACAACTGCCAAGTTTAACAAAATTCAGACGAGTGTTATGTCAGTGGTTGAAAGCAAAATGTTTTTATACATTAAATGAATTTCTAGTGTAAGTCAATGTAAAATAATGTAAAATGAGTAACACAATAATAAATTAATAATTAATAACAATAACTAAGCCAAATGTAACTACACTTACAGCAAATAAAGTTTTTCATTTCATTTCAATAAATTGACATAGGTTAAGTCATTTAATATAATGTAACGTTTTATATAACGGTTTATTGGTATAATTTGTTATACTCTGATTATTAATTGGTATACTGTTATAATGTTTTCTCAAACATGCACTGAAATGTTGTCGTAACGTGCATTTATAACAGGCTTCGAAGTATCACGTTCCGGGCGGAGCAACTCGAGAGAACTGTAGAGGAATTTCATACAAAATATGTTTTTAAAGATGGCGTCTATATTCATGAACAGCTAAACAGCCGAATTATATTTTTTTGAGTGGTGTATTTATTTATTTCATTGCATATGTTTGAGAAAAGTACATGCCTTAGCCGTAAAAAGGGCTTGCCGGCTTCGTATCACTATCCGGCCTCCCTACTCAGCCGGCAAGCCCTTATTTCACGACGTCTGCAGTAATGTACTATTCTCGTGAGCGTAGTTCTTTAACAGGATTGTACGTGAAGCTGTTGAAATAAGAAAACACAAGAGTTTCAACCGGGAGTAGGAGTGAAGTATCTTGGAGGTCCTCTCGCAGATAAAACAAATAAAATAAATCATTTGATGATTTATATATTTGAAGCGGTGGTAGCCTAGTGGTTAGGGCATGCGACTTTCAATCCGGAGGTCGCGGGTTCGAACCCGGCCCGTACCAATGAATTTTTCGGAGCTTATGTACAGAATGTCATTTGATATTTACCACTCGCTTTTCGGTGAAGGAAAACATCGTGAGGAAACCACCTAAGCCCAATAAGGCCTAGTTTCCCCTCTGGGTTGGAAGGTCTGATGGCAGTGGCTTGCGTAAAAACTAGTGCCTACTAGATTTAGGTAGCCGACCCCGATTGAGAATTCACTCTCTAAAAGATATGGGACAAAGGCTAGGAGGATGATGAAATCATTTGATGATTCGCTAATAAGCCTCATGGTGGATTTCTTCCAGTGAGTATTTGAGTTTAATAAAGTTATGTGAAATAGGATGTGTTTGTAGATTAGCCTACCCCTAAAGTGTAGTTAGGTGACAGTTTTTGTAACCCTTGCACGTCTGGCATTACTGTGACAGGCGACTCTTTCTCGCGCGAGAATTTTTACCTATCTCTTTCGCTGTACTGTGAGAAAGTGACGGGCTGGAAAGAGTTACTTGCCTTGAAGGTCCTCTCGCAGATGGGGCACATGGGCGGCTTCTTGGAGTTAGCCTTGATCCAGTTGGAATGAGAGCGCATGTGCAGCTTGAGAAAGTGACGGGCTGGAAAGAGTTACTTGCCTTGAAGGTCCTCTCGCAGATGGGGCACATGGGCGGCTTCTTGCAGTTAGCCTTGATCCAGTTGGAGTGCGAGCGCATGTGCAGCTTGAGCCAGCGCGCGTGCTTGAACTCCTTGTGGCACAGGTTGCAGACATGGCGGCCGGGCGCTACTGATGACGTCGCTTGGAAGACCACGAGTTGGAGGTAGTTTTCCTCGTCCGAGTTGAGGGCGGCCTCGTCTTTGTTGGGTGATGGTGTGTCCATCTGATAATGTAAAATACAGTAAGGTAATTATTTCTTTTTTAATTTTATTCATTGTGGTTGGCGCAGTTTGTCATACACCTGCCTACGGCCTACGGTCCCGGGTTTGAATCCTGGCAAGGACAAATATTTGTATTATGAACACGAATATTTTTTCCTGGGTGATGGTTGCTATATATTACGTATACCGTCGTCTAGTACCCATAGTACAAGCATTGCTTAAGTTTGGGACCAGGTTGATTCGTGTAAGATTGTCCCTTTAATATTTATTTCCGGACCTGAAACCGTCTGGTGCACCAGCACACAATCTTACCAGTTTAAATTAGTGTTTCTAAGATTATTTTTCAGGCACGGCCTGGGTGGAGTCTGGAGTCCTGGCCATGGCCTTTGAGATGAAGCCATGAATTGAAACCCAAAATCCTGGGGTGGGTTCTAGACCATATTGGGGTAGGCACGGCCCACCAGGCCACCCCCCTAAACACGCCTATGCCACTTTGCTTTGCCCTGTATACTTGACTGAAGATAAACAGTTTTGTACTCTTACCGGTTTAGCCTCAACAAATTCAGGAGTCGCTTTCTCAGGCTGTAAAGGCTCGAACAGCCCATCGAGCAGTGGTGGAGTACTGTTCATGGGCAGTTCAATGTACTGGATGTACTGTGCGGCGTCTGGCACTAGGCCTAGGACTTTTTCCTGCAACAGAATAATATACAATAGGCGTGCGGACAATTTTTTTTTGAGGATGTCAATCGATTCTATTTTTTATTGGGATCAAATGTCTGTATGGGACTACCTACACTTAAACTGCTCTAAAAGTCAGAAATGACCGTCAAAGTTCAACATTCCTACAGAACCCTAAAAACGCTCCATACAGATACTTAGCCTACCTACATATGACGTCATCTGTGGATTGGGTACCAGTATTTGTATGGAGAAAATAAGTAATTTGCCAGTTTCACCATGAAAAAGTGCGTTAAGTTCACGGTTGTCGTACATTTATTGTTGTGTTAAATTATGAGGATTCCAAAAATAATTTCTAAATTTATTTTGGGTTAAAAAAAGAAATCATATAAGTACCTTTGAAGTTGCATACTTAATTTTTTTTTGTTTCATTTTTTTTCTGTTTCATTACATATTGAGCAAATTTTATTCATATAACTAGGTACACTATGTTGTAAAATTCAACATCAGTCGCATCCCCTATTCTGTATCTAAATATTATAGGGCAAATTCATAGCAGACTTGCGCATGGAAGGGCACCTACAAGATGATCTGACACAGTAAAGAAGGCAGTGGGCGGCAGCATGCACCGGGCGGTCCACGCAGCATATAATCGCACTGAGTGGAAACAGATACTCGTATATGGTCATGATCCTCCTCAGTGAGGGAACAACAAAGAAGAAGAATCTAAATATTGACACAAAAGTTAATTATTATGCAAAAAAATGAAATTTGGTCCTCTGGATTACGGGACCAACGTTTCAACCACTCTACCACAGTTACAATAATAGATTAGATTTTTTCCTGTTGCTTTGATTTTTGTATCAATGGTTAAAAAAACTTTCAATTCACTTAAAAAACCGGTCAAGTGCGAGACGTTCTCGAGCACCGAGGGTTCCGTACAAACACTTCCCATCTTAACTAGCCGGGTTAGGTTAAGTTTGCACCTGGTATGTGTGCCGCATACAAATGAGGTGCAAAGTTAATGCAATCGATCAAGTTTTGTTGTATGGGAGCCCCACTTAAATATTTATTATATTCTTAATTCTGTTTTTATTATTTGTTGTTGTAGCATTAACAGAAATACATCATCTGTGAAAATGTCAACTGTCTAGCTATCACGATTTATGGGATACAGCCTGGTGACGGACGGACAGACGGACGGACAGCAGTCTTAGTAATAGGGTCCAGTTTTTACCCTTTGGGTACAGAACCTTAACAACGCTTGCAAAGATTTAATGCCTCCGTCATATCAGAGGATATCGCCAATACTAACCTCATTACTCCGCGCCTCCTCAGCAATATGCTTGGCATGGTCACGCAGCGTAATGTCATTCCGCTCCACCAACTCCTTGAATGCATGGCAACGAGAGATCTGGTGCACACACTGCAGGCACAGCTGGGCCGGAAGGCCGTCGCCCACTGCCACCTGTAGAAAAAAAATTACTGATTATGTTACAAATAAATAAATATTAAGGGACCAGTCCCAAACTAAGTAAAGCTTGTACTAGACGATGATATTACATAATATATAAATACATATATTATATAGATAGTGTCCATGACCCAGGATGCTATTTAAATAATATTTGAGTTTTTTGAGTTCACCAGAAATGGGTGGACATTTTTTAATAAATATTGGCACATCCAAAGATGGTTATGATGGTTTTCTACCCCTGAGATAATTTATAACTATGATGTATTCAAACTAATCAAGGAATAACCAATTTCAATAAAAAACACGCTCGAGCGCCAATATATCTCGAATGAGATTGGTGCCTTTCATACCTTGTCTAACAATCTACCATACCCCAATGTCAAAACTCTTCATCTACAAGTTTAAAACAATTTCGCTCCCGCCCTTTTCGTTATCAACTTATCAGCACTGATAAGGATGACAACACTAGATAAGTTATTCAATTAAGTATCTGTCCCGGTCCCCCATTTATACGAAATACTCAAGTTATCATACATCGACGTTCTCGCATCTCCCTCACTCCAATCACCATGCTTGCGCCAGACAGTGACAGAACGATATTTCTCAATCAAATTTGGAGAATGAGCATTCTGCCACAGTAGTACAAATTGGTTGCTGAATTCTAAACAAAGATGACGCGATGCGTAGACTTCTGTCGGTCACCCAACATAATACACTTTCCTACGGGTGCGAAAGAGAGCAATGCATTCCCAAAATATCACAATTCGTTATCTCACCTGCACCTTGGAAATGCCCATCAACATCGTTGCAGTAAGTTGCTCAAATAAGGGCCGCATGTCTTTCTTGATTTGTAGACACGCGCGGCATATTTTATCAAATTGCAAGGGTTTGTTAGCAGCAGCCATTTTGGCTGGCTATTACACTGTATTCGTCCTTGCCAATAACAATCCTCTGGAAAAGTAGTAGAATATTTAACACACAACGTTCACTTCAAAATCTTAACTAAAACACTACAGACACACAACAAAACAAAATGTTTTCGTAAAATGTATATACTTTAAAATTGAACACACACCTCACTATGTATCGCGCTACTATTGTAAGTACACTCCGCTCCGCTGCTTGCGAAACCAAGGGTAATCGACGTCGACGAATCGAAAACAAAGAACAAACGAGTGGGTGGGGGAGATAGCGAGTGAAAGGGAACCCGATAGTTTGGTAATGATTGACAAATTTAATTTTAGTAACGTTAATCTTACTATGATTTATGATAATGGTAATAATACCTAATTAGTATAGATTTAACTACGGTACATTTAGTTTCTTTCTAACTAAAAGTATAAAAAAAGGTTCAAATATCTAATGCGAAAAAGAGATAGACAATCACAAGTTAAAATCAGTTCAATACGGCAGCCTGCCAAGGGGTCATTGGTATATATTTTTTTATTCATAAGATAGTTTGTAAGGAAACGATAAGCTGTCGCATAAAATGCAAGAGATAATACAAGGAGAAAACTTAAATACGGTCAATAGTATGAATCGAACTGAATAATATATTTAATTTTGACAGACCAAATTAGATACACGGATCCCAGTTCATTTTAAATTCAATTGTACTGTTGTCTCTTTCTCTCTTGGAATGGACCTCAATAGTTCAAAAGAGACATCACGCAATCACGTAGAGCAGTCTATTGCTATAAGTTATAACAATAAATGTATATAGAACAAATGTTAAGGTTCAACTACTTGAAAACTTTTAGTCGTGGTATGGTCGTGGTATTACATTCTTATCTATGGTCGTGGTTAAATAAATAAGTCTTACAGTGTCTCGTTGCTTCAAACAATTTTATTTTTCTTAAATTAATTTTGATGGGAATTAAAAAGTGAAGTTGACGTGAGATATGATTATATGACGCAGAATTCATAAATTTAAATTTTAATGACACTGGCAAAATTGACCCAATGGGCAGTAGCCATTTTTTTTTTTTTTTATATAAAAATAGAATAGAACCACAGAATGATAGTCTCATAAAAGAGTATTTACGAAGTCCATGATTTATCAAAATAATGGAATAGATAAACAAAGATTGAACTTTCGTTTAATTTGTTTACGGCAACATTTAATTGCAAAACGTCATTTTGCACTTCTGTTTCTGTGTTCATATCCATTTCATATCCATCTGTCAAAAATCTATGAATCCTTACTGCAATAATCGTAAACTATTAGTCTATTATTTCTTTGTGCAACTTGATTGAAGTAGTGTTTAAGGAAAATAAATTTGTGTAGGAGGTGATAGTTAGAACTGTGACCAGGCAAAATGGGCACTCTCACAGGCTCTTGGGAAGGTACCGCTACTTCTTACAGTAATTGTAAACAGTAAAAAGTTGACATTGTCTTATGTATGACGTTGCAAGAAACACTTTGCTCATTCGATAAATTAGACACTATTAACCGGCGTAACCCTATCTTAGCCAACCAGTTCCAAGATTTCCAATATGATTAATTTGTTTTCTTTTTTATTTATTAGCTTTATAAATCCTCAATACATTTTTGCAATACATATGAGTTGTTTTAGTTAATAATAACATTCAGTCTTCAGTTTGTGGTCCCTTGCGGGAGCCTCCTCCAGGTTTCTCCATTTTTTTTGTTCCGTCCAGGTTCTTTATTGTTCAGTAAAAAGTAAACATTATAAGTTACCAATAACGTCTGTAAACAGGGATTAGGCTGATTATGAATGATCTCCATAGCTGGACTCACACTTGACGAATTATTTTGTAAGCGTGCCTGCAACCTACTTTGTAGGCTGAAGGCTCTGTATAAAAGATATTTTTTTTCATTTAATACTCATGATCAGATATTGACAATGCTTAAATCTTTTTAAAATTCTTATATTATCATTATGATGAATTAATTCAGATCAATGTGTCATGGCATAGATTATGCCCAAATGTTATCTAATCTGTAACAATAATACTTGAAAATTTTCAAACTTGTCAAACTCCAATGAAGTCTAAATGTTTTATTTTTTTATTACACTTCTACTGGCAGTCCAACTACACAACACTATATAACAACAAGCGTGGTTTGTTTGGTTTAAAAATATCACAACTGCGTTTTGAGTATGTAAAAAAACCAAGTGGAAAAGACCGGGAACCCGGCACATCTGGATTAGCGTTCCAGGTCTGGTCGGCAGTTTAATATAAAAACTGTGGTGTGGGTGCCCACATGAAAATTAAAATATGAGACATTACAAATGTTTCATAAATTTTTAACTACTTTTCTGATTCTCTAAACCTTATAATCTTTCTAATCAATCTAATACTTTATCAGAGCTGCGGAAGCAAGCCCGTACCTTGGAAAATGACATAGACGTGAAGTTGGTAGCATTCAGCAAGCTGGGCATCAGTCCGGGCACGTCGGGGCTCAGCTCTGAGACGGTTCCTCTCATCAACAGTGAGGACATGTTCGACACAATGTCTATGGAGCTACAGCAGCTGTTGAACAAGGTACCTACTTTTTAACACTTTCAACACCAGACAATTTTTTTTACCCAACCCCAGAAACCGACAGAGCTCGCAGGTTTATAGCTACTGCCCACCTGGCGGGCTTAGCCGGCATCTGAGCAAACATTACGAGTGCCTACCAGGCGGGTTCCCGGTGTTGAAAGTGTTAAGTTTAATTTAAAAGACATACAGCATAGTTTTTTTTGGATAGATCTTTACCAAAAGAAACCCAGGTTCTATTTTTTTTTCCTAACTTGTGAAGCCGGAATCCTAATATGGCTGCATCTAGCCTCAGTGCCGTTAAAAATAGTCACTGTTTAAATAAAAAATAACAAAAAGATGGTCAAAAAATATGTATACATATCTGGCTACACATCGTGAATTTAAGAGTTAAGCAGCTTGGGTCTAGAAGTAGAAACGTGCCTATTTGTTTCGAGGAAATACATTTGTGTATCCAATCATTCACTTATATTTCCAGTTATCATCAATAAACGACAAAATGGGTGAAATAGCTCCAAACAGTACAGCAACAATGCACACTATAAAGAGGCATAGGGAAATTCTTATGGTAAGTTAAATATAAAATAAAATGCAATATTTTCTAAAGTTCATATAACATTTTTAGTGTTTTACTTTATTGCATAGGTTTTTGATGTCTTTTATGGAGGTTCAGACCTCAAACCGTAAAATCTGAATGAAAATGTCATATTAATTTGATTTTGTCATAATTCGCTTTATGTAGATGCTTATATAATGCAGAATTATATGCAAGTCAAAGTATTTTAAATAAAATAATTGTGTTATTCAAGTTGGTACAGTTTTACGCAAAAACCATAGCAGTTTAAACATATTTCAATAAACCTCGCAAAAAACTGTCTATTCAGGACTACCAGCAAGAATTTACAAAGACGTCAGCGCGAGTGAGTGCGCGACGAGAGCGAGAGGAGCTCCTTAGAGGCGCCAGCCCCCCGCCTGCTGCCGGGCTGAGCCGCCGGGACCAGTACACCAAGGAAGCCAACCACCTGCACAGGTACTGTCCAGGACCACCAGCTCACGGAGACAGCTGCAAGAGTGAGTACGCGACGAGAGCGAGAGGAGCTCCTTAGAGGCGCCAGCCCCCCGCCTGCTGCCGGGCTGAGCCGCCGGGACCAGTACACCAAGGAAGCCAACCACCTGCACAGGTACTGTCCAGGACCACCAGCTCACGGAGACAGCTGCAAGAGTGAGTACGCGACGAGAGCGAGAGGAGCTCCTTAGAGGCGCCAGCCCCCCGCCTGCTGCCGGGCTGAGCCGCCGGGACCAGTACACCAAGGAAGCCAACCACCTGCACAGGCACTGTCCACGACTACCAGCTCACGGAGACAGCTGCAAGAGTGAGTACGCGGCGTGAGCGAGAGGAGCTCCTTAGAGGCGCCAGCCCCCCGCCTGCTGCCGGGCTGAGCCGCCGGGACCAGTACACCAAGGAAGCCAACCACCTGCACAGGTACTGTCCAGGTCCACCAGCTCACGGAGACAGCTGCAAGAGTGAGTACGCGACGAGAGCGAGAGGAGCTCCTTAGAGGCGCCAGCCCCCCGCCTGCTGCCGGGCTGAGCCGCCGGGACCAGTACACCAAGGAAGCCAACCACCTGCACAGGTACTGTCCAGGTCCACCAGCTCACGGAGACAGCTGCAAGAGTGAGTACGCGACGAGAGCGAGAGGAGCTCCTTAGAGGCGCCAGCCCCCCGCCTGCTGCCGGGCTGAGCCGCCGGGACCAGTACACCAAGGAAGCCAACCACCTGCACAGGTACTGTCCAGGTCCACCAGCTCACGGAGACAGCTGCAAGAGTGAGTACGCGACGAGAGCGAGAGGAGCTCCTTAGAGGCGCCAGCCCCCCGCCTGCTGCCGGGCTGAGCCGCCGGGACCAGTACACCAAGGAAGCCAACCACCTACACAGGTACTGTCCAGGACCACCAGCTCACGGAGTCAGCAGGGAGAGTAGCTTCTGATGGGTGCCAGCCTCAGCCCAACGACCGGTACACCAAGCCAACCACCTGCACACTTGCACAGGTACTGTCTAGGACGACCAGCTCCCGGAGTCGGCAGAAAGTGTAGTTTCTCAGGGGTAGCTTCAGCCCAAAGACCAGAACATCAAGGAAGCCAACCACTTGCACTGGTACTGTCTGCCCAGGACCACCAGTTCACGAAGACATCTACATCAGCTAGCGCGCAGCGCAAGCGAGAGGAGCTCCTTCGAGACGCCAGCCCTCCGCCTCCTACTACCGGCCTTAGGCTGCACTTCACCATATTTTTATTCCAAAAATAACGCTTATTCTTGGATAGTAATCCCAAATTTTTGTGATGCTTTGACATTACTATCCAAGAGAAAGCGTAATTCTTGGAAAAAAGCCCAGCCGACTGCGCCATGTTAAATGACTATCTAGGGTCACGCAGAGGCTGGTATTAGACTGACTTTATTGTCTTCCCCTCATATATGTTTGTACACATACATGACAGAGACCAGTACGCTAAAGAAGCCAACCATCTACACAGAGTACTTTCTGTTCAGAACTACCAAATATTTTTATTGGTAAATCAACTTTTGTGTTAGTGTATGGATCATACAGATTTTATAACTATCAGTTAGTGATAAAGGCGTCCTGTGGACAACTAAAAATTAGTTATAAAAATAACTTAAATCCTAGTTTTCTTGCTGGATCCTAGGATAATATGCATGTACAAACTGTCAACTACTTAAGACCTATACAGCGAGATAAAAATATAATTTACCATGTGCCCAAACCATTAACGATTATATTTAATTTCCCGCGGCAGAGACGGCTATTTAATACTTGGTATAACTCGTATCACTCATATTATTTCCTTTTCTTTTCGCAGTTCCCACATACTGGTAGATGAGCAGATAAACATAGCGATGGAGGCGCGCGACCACCTCACTTCTCAACGACAGACCTTCAAACGGATGCAGACCAGGTTCAACGACATCACGAACAGGTCAATAATCTTATTATAACTTTCGTGAGACATTTAATTATTGTATTAAGCGGTTTACTCTCAAACTTTTGACGAGTTTGAACTGTGGACTAAATAGCACTATGTACAATATAGGAATGTGGGCGAATTAGTACTGTGGACCATACAGGAATGTAGACAAAACGGGATAGTGACGGTATAAGAATGTGAACGAGTTAGGAATTGTAAGCTGATGACATGGCAGTGGACGATTTACGGTGGCGAAATGGGACCGTGGACGATGTCGTCATGAACCCGTGACATATAGAATTAGATTCAGACTTATATGCTCTTAAGACTTCACTATCAGTACTTAGTATTAGTATTAAACAAAGTCGCTTCTGTCTGTCTGTCCCTATGTACGCTTAGATCTTTAAAACTACGCAACGGATTTTGATGCGTTTTTTTTAATAGAAAAAGTGATTCAAGAGAAAGGGTTATATGTATAATACATGCATAATTTATTAGCATTGCACCCGTACGAAGCTGTGGCGGGTCGAAGGAACTGAAAAAACTATTTTATTTGCTTTTTATCACTGATTACATTGTTTCATATTCACCATCATCAGCCGATAGGCGTCCACCGCCGGACAAAGGTCTCTCCCAAAGTTCTCCACAACGATCGATCTTGCGCCGCCCTCGTCCAATTTCTGCCCGCGATCTTCCTGCCACTCGAGAACCTTTCTGTCCCAACGTTTCTGTTTCATATTACGTGTACATTTCCCAGGTTCCCGATGCTCAACAGCCTGATGTTCCGAATAAACGCGCGCAAGCGTCGCGACTCGCTCATTGTGGGCGTCGTCGTCGCTGTTTGCACCTTCCTGCTACTACTCTACGCGTTCCACTGACTCAATCCACGTCATCAATAGGCCGTGAGACAGATATAAGTTAGCCTGATGTTCCGAATAAACGCGCGCAAGCGTCGCGACTCGCTCATTGTGGGCGTCGTCGTCGCCGTTTGCACCTTCCTGCTACTACTCTACGCGTTCCACTGACTCAATCCACGTCAACAATAGGCCGTGAGACAGATATAAGTTAGCCTGATGTTCCGAATAAACGCGCGCAAGCGTCGCGACTCGCTCATTGTGGGCGTCGTCGTCGCCGTTTGCACCTTCCTGCTACTACTCTACGCGTTCCACTGACTCAATCCACGTCAACAATAGGCCGTGAGACAGATATAAGTTAGCCTGATGTTCCGAATAAACGCGCGCAAGCGTCGCGACTCGCTCATTGTTGGCGTCGTCGTCGCCCTCTGCACGTTCCTGCTACTACTCTAAGCGTTCCACTGAGTCAATCACGTCATCAATAGGCCGTGAGACAGATATAAGTTCACCCACGTCGTTGAGTTATAAGCAGGCAACGAAAATTCGGATCGATATTTACCTGAAGTTGCCAAAATCCTATTGCTATCTCACTCAGACCTCAATCAATATCCGCTCCGCCTATAAATATCTATCCGAATTTCCGAATCCTGGTTATAAGACACTTTAAACTTTTGAGCGTTAAGAGGAAATACCGCTGGTCATTTTTCCATACAAATCGAAATTTCGTTCTCGTCTGTTTTGAAAATTTAGGACCTGATTGGGAAGAAAATTATCTACGTCGGTCAGTTTGTAGTGCACCTACTGAGCTGGAGGACTCGGGTTCGGATCCCGGCCAGGGCAAATATTTGTGTGATGAACTCGAATATGTATTCCTGGGTCATGGATGATATCTATGTATTTATATATTATGTATATCGTCGTCTAGTACCCATAGCACAAGCTTTGCTTAGTTGGGGACTAAGTCAATTTGTGTAAGATTGTCCCTTAATATTTATTTATTTATTATAAATATAATAATTTAATTATAAATAATTTGTGTAAGAGGCGTCTAATTTTGGCCAAATTTTCGTCGCAAACGGACTATTACACAAATTCTCTAATAATTTGCGCACAAATAAAATCGGTCCAACACAGAACATTTCTATCCCATTCTGTTCCTAAACCTTCGTAAAGATTGGATAAGTTTTGGTAAAGCAAACAGACGAGTACGAAACCTCGATTTGTAGAACCCGGTTACGTTAAGTTTGGACCTCATTTGTATGCGACGTTATAGTTACTAGGAAACTTAACGTAATCTGATAGTATGGGAAAAGGAGTAGTCTTATATGCTCTTAAAGACGTCAAATCACGTCGACAGAAAGCTGTGCCCCAGGTGCCACGACGACATTTGCCGCTGTAGTGTCTTACTATCTGCTGTGAGTTTGGCGTCTGTCTAGGAGCTGTGCTGTTGTTGATAAGTCAGCCAAACGTTTTAGGAACTGTTTAAAATACTGAACTTTAATTATAATTAGAAATTTCATATGATTGACTTAAATACGTGGTTGTTTAACTGTATACTAATATTGTTGAAACGGTAATTTTCAGTAAGGTGAGTCGGGGCTATTGTAGCTATGGGGTTATTGTATCTTCTCACCATTGGTCTGTGTATATATAGGATACACAGACCAATGGTATATTATATATACACAATCCTATATATACACAGACCATTTTAAGGGTCACAGACCATTATAATGGTAAGAAGATACAATAACCCCATAGCTACAATAGCCCCGACTTATTTATTATTTAACATTTCAATATACTAAACCTTTCGAGCGTCAAGCGGCAAAGCAATTCACCGTGCCACTGACGCCAAACAAAAAAAAAGTGCTCCAAAATCAACAGAGATTGAAAAACACAGATAGTGGTTTGAATTAGCATGTTTTTGACCATTGAAATTTTTGACGTCGATAGGCGTCGTTGGCGTCAATGGCACGAATTCCCGATGACGTGATTTGCCGTCTTTGGCGGTCAAAGGGTTAAAATACATAATAAATTTTAAATTATAATCAGAAATTTCATATGATTAAATACGTGGTTGTTTAACTGTATACTAATATTGTTGAAACGGTAATTTTCAGTATTTATTATTTAACATTTCAATATAAATATGTATATAATCATGAGCACATACTTTTTAAAATTGGTGTATTATCGAATGGGGGGTCATTGCTTTTAAATATTATGTACCTTATTTTTACACTGAAATTCCAATGAATTATGAATGAATTACCTTTTTGGGTTAGTTTGGGCCAAAATGAACCTGCCGATACAGTCATAACATAAACATTAGGCCACACATCTCATTCACTCTTAGATAAAAGAAGGAACGGGTGCGAGCGGGCCGGCTGAAGTATTTATGGCTAATAGTATGGGTCTAGGTTCTCGCTGATGTCCGCCACAGCATTCTTCGTCCTTTTCGCTCTGCACCGAATGATAGGGACAGACAATTGCTGAGTCGTAGAGTTGTGAAGTTGTGCTTGATTTTGCATTGTACCTCTACTCTTAGGGTGCGTCTCCATTAAAGCGAGCGGATACGTGCGAAATAGACCAATGACCTGAGTTGAGATCTGTATCTTACAAGGTAAGGTATACCCAACTGTCCGACTCCGATTTGATTCATTTTGATATATGTTATAGAGTAGTCTAAAATAGCAGACACTTATTATTTTTTAAATTCAACCTGTTAGTACAAATTGTCCTTCAAAGTACTGAAAATTGACCAAACCCTCTAACTTCTTCAGAGATTTGTTCAAGCAAATTGATAATTAGTTACTGGTTTCATTATATGTTGGAGAACATGAAAAATGAATGGAAAATACGTGTCCATGTCATTTCACCTCAAACCGATATTTTATATTAAAAAAAAAAACACTCATATTTGAAGAAGTAAAAAAGATGTTGTTTTTTTTTTGGTGAAATGACAAAACACGTGTCCATTATTTTTCATGTTCTCCAACTCCAACATATAGTGAATCCAGTAATTAATTATCAATTTGCTTGAACAAATCTTTCTACAGAAGTTAGAGGATTTGGTCAATTTTCAGTACTTTGAAGGACAATTTCTCTTACCGGTTGAATTTGGGTAGCTAAAAAAAATACGTGTCTGCTATTTTAGACTACTCTATAACATATATCAAAATGAATCAAATCGGAGTCGTATAGTTGGGTACCTTTCTTTGTAAGATACAGATTTCAACTCAGGTGATTGGTCTATTCCGCACGTCTCCAGTGGAGACTCACCGTTACACTCTCTGACTTCTATTGGCGGCAATGAAATACCTTTTAGTTCTCACCTGAACTTTCTGTGATAACTGTAAGGCTCTAAGATAATTTTCTCTGTTACCAAATTGCAGTTAATTTTTTTATTAATAATTCTATACGACAATCTATATGGCACAATTAAGATAAATGCCAAATAGATGGACCGACTATTTTCAATTAAGGAAGAACAGGTGACATCATACTCGTAGTATGCGTGTCTCCTATAAAAGTTACAAAACTTCATACTATTCCAGCGTTCTGGCATTTCATAAAAATTCAATCTGTCAGGAAACTAACCAAATTAGATAACAATAAGACTCTGTATTGAGTGAATGCGCTCAATATATCGTCGGGGATAGTGCAATACCGCGTAAGTAACAAGTGTAGATACGAACCAATATTCAAACAAATGCCTTTGCATTTGTTTTATTTGTATGTATTTTATTGAAATGGGAACTTTATTGACAGCTGTTATTTACGCGGTATTGCACTTTCCCCGACGATATGAAAAGATTGGATTCATGGAAAATAATGCGAGGGCTAACTTGAACATAGTTATCCAGAAAGCGACCAGTTTTTTTTAATGACTAAATCTTAAGTCATAGAGTTTGGTCGCTTATTATTAATACTAATAAAATGAACTCGGTTCGCTTTCTGCATAACTATGGTGACTTATGATTATGAAAGGGATTTTGAGACAATCTTATATTTATCGTTAGTAATACAGGTTATATGAGGAGTGAACTGTCATTTAATTATTTTAAATTCTTGTTGTCTTTGCATTTTTAATATTTGATAGTAGATTATTCTGCAGCTTCACTCCTTCATATGTATTTTTGTTTTTAAATTACTTACCACTTAAAGTGGTGGAACGTTTTACTTTGAAAATTAGAACTAAATAAGTATGTTAATAATAGCTCGTAAAACATAATGATCGGTGATTATAGTGGTATATGTATAAAATTAGGTAAAATGTTACTGTAAATATTTATTGTCTACCTACGTCTATTAAATATCTGTATACCAATATGACAATCATAGTACCAAAATAAAACTTCTTATTTTACATGCAGTGTTTTATTTATACATAACTTATGTACTTATATAGTTTCACAAGATAAATGAGATCAATAAACAATCTTAAGATTGTAAAGATTTTTAGTAAGTACAGTCCAATTGTACTAAATCGAGGAACGTCCAAATACTAATTGTAAGAGTTATGGAGCCGATATTAATATTAAAATACAATTCATACTCATTCATATATTTCATTCCATACTGCCTGTATGGTTTTTTTGGTTTACACTCCCATGCATTAAATGACTAAAATTAATAATTTATTAATTTTTTTACAATATTACAAGCTCCTATTATTTAACTTTATTAATTGTCAATTTCATGCATTCTCTAGTCATATTCGATTAATATAGATAGATTTAATGAAGACGTAAAAACAATTCCTACACGAATCAGGTCTGTATAATATTCATCTAACTTTGTCCTTGACTATAAAATTAAAAATGCGAATGAAATTCACTACTGAGTATGAATTGTATTTTAATATTAACCTATTGACCGCCAAGCGGTCTAGCCATTTACCGTGCCACTGACGCCAGAGTAAAAAAAAAAGATGTGCCCCAAAATCAACAGGGATTGAAAAATACTTGTAGCGGTCTAACCATTACAAAGTTTTTGATCATTGAAATTTGGACGGCTGTGGCCGACGTGGCGTCAGGGGCACGATTTTTGTTTGTGTAAACCTCAGGCCTAAACCCAAATAAAACCATAAGGCCTAAACGCTCAATGTACATACACGCTAATGTAATGTACAATCCAATAAAAATAAATATGTTGATAAATCCAATGTGAACAAATTAACAAAAAAGAAAAACAAAAACCTTACATGCATAATTTTGTCTTTAGCACCCGACAAAAATAGATTTTTATTTGATTTTTATTAAGTTTAACATGTGTATATGTGTTTGTCTGTTGCATCGTAGCTCCTAAACTGGTAGGCCGATTTTAATGCGGTTTTTTTATTAAAAGTACATATCCGGAATTTCGATACCTTAGTTCACACTCGTACTAATTACAATTACTTTACCAATGAAATTTAAACCACATAGAGTTGTGCACTAAAGTCCTAATTGCAACGACTTTTTCCGAAAAGTTAGTACGATTGTGCTCTAAGGTATCGATTTTACATACAAAAAATGGTTAATGTTAAAAATTACAAATTAATGGTTAATGTTAATATGTCATAATGTATAGTTTATAAGATATTGTACTTAAGAAACTCTGACTATGATATGACTTAATTAACAAAATAAAAAGTTTCAGTATGTATAGTAGTTAAAATAACATTATCAATACACATGTAGAGAGGAAGCTAAGTGAACAATAAGTCCCAAAAAATATATTTAAAAATCTTCAACCACATAATTTTGTCATAGATTTTTGATTCGTCGTAGTTATTAATGGTTCCTTACTACAATATAAAATGTTTCGATCTTGTATATACTTCATGGCTCAGTTTGTCATGCGGGGTGCGGTAGATTTCCATAACGCATGCCATTATGAATTTCACTGGTTGTTATACCGTCTTCGGAGTCCCCGCATGCCGTATATCGACCGAGTTATCGACCAATGAAACTGAGCCATCATACTGACAGTAAAATATTCACTTTGTATCGCTACAACATGCAAAATACGACGCGTCATTCCCAGCCAGCTGAGAGCAACTTTAAAACTCATGTTAAAATTACTCGTTTCAATTCCACCTCTCACTGTTGTTTGTATAATACATCAAGTATATTGATAATACAGTAATCATTTTTATTAATCGTCTTCGTGTATATGTGTTCAAAGAATTCTTACTTCTAAGTTCCAAGCCATATGCGTTTACGGAATATGTACTCCTATCCTATGTCGGTGACACAACATACATATGTGTCTGCGGAAGTTCTCTATCGTTAGCCCGAATTTCATATGCCATAACGTATTTATGAGTTGCCCTAATATTCATTTGCTATAAATCTATTCATAACTGGAAGCTAAAACTTATGGCGATTGTTATAAAACAAACCTAACGTACAGTACAGGTATGTAGTGCCACTTTTAAATTTCTACTCTTTTTTGTCAGACTATAACCTAATGATTTCTACATCAATAGTATACAAAATATTCCGAAGTTTACGTTGTATGAAATAAAAAGCTCAAGGTACAGTCCGACCAAAAAGAGTAGAAATTAAAAAGTGGCAATACTGCAGTGTCGTCCCTGTTTTCTTATATTGATTAGAAAGGGAGGACACTACAGTATTGCCACTTTTTAATTTCTTCTTTTTTTGGTCGGACTGTAAGGTGGGGTAAGACTATCGCCGAGAGAAGACGGCCAAACTACCTAACTATTTTAGCTCAGTACAGGATCTTAGCCTCTGAAACGAAAGCACGCCACTTGTCCCGATCCTGCGCAGTTTCTCGACAGTTTTCTAGTGAAGAAGACTGTCACAGTCCAATAAATAAGTAACTGTAAGTATCCCATTAGACAATAAACTGTTAGTCTTACCCCCTTTATCTTATGGTAAATGAAAATTATGGTATCGGACAAATGGGCGTCATTATACACGGTATCCAGGATTTACTGGACAACTTTAAGATAAACCAACAAACCGACAATTTTAAGATAAACCATTTAAAAAAAAGTACCACTCTGATTCTATTTCTTCGCCACAAGTGATTAAATTTGTAGAAAAATAATTTTAGACAAACAAGGATTTCATTACTAAACACCTGTTTAAAAAAATTGGGTACCATAAAGTTCTAAGACACGCAAGTTAGCATCCCTATTAAAGAATAACAAAAAAAAAACAGAACAAAAAATCCTTCATCTGTGGCCAAGACTAGAGTGAAACTAGGTCCCAATGGAAAAAAATAGTTCCATTACCTTTAAAACCGAATGCGAAATGCGACTTTTAATAACGCTAAAAAAAGAGGCTTATTTTCTGGACCACTCTACGTTGCCCTGTAGGGCGTTAGGTTGGCCATTAAATAAAGGACACCGTGTATAATGACGCCCATTTGTCCGATCTCTGTTTATGGCAAACGAAATTCGCGCACGAAGTTTGTAAGTGTTAATTGTAGTGCAACCTACATCTTACATTGCAACTTTTGCAACCAAGCTCTTTTCCAAAGACTGAACACTATTGAATTGATACGTTGCTACGTTTCAACCTCTTCATCCTTCAGCTCTTTAACCTCTTTAAGTGGAGCATGTACTGCTTTCGTATGAGCCCTCAAACTGACCCGCTGAGTGAAACCTTTATCACATATCTTGCACAAATACGGTTTTTCGCCCGTGTGCGTTCGAAGGTGTTTCTGTAGGTCTCCCTTGGTAGCAAACTTTTTACCACAAGCGTCTAATGGACAAAGGATTGTCTTGTTGTGTTCCCGTTGGTGGCAGTAGAATTTCTTATATTTGTCGAATCCTTTACAGCATACCTGGAAAAAAAATCGAAATGATGAGATACGCAAGAGACCCAAGGTTGTAGATGTAGCTCAGGCAATCGCTAAACTTAAGTGGCAGTGGGCACATTGCTCGTAGAACCGATGGCCGTTGGGGCAGAAAGGTTCTTGAGTGGCAACCGCGGACCGGAAGACGCAGCGTGGGAAGGCCCCCAAAAAGTTGGACCGACGACATGGTTAGGATTACTTACTTACTTACTTCGCTGGCTCAGTGACCCGAAGTGGATCTTGGCCTCCGACACCAAGCTACGCCATCCGACTCTATCTTGTGCTGCTTGTCGCCAATCGAAATCGGCCCCTTGAAGCTGGCACAAGTCTTTCTGGACTTCGTCGATCCAGCGATACCTCGGTCGCCCGACCGGACGCCGTCCACTAGGACGTCCCAGGTAGACTCTTTTGGCTGCACGATCCTCCTCCATTCTTTCTACGTGACCAAGCCAGCGAAGTCGCGCAGATTTACTTTCGCCGATTACATTGGGCTCAGACACTAGCTCTTCAATTTCCGCGTTCTTTCGGACTCTCCAATTTCCGTCATCTGTCTTTGCGGGTCCTAAAATCTTCCTAAAAATCTTCCTCTCTGCCACTAAGAGTCTATTCTCCTCTTTCAGGGTCAACGCCCAAGCCTCGCATCCATAACCCAAAATCGGTCTAATAACAGTCTTGTAGACCCTGATCTTGGTTCTTCTGCTGATAAGCTTGGACGTTAGTATTTTATGAAGGGCTGCTGAACATCTTAGGGCGTTCTGGATCCGGATATCCATTTCCTCTTGCCTCTGGTTGGTATCTGTCACTGTGCATCCAAGGTACTTAAACTTTGACACCCCTTTATATGTTGTCCCATCTACAGTTAAGTCCTTTCTGCTGGACGCCGAACCCCTGTATCTTCGCATATGGAAATATTCCGTCTTATCAAGGCTGATTCGAAGACCCACCTTCTTTCCTTCTTCATCCAGAGTTCTTGCCATCGCTCGCACATCATAATCACACTGTCCCAGGAGAGCTAGATCGTCCGCATATCCTACGATTTTATGCCAGCCATTTAACTCCACTCCTCTGCCAATCACCAATACTTTTCGGATGACGTATTCGAGCACCAAGTTAAAGAGCATTGGCGACAATGCGTCTCCCTGTTTAAGTCCTGTGGCTACTACGAACTCTTCGCTAAGAGCCCCATCAACTCTGACCGTTAACTTACTTGCTTGTGTAGCAACTCTAACCATTTTAATAAGTTTGGTGGGTATTCCGAACGACTTAGGTTAGGATTGCGGGCAGAAATTGGATGAGGGCGGCGCAAGACCGATCGTTGTGGAGAACTTTGGGGGAGGCCTTTGTCCGGCAGTGGACGGCTATCGGCTGATATGATGATGATGAACAGGAAACAAGCCTATGGCATCACTAGTATCACTACATAGTAGGAAACAAAGTCGCTTCCTGTCTGTCTGTCCCTATGTATGCTTAGATCTTTAAAACTACGCAACGGATTATGATGCGGTTTTAATAGATAGAGTGATTCAACAGGAACGTTTATGTATATGTATAATACATGCATAATTTATCAGCATTGCAGCCGTGCGACGCCGGAGCGGGTCTCTGTCCGATGTTGGCGTCAGTGGAATTCCGTGAGCAGACTGTGGCGTTCACAAGGTTATAAACCACAATGTGGTGTCAGTACTCATAACATACTTACAGCACAAACATATTCCATAACGTCACTGTCATCAGACTTGACTTTTTTACATCGATTTTCTTCTTCCACCTTCAGTCGTAATAATTTATCGTGTTTCTCCTCTTCTGTTATCGAGTTTCTTTTAGTAGGACTCTGAAAATTATAAAAGTTACTTGTAAGAATAACTTGTCGTATTATACGTTTTCTTTATTTATTTTTTAGTGAAATTTCAAGCTCTAAAGTAGGTATATTTATATATTTTTATGACAGAAAATAATATTTGATTATGGCCCACCACCTCTATACCAGGCAATCCCTTTGGCTCCCAAAAACAAGTTGTTGCGACGCAACTACCAACTAGGTTTGGAGACACAAAGTTATGTAAGTGGACGACGCGGTTGGTGCAGTCTTAGTGCACCTGCCTACTGCGCCGACGGTCCTGGGTTCATATCCCAGCAAGGACAAATATTTGTGTGATGAACTCAAATAATTGTTCCTGGGTATGTATACTGTCGTCTAGTACTCATAGTACAAGCATTGCTTAGTGTGGGACTAGGTCGATTTGTGTAAGATTACCCCTAAATATTTATTTATTTTATTTATATAGTCGTCAGTGGTGTGGCGTCAGAAAAGCTCAGAGCATGCAGCAATAGATTTCACTTACTTTTTCTACATTTTACTAGCAATAGAGAATGGTGCTAAATCATCCTGAAGTGAGCAAGCCAGTGGGATTCGGGTTATATGGATGCCACACCACAGTTAGTTATCTAAGTCGATTTAAATGGAATATATAACTTACTTGAGATTCTTTATCTTTCTTTGTTGCTGAAGGGGGAAACAAATCTTTTCTCAGAGATATTGTTTGACTAATTACTGGCGCACACTGGAAAAACAAGAGTGCAATATTTCAAATTTTATAAACATTCACAGACAATAGGGAGACACATAGAAAGGGTGGGAGAAAGAGCGACAAATAGAAGGTAGAGACAGTACATTTATTTTTTAGTGTGTTTTGTTAACGATCACTTCAATTGAAGTGAAAATTCCTTAGATCAATCATCTTGTTTATGTTTAATGTATTTTCTTCCTTTAGATCAAAGCCTGGATCTTCCTAATTTCATAAAAAAAAAAAATTATAAACAATTATGTGAAATTTAATTGAAAAAAAAAATAAGATCACTAAAATAATACCTCTGTTTTTTCTTCACCTGCTTCTAAAAGCTGAGATAGCTTGTGTTTTGAGCTGTTTTCGAGACTGAGGCTAATAGTAGTATCAGGTTTGGACGGAGTTTCATGGCTTGGAACGGCAGGTATCTGTAAGGACAAAGATTTGGTGCATGATACAATCTGGTACATGAATATTTATGTGATTAAGTTTGTAAATAACACTTTCACTAACAACAACTCGCCTAGGAGGTTTCTATTCTACTGTAACAAAGGAAAATATCAAAGTTGTTGTTATTGGTTGTGAACATGCATTTTTATTAGGTACAAGTCAAACTAATGAGAAAATACCTTTGGCTAAAAACAGCAGGAAGTGAAAGCCATATAAAAAAAAGAAAAAGTAAAATTGGTGACACTACCGCTGTCAGTCGCTGTCAAAAATTTTGAAAGTATAAAAGAATAATAAAAATAAAAATTATTTATTCATTTCCTTATTCATACACAATGTTAACATAGGTTGGTGTCTCTTTTTAAGTATGCCAGATACCTGTACACAGTACGAGCTACAACAGCTGCAAACTATCATACAATGACATACTGTGACCGTACTTCTCACCATAATTGATCTAATTAAAAGCATGTGGCTCATTGCTTTGATATTTATGACAGCGGTGACAGAAACTCCTGTAGAATCACCCAAATACAATCATACCTTAATAATATCATCACATTCAGAGTCATCATCATTCTGGAAACTGCCAAACAAGGTGCGAAGATGAGCGTCATTCTTACAAGCGAGTAGTCTTAAGTCTTTCCAACTTTTGACTACTTCTGCACATTTGACACATATCTTTCGCGGTAAGTTATCGGAGGACGACACCTAAAAAAGTAATAATGATTATTACATAAGTACCATACAATTCAAGATAGTCTGGATATTTCAAAATAATTGCACCTACTTTAACACCTGTGCAAGCAAAAATATCTTCAAGTAATTCGTCGGTTTCGAATACATCTAGGACACCTTCATTTTCAAGACATAGTCTACATAATTCATAAAAAAAGAGATTCCTCGGTGCTGACTCCATGTGGTTTACACTTTACAACAATAAATTGTACACTACGAACGAAATTAAATAAATAGAAAGGGTATGTTTTGATAAACTTGTTTCATTTGACAAGTAAAAGTACACGACTCCATTTGTCAATGTCATTTTGATGTGGACGTTCCAAATTATCGGGATATAATCCGGATGAACAAATTTATCCGGATGGGAAATATAAAATTTTACGGAATCATATTTCTTATTTTTCTATATTTTTAAACAAACAAAAAAGTAAAAAAGTATTTGCTCCGGTCTTGTACGGACCTTACATCTAAAACGTAGTGATTACATACTCTTTGCTTACATCTTACAGTGTACAACGGAGCAGTTAGTAGTGGGTTGCGTCTTTCGGATTGGCAGGGGTGCTGCGGTGCTCCTAGATATCTATTTAGGCAGATGAACCGTAGTCTCCGTTTGATTATCGGCGAGAATTATTTCGTGTGTCCGTTTGCGCAGTTGTTTAGATTTCAGAATGTTCTCGCCTGCTGGCCGCATTTATCGATCGATTCTCGTAATATTTTGTGAGCATTACCCTTACCATGAGATAACGTGACCGTACTCGGTAGCGACAGCGTAAACGATTTGTATGGAGAATAGTAGTGCCCCCTAGCGGTTACTTTGTAGAACTACAATTCTCCATACAAATCGCTTACGCAGTCGCTAGCGTAACTGTCATTGTAAACTCATGGTAAGGGTTCAGGTTCTTTTATTTAACAATACTTAGACCACTTTGTGTGCGCTGGCTGGGACACGTTGATATGAAGAATTAATGGAGGATGATCGCGGCATTACAACGGCATACTTTGGACGACCAATAACACGAAGGCTGGTTGGTCGCCCCAGGTATATAGAAATAGAAATACTCGTAGGTATAAATATTTATTTGCAAGAACTCGTTACAATAATATTTGGTCTTATTACATCATAATAGAATCAGCATTCAAATTCAGTCAACATGCAAATTAATTAATTAATTAAATAACTTGACAACCATTTTCGCTGTTAAGTATCTTAAAAACACTCTTGTATGTTATAACGAAGAAAGCTAATAAAATAATACATTAAGGCAATGTCAAGAGTCTAAATTTATATAAATAATGTTAATAATCAATTAATCATACTTACTGTTTACGCTTTATAATTTAAGAAGTCTTTTACACCATATAAGCACTGATCTTGAAGCCATCCAGTCAACCTTGTCTTGAATGTTTTACCATCCAACATTCTAAGCTCATTTGGAAGATTATTAAATAAAATAATGCACATATTGAAAGCGTTTTTTATTTATATATCGGATTTACATGGTGGATGATATAACATATTTTTATATTGCGCTCGCAGTTTCCTAGCAAACATTTCATCATATTTTTTAAAATACTCAGGATGGCTCTTTGTGAACATACACGCTTTCAGTATGTACATGGAAGCTAACGGGAGTATTTGGATTTGAATTTTTGGAAGAGCGGTCTACAGCTCTCTTCATAACGAGCACTACCTATTGCACGTATGCATTTTTTGAATTAAGAAAACTGCCTGGACCTCAACTGAACCGCCCCACAGCAATAGACCATAGTTAAGAGAAGATGCTACATAACCGTGATATGCAGTTAATGCTGCCTGAGTGGAAACGGAGTTTTTAAGTTTTCTTAAAGCAAAAACGAACCTTGCTAATTTAGAGCATAATGAGTCAATATGTTGTTTCCAATTTAGATGTTTGTCAATAAATAAACCTAAGAATTTTACACTATGTGCCTCATTAATGGGAATATTATTAAGATTTACAGTCAAGTCTATACCATTTGATTTATATGAATGAAATTGAATATAAGAAGTTTTTACACTATTAATACTAAGATTATTATGAACTATCCATGAATTTACATCTGCTAATGCTTTATTTATGTCAGATTCATACTAGGGTTTCTGCTCGAGACTTCTCGAACTCGAGACAACTCGAGAATTTCGCGTCCATTCGAGACGAGAAACAAATAGCCGACTCTCGAGACTCGAGTTCCGGCGAACACAAAATAAGGGTTAAAGTCAGTCTCGCCATTTTGCCGCTTTTAACAATGATAACGCCGCCCGCGCACTGAGCACGTGCAGCGGACTTCTCACTCGCACATTTTGTAAAGTTTGTAACTCGCCGCCGCCGCATACAACCAGTTAGTCGAAGGAAGTATTACATCCAATATAATTATCTATCGAAGCTTTGTCAAAAAGAGACACATCGATCTTGACATCTGAAGCCATATTAAACGTGCTGACTGAGAAGTTTTTAAAATTCTATGTTCATTGACTTAGCCATACGATTTTTAGAAAATCTTAATAACAAAATTGAAGGCAGGCGAAATGTTAATTTGATTTCCTTAATCAAATACCTGCACGATCCTGAGGCATTTTCTAGTAGTGACAGGAATTGCAGTAAAACTGCTTTAACAAACTTCACCGAAGGTCTTTATAACAGACTTTTTCCGAGCAAGTCAACAACAACCTCAACCGCCGATTGTCAAAGCAGCCAACCGGACGTGAATGAATTGGAAGAACAAGGCACCAGCAGTTTTGAGTCACTATTAAAAAAATATATAAATAAAGTAGATATGCTTCCAGCTGAACGTGATCCACTCCAAGCCACGAAAGTTTAATTAGGAAGAAATTTAATGCCAGCATCTTGGGATCATTTCCGCCAATGACCGAACTTGGGTAGGGTTAGGTTAGTTCAGGTTCTAGGTTTTTAAGTTAATTTTAACACAATGTAAATTTGAATATTTATGAGTCTACGGGAAAACGTACTCCTAATCTTGAGATGTTGTAATTTCTTACCAAAGACTCGAGAGTCGAGACAACTCGAGAAATTGGAGTCGAGAATTCTCGAAACTCGAGAAAAAAAATTAGGCGAGATACCAGAAACCCTAATTCATACACATTTTTATCAATACCCTTAATTATTTACTAAAGTGGTGTCGTCCGGAAATAGGATACACTTATGCGATGTAACTTGGGGAAGATCATTGATATATAGCAAGAATAACAAAGGGCCTAAATTACTTCCTTGCGGCACGCCCGATCTATTGACACGATATTCTGACCTGTACTTTTCCCTTATAAGGTATTTTCCCTCTGCGACCACTCTAGAGATTTCTGTGCATTGCTTTTACGATTGGTCAAATAGCTTCTAAACCATTCGAGAACGTTACCTCTGATTTCGTATGCTTCCAGTTTGGAGAGAAGCTTTGGGTGGTTGACACAATCAAAAGCTGTACGCATGTCAAGGAATATCGCCGTATCGATGTCGTTGAATCAGGTCTACGTGAACTACTGCCCGGTAACTGGCGGGAAATTGTGCTAGATCGGTACAAGTGGCACTAACTCGTGTCGGAGACTCGCTTTGGGTCACTGGCACTGAACCATAAAGTCAGTAATTTCAACACTTTTCCAACGACGGAGATATGCATGGGAGTTATTGATAACAAAAAAAAATATTTATTAGGTACCTATATATTAAAATAACTCATTTGTTTAAATAAAATATTTGCGTTTTGAGTTTATTAAAATTTATTCGGATACTAAAACACGTCTAAACTGTTTAATTAGTAGTAAGTACCTACTATATTACTAGAACAGTTACAATCAGAAGGTGATCTATTAATTAGGTATCCATTCCTATCACTTTTACAATCAATCAAACTCAAATGTTTTTGCGAAAAGGTAGTAAAACCATTATTACTTGATATTTTCTTTTTATATTGGCGCCGGCTATACGATATACTTAACTACTAAAATTTGCCATAAAATCATCAATCATCACTTATAACTCGGTGTTTCTCCGCCCAGCAAATGGCCCGCGTCTATGACATACTCTGAACCAGTGATGCTTCTAGCTTTATCGCTAGCTACAAAACCTATAAGTTCAGCAACTTCCTCACATTCTATCATATGCTTCAAGGGCAGCTGAGCCGGTCGTCTTTTGTAGTGCGCGTCTATATCCTTGACGCCTATGGACCTGCACATCTCAGATTTAACACCAGCAGGAACTACGGAATTCACCCCAACTTGCTTAGGGCCCAGCTCTGCAGCGGCGCACTTGGTAAAGTGACGGAACGCTTTGAAGTATTGTACATCGTCAAGTTTGGCAATGGTTGTATTCCACCGACACTTTATATTGACCACATTTCCTTTGGATTCTATTAAATACGGTACTGCCAGATGGGTTAGTAGCATAGGGGCAAGAAGATTGACAGCGTAGGTTTTTTCGTTTAAAAAACCGCTCTCCGTGATAGAATCCTTGGATGATATAGCAGCATTGTTGATTAACACGTCGATACCTCCGAATTGATTGACGTTAGCACTGATTATTTTTCCGATTTCTGCATCGTTGCTCGAATCCGTAGTCATGTATAGTATCGTATTAGAGCCTTCTAATTCGTCTATTTCTTTTTTGGTGGTGTCCAGGACTTCTTGATTAACGTCAACTAGAACAAGGCCTTTTGTTGGTGGAAGTATTTGCTGGTGGCCCTTCCTATGGCTCCCCTGGCGCCTGTTATAATAACTACTTTGTCCAGGAAAGCCATATCTAGTCTGGAGGAGTGTCCTGACGAGACTGATGAGTTTCAACAAACGTCTTCAGGTTTATAAGTAGGTACTGAATTACACAATATTATGCAATGTGTAACAATAATATATTATGTAGTATAATCTAGAGCACTTGGTTTTCGCTACCGCTAAGTTCGCCGCACGATATAAATTATATAAATTAAATAGTCAATATAAGGATTAGGTACACAACAATCCCTAGGTTATGTAACTTATTTATGTGCTTGATTATACATTTTATTCGGCTGAACTAGTTACTTCATTCCGTTTTTTTAGGGTTCCGTACCTCAATCGGAAAAAATGGCACCTTTATAGGATCACTTTGTTGTCTGTATGTCGTCTTGTATGTCGACAAGAGTGCGGATTCTTGTAATAAACCTTTTTATGGCACGACCTCTTTTCACTCAGGTACATTAAAAGAGTTCAAATTGTTATTGACATTCAAAACATCAACACAAAATTGCAAGATTTAATATTGTGATTAAAATGATATTTGCTAAATATTTATAATTTCAAACCTCTGGAAAATCGTGTTCAAAATAGACACCTAAGAAAAGTAAGTACCTATAATTATCCTTTCCCAAAAGAATTTTCGCTACATTGAGGCAAAGCCATTATTAGGTTTCAACACTTTCGAGCATGAGAAGTTTAAGTACCTACTAGTAACGGTTGTCTGGCAGAGACAGCTATCGATAAGTCCACCTGTTGTCTAACGTTATTCAAATTTTGTACCTACTTAAATTTTCTTTTGTAAACTATTTTGGTGTGGAATAAAGTATTATTGTATTGTACTGTAAAGTTAAATATTCTGATTGCCACAATAGCTTTTAGCCTCGTGTTATTAAACATTCTGCTTTTCATCTGGAATGCGAAAATAATCAAAAATAATTACAATGAAAATGTCGTAGATTTGACGCACATTGAAATTATTATACGGGTGCTCGGGAGGAGTCTAAATAATTTTGGGTCATTGTCAGTTCAAATTCCTTATTTATATTCGATCGGGGTCGATATTCATCATCGAATCTCGACCTCGGAAAGGGTGAGCTATTTTGAATTCATTAAAAAAATATATTACAATTACACAGAAACTTTACAATAAATTAAAGTTGAAGTCTGTAATGTTTTGCGAAAAAGTGGTTTTCATTCGTACAGTGGTCGAATTTTCCTCGAAGATTAGAGGCCAAGCTGTTTTTTGTTTACACCTGATGGCGCGTCGCCAGGCGACGCCCCACGCGCATCGATCGTAGAGCCTAGATTATAAGCACTAGGCTAATTGGTGTGGCAGTTTCCTTTCATTACCTATAGAGATGATACCTGATGTTGTATTTTACAGTTTTGAAATCAAGACAAATAAATACAATACAAAAGTACCCTTTATTGCACACGTCATAAAACATACAGGAGAAATACAATGCAAGAAATTACAATTAGAGGTAAACAACAGGCGGTCTTATCGCTAAAGAGCGATCTCTTCCATATCTCCGTAACTCTCTGTCCTTGAAACAAAGTGTAAAATGTAAATTATAGTAAATTTTGAAATGCTCCTAACCGAAGGTATAAGCAAAAATCTACAGAAATTGCCGGTTTTTGCAATATGGTGACGGTCGCGGGGGGGGGGGGGGGTTGTGCATTTTGTATTTTAAACACTAACTAATAACCATTCTAGATAACATATCAAAAATTCAAAAGTACCCGGACCGTTTGTAAGTTAAAATCCCTTTATTTACTGGATTAAAACGTTTTTTGCGGCATAAACGGCCGTTTTTACGTCATATTCTTAGAAGTCTGATTTATCCACAGCGTCAAGGGAGTTTGGTTTTAATTTCAACTCGATATACCTCCACGCGTTCCCGAAGGGTCTTGCCTCGACAGACAGTCGGACGGATGGACGGACGGACAACAAGTGATCAAGTCAAGGGTACCATTTTTTCCGTACGGAACCCATTCAAATTCATCACGCTACTGATAGACTACACATACAAAAGTTAAATGCGAGGGTAAAAAAAATTACAAATTATCTGCTAACGTCATTTTTACATGGGAAAATAGCAATATTTAATAACAATGTTTACAGAAACCGATATCCTCTGATAAAGTTGAAGCACTGTTTAGAAAAGGCGGGGGAACTTGAGATATGGGCCGTTCTCAAGGTCAACTCTGTTATCGAGCTATCATAGATAAGCAAGTCGCTTTGACGCTTGCTGATAAAAATAATAAATAAATAGATATTAATCTTACACAAATCGACCTAGTCCCAAACTAAGCAAAACTTGTAAGTAGGTACTATGGGTACTAAACGACGACCACATAATATATAAATGCATATATAGATAACATCCATGACCCAGGAACAAATATTCGAGTTCATCACACAACTATTTGCCCTGGCCGGGATTCGAACCTAGGACCGCCGGCTAAGTAGGCCGGTGAACTGTAAACTGCGCCAGCCGCGTCGGCAAAAGTAAAATTTAAATAAATCTTGTAGGTAAGTTAAATTGGACCCCATCATTTACCGTTTTTCGTATGAGCTACAATTAAATCTAACCTGAAGGGCTACTCCGATGTTCGAAATTCGGACGTCGTATAGTGCTGTCCTTCACTATCCCCTGTCGAAGTATATTTGGGTGAGCGGGACGGCACTATACAATGGTCAAATTTCAAACATCGGAGTAGCCATTCTGTAGCCAGTCAAAGTACTATACCTACTTACCTAAGATTACTCATATTGTCAGTGCGTAACCTAAGTCATAAAATGAATACACCCCGACACAAATAGCTGGCCATCATGAGACCCTCATTCAATGAGAAATAGAAAATGCTACTAAAACTGAACATAACTACAAACTTTGGCATTGTTAGCTTCAATATTGGCTGAGATCTTGTCACTTGTCTCAATTAAAGCTGAATATCTTGGAAACTACTGGTCCTATTTCCACCTAGCCTAGGAACCATCTCGACGGACAAGTCTTTCGATTAAAAAACACAGTCATAATTGGTCCATCCGTTTGGGAGCTACTATGCACAGACAGACACACATATACGGATACATATGTTAAACTTATAACACCCCTCCTTTGTCGTCGTGGGTTAATCACATTTACCACATAAAATAAAAATACCACATAAAATAAAAATAAACCTTTAGGTACATACATAGTTATTATGCATAATTAAAGGGTTGATTCAAAACATTTTTCTTTGAATCCACCGGCCCCTCTACGCGGCTACGGCAGTGCCGCGTAGCGCCCCGCCCGTAGCACCCGCCCGCTACCCTTACATGTTTACTGTTGGACGTAATAAACATAAACAAACTGTCGGGTATGTTGTTTATCCTTTTTATCATGTTTATTCCATTCTGTTGGTTTAATGTGAATTTGATTGGAATGTTTGAGCTGTAGTTTAGTACGAGGTGTATAATTAAAGTTGAATTTATTAACTATATGAGTAAGCCAAACTACATTTCTTTGCGTGAGTAATGAAACTGGTTCTGTTTATAATTGAATAACTAGCATGTTCACCATTATGATCTAAGCTCCTTAATTAAAAGATAAAAATAATAATAATAATTGACAATAGTTCTAACAGGTGGAAATTAATTATAGAGATCGAGAGAGCTTTGCGTCGTTGCACGCTAAAAATCATTTGAATTTATCACTCTGTATGTGTCTTCGATCTATCCGCGAAAAAGTAAGCTGTCAACAATGTTACGCTCAGCGTCATTCGTTTTTTTTATTAGAAACCAGACTAAAGTAACCTTTCCATTGTGTCATAGTTTTGGAGTTACTAAGGTAATAAAATTGTAGTTTTAAAAATATGAAATGTTGTCAATTTGAAATCACGATATATCACGTTGGGGGAGGGAAGGTTATAAGGAGACCTCACGTGTATTTTTCTACAGTGAACGAACTAAGAAAAAAACGATATTTTTTCTTGGTTTCGTTAAAAATAAATCTTTACTTGTTAAATACTTCAAAATAGCGAGTCTATTTTACGAAATTTTGGCGGAAAAAAATACACGTGAGGTAGAGAGGGGGAGGGGGGTTAGCAAAGAACCTCACCAAATATCACCAGGGGGAGGGGGGTTAAAAAGTACCCGAAAAAACCTCACGTGATTTGTGCACAAGCCCTTCTGTGTTCTGTGGACAGACAGCCTCAGATTCGCCATCATGCTGAAATTGCTGAAATTTTGCATATCATAAACCGAAGAAAGTTTTTACCGAAGAAAGTCCAACAGGTTAAGCCGTGTGCAAAAACTATAGTTCTATGCAAATGAAGCCTGCAAAGGCATATGTAGATAATTATATATTTAATTTATTGTGAATTGCCATGTGGCTGAGCAACAGACCCACAGTTGTTTTGCATGAATGTTTTTTACCCGACTGGGTAATAGCAAAGACTCGGTTAACTATACTCCCGGCTTTTGGGAATATATTCGTGGGAACAACGGGAATTTATTCGGAATATTCCCAAATGGGAATTCAACGGTAACGGGAATTTCCCAATGGCACAACACTACTCCGTTATGATTTTGACGCGTATTATTTAAACTTTATTGCACAAAACAAAAAATCTGTACAAATGGCGGACTTAATGCCATTATCACAACTTTATTTTAATTATTGTTACGACGCCAGAATAATATAAAATGTATAAGATAAAGATAAACACTACCTTTGACGTCACCGTCCTGCATTATAAAATTTCTCATATTCCTTACTTTTATTCGATTTTGCTTATTTTATAACATTCAAACAGGGAAAAAGTTCATTCATTCAAAATTTAAGAGCTTCGCACTTGTCGGTGGAGTAATCGCCACTCTTCCTTATTTCTTGATAGTGATTTGGTCTCCTGATACGACATAGTGCCCACTTTCTCTTTAACTTGACTAAAAAACGTAATTCTTGGTCTTCCTCTGCCTCTTTTCCCGTCCACTTTGCCTTCCAGGATGTTGCCTTTCAGGGAAAAAATACTGTACCATAATTGTTCTGTGTATTGAAAATTGTATTTTCTCAAACATACAATGAAATGTCGTCATAACGTGCGTTATGATTATAACAGGGTTAAAAGTATCACGTTTCGGGCGGAACAACTCGAGAGAACTGTAAAGGAATTTTATACAAAATTGAAGGCCTAAGCCGTTAAGTATTTTTTTTAAACATGGCGCCTGTGTTCATAAACAGGCTAAATAGCTGAATTACCTACATGTTTTGAGTGGTGTAATTTTTTATTTCACTGTATATGTTTGAGAAAAGCACTATACATGCCTAGCCGTAAAAAGGGCTTGCCGGCTTCGTATCACTTTTCGCCTCCCTATGATCGGCCGTCTATACCTACTCACCCGGCAAGCCCCTTTTTCCCGGGATCTGCAGTTATGTACTATTATGTTTATTATGGATTAATTTAAATTATATCCAGAAGACTACCCTGAAAAGCCCCTACCAACAGGTCGCGTGTCTTCCCCAGACTAGACAATTAGACAAGCAGACACGCCTGTCCTTGCGACGTGCCCCAGATTCAGTAATCGAATAATTGATGCCTTTGCTTTGTACCAACAACAAATCAGCCTGTTTATGCCACTCACTGCTCAGTTTCAATGGATAACGCCTTTGTATTGTATCGACAACGCAATGTCTATTTATGTAAACTAAGCATATACAAATCCAAATGGGTTGCAAATCACTACATAGTATGAAGTAAAGTCGCTGCTGTCTGTTTGTCCCTATGTATGCTTAGATTTTAAAAACTACGCAACGGATTTTGATACTGTTTTTTTAATAGATAGTGATAGAGATAATGATTCAAAGTCAAAGTCAAAGTCAAAAGTGTTTATTTGTTAAACATAGCTGCACCATACACTGGTGCAGGTGCAGATGACAATAAAGTTTGGTATCACTATGTTTTGCCTTCCGGCGCACAAAAACAATGATTAATTAACAATTAATTCACAGATATCATTATTACAATTAATACTACTTAATTAATATTATTAATACAATAAATTCCTATTATTACTATCATTACATGCTAAGATTACAAATAAATTTAATTTACAAATTAGAAATTGTCATAATTATGTCAAGAACTCCGAAACCGAATAGAAACACTTATCAATAAGAAAACTTGCTAGCTTTTTCTTAAATACGTTTAATGGCAATGTTTTAATGTCACTAGGCAATTTGTTGAAGATTTCGCTTGCTACGCAGAGTACGCTTTTACGTTTTAGTGCAGTGTGTGCGCGCTCTATAAAGAGATTCTGGGCGTACCTGGTGCTTCTAGGAAAGACCTCAGAAACCGTTCTAAACAATTTAGAGTTCTTCTTGACAAAGACAGCTGTTTCGAGTATATATAGAGACATGGCAGGGTCAAAATTTTTAGATCTTTAAAATGTGGTATACAACTGTCTGTCTGTCTAAGTCCGCGGATTGCTCGTATGCATCACTTTTGAGCTTTGAAGACAGTCTCTCTGTTTGTGGAGTTCCCCCAGTATATGATACCATACCGCAAAGTTGATGCCACAAAACCGTGATATGCTGTCATGACAGCCTTAGTATTTGCTTGCTTTGCAAGCTTGTATAAAGCATAAGCAAATTGATTTAATTTTTTACAGATGGCTTCAGTATGATGCTTCCATGACAGCTTACTGTCGATTTGAAGTCCTAAGAATTTGGTATCATTCACGGCTTCGATTGATGATCCTAAATATTCGCATGTAATGGAACAGCTTGGTGCACGTTGTTTAAAATGGATAATTTTAGTTTTATTTAGATTAATCAGTAAATTATTATTTTCCAGCCATTCAATAACAACGCGTAACGTATTGTTGATTTCGTATTCGTAACTATTGCTATCCCTGCTTTCAATAACTACTGTACAATCGTCTGCAAAAAGAACCATGGGGTATTCAATATGCTGCGGAAGATCGTTAATGTATAGGAGGAATAAGAGTGGTCCTAAAACGCTGCCCTGGGGGACTCCATATATAGTGGTTCGTTTTTTAGATCTATAAGTTACTTGCATTTTTTTATTCAGGCATACCTGTGTCAGCTCTGTGTACTGTACTCTATTGCTCAGGAATGACTCTATAAGATCAAGTGAATTTCCACGGATGCCATAGTGATAGAGTTTTCTTAGAAGAATCTTATGGTCGACATAGTCGAACGCCTTCGTCATGTCCATGAATATGGCGCATATTCGTTTTTTCTTATCCATAGCGTTAATAATAGGATGGATAAGATCATAGATAGCCATATTCACCGTCATATTCTTGCGAAAGCCTTTTTGTTCGGATACTAGTAATTTATATTTCTCCAGAAAATCGTAGAGCCTTTCATATATGACTTTCTCGAAAATTTTAGAAAAAATGGGTACAAGAGCAATGGGCCTATAATTCGCCATATTAGCTTTGTCATCCTTTTTATGTAGCGCCTTGACAATAGTTATTTTCAGCTTCTCTGGATATACTCCTGATGACAAGCTTAGATTTATTATATGACTTAAAGGCGACCCGATAATGTTTGCAACATGTTTAATAACTTTGGTGCATATACAGTCATGCCCGACACTATTCGTGTTTTTTAGCGTCTTAATAATTGCGACTATATCATTGGGAGTGGTCGGTCTCATGTAGATGGATTTTGGACAATTTACGTTCGGATTTTGAATTTTTTTATTTTTATGACTTTGGATCTGATCTATAAAGAAGTCATTAAAGGCATTAGCAATGTCTTTAGGACCAGAAATGGTCCCGTCATGATTATTTATGTGTGCTATGGGCTCTTTCTGAAAATGTTGTTTATTTTGTTTAATCACTTGCCATGTCGCTTTTGTTTTATTTTTTGCCGAGGTTATGAAGTGATTATTATGAGAGAGCTTTGTAAGTTTTATAATTTTTTTAAGTTTAGCGTTGTAATTTTTGTGTGCCATTTTATTCGCCTTTTTAGGGTGGAGTCTGGACTGCCATAGTAAATTCCTACATTTTTTACTGTACACTTTGATACCACGGGATATCCACTTGGGTTTTTTTTGGGTTTTTAATGTTATGGTTTTATAGGGAAAACATAAATTATAGAGACATTGAAAGTCTTCCAAAAACGCGTTATATGCTAAGTTAGGATCACTACTGGTTAACGTTTCAAAGAAAGTGAGGTTCTCCAAATGTTTCCCAAAGCGTGCCAAATTCTCTGAACTGTAATCCCGCTGTTTTATCTTCCATGCGTTTATGATACAGGATTTCATTACAGGGCATTTTAAGACTTGCGCTGTGTGATCAGATAGTCCTAAATCGATGATTTCGCTCTTGCACCCTTTGATGTTATGGGCAAAATTGTCTAGGCATGTGTTACTACTTAATCGAGTGGGTTGCTTCAATTCTAACTTCAAGTTATGATTTAAAAGTAGATATTCAAATTGAAGTGTACTATTTGTGGGCTTTAAAATATTAATGTTAAAGTCTCCACACAGAATTATCTTTTTGTTAGTATTATCACAGACTTTGCTTAGCAGCCTGTCAATTTTTTCTAAAGCTAGAGTAATGTTAGAGTTGGGTGTTCTATATAAACATATGATTATCGTACGGTGTCTTAAAAGTTCAATAGCACAGCACTCTATGGCACATTTAATAGATAGGCTCTTTACAATACTTAGTTCTCTATATGTGTGTTCTGTTTTGACAAAAATGCAGGCACCCCCTCTTCTTTTGTCTCTGGAGAAACTGGCAGCAAGTCTGAAGTTCGGTAGAGTTACAAGATCCTCAGTGCCATTCGGTACAAAGTGCTCAGTAATGCACAAAACATCAATGGGTGTCTTATCAGTTGCAAGCTCCTCCAGATGTACCGCTAAGATGTCTGCTTTATTTAGTAGCCCGGCTATGTTTTGGTGCATGATGTGGATACTGTTATACGAAAAAACCCCTCTCTGTCAGGTGTTTCGGCGCTGTCAATCGGTATAATATGTCCGTTGCGTTTTGAGATTTGTGGTCTAATGTTTGTGTTTATATTTACAGATGAGTTTAATAAATGCATGAGATCATTGAATATTGTTTTGAGTCCTTGTCGGTTTACATTTCCAAACCGCGTAAACATATCTCTTTCGTAGGATAGGTTACAATTTGAATCTAGAATGTGGCAAAAATTATATTTTAAGTTGCTTTGATAGAGTAGGTTATTAAAAGTTTCAACTCGTTTAGTAGATAGAGTAGAATGTTCATGGACTTTAAATGTCGACAGGCAAATAATAATGTTCGTGTTTTGAATTTGGCTTAGTTTTTCACGAATTAAGTTCACTAGAATATAATAATTTATGCTAGTCTTAAAGTCTTTATCTCCAATATTTATAACACAAAAGTCATTTAAGGTGAATTCTTGCAGCTTATGCTGAAGGCCACTAAACAATTCGCGAGTGCCCGCGCCGGGCGTTAGATAAACACATGTCTTTTCACTTGAAAGTTCCTGTTTTAGTAGCTTTATCATGTAATTTGTATGGTTGCTTATGATGCACACTTGTGACTGTAGCAATGTGGATTCTAATTTTCGTTTAGGCAACGCAAGAGTTGGGCCGGCCCTCTGCTCACACAAGTCTTCCAATGGGACGGCATGCTTTTCAGTACGTAGGGCTGTGCCCTCAGGGTGGCGTAGTTCATGCACTAATGATTCTATCTGCATGGTAAGCTGTAGAATGTTTCCTTTATATACGGACAACTCGTCCTCCAGGGTTCTGATTAGCTGGTTTAGCCGTTGCAGTTCCATCGTACAGTCGTCATTTGGACAGCTCTTAGCTTCACCTGACGGCGACGACGGCCGGTAATTCGCCGGGGCAGGAGCAGCGTGAAGATTACAGTAAAGGGAGTGTCTCTTCTTTTTATCGCATCGAGATGTAGACATCGAGTTTGTTGATTGACACAAGCTTCTCAAGGTGTCTATTTCCCTTTTGAGTTTTCAGTCATTCTTTTAAGGCCATTATTTTCTATGCTGACCTCTTCGAGCTGATTTTGCGTCGAAGCGAGTTCAGAGGTAAGTCGTTCGATTTCTGTTTTCATTTCAAGCACTGCTAGCACTTCATTAGGTGTAAAGTCCATACTCTTGGATAGCTTTTCTTGTAATAGAGTGGGGTTGAGAAATGACTCAGGATCAGTACTAGTTTGTAAGTCTGAAAAAGTTACAGTGTTTGTCTGAGAACATTCCAGATTTAGGTCCGAACGATCGTGCACGTTTAGATCGCATGATTGTAAGTTAATATTCCTTAGTGGAGTGGAGCTTACAGAGCGTTCAATGTCCTCCAAATTAGAGTTTGAGAGAGTTTCTGGTTCTGACTGCACACAGCCTTCGGGCGGTTCAGGGACCGATACAGGGTGTTTAGGCTGATTCGGTGAAGGCGTGTTTTCTGTAGCAGAAGTAGGTTCCTGTCTCGTCATTTTAATTTTTTGATTCTTTCTTAAAGTAATTTTCGATGTCTCGGGGGTCGGTCCGGTCGAAATACAGGGGGATTTGTTTTTTTGAACACAAATTTTACATTTCCAGGATGCTCTTTTATGCGGTTCTAGGATGGCATATACTTTTCCAGAATAACCTGCGCAGTCAAAATGAAGTGTTGATTTGCACTCCGAGCATAAGGCAGTTTTCCAAGGTTCTGCAGGGCGTTTACATATTGAGCATATGACCACTGTTGTATTGCTGTCGTCCTTGCATATAGACTTATTGTCAGACGCCATAGTATACACAATCTAATATTTACAAGTTTACTGTCTGTTCTATATTCGATGTCTGTCAATATTTGTTGTGTTGAGCCCCCTCCAGCGGGAGGTAGCAGTATTATTGGGAAAAGAAACACATACCAGGCAGAAAACCAAACACAAGGTAGAAGATCTATATCGATCGAACTTGTTCAGCTATTCGCCACTAGATGGCGCTGTTGTCAGTATCGGGCGATATACAGATTAGGAAGCTTTATTATTTGGAACTAGCGGCCGCCCGCGACTTCGTCCGCGTAGATTTTTGATGATGACAAAGATATTAAAATAGGTAAATGAATTTTATTCTTAGTTAAAATGGTCTAGACAATGCAATTGTTAAAGAATTTTTGAAGATTTTCCAATTAGATTACGGGAATTGTTTGCAGGATGCTTAATATTTATTCCGTCAGTTACCTGATGCTTTTAATCTTTGGCAACAATGACTGCAAGATATAGAGCGACGCATGGATTTGGAGTTAGAGAATGGGGATCATAGTTATTATGAGTGAGATTTAAAAAAAATGTTAAAGATCATAAGGCTGTTAAAACAATCTTAAACTCAGGACTGGAAATCGAGAGATGGAGGCAGTTTAATGAAGAGTATCTCTTTTAATAATAATAAATAATAAACTTTATTTCAAAACAATAATAAATAATGACCTCTGTTCATAAGAAGGCAGCACTGGTATTTGTACACGCCGGCCTGGCTATTAAACGAAAAGAGTGGTGTGGCGGAGTTCCCGAGGGGGGCCAAAATGTAACTAAATGGTCTAGCAGGTACCCCAGTTATTAAAAAGGCTAGTGTTTAAAGATAATGCTGAAATGTGACCATTAAAAACTAAATGCACATAAGCGAACTTAATGATGCGATTACTATTTTGGTCTACAGGCTAGTAGTATTGCTTGAAGAGTGATTCAATATATTCTGGTGCTATAGTTCTCTATATCTCTCGAGAAGCTAAATAAAGTAAGAATAGGTATATAAAGTATAAATTATTCATGTGCTGATAGACAACTCACTAAATATACACACGAAGGAACACATAAAGTTTAGAACACAATAAATAAGAGACAGCACTAAGAAAATATTGTTGACATTCAACCATAGAAAAGGGGGTGCAAGTTCGTTTTAAAAAAAGGACGTAGTCACTGGGTAGTAGACAGGAAATAAAAAATATATAAACTGATAACGTTAGCGTAACACTTCTTTATAAACAACATTAGCGGTGTTCCCCATACAAACTTTGCACCCCTTTTTAACCCCCTTAGAGGTGAAATTTTCCAAAACGCTGAAATTACTTTTTTTGTATTTGATTAAGTAAGCTATCTACAAAGTTTCAAGTCTCTAGTTCAAAAAATAAAGTTTCTCCCATATAAACATTGCACCCCTTTTTAACCCCCTTAGGGGTGAATTTTTATAAAACGCTGAAAGTTATTTTTGTGTTTTTAAATAAGTAATCATTCTACAAAGTTTCAAGTCTCTAACTCCAAAAAAAAAGTTTACCCCATACAAACTTTGCACCCCTATTTAACCCTCTTAGGGGAGGTATTTCCAAAAATCCCTTCTTATCTCTAGCCCACGTTATAAAAGTAACCTACTGTGCAAAAATCAACTCTCTAACATTAGTAGTTTCGGCTGTGCGTTGATGAGTCAGTCAGGACTTCTTCTTTTATATATATAGAAGATTAGTCTTCCTACCTTCTCAATCTTGCGATCCGAGCACTGTTTGTGACCGTGTGCTGCTGGTTAGTACACTTATTCCAGTTCATAAGACACGTCTGATTCGTATTATTGCTTAAAGTTAGTCACTGTGTCCGTTAGCTACTTTTCCGTATTTTTAAAAATAAAGTCACTTTCCACTTAAATTATTCACTACCTCCACTTTCAGGGGTGAGTTATTATCCGTTTTCAACATTGGCACTATTTTAGTCACACTCTTTAAACTTATTATAATTTACGAATAAAATAATTACGGAGCCGATCTGTTCGGTGCACAGTGGCGCCACCATCGATCAAGAGGAATATTTATATGTATAATATATATATTTAAAAACATAGATAACATCTATGATCCAGTAACAAATATTCGAGCTCATCACACAAATATTTGCCCTGGTCGGGATTCTAACCCAAGACCGCCAGTTCAGTAAGCAGGTGCACCACAAAATGCGCCAACCGCGTCGTCAAAAATCTTCATTCAGTTCGACAACTATCAGAACTAGGAGCTAGCTACAGTGCCCAAATGTAAAACATTCCTCTATCGATGAGACGCCATTCAAATAAACAATACAAAGTTCGACACACAAAGCATTAAGAAAAAATTCAAAGGTTGCTTGGGAGTTAGGGTGGCGGAAAGGTTAACGCGCTGGACCAGCAATCCAGAGGTACCGGGTTCGATACCCGGTCTCTTCCACCAGGTAACTCATGTCAATTTTCTTTGAGCTTTGATCTTTGTATCAATGGTTTTATAAACATTGTGGTGTGTACCCACATTAAAAAATGAGACTTGGCATGTTTCATAAATTTATGTATTTGACGACGCGTTTGGCTCGGTTTTTAGACACCTGCCTACTGAGTCGGCGGTCCCGGCTTCGAATCCCGGCCAGGGCAAATATTTGTGTGATGAACTCGAATATTTGTGCTTGGGTCATGGTTGTTCTATGTATTTAAGTATATATTTGTCTATATAAGTACGTATACCGTCGTCTAGTATCTACCCATAACAGAAGCCTTCTTGAGCTTAATTTGGGACTAGATCGATTTGTGTGAGGTTGTCCGATATTTATTTATATTTATTATTTATGTATATTTAATGTATTGCGTAGAAGCCGAGGCAATGAGCGAGCGAGGCGCGCGGCGCGGCGCCGGCGCACCGTTCTACGCGCCGCCGCGGCGCAAGACCTCTGCTGAGATCATCAGCGAAGCACGTGCAGCACTTTACGGAGGTACGTACCTAAGTCAAAAGAAATTCATATACTCATATATACTCATATACATATCATAGTCCGTCCGTCCGTCCGTCTGTCACCAGGCTGTATCTCAAGAACGGTGATCGCTAGACAGTTGAAATTTTCACAGATGATGTATTTCTATTGCCGCTATAACAACAAATACTAAATATAAAATAAAATAAATATTTAAGGGGGGCTCCCATGCAACAAACTTGTTATAGATTATGGTACGGAACCCTTCATGTGCGAGTCGGACTCGCACTTGCTCATTTTTAGGGTTCCGTAGCCAAATGGCAAAAAACGGAACCCTTATAGATTCGTCATGTCTGTCTGTCTGTCTGTCTGTCTGTCCGTCTGTCCGTCTGTCCGTCCGTATGTCACAGCCATTTTATTCCGAAACTATAAGAGCTATACTGTTGAAACTTGGTAGGTAGATGTATTCTGTGAACCGCATTAAGATTTTGATGCAAAAATAAAAAAATAATAATAAATATTGGGGGCTCCCCATACTTAGAACTGAAACTTCAAAAATTTTTTTTTTATCAAACACATACGTGTTGGGTATCTATGGATAGGTCTTCAAAAATGATATCGAGGTTTCTAAAATATTTTTTTTCTAAACCGAATAGTTTGCGTGACAGACGCTTCCAAAGTGGAAAAAAGTTGGTCCCCCCCCCTCTAACTTCTAAAATAAGAAAATGAAAAATCTAAAAAAAACATATGATGTACATTACTATAAAAACTACCAACGTAAGTAGTTTTTTTTTATAATTTAATACCTAACTTTGCACCTAATTTATATGGGGCGCTATACATACCAGGTGCAAACTTAACTTAACCACTTAGGGATGGAAAGTGTTTGTACGGAACCCTCGGTGCGCGAGTCCGACTCGCACTTGGCCGTTTTTTTTAAGAGCGCGATACAGGATGGCCTGTGTTTTGTATGGACGTGTGGAATCACGCCACGCCTTCGTAGGTCGGAGGAGCTGCGGTCATAGGTGGGAGCGCAAGGTCCGAGTGCGATGTCTCGCTCACTCCTATGGCCGGGCCGTCAGACGTGCATCACGATCTGTGTATCCTCATGACGGTAACGGTCAATTATGAGGTACAGGGATAGCTGACTGGACAGCTAAAGATAGTTATTAGGATACTTATTGACCAACTTTGGCAAAGAAAAAATGAAGGTTCCGTGGACGAAATGCGTGGAAAATTTATAGTTTAAGATAAAAGAACTACGCATAAGAAAATGCCACATCTAGTTGTACCTAAACCGATTCATAAAATTCTTCTCGCTGCGGTGTAAAACTCTATTCCACCAAGATCTGTTCGAAATTTGACAATCGTATAGGGCCGCCCCTCTCAATCTCCTGTTTTAAAGTATATTTGGGTGAGCGGGACGGCACTATACGACAGTCGAATTCCGAGCATCGGACTAGCCCTTCAGTAACCCACACTACGTCTACAGTACTTACCATGAGATAACGTGACCGTACTCTAGCGACAGCGTGATGAATGATTTGCATGGAGTATAGTTCAGCGCCCCTATCGATTACTTTGAGGAACTACAATTTTCCATGCAAATCTTTTACGTCGTTAACGAGTACTGTCACTGTAAACAATTGGTAAGGGTACAGAGGTGAGTCTGACACATGAGCGAGTCGGTACAGGCACAATATTCTAAAGGCTATGCACTAGTCTACTTGGATCTTGGCTCTACTTGCCACCTTTATACGGGTACTTCGGGTATAATCGGCGCGTGTTCGTCGCCGCCGACTTTAAAGACGCAAACTTACTTATCTGACGCCATTTGTTTTATATTCAGCGAGCGAAGGTCTGTAACAACCACGAAGCCTAGTAACAGAGGTCTACATATAACACAAATAATATATTAACCATTGAAATAAACAATGCAAAGATCGACACACGCAGCATAAGGAAAAAAATAATAGGTTGCTTGGGGGTTAGGTTTAGGGTAACGCGCTAGACCGGCTATCCAGAGACACCGGGTTTGACTCCCGGTCTCAATGTACCAGGTAACTCATTTCAATTTTTCTTTAAGCTTTGATCTTTGTATCAATGGTTTAATATAAAAAAAATGTGGTGTGTACCATATAAAAAATTAGACATGTTTCATTTACAAAAATAATTTATTACTTATGTTTTATTTCATTGACATTACTTGCTTAGCAAACCTACATTACTTTTTCGTTTACAAAGGTCAAATGTCAAATGCTTATTAGGGCATTGTACTCATAATCATAAACATTTTGGCCGCAATACTTAGGTACTTACTGATAGCATCTCAGGAAATTGAAGTCTTTTAACAGTGTACTGGCCTGTGCACAAAAGTGGAGTGAGGAAAATGTACCAATCAGGGTACGGCTCCACTGACGCGGAGGGGAGCGGATACGTGTGAAATAGACCAATCATCATCATCATCAGCCAAAAGACGTCCACTGCTGGACATAGGCCTCGCCCAGAGAACGCCATCATGACCGGTCCTGCGCCTCCCGCATCCAGCGGACTCCAGCGACCTTCACCAGGTCATCAGTCCACCTTGCACCTTGGCCTACCCACGCTGCGTCGTCCGGTGCGTGGTCGCCACTCAATAACTCGATGGCCCCAGCGGCCGTCGGTTTTACGAGCGATGTGCCCTTGCCCATTGCCACTTAAGTTTTGCTATCCTTCAGGCTATGTGACATAGCCTATGTCGGTTACTCTGGTTCTTCTACGGATCTCTTCATTTCACCTGAGTTGAAATCTGTATCACAGCTTCGCTTCACGTTTGTGATTGGTCGATTCCACGTCTCCGCTCCGCTCAGTTTCAGTGGAGACGCACCCTAAGGCTGCGTCTTTTACAACGCCCAAAAGAAGTGCATTTAAATCTAAAGAATGTGATTGGACAATTTTAGACATCACCGCTCCGCTCCGCTCTCTGTCCACAGCAACTTTTTTTTTAATATAAGAGTCAAACTCTTCTCGGTGTAGCTGATAAATTATGTAGTTTTCTCCATCTAACTCTATCCATAGCCACTCTTTTGAGCATTACTTCATTGGTCACTTTTTCCATTCGACTGATCTTCTCCATCCTTCGCCAGCACCATATTTCAGCACAGCAGCTTAAGTATTAATAATTTCCGTGGATGCCTTTTTGTAGAGAACGAGCAACGAAGATACCTAAAATAAGTAACAATATCCAGATGATTACGATTATCGCCTTAGTTGTAATGCGTTTCTTAGCAAACCCGTCTTTGTTTCATGTTCCCCGCGACACAGTGAGGTGAATAAAATGACCGCCAGTCACGCGAAACGCCGCCATTTCTATGTAAAGTTTTACGTCACACTACACCGTATACTTACTGGGAGCTTAAGGTTTAGCCACGACGTCGCCTGTGGATTTAATGTAATACACATAATGAAACATGTAATGTCGCATTTTTTCTAAAGGTGGGTACATACCACGTTTTTAGGGTTCCGTACCCAAAGGGTAAAAACGGGACCCTATTACTGAGACTTCGCTGTCCGTCCGTCCGTCCGTCCGTCTGTCACCAGGCTGTATCTCAAGAACGGTGATAGCTAGACAGTTAAAATTTTCACAGATGATGTATTTCTATTGCCGCTATAACAACAAATACTAAAAATAAAATAAAATAAATATTTAAGGGGGCTCCCATACAACAAAGCGATTGGTTGCGTTAACTTTGCACCTCATTTGTATGGAGCGCTATACATACCAGGTACAAACTTATCTTAACCACTTAAGGATGGAAAGTGTTTGTACGGAACCCTCGGTGCGCGAGTCCGACTCGCACTTGACCGGTTTTTTATATTAAACTATTGAGACAACGATCAAATAATAATAATAATAAATTCTTTATTTCGGACAATTTACATCCATAGTTTGTTAGTAAGGCTTACCCGCTACGTTAGTAAACTTAAAACTACATTCAAGTTATTATATATATATATATATTTTTTTATAGGTATATCACTTAAATAACATATTGTGCTACACTATTAATCTGCACTATCCAAAATCTAAATAAATGGCAGTCATTCCTCTCCTCTAACGCTTTGAGGATGCCGTTGGTGCTTTGCCTGATGCGAGCCATCAGCGAGGTGATTCTTTTGCGGAGTACAGCCTGAAAACAGTCAACGCGGGCCTCCGCAAACATACTCGACGCGCTGCACCATCTCGGCATCCCCAGCAGCATCCTCAACGCGTTATCAAAGCTCAAGGAAAAAATTAAATTAGTTACCTGGTGAAAGAGACCGGGAATCGCTAAGTCCTAAAGCCTTTTAAATAAACAGCAAAGATCGACACACAAAGCATAAGGAAAAATTCGAAAGGTTTGCTTGGGTATTAGGGTGGCGGAAAGGTTAACGCCCTGGACCAGCAATTCAGTGGTACCGGGTTCGACTCCCGGTCTCTTCCGCCAGGTAACTCATTTAAATTTTTCTTGATATACAGCCTTCTTGAGATACAGCCTGGTGACAGAGACGGACGGACAGACGGACGGACTGCGGAGTCTTAGTAATAGGGTCCCGTTTTTTACCCTTTAGACACGGAACCCTAATAATAACAAATAACTCATCTAGTATTACGCAGTTATACAGCCTTTGACCACAAAAAACGAGCAGCTCATACAATTAAAATAAAACTTCACTTCAAGTAAGTTCGTTTAATTTCTAAGTATAGAGACATGACAAGCATATATGTTTCGTATTACATAGGTCGCGGCGTCAAGGGCTATAACATTGCCGAAAACGCTCACGGCCGCGGTTTTGCTTCTTTTTATGGTTTAATTTGACTTCTTTCACGCAAACAGAATGGAATAAAGCTCATAAATATGGCAAACTTTTGCGATGATTCTTTGTAAGTGACTGTATCAACGACTAGGTATTTATAGCCAAACTGCGACATTGGTACTATCACTATTGGAATCAAATAGATGGCAATGTTGTTTTGGTTTTAGAGTACCACCTTTTATATGGTAAATTGTTAAAAGGTACTTTGAATTTTAGTTTATTCACGAGTTCACGACGCAGTCCGTGCGCCCAGTGCGGCCGCGTCAACGTCCCCAAATTTACTCCTGTTGCGCGGAGATAATACCATTAGCGGCTATACCCCCACACAAAGTTCCACAGTTTCATTGGTCGATAGGGCCCGCATGCGGGGTGCGGGAGATTTCCAGAACGCATACTTCAAAGTACTTTTTTTCTATATTTAATGTTTGGTTCTACATAGAATTTCTCACTCACCTATTCCGCGGGTAGCCAAGCCAGTCTATTGTTTCTAATATACATATATGGGAGGTGCCAGGAGGTCATCAGGGATTTGTTCCAAATAGCCTTAACCTTAAGGTACTAATATTATATATTTTAGGCCAGTCCAATCTTTACTTAATTTTAACCTTATGAACCTTTTGAAAGTAATCGAGATTGAAACGCTCCGGTGACTGACCCCACGCCCGGTCACCATGCTAGTTTACATAAGTAGTACTCGGTAGGGGCGTAGCTAGTACTAGGCAAAGGCAATATGCAATATTTCAGTCAGATTTGTAAAATAACTCATACATACTCGGGCACGCTCTTACTCTTACATCGTATCAAACCTAACCCACAGTATAGTTTCTAATTATGGGGCGCTCATACCAGCAACGATTTACTTGCCAGTATGCAAGGCGATATGCAGTCGGTATTTCAGCCAGATCTGTAAAATGACTCATATTTTGGTGGATATTGCTAATATTGCTATAGACTCTCAGTGCCATAGAACCAATCATTTTTCTGCAGCATCAGGCCAAATGGGCCGCGAGCGGGACATGCTCTTTCTCTTACATCGCACCAAACCTGACCCACAGTATAGTTTCTATTGTGGGTCGCTGGCGGGACACATGGCCTGCCAGATAAGTTGCTATACGGCGATGGCTTGTTGCAATTATACTGTTCTTGTGGGTGTACTTAATACGATGCGGACATTGGTAGTTTTGTTACATTTATCTTGACACAGAAATATTAATCTTGTCATGAAACTATTTCAGTGTAGGTAAGTGCTACCTAATAAATAATATTTTTCTCCTTCGCGGACCAACTCGCTGGGATCTATTTCTCTCAATTTCCACACATTTCTCTTCTGACCGTCAGAATACACAGTATTCTTGACTACAAGTAAGCTACACGCAGTCCACCCCTACCCCACGTCCTTGTTTCTCAGTTACCATGGCCACCACGCCACAGCTCATACCAGCAACGATTTACTTCCAGCGTTAATTATTCACGGAGGTTATAGAACTTGGACGGCCACTTTATAGTTGGTAAGCTCGATAAGAATTTTAGGTACCTAATTTATTCGATTTAAGATTCGAAATGGTAATAACATTTTTAGCTTGTAAGTAACTAAACGTAGTGTGATTATAATCTTTGATTGTAACCGTGTTGTGTTCGATTATCACTGCATACCTACTTACTCGTAGTATAAAACAAAGTCGCTTCCTGCTGTCTGTCTATCATAGTAAGTTATTAACAGTGTAATCCCTTCCTAAAAATGTTGCTATTGATATTCGAGGGTAGAAAACCTAGTGACATACAGATTTTGCCTAGTTCGGGCACCAGCCTCCACCGCACAAGTTAATATACTCCTCAAAACAAAATAAGGGCCACTTATATATTTTCGTTTTATTGTTAATTATTGGACATATACTAATTAATAAGTGGCTTTAATTAATAATGTCCCGCATCCTTCAGTAGCCAACCTTATTCATACTGTTGAAGTCTCATAGCAGACCAGAAATTAATCCAAACAAAAAAAACGTTTTTTTTTATTCTGCTAAAAGCTAATTTCTGTTCATCGGTTGGCGAATTAATCATACTGTACCAGTAATTCCACGACAACCAAGGCACATGGACACTATTACTGGCACCAGAGCCGTTACAATGATTGCTGAGGGTTATTCGCAGCGGTCTGCAGCTGATGCGCTAGGATTTTCTCGCAGAGCCATCCAAAATGTGTGGAATCGCTTTCAAGAGATTGGCAGTACTATAGGAAGGCCTGGGTCGGGTAGAGTGCATGTGACTACGGCACAAGAGGGTCGTTACATCCGGTTAAGTGCCCGACGAGAGCGTTCTGTGACGACTCGTAAGTTGCAAAATCGTCTACGACTGACAACGGGGACTTGTGTTAGTGACCAAACCATGCGTAATCGAATGCATAAAGACCAACAACGGTTCAGACGACCAGTTGCAGGAGTTCCCCTATCAAGGGTTCACCGTGCAAATCGATTAACTTTGCGCCATCAACATTTGGATTGGGGCATAAATCAATGGGGTATGGTGCTTTTCACAGATGAGTGTAAAGTGAAGTTTTATAGTGATGATCGGCGAATCAGAGTACGGAGACGTCAAGGCGAGCGATTTTTTGATGTCTGCATGCAGGAAATTGACCGCTTTAGTGGTCCTAGTGTAATGATATGGGCTGGAATAAGCTTACACGGTAAAACTGAGCTTGTTTTCTTAAATCAGGGTACCGTGGCAGCACGACGGTACGTGAACGAAGTCATCAGGCCTCATGTGATTCCGTTCGCACAAAGAGTGGGCCCCGAGTACATCTTAATGCAAGACAATGCCCGTCAACACGTCTCAGGAAACTTCGACTGTTCTGGAAAACTCCCGTATTCAAGTCCTAACCATGGCCAGCGTATAGTCCAGATTTAAACCCAATTGAACATCTCTGAGACCAATTAAAGCGATGGGTTAGAGTGCATCCGCAAGAGGTTTCCAACCAGCAGGAGCTCAAAGATGCTTTGAAACGTGCCTGGGAAGAAATACCAGCTGAAAACATCAGAAGTTTGATCGAGAGGATGCACTCTAGGCTTCAGGAGTGTGTGAACAAGAGAGGGGGACATACCCGTTATTAATGAATTAAAAAAATAACAGCAAGTGTCAGTTTTTGTTATTGTTTGCGACAAGTGTCTGTTGAGTTTTTCCGTTACGAATAGACTAATTTCATATTTACTGAAATAACTAAAATAAATGACTAATTAATTAAGTGACTTTTAGCCTAAAAAAAAACGAATGCCTTGTTTAACAGTTCTTGAACTAATGTGTATATATACATTTAATATAATTTTCACGTAAAACTTAAAATACTTAGTGGCCCCTATTTTGTTTTGACGAGTATATATACCTACTCATAAGCTCATTAACATTATGTTTAGTTAGTTACTGTTACTGCTTACTGTACAAACTACTTCTATACTTTGTGGTGGAGACAATGAATACTTTTTTTCATATCTATTTTAATTTTTCGTCTTTGCCGGTGAACGTTACAGAAATTTAACTGATAATTCTGTTTGTGTACAGACATGAACAGCGCATCCAGCGGAGGGGCGCTGCGGCCGCTGCGCACGCGCCGACCCTACACCCCGCGGGAGCCGCAACGGGTGTTGTTCGGAGAGCGCGGCAGGAGAGACCCGCGCCCGCCCAGCGCCTTCGAGTGAGTAACGTTCAGTGAAAAAGGAAATAAGTATCCAAAGAATCAACGGTGGATAGGTTCCTGCCTATCTCCAAGAGATCGCACTCTGAGATTCCATTCTCGTCCCACTTATGATTGCCGCTCGCCTTCGATAGATTAACGGAGCCGTTATTCAGGCAAGAGTCGATACGAGACCAAATTAACCATTTAGGTATAAAGGCACCAGAAAAAAAACATTGCTGATAACCCACTCCTACACAAAAAATCAAGATGACTCTCTTTCTTAAAACATGCTCTGGGTTCAAATGGTTCATCCTGCAGCAAAAGGAAACCTCTGCTCATCAACGCCGTTTGAATGCGCTTTAGCATATACTTACCAGTGGAATATCAATAAATAGTATTTTATTCACATCAACAGCCTCAAGCACCTGAGCCTGTGCGAGAGCGGCGAGGACGCGCGTGTAGCTGGTCTAGAAGAAGAGCTGAGCAGTGTTCTGTATCCTGAGACGCAGAATGTCAAGAAAAAACCGGCCGTAAGTACCATTGGGTAAGCCCGGACTTAGAGGGCCAGGGATCTCGAAACGGTTATCAGCAAATTCAATAGTAAGGTAGTAGTATTTTACGTGATAAATAAGGTGAACATAAGTATGGTGCAAATCCTGCTTCTGGGACTGAGGCCCCTAGACTGGCTGGGCCCCTAGGCCCCGGCCTTGTGGGCCTAGGGGTACATACGACACTGCCGCTAACTTCAGTATTTGAGCGTTAGGTACGAGGAATTTGAACTTAGAACGTGGGTGATGTTCGAATCCATAGAGCCGTAACACGCAAGGGCACTATTTGTGCCATTTCCGGAAATTGCACGGCGTTTATGGGGTCGAAAAGTTCTTACTATTTCCTCGATAGACTTTTGAAAATAGCCAACAGCTCTTAGTCAATTTAAACTTATTTATTTTCAGATTAACTGGACGATTTGGTTTGGTTTCTCTGTCATAGGAGGGCGCATAACCTAACCCAACCTAACTACAAAATATGCCTTATTAAAGGGTATGTCGAACGGAACTAGAGAAAGCTAGGGAGAGATGATGGGAAAACGCCATACAGCACCATGCTCTTATCCAGGCCTCTTGAACTTCTGATGCTAGTCCTAAACTTTGCGTTCAGGGTCGGCCTCCGATGCGGACCGGTGTGGAGCGAGTTGGCGATTGCTGGAGCGGTTTCCCAAAGCTGCCGCACCTCAGCGGCAAGAGCAAGCCTCTGCACCGCAGGAATACCACCGGACATTCTACGCCTGATGGTATGCAATATGGATATAAATACCACCACGAACGGACACAGCCTCCACCTCCATCCTCCATCTTAAGGCTGGCTATCCACTGGAGCGGGGCGGAGAAAATAAACCAATCAAACTGCGTCTTTATGAAGCCCGAAAGAAGAGCATTTACGAGTAAATCTGAGATATATGATTGGCCCATTTTACACATACCCGCTTCGTTTCAGTGGACAAGCAATCTAAGAAGTTGAAGCCAGTCGTACTTTTTCCCTGCTACTTTTTGTTAGCAATGTTTTTCCCTGTTGATCTTTTCAGTGTATCTTTACTTGGGAAAAGTGGGGTTCCTCAAGTATTCTTTTATGACTAAATGGGGCCTATGATGGTTGCGTTTATCACGCGATAAATAAGTGACATAGCATCTGTCACTTACACTCGCATCTTGTCAAAACGTGACGGATGCTCTGTCACTTTTTTATGGCGTGATAAAAGCAAACATCATAAGGCCCAAGCAGGACTGGTTTAGCTGGACCAGTGAGTCGGCCTTTGTGTGGGAGTACAAATCCACTAACGGGATGTCTCCGCGCCCCAGGAGTGCTTAAGTCTTCGAGTTAGAGATCCACCATGATTCCAATAAGAACTTCATCATTATTAGGGTGTCACTCTCTTTTGCGTGCAGATCCTGTAACTGTCCTGTTACAGACTTATTTGTATATTAAACTAAAGAAAGAAAACATATATTTTATCAAGCAGTTTTATGTGCTCTAGGATCGAAGAACGAGCCGGATCTGGCGCACGCCATATCAATATCACGCCCGCTTGGAAGCGAAAGCGAGGATGACTTCACTACCAGCGGATACGGCATGGAACTAAACAGTAAATGTAAATAGCGACTGTATTTTCTAATATATACGTCACCCTAGGCCGTAAAGGAGATTTACTGCCCGCGCTACGCGGGGAGAAAATCCGGCCCTGCATTTATTCACGTCTAGTATTAGTAGGTAGGGTCAATCAGTCAGCAATGGAATTTTCACTGCGCCTGAAAATGTTTCATTCAGCGCTTAAACAGCATAATGCGAACTGTCGAAAGAGAACATTGACAAACAAAATTTGCCGTAACATAAAATTCTACATTTGTATTGAAAATCAGTTTTGTATGGAGAGCGGTCATGATTTAGGGAAAAATCTTAATAGCGCGATGCAGGGTCATCTTTTGTTTTGTAGGGGCACGTTGCGCCATGCCAGTCTTCTGGCATCTGTTATAATTGCTTTGTCCTCATGACGCCGAAACGCCTCGGCTGGACAAATTGTAACCAATTTTGGTACAGGGATAGCTGGGCATCCAAAGATGTAGATAGGATACTTTTTCCCCGTCTAAGGTAAAGAAAAAAAATACGCTGACGCTGCTGGCACATCCTAGTTTTTAACTAGTTTATATCTACGTTTGTAGCTCTGAGTCCGGATCCTGGGATCCGCCGCAAGCAGTTCGCGGGAACGAAGTCCCAGTCCTATGACGTGGGGGGAAGCTATCCGATCGGGAATATACCAGTAAAACACCTCGCCGTCCAACTGCCCAATGCTTCGCCAGCTGAGGACCTAGAGAGGTGTGTATGCTGGAGATCGGTAAACTATCAGTTCTTTAATGTGATAGCTAGCTTTAAACAGTTAAAATTTTTACAGATGATGTATTTATGTTGCCGCTCTAACAACAACAAACGTGATCGGTTGCGATAACTTTGCACCTTATTTCTAGTTCCTTATTTCTTTCTGCAGTGCCATAGATACAAGGTGCAAACTTAACCCAGCCAAGTGAAGATGGGATAAGTTGTTGTACGGAACCCTCAGTGCGCGAGTCAGTCTCGCAATTGGCCAGTTTTTATATTAGTTTTTTAGTAAAACATTTATACATTGCGCATAATATTCCGCGTCCCTTTAAGATTAACCTTTTTGCAGTATGACGGTGCTAGAGCTTTCTGAAGCTCTCGCACAACGTAGCCGAGACGTCGAGCGAACAGTCTCCCTAATGGAAGCGATTCAGTCCAGCTTGGAGAAGAACCAGCCTGCAAGTAGTCTTCGAGATATGGTGCTGCGTTCGTTCTACACTCACATCGACAGTGACGATGAGAGGGTGCTGGTTGCTATAGCGAGGGCTATGCTGACGGTAAGAATGGACGTAACGTGATTTTGTTGATGGAGTCGTTTCGTATTAAATGAATAAAATAAATATTAAGGGACAATCTACACAAATCGATCTAGTCCCAAACTAAGCAAAGCTTGTACTATAAATACATATATAGATAACATTCATGATCCAGATAACTTTCAGATGCGAGTGACGGGTCCTCACCTAGCCGCTGCTTGCAAGCTGGTTTTCAAGATCGCTAGAAATGACAAGAATGATCACTTCTTCAAGAACACTAATTTATTAGGTAAGGTATTTCACGATCACGTCACGTGGCAGTTTCACAAAAGTATATACGTAGAAAGAATAAAAAAAAAATATGACACCACTCGACGCGGTTGTCAGCGAGTACAAATACCTAACACAAGGATAAAAATAGAGCATAATCACATCTGTACTATTATTAAATCCAAGATTTATATTGAAAATCATTTTTCTATGGAGAGGGATCATGATTTCAGGAAAAATCTTAATAGCGTGATGCAGGATCGTTATTTGTTTTATATGAGCGCGCGGCGCCGTACCAACCTGGCGCCATCTGTTTTCATAATTCCCTTTGTCCTCGCATAACGCCGAAGCGGCTGGACAAATTTTAACAATTTTTTATACAGGACATCCAAAGATGGTTGTAGGTTGTGGATGATGGATGTAGGAAAGTGATCATCAGATGGCTTATTCTCGAACCTTGAAGCCCCTACCTTCCTAGATTCAATCATCCAAGATACCGTGGAAATGTAGTGTGGTGAAGGTAAAGATGTTCGTAAATTCCAAAGATGGTAGTAGGATACTTTTCTTGCATCTACGGTAAAGAATAAAATACGCTGCACTTCATAGTGGCTGATGGGCACCTCCTTAGTAACTTCTAAGTTCTATTACAATATAATTTCACAGTAAGTTTTACCCTTTCTCTTCCAGAGTTGTTAGTCGAAGGATGTGGGCGCGCCGACCCGCTCTCAGAAGGAGAATGCTGCGTTTACGGAGCGGGTGCGCTGCGGTTCCTCGCATTAGAACCGAGATTATGTGCTCTCGCACACCGAGCAGGCGCACTGCACTTAGCCGCATTGCATTTGAAAATATTGAACAACGCCGTAAGTATATAAACATGTGTTAATCTTGTATCTTTTTCTCAAAGAAGCAACATTACACGGGCTGATTCCAAATCCAAGATGGGTGTCATTTTCAGTCTACCTCCTTAAAAATCGGAAAGCGACGCACGCATGAAAAAGTTATATATATGGTGCCATCTTGAAATTCAAAACAGGTATCATCACTCCCATGCAAAAGCCTAGGAAACGACACCAACCACTTTGTCATAAAAAATATGTTCACAATCGTGTAATTCTAATTTAGTAGGTAGGTTACCATTCGTCAATCATATCCCTAAATTCCTTGATAATGACACCTAGGTATGACAATTTTCCTTAAATATAATAAATAAGATAGCTACACTTTGTGAAAATTAAAACTGTTTGATGAACAGAAAGCCGAGAACCCCCGAGCCGTATCAGAACAGTCTACCCACGCGCTCTACCAACTGACCGGGGCGCTACGAAACCTCGCGAGCGGCGATCCAGCCGCGCGAGCATTCGTCGCGAGCGGTGCGCTTGGCGAGCTGATGGGTGCGCTCGCGCACCACACGGACCGCGCCGTCCTCGCCAACGTGGCGCGCTGCCTGAGGTGAGCTCACAGCTCATATGAGGTGTGTCAAGAGACAAATGTACCAGCTAACTGGAGCACCTTGCGAGCGGCGAACAAGCAGCGCGAGCATTCGTCGCGAGCGGCGCGCTCGCGCACCACACGGACCGCGCCGTCCTCGCCAACGTGGCGCGCTGCCTGAGGTGAGCTCACAGCTCATATGAGGTGTGTCAAGAGACAAATGTACCAGCTAACTGGAGCACCTTGCGAGCGGCGAACAAGCAGCGTGAGCATTCGTCGCGAGCGGCGCGCACGCGCACCACACAGACCGCGCCGTCCTCACCAACGTGGCGCGCTGCCTGAGGTGAGCCTACAGACCATGTAAGGTGTGTCACAAGTCACTGTACCCTTACCATGAGTTTACCGTGACTGTACTCGCTAGCGACTCTTCTTCTTCTTCTTCCTCGCCTGTTCCCGTTACGCGGGGTCGGCTTTCCTAATCTTGCGGCGCCATTCGCTTCGATGATAGGTGTCTTCTACAGCTAGGCCTAAATCCTTCATGTCTCTCTGGACATTCGTCATCCAGGTAGTTTGAGGCCTACCTCTCCCTCTTTTCTTCGTAGCCATGGAAAGGCACTTTCTCACTACATGGCTATCAGGTCTGCGCATGACGTGTCCAAACCACCTTAGCCTGGACTCTTTGACTTTGTCATTGATAGGTGCCACTCTAAAACTACCCCGTATATGATTATTGCGGACTTTATCCTTCAACCGCTAGGGCGCTTTACTATTCTCCATACAAATCGTTTACGCTGTCGCTACCGAGTGCGGTTATGTTATCTCACGGTAAGGGTACTGTACCAGGCAACTGAAGGTACTGCGTCACCTCGCGAGCGGGCCGCGCCGTGCTCGCCAACATTGCGCATTGTCTGAGGTAGGATTAAGAACCAGCGTAGTGCTCCAGTTAGCTGGAACCTATAACGTAAACAATGGGAGCTGATTATTTTAGGCAACAATAACAATGCACTCACGGTTGACGGTTGCCGACAGCATGTATTGCACGGTTGACACGGCACTTCACAAGGCAAATCCGGTACGAAGGACCATCTACCATATTGCTCCAGCCACCAAGATCTTGAAAGAAGCAAGAATCAAACACCGTGATTGATGACAATACTTGGAATTCTCCCTGAATACTCCATTGTTGGTCTGGTCTTTGATTGGTTTAATATTGTCACTCTATCTCCGTCATGTATGTATCGATTTTGAAAATGTATTGCATATTTATTTGCTTAGCCCACGAATTTTTCCAGTCTTGACAGAAGTGTCACCTTTTTTTTATGTCATGTAGGGGGCAAACGACAAGCAAACGGATCGCATGATTGAAACCGATTATTACCGTCGCCCATAGACACCTGCAACACCAGAGGAGTCACAAGTGCGTTGTCGGCCTTTCAGGTGGGAGTACGCTCTTTTTTGGAAGATTTGAAGGTCGTATCCTGAGACTATACTGTTTTCATTGAAATTGGAAAGTTTTGGTAAAGCGATTGTGTTTTACAGCGTACTGTCAGCAGAAGAATCCTGTTGCGCGTGGCTGTGCGCAAGCGGTGCTAGCGCAGGCGCACTGCTCCGTGCTCTAGCGGCGTGCGCGTCGCGTGCCCCGCTCGCCGTGCGCCTCGCGTACGTGCTCGGCAACATGGCGGCCGCCGACGAGCAGGCTAGATTAAACGTGAGTGATTAATGTCTAGAAGTGATCATCAGGATGTCTTTTTCTTGAACCCCGAAGCCCCTACCTTCCTAGGTTCAATCATCCAAGATACCCTGGAAATGTAGTGTGGTGTAGATAGATGTTCGTAAATTCCGCAACGATTTTAATGGTGCATCTTTCTGTGCTTTTCGATTCCGTTTTTATTAGGGTTCCGTACCCAAAGGGTAAAAACAGGACCCTATTACTGAGACTTCGCTGTCCGTCCGTCCGTCCGTCCGTCCGTCCGTCCGTCTGTCACCAGGCTGTATCTCAAGAACGGTGATAGCTAGACAGTTGAAATTTTCACAGATGATGTATTTCTATTGCCGCTATAACAGCAAATACTAAAAATAAAATAAAATAAATATTTAAGGGGGGCTCCCATACAACAAACTTGTTAATAGATTATATATATATATATGTATAGGTACGGAACCCTTCATGCGCGAGTCGGACTCGCACTTGCCCAATTTTTGATAATGTCTTCTAGATTCTTGATCCTGCTATCCTTTACCTGAAATTGATCCATCATTTTGTAGGTTAACTTGCTCTTTCTTTGGTCGACATCAAACATTATTTTGTGTTGTAGATTTACAACGAAGAAGGCGGTGTCGATGTTCTGCTGACAATCCTGGAATCGTACACGAAGAGGAACGACCACGAAATCAGAGATACAGACACAGACCCCGACATTCATTTAGTAGGTGAGTGTGAGTAGTATCCATTTTTTAGTAAACAACTGGACTCTAAAGTGGTCGTCATAATACGTCGTCATCTTACAACTTATGACAGCTTAAACAAATCTTTTTGCAGGTACTGACATGGGTGGTTCTGACGGCTCCAATGAAGACGTACTAATCAAGGTAATTTTGGATTGCACTTCTACAGAACCGTTTTATTGAGATAATCGTAAACGGCTTCAGAAATATAATATTTAAACTCTGCCTAACTTTAGATTTAAGACTAGGTTTGGCTAGTCAGAAATGCTAAGTGAAATATGAATAGGTATTGGTTTAAATCCACTACAGGATTTGTTCTTATTTATTAGTGATTCTATGTGTAGCTTAATGGTGACATGTGCTGTCTAACCTGGCGCCTGCATCTTCCGTGTATCGGAATAGGGAAAAATGATATGACCTTAATACATTGCTAATGTTTCTACGTACCTTCTATCTATACAGACTGTCCGAGTAGTGGCCAATCTGTGCTTGGCAGAGCGCGCAGGGCGTGGCCTCGCCGCAGCACACGCAGAGCGGACCGTGCGAGCTCTGCTCGCCTGTCTGCTGCTCGCTGAGAAGCCTCTCGAACCAACGGTAAGACCAACCTTTACATAGCACTTAGTCAACAGCCTTTTGAATCAAACGGTATGTGCTGCTGTTAGCAAGAAACCTCAGCCATAGAAACTTTTTTACAAGGTTTGCCCTTCTGTCCTCTATGAGATTGGCCAAGTGCCCTTCTGAACTTGGGGACCCAAGGGTTATTTAATTTACGTATCTCTAAAAATCTAAACAGACTCATTACCCTGACTATACTACTCATTGCTGTCATGATACTTGTCATCAGGTGAAGCCAGAAGACGACGCGATGGACCGACGGGAAGAACTCGCGACGGCAGCTCTAGCGACGCTCAACAACGTTACGTTCTACCGCGAGCCGCCCGCGCCGCCTGACCCTCTTGCTGACCCACTTGACGACATATGCAAGGGTATGTGAGGATAGTGAGGGGGCGTCAATCGTTTGTCACCAGGTGAAGCTGAAACACGGTGCTGGCGGACTAACGGGAAGAAATGGAGACAGCAGCTCTGGTTACGCTCAACAACGTCACGTTCTACCGCGAGCCGCCCCGCGCCCCCTGATCCGCTACTTGCTGACCCGCTCGACGACATATGCAAGGGTATGTGAGACGTTAGTCATCTGGCAAGTGAAGGAGCGAAGCCGTGGTGACTCAAAGAACATCTGCTCCATGTCAAGGATTTAAAGAAGCTTCATGATATGTCCGTCACCAGTACTTCTAACATAACTGTTACGCGAACCTATGTCGTTATATTGATGGAAATTGACTGTAATCCACGAACGTTTACTTTTTGAGCGCCACAGTTTGCAAAAATGTATCGCTCTATCGCTTGGTTCGTTCTCTCATTCGCCCCAAAGAGTGCCTATAAATAATCACAATATTAAATTTTGTTAAGCGAGCTGATGAACACTACTTTGTCTATTCTGCTTAGATATGAGCGCCGATGGCCAATTCCGCGGCGGCGGCGTGATAGGCAAAATTCCGCGGCGGCGGCGGCGTCGGCGGCGTGACCTTGAGCTTTAGATTTTTATGAGGGAGCAATTTGAGAAAAAAAAACCTGTTTTTTGTGACTATTATTTATTTTAATAAAAGAACCAACTATGTAAACAATCATATTTTTTTAATTGCACACAAATATAACTAGTTAAACAAAACAAAACAAAAAATAACACTGAATGAAAATTCTCAGTTTTTTTTTATGACGGCACAACATATTGGCTCCACTTCGCCTGATGGTAAGCAAAAAGGGGAGCCCAAGTCGCAATGGCAACTGACGAGAAACCAACGGTGCCAAGTCAGTTGACACTGCCATGCTGGCCCGAGAGATGCTTCTTCACGCTTCGTTTGAAGGGTCCCAAGTTATAAGAAGGAGGCCACATGACACATGAGCTGGCAAGGAGTTCCATACTTTAATAGTTCGGCAGATGAGGGAATTGCCAAACTTCTTGGTACGTGTGGGAATATTCTCCACGGTGAGGCGATGACATCGCAAGCTGGCACGTGTGGTTCTATGACGGAAAGGGGAGGGTGGGATAAGAGAGAATAACTCTTCAGAACACTCGCCATGGTATAGGCGATAGAAAACGCTCAACGACCCAATGTCCCTACGTAATTGAAGGGGTTCGAGGAATCTGGTACTTTTCTCGTCACCTATGATGCGGACCGCCCGACGCTGCAATCTGTCAAGAGCATCGAGTAGATATTGGGCGGAGCCATCCCAAAGATGCGAGCAGTACTCAACGCACGACCGAACTTGAGTCTCATAAAGAAGGCAAAGCTAGTCCGGCGTGAAGAACCGTCGCACCCTGTTCAGGATCCCCAGTTTTTTGGAAGCTGTGGTAATCAGTGACTCGATGTACTCCTTCTGGTTAAGATTGCAGCGGATATCCATGCCTAGCATATTCAGGCTATCACGCAAACCAAGAGGAGTGCTCTGGAGACTAGGAGTAGGGAGAAACGAAGACGTCTTGGTAGTGAACGCACACACCTGGGTTTTCTTGGCGTTGAACTCAACCAGGTTAACAGATCCCCGTTTGCTAATGAGGTCCAGAACCTGGTCCAGTTCAACGACAAGATTCTCACGTTTCGCGCCGATTTCTGCCCTACAAGCTCCCGGTCGGCCAATATACCGACCATGGACCGTACTATCATCCGCATAGCAATGTATGTTCCCTAATGGTAGCATATCATTGATATGCAGAAGAAAGAGGGTGGGTGATAAAACAGAGCCCTGTGGGACGCCAGCATTCACTGTCATGAACCGCGAAGCGCACCCTTCGACGAGGACGCGGATTCTACGCTCACGCAGGAAGTCAGCAATCCGGATGGGCAGACCGTAGGCAGGAAGCTTGGAAAGAAGTGCTTTATGCCAGACCCGATCGAAAGCTTTGGCAATGTCAAGGCTGATAGCCAAAGCCTCGCCGTGTTTATCAATAGCCTCCCCCCAGAGGTGTGTCACATACGCTAGAAGATCGCCCGTTGATCGTTTCGGTCTGAAGCCATACTGACGATCATTAATTAGGGAGTGATCTTCAAGGTATCGGATCAGTTGGTCGTTGATGATCCGCTCCATGACTTTGCACAACACTGAGGTTACGGCAATGGGACGGTAATTAGATGGTTCAGAACGGTCTCCTTTTTTGGGGACTGGCTGCACGTTAGCTTCTCTCCACGCTTCCGGAATACTACCGGACGAGTACGAGAGATTATTAGAGGCGCGTCAATACCGGAGACAACTCCGCTGCGCAGTTTTTGAGTACAATCGCCGGGATACCGATTTATAATCGAAATAACATAAAAAGCATATAAAACCATCACAATCTTCACTTTAAAAACGTGTCTATGTTTTAATACAAGTCTTAATGTATAAATATATATCAGTTAAAGATTACGTTTCCAGAAAAATAATCATATTAAAACTTAATATTTTCATCGGGTTCCGCGACTGTCACACATTTAAATAAAACAATTTAAACGGATTATATCGCGTACATATTAATTATTTGAGCCTCCCTGACGTTTCAGTACCTTTACAGATACCATGCTGTCAGACTCATGTTATGACGCGGCTCAAAAAAAAACAACACGCGTTCACTCGGCAAAATACTTGACTCTATTGTCTCTATTGAAGCCATCGTGCGACCGAACGCGGACGCGGGTGGGATACGTTACGAGTGCGAGCGAGAAAGCAAATCGCAAATTGTTGCACCGGCGCGCCGCGTATTTCACACGGCGGCGGCGCGCCGACTCGAATCCGCGGCGACGGCGGCGCGCCGGCGCGGCTCTCATATCTAATTCTGCTATATGGTATATACTTATTGGTTGAATGTTATTAGTGACTTGCCGTTGGCTCGGCGGCGGCGGCGGCGCCGGCGCGGCGTGTGAGGCGGTGCGCGCGCTCGGCAACCTGTCGCGCTCACCACGAGCAGCCCAGCTGATCGTGCTCGAGGGCGTGCTGGACGCGCTACCCGCCTTCCTGCACCACGGTACTGCATGCTGTCTTGGTTATTAATGTAATGTATCAGTCATGGCTTGCGAGGTGGTACGGGCGCTCGGCAACCAGTCACGCTCCCCGCGAGCAACCCAGCCTATGAAACTTATACAGTAAGTGTCGTTGTTGACGCCCGCCGTTGAATGTTGGGCCATGACCATGAAAGTATCTAATAGCAATTCAGCTCTATACCATATGTAGCATTAAAATATTTTTGCTCGGCACTTTAGGTTTGAATTCACTAGAGGTGAGGCGTAATTATGGTCTCCTGACCGGGGCGGTTCGTATATTGCGAGGTGAGTCAGATTGTCGTGAATTAGTGGCGCAACTGGTGCGTCTTCACGTAACTTCAATGGCGCATAAGTTTAATTTTAGGAAGCACTCCCGCGGCTTGTTAGCAGTTCCTAATGCGCGCACGGTGTCGTACAAACAGTCGCCTCTCGTAGGTGCTTTGCAATATTTAAACGAACTTCTCGTAGCAGCACCAGAGTGTGATATTTTTGCAAGTGCTTGGATGACAATATATGATGAATGTATGAGGTTCTGTGAGGCGATGGATGACCGTCCTTCTGCTGTGAATTATGTTTAATTATTTATTAATATTTTTCCTTTCTGTTGTGCAATGTTCTGTATTGTTATACTTAGTTCTATGACTGCACTTGTTACACAGTGCCTTGGTGTATCACTGTAATACTGTGTAAATTATAATTGAATAAATTGAAATTGAAATTGAAATTGAAAATATTATTCAGACGAGCCGAGCGTCCGCTGCGCAGCCGCCGGCGTGCTAGTCAACGTTTGCGGCGCGGGTTGCGACGCGGGCGCAGCGGGGCGCGTCGTCGCGCGCGCGTTACGCGCCGCAGCCGCCGCGCATGACGCGCCTGCTGCTGCGTTATTAGCGCGCGCGCTGTGGAACGCGCACGCGCATAGTCCGCTAGCGCCGGAATATACGAGGCAGGCTGCTGCTGCACTCGCTGCCTTCATAGGTTGGTAAAGTGGATGTAAAGTTACTTTCTAGGTACAATGGTGGGTGACATTCTAGAGAAAAACGGATTTATTAGCTTACAAAGGAAAGAGGATGTCTTCAAACACTAAAAAACCATCGGCAACTTCAAGGCCCGCCCCACTCCCTGTACGGTACGGGCCTGATACGGCGAGGCTAGATGTTCTTAGATCTCTAATTCATTAAGGGTTGTCAGATTCTTACCTGTGACCTGATGTGTCGTTTGCCAGTCGGTGTACAGGTATAGTCAAAGAAAAAAAGTTGGTCTACCACTTTTGGACCTTAATACTCATGAAATAGAGTCAAAAAGTAACAGACCAATTTTTTGGTTGACTGTACTAAAAAGTACGGTACCGCGTACAGCCCTGTAACTTCAGCTGGGATACCTAACATCGCCTATTTTTATAAAAGTTTGAATTCCCGTCTATTTTTTAGACTACTACAAATTAAAACTACCTATTAAATAGAATTTTTATGCATGGCGATATTCTCGCATTAACTGTAGCTAATTTAAAAACTAGGCGGGAATTAAAACTTTTATTTAAATAGGCGATGTTAGGTATCCCAGGCGAAGTTACGGGGCTGTACCGTACCTATAGATATCCAAGGTTTATAAGTTGATTTGACGTTAAGTAATAAAGTCAGTAAAAGCGACAACAATGACACCTAATAATACGATAATTTATGGACGGTCGCCTGTATTCGGAAACCGTCGTAAACAGCCAATTCTCTCCTTATAAACACCGTTGTGCAATATTTTTGGCGGGGTACATTATGTCATAATTTTACCTATACATTGTCACCTTTCGTTCCGCCGCTCGCTGCTGCCCCTGGTCGCGCAAGTTGTGGCCGGTCCGTAAGTGATGCTTTACGAACTACGTTACTCTGATTGAAAACTCTGCACTAAAACTTACAATAAGTAGGTACTTTACCAAATTAGCTATAAACTTAAAGTACTTACCTATGTATAAGTACTTATATCTAGCGCCCTGCCGGTAAGAAGTGAATCGATCCTGATCTCATTTTATAAACTAAAATTGTTTTGCCTAACTGCAATCCTTAAAATATGACTTAGTCATCATATTAGAATGCCTTAAAATGCATTTAGAGCTTAAATTGGATTATTAAATAATACAAATAACCAAATACCTTACAGTATTGATATACCTACTTATACTAGTTTTCACATACGATTGTGCGTGGGACATCTGTCATCCAAATACATTCTAATCGGATGCTGGTTATAATACTGATATGACATTATGGTCCAAGCGCAATTGGATGTGCATGTGATGTTTATAATATGGGAACCAACTGACACAGAAAGCCCTTATTATATTGAACACTCTCACTGTAACATAAAGTACATCAAATTCCAGTTTGCGTAAATAAATCCAATTATATGTGAAAACTATTAGATATCTACACTTGCCAATTAACTAAAACAGTTAAGTATGCCACATTTATTATCAATTAATCATTATCCGCTCGGCTAATTACTGTAATTATCTTATTATGCAACGCAATTATCGTAAAGTATTATCAGTTCTGTAAAATGTATACCTATAATTTGCGGTAAAAGTATTGACAACAAATTAACGTAAACGTCAGGTGATTAGTAATTTCGCATCATATATCATACGACTCCGTGGCGCAACGGTAGCGCGTCTGACTCCAGATCAGAAGGTTGCGTGTTCAAATCACGTCGGGGTCAACCTGATTTTCTTTTTGTTAATTGTTGATTTATTTTTATTTCCTTAGCTACACGATAGAAAAAGGTTTCGTTCAAAAAATATTTATGATCAAGTTTTTATAGCTCGGACCGCCGTCGGTTGATGATGATCCCTAGAACACTTTACAAAAGCTGATAAATTTCGAATAATTTATATTGCGGTCTTATATTATGAACAGTTTGCATGATCTAACCGCGCAATGTGATAAAACTTTTTTTTTCGTATTCGTATTCTCGCCCTGTCTAAATAAGGTTTATAGCCGACTGTAGTCTTTCCAAAAGTTTACTTTTGCAATAGTTCGTCAACTGTTGCGTCAACAACAAACACCATCATGAAAAAAAAAAATATTGAGGTAGTCAGCGACATGGGCACTTTTACTTATGCACTTCAGAAAATAATGTTGAGCGGGCTAGCACAACTTGTCGCGAGACAATAAGTAACACGCTCTGAGATCATAGTTTGTGTTGTGCAAAAAATAAAAAAACGCCTTCAAAAACTATATTTTTTCGAATAATATAAGTTACTTATATTTTATTTTTTTGTTATTAAAGCAGTAACGTCTGCTAACGTAAACTAAATGTTTACAAATGAAGCGAAAATTGAAAAATTTAATGATTCGGACAGGATTCGAACCTGCGTTTCCAACGGCTTTCGGCAACGGATAAAGTCTAAATCTTTACGGTAGATGTCGCTACGATGCCACCCTAAGGCATGTCGAAGCAACTGGTTGAAAAATTCAATGACTCTGACATCTGATTCGGTGGTCCAATTGGGAGGACGCCAGTGTTGGCCCGGAAAGCCGTTGGAAACGCAGGTTCGAATCCTGTCCGAATCATTAAATTTTTCAATTTTCGCTTCATTTGTAAACATTTAATATAAGTTACGATATTTTTTTATTTTTGTATATAAAAAAAGCTTTCTTAATGTTAATTTAAATTAAACGAATGAACTTTATTCAGTAAGTAGGCCACAAGAGCAATTTTACCATGTCTAAGTTTACTGGTATATCACAAGAGGAGACCAATGTTGAGAAGAAACACCGAAAAGAACTCAACAGTTTGCAGTTTGTGTTGCAGTGACATTTGGCCCGTTTTGAAGCCCCATATGATAATAATATCGTATAAAGATAATAAACAAAGAAGAATATAATAAAATAAAAAATACAAAACAGTGTGATTTATGGGCGTTTCATACGTTTTCTTGATTAAAATTAAATTTCCCTTAAACTATAAGTCATAAGTTATATTCAGGTACGTCACATGAATAAAGGAGTTACTCTAGCTCCACACTACTCCCGAAGTTGGCCGAGGTTGGGCGAATATGATAGTTTCGCTTCGGAATCCCATACTTCGGTCAACTTCGCCTCGCTCAGCCTCGGTCCACTTCGCGAGTAGTGTGGCTCTCGGGTAAGACGTATTGAAATGTTATATTTATATTTCCAGATGACGAGTCTGTGTTCGCGGCGTGCGAGGCGGCCGCCGCGGGCGAGCGGCGAGCCAGCGATCCGGAAATAAAACATCATGTTAGTACAGCACTAAATGTTCCGTACATTCTAAACAATTTTTCCGCTTTGCCCTAAGGTTGATTAAGTCCGCCTTTTGTACGATAAGTTTTCTTTTGTGCAATAAAGATTAAATAAATAAATAAGTAAATAAACAAGTAATAGACCGAGCGAGCGAAGCGTCTATCCTTTTCAGCTTGGGTAAACAATCTTTCATGTCTGGATGTTCGGCTGTTCTCGCTTACAGTTCGCATATCTTGTGAAGAGTCGTTAATATAATGTATATACATTGTTATCGATTCAGTATTCTGAAATATTTCAAAATGGCTGTCTTACTTGCTCGGTATTATTGAATGAAAAATGACGATTTGATTGAGTATTTATCGCGCTACAAGGAGTCGCCTTGGAGTCGCGTGTCATAGTTATGCTCGCGCGACAAACGCGATTACCTGTCACTTGCCTGTCAATACTGTGCGAGCAAGACAGATGACGCTAAGTCGCGTCAAGATATTCTAGTGCGGCAGCTCAGGATCTGCCACTTTTTTCAACCGGGGCACCTTCAATCTTCCCCTGTTCAACGCCCTGTGAAGTTTAATTGTCAGCAGAAATATATTTTTCCCCTTGAAAATGCCGCCTGGGATGGAATCCATGCCATCCCGGTTCGGATGCCATGGTTCTAAATTAAATTCATTTATTTGATTATTAAAATAATCCTGTCTGGAAGAGCATATCGATATTTAGCGATAAGAGTGATAAGACCACGTATTGACGACCTTTTTTGTTGTTTTTCCATGTTTTCTTTGCTGTGTGATTTCTGATTTCACCTACTACATCATATGACTCCGTGGCGCAACGGTAGCGCGTCTGACTCCAGATCAGAAGGTTGCGTGTTCAAATCACGTCGGGGTCAACCTGTCATTTTTTGCTATAAACAAGTTTTTTTATATTTTAATTATTTAGATTTGTATTAACATTTTATTCCTGACTACTTACCTTTGTTTTGCCGACAAACGTTTCACCGATTGATGTATTTCGTCGAAGTATCATTTCGTCGACAATTTATTCCACTGGAGTCACATTTTCATGATTCTTGAATTTTTTTATGATTCATTCTCCTGATTAGGTTAGATTTGTTTTACAACAATGTCCGATCGTTTACGGATTCAGAGAAAAATACTTTGCATGAAATGATACGTCGATGAAACATTTATCGAAGAAACAAACGTAAACCGATTTTGCTCAAATGTCAATGTATATTCAAATTTTCAAAATGGTGAATATAAGAGAGTAGAAACTTAAAGAATAGGTACATATTTCGGTAATTTCAAAAAATGTTTACAAGGTCACGGAGCCACTAGTTATAGACATTAAAAATACCTTTCTGTGTTCAAAGTAGAGAAAAAAAAAGAAAAAAAATATTTACTACATTCATTCGTGACGTGATCGTGACCATAATACATGATTACATAAAACTAGCGTACGCAATCCTTTGTTTAAATTAATAATCAATTGTTCCAACCCATCATGCACAAACACGATGCATTACCATTTCAGGTGAAGTTCAACCTCGACAACAACAACTATTCAAACAAGGAGTTCGACCGGCCGATGTTCGTGAAAGCGCACAGCGTCGAGCACGAGCTACATGAACTACACCTCGAGGCTGGCTCGGAGGATGAAGACGGGGATGGGACTGGATGTTCAGGGGAAGACCTTGGGTATGTATCTGGAATAATCAACTTTTTTCTGTTGCTCGTTGCCATGGTGATGTCACCTGGGCCGTGCCTAACATTCGCTATTATAGAACTGATTATATTAATATATTGGTCAATATAATAAACGAATGGTATACTTAAAACACGTACTATAAGGCTCTAATACATACTCAACTGCTAAAAATAAAGTAAAACTGTCGTAGAGGCATGGAGGTACGACGACGAGCGAAGCGAGGAGTGTTTGGTTACATTGATGAATTTTATACCAATCGAAATTACCAATATTTGTATATTGTTCGTTTCGTTTTCAACGAAATGATGCAGGATCGGGTCGTACATATATTGCAGAGGATCACATTACATTTTTCTTTCCCAATATACCTTTGTGTCAATATTGATTAATGTCTATTAGGTTCGAGGAAGGCGATATGCTGATTGAAGACGGGTGCGAATGCGGTCCCTGCCGGCGTCTAGCCGCCTGGGAGGAGTTAGTGGGAGTCGCCATACCCCTGCTGGAAAAACTTAGGCCTCCGCGATCAGACGCCTCAGTCGGCACCGATTAGTTTAAGACACATGTGAAAAGGACCCGTGTTGGTATTCAGTTGTCATCCATCCCTAGGAGGAAGTTGAAATCTTCAGACTTCAGCCTTAAGATGGGCACGAATGCGCGGTACGCATACGCACAGACAACCCCCACTAGACGGAGCATGTAAGGCGACCCGCGCGCACCAACGATATGGTACGGCAGAACATTAAAGTATCAACACGGTGGCCACCGTTTAGTTGCGTCCTTGTTTATGATCCATGCGTACGTCAACGAAAAAAGAAATTAAATAAATAACATGGTAAATTGTAGTGTTATGTGGTGTAGAGAGACCTCATAAACATGGACGCAACTAAACGGTGGCCGCCGTGTTGATACTTTAATGTTCTGCCGTACCATATCGTTGGTGCGCGCGGGTCGCCCACGGGTCGCCTTACATGCTCCGTCTAGTAGGGGTGGTCTGTGGCGGTACGTAATGGTTTCTTGCCGCCTAATAAGAGATGGTATAAGTCGCTAATATACCCCCCTGCTGGAAAAACTTAGGTCTCCGCGATCAGACGCGTTAGTGGGTAGTCTGGTTGGTATTCAGTTATCATCCATCCCTAGGAGGAAGTCCGTTGAAAACTTTAGGACTGAGGTTACACGCTCAGTTTGACGTCAGTTCAATCCATGAGTCTGGTCAGAATGATAGTTCTGTTCTTGAAGTTTGTAAGACATGCAAATGGCGTAAATAATTTTAAAAATGTATATATTAATTCTTACTTATTAAAAGTGCATGCTATTGCATTATACGATTTTATTTATGTTCTATTATTCGAATTCATGCATAAGTACACTAAGTAGGTACAAAACTTTCAGTGTAACTGTTTTCCTAAAATGGCGCATTTCTTTTCTTCATTTAATTTAATCTAACTTTTTCTATTAATCAATCAATTTGGTTCCATTGTCTTTTAAATTGACGCCATAGTAGGTATGTACGAACAATATTTCCTATCTTTTATAAATTAAAACCTCCTCTGGTGTACCTATTTATTTATTTCACTGCAATGTTGTTGTTTTTTTTTTTTATATCACGGGGCAAACGAGCAAACGAATCGCCTGATGGAAAGCGATTACCGTCGCCCATAGACACCTGCAACACCAGAGGAGTCACAAGTGCGTTATGTTTGAGAAAAGCACTATATACATGCCTTAGCCATGAAAAGGGCTTGCCGGCTTCGTATCACTATCCTTCTCACCCCGCAAGCCGTTTTTCCCCAGCATCTGCAGTAATATTAATATACTATTAGATTACCCACTTGGAATATTTCCCTTATCCTCACTATGTCCGTTACCTAATTTTAATCAATTATCATCATAATCCGGTATCTGAATATTGATTACTAATGTACTGACCATAATTACTTCTCTATAAACTTATTTAATTAGGTATAATTATTGTAAATTTCCGCTTGCTAAAATCTTCTGATGCCATTGTATAATTAAATTTAAGTCGTGGCGCCATTCTAACCTAGCGGTACCGTTTGGCACCCATCGCTTCTACCAAAAGTAAAAAGTACATTCTACTTTTATAATAACTTGGAAAACCCTTGACATCTTTAATGCTAAAAGATTTTTAAATGCTAATAGCCTCAATGAATTCAGGTCATAATGGGTTAATGTTTGTTCGATATGTAAGAAAATATTTGTATAATTGTGAATGTAAATTATTGGCGGCAGTGGTCGCTTTATTTTCTATTTCAAAAATAATGAACGTTGTATACGGAATTTTAGCAAATTTTATTGAATGTATGTACTTAGTTTTTTTGTAAATAAAAATAAACTTGTAGTAGGTACCATGTACTTGTACAAATAATTCAAGGACTGCCTAATAATATAGTCTGTTGTAGAGTGCACCACCGTAGCCCCTATAAGAAAACAAGGTATGACATTCTACGAGACTTTCTACGAGTTGCGGCTTTATAGTAACAAAATTATCATAAGGATTTTTTTTTGTCGCCAGTCGTACAAAAAAATGCATTTATGCATTACAGTTGTCATGTTCTCTGACTAAATTTTATTTTGATGTATAAGTAATAATTCAATTAATTTTAAACGCTCACGATTTTATGTGATTCATACAGATAACAAGAGAATCGGCGAGTATTTTGATACACAACTGCAAACTGGCAATGGCAACACGCAAACAGATTGACAGAACCAAACAACCAATCATAGCGTGATGACGTCGAAAGTCCTCCTGTCATTCCGGAGTGTGATACTTTGTACTGTGGCGAGAACTCTCTACCGTACACTATGTTCCAACTTGTTACGAAGGGCATGAGACCTCGCTACAGTGGAACAGCCACTAACGATCGGTGGAAGCAATTTTATAGATTTGAACATTGGACAGTTATCTTGATGTTTAAGCCCATGGTATAAATTGTTGTTCTGTTGTTGTTTACATACGAAGATGAATCTGTATCATTGTATTTGTTAGTTATATGAAATAACTTTTTAATCAATAAAGATCTCGTTCTCGTAATAGACTGCGTTTGTACCTACTCACTTTCCATAATTAATAATCACTAAATCCTATTAGCTTTTTTTTTCTTTATTGGATACATTTTTGTTGACTAACACAGTCTACGGCAATACATCCACTAGGGATGACGAATTGACGACTGATGTTAAATTCTACAGCAGAACTGTAGTTATATGAATAAAACTAGCTCACTATGTCATGAAACAAGAAAACAATATGGATCCCCTAATAGGAATGTTGAACTTTAACGGCCATTTCTGACTTTTAGTCAGTTTTAATCCTATATAGATACCTATTTGATCCCAATAAAAATTTTGAACAGATGACATTAAAAAAAATTCTACACGCCTATAGAGAACCATTTATTTACGACCTATGATAATTCAGAAACCATTTTGGGGGCAGCATCAAGGAATATAATCAAGGTCCGGAATTTTTCATAGCAAATGTCAAACTTTGAGAGGGTTCGACCAAAGTGTTTTATCGACTATCGATAAATAATTTTCACTTAACGAAACATCGTTAAAGTAATGAAAACAGGCTTTTGGATATATACAGTGGCATTCAGCTAATTAGCGACATCATTATTTTATTCAATACAAATGCATATAAAATATGACTTTAGAAATTCTATGAACAACGTAAGATGCGGAGGCCCATTTTATTATTAACTAGGAGGCGCCCGTAACTTCGTCCGTGTATTTTTTTATTTACTGACGACGGACAAAAAGTATCCTTTAACCATCTTTGGATGTCCATCCCTGTGTCAAAATTGGTTAAAATCTGTCCAGCCGTTTCGGCGTGATCCGAGGACAAAGGTAATTATGATCAACAGATGGCGCCAAGCAGGCATGACGACGCGCGCCCATACAAAACGAATTACAATCGTGCATCACGCTATTAAGATTTTTCCTGAAATCGTGACCCCTCTCCATAATAATCCAAAATATATTTTTCAATACAAATCTAGAATTTTATAATAGTGTAGATAACACGGTGTACACGTGTTTAAACAAGTTTTAGTATAGGTAGTGCAAATGAAATTTCTGTAAAACATATTTTTTTGAAAATAGACATATGTATATTCCGTTTCTAATTTATTAAAGTATGGGGTTGTAATGTAAGTTGTAAAAAGTGTTAATTTGAAAATGTCTAGTCTCTAAAGTAAAGTTTTACAGAAACTTTATTTTCCCTATAGTAAACCTTGTTTAAACAACCATACTTCATGTTATTAATAATAAAAATGGTCAACCGCATCTTACATTTTTGATTAAATTTCCAAAGTTATATTTTACATGCAGTTGTATGGAATAAAAATAATGATGTCCCTAATTGGCTGAACGACACTATATATATCCAAAAGTCTGATTTCGATACTTTAACGTTGTTTCGTTAAGTGAATATTATTTATCGATAATCGATAAAACACTTTGGTCGAACCCTCTCAAAGTTTGATTTTTGCTATGAAGAATTCCGGACCTTGAATATAATACTCACAAGTGAAGCATTCTCTTATATCGCAATAAACAATTCAGTAAGTAGATTGTTGTAGATGGTTGTGCATGATGTAGTATGGTTTGCTTCTCTTTCTCACAAGCGCAAACTGAGACACCAGCGTGCAGCTCTTCCCCCTTCATCGATAGGCGCAACATTTATTTGTCAATTATGCGGCCGTGGCTGTCGCTCTCCTATCGGGCTATCCAGCCATCTTCGAAAGTGCCGCAGTTTATTAGACGCTGCTTAACTCATCTGTTTATAGATGTAAAAGGCTAATGATGAGTTGTGATGAGGTAGTTTGTGACAATATCAGTATCACACGTGATAACTTATTCATATTTATTTTTTCGACTTTCACTTGACCGTGCCGTTTTGTAGTTCCATTTAAAAAACGGTATCCCAATTGCTGCCATCGGTTCGAGGGCCCGACTCCGATTCTAAAGCGGCGAGCGGTGGCCATGCGAGTGAGCAAGACACCGCGCTTGGACCTTTCGCTCCCACCTATGGCCACCGTTCGCCGCTGCCGCTTGCCGCCTAAATCGTGGCCGGGGCGTAAGATAGACTTGGGTGGCGTTGATATTGTTGAGGCCATGAACACTTCGGTTCACTAAACCAGCGTTGTAAGTATCGGATCGGTGGGAAGCTGTCGTATCTTTGGTCTAGGATCTTAGGTCTAGGGTTGGTCTAGGGACATTCTCCAAGAATCTAAGATGATCTTTAGAGCAATTTAATTTTCTTCATATCATCACTGTGACCATCAAGGGCATGCTTTCATGCCCTTGATGGTCACGTTCTTCATATAAAATTGAATATGCCACTTAAATAAAACGTCCCGTTAAATTGCTCAATATTTGCCGCTAACTGCATGTTTAGGGCCTAATGAATGGGTACATCATGTAAATAATACCGCCTCGCAGTTGTCATATTCGCGTGAGTGCACATGCCCATTACACCATCCGTGGAGACACGGTTGCGTGCATGTGACAGAAGTAATAGATTGATTTTATTGTAAACATATCATACAGTTGACCAGTCATTTCCATGGTAGGTCAGGTTTCAAATTTGTCTATTAACTACACTTTAGGACAAATTTCTGTCCGATAAGAGAGTGTAGAATTAAAAAAAAATACAGTACTCTAGTGTCGTCCTGTTTTCTTAGATTGTTTAGAAAGGGACTACAAAAATACCATTATTGATCCACAGCAGCCGGCAAAAACTGGCTAGACAAAGCAGAAGACAGGAAACACTGGCTGAATCTGGAGAAGGCATTCTCCCGAAGTGGGCACCTTAGATAATAAAGTAAATTAGAATTTAAGTAAGTCATTAAGTTTTAGATGTAAAAATCTGTAGTAATGTAAGGAATTACAGTCTGACAAAAAAGAGTAGAAATTAAAAATTGGCATTACTGACACTACAGTAATGCCAATTACAACAAAACAATAATGTCCCTTTCTAATCAATATAAGAAAACGGGGACACTTACAGTATCGCCACTTTTTAATTTCTACTCTTTTTTTTCAGACTGTAATGGCTGTCGTTCTGTAGTTTTCACCAAAATCTGTCTAAGAACGGAAGCGGCTGTTTTAGTTTTGGGCAAGGAAGTTAAGAATAGACGGATATTAGCATAACTATGGTTCGCGACTCATCATATCATCATCTATCGCTCTCTTACAGTACTGTATAGAAAGATATAGCTAGATATCTCCCACGACAAGGAGTCTCGTCGCGTGTCACAGTTGTGCTAGAGGTGGTAATGGAAACGCGGCTCGCCGAAGGAAGTGACCGCGGGAAGCGCGATAATGTGCGGAACATTGGTTTGGCAACTCGAGTGCCGCAACACAGGCCTTCCAGCCATCACGCCCCCGAGTACAGGCTGATGTTGATTCTAGTTAGAGAAATGCTCATTTTATACTCGCGTAGGTACTTTAATCTGTCAATTATAATTTCACAGACAAAATCACAATAACGCACTTTTTAATCCTGTACCAAAATCCTGTACTGGTACCCGCTACAGATATTTAATAGGTATTCATAAAACATCTCTCTACTCAACTCTAATAATTTCAAAAAGAGAACATCAGCATTAATTAGATTTAAAAAAAAGCACGCTACTGTTCACTGATTGGTTGAAATTACTTGTCAAAAAATTAAACCAATCACGAGGAACCGCCATGACTATCGCGATCATGTTTTTTTTAGTAGGTCAGTTTTAGTTGAACGAAAATGGTTACATCAAAAAATAAAAATTCATAGTGGTGCAATGACCCAATTGAGTGCATAGAAGGATATACTTACATGAAAAAGAGTGTAGGTTCTCAAGTTAGGATATAATATGTCTTGGGTGACCAAATAATTAAGTCTGAACAGAAATTTCGCCTGGGGAATGGATGACAATTGTCAAGACAATTGAGCACTCGAAATGTTTTAAAACTTGAAAACTGCGAAACTCGGTTTTCAAAATGTAAATTACAAATTTCTATAACTGTCACAAAATTATTTTCTACGAGTGTTTTGCCGCAATTACCTAGCTGCTACGTTAGTTAGCGTTATGTTTTGGTAGGCGCGGTTTCAGCCCTCTAAAAAGTTTGTGGTCGAGTCGGTCAAGTGCGAGTCGGGGTACAGAGACCATACATGTCCGCCAATTAACCTAAATTCAAGTTGTGTGATGGTGGTTTTCTGTACGGTTGTACCTGATGCATAAGCTCATACATGCGTTCGAAGCATGGCGGGCTCGAGCAGTAGTAGGTACGATTATTTACGTAAGTTTAATCCGTTTATTATAATTATTTCAAATGTCTAATGTTATTAACATTACAACATTTACAGATAAAACTCTCGCACATTTTACCTACATGCTTACGCGGAACATGCTGTAGACGCGACAGGATCCGAGAATCGTTATAAGATATTCCTTGCGTCGCGCTATGGAGCAATCATCGGAGACAGCCTGTCAGGTCCACATCTAGTCACGGAGGTATATCTATAACCTTATTTTACAAAAAAACATTTCATTAAGTAAACATCACCTATTTCGCTCGTAAGAACGAAGTTTTGAAGAGTTGTGCAGATTCTTCGAAAACTATTTATCAGTTATCACTTATTACATATTGTGTACGTAAAAATCATGAATTTAATTTTCTTTTTTTCTGTTTTCCTTAAATTACATTACGAATTACAATCTTGTGAAGTTTCGAACCTTATCAAAAGTTAGAGTTGACGTATTCGATTATTTCTATTAAGTTATGAAACATATTCATATCTTCAATGAATTGTATAAAATCATTCATGTATCTAGATCCTTTCACTGATGACACCCGCGACATTTCGTAAGACAATTTAAAATACCCGTCCACCAATTAGCCAACTGGAAGATTCCAGAATCCTGTTCCATTAAGCAAGCTAATTTGTTGCATTACTATTATGTCGTCAGTTCAGAAGTAACAGCCATGGCAAGAGGTCGGGTAGCTACCTTGTTCGCGCTGTGCCTGCTGGGAAACGCGTTATCGGTACCGGTAGATGTACCGAGATTAAGAAGAAGAGGGTACAGCGACAATGATTTGGATTCGGAGGAGACGCGGGTTGATATGGTGAGTCTAATCTTATTTGACTAATATTTGTCTTTATTTATGAAACATGTAATGTCTCATTATTTTTAATATGGGTACACGCCACATTTTTTTTATATTGAACCATTGATACATAGATCAAAGCACAAAGAAAAATTGAAATGCCTAACCTGGCGAAAGAGACCGTGAATCGAACCCGGTACCTCTGGATTACCGGTCCAACGTGTTAATCTCTCCACCGGAGAGGTTAAACCTCTCTCCGTTAGGGTAACGCCAAATAGCCGTTCGATTTTTTCTTTGCGCTTTGATCTTTAGTTTTCGATAATATTTGCGTTAAATGAGATATATATAGAGTGATATAGAGTCAGCTATAGTTAGTGAGCAGCTGGGATAGAGCGACTTGCTGCAGCTTCGATGTCGCACGACTTAGCATTATTAGCTTTCTTGCTCTTATTGTATTGAACAGAAAGAGACAGTCAATACTTGTCGCACGACTAAAAGACTCTCGTGTCACAGTTGTGCCGTTGATATATAGATTTGCGTGGTGTATTGCTTTAGTATTTTAGTTATTACTCACATGTCGTCAGTTGAACAGTAACAGAAATGAAAGGAGATTATCGGGCTAGTAATAACTAACTACCGTGTTAGCGCCATTAGCGCATGCTGGGAAACGCTTTCCCGGGACCGGTAGATGTACCGAAATAAAGGAGAGGGTACAACGATAATGACTTGCATTCGAAAAAGAGCTGATTTTAAAGGGAATCCCATTTGTTATTATGAAATAAATAAATCTAAATCTAGATCATCAACCACGCCGCTAACTGCAACACCGATTAATTGACAATCATTCAAATGTATTGCATTGCATATCTCTTACTAAGTAGATAATTAGGGTTTATAGACTTCCAAAAAAAAATAATTAAGGAACTGATTTATACTTGCTTAATTGAAATGGATATATAACTTGTTACTTGGAGTCAGAGACTTGAAACTTTGTAGAATGATTACTTATTCAAAAACATAAAAAGTACTTTCAGCGTTTTAGAAAATTTCACCCCCAAGGTGGTAAAAAAGGGGTTAAAAGTTTGTATGGAGATTAAGTATTTTTTTGAGCGCGGGACTTGAATTTTTGTGTAAAGGTACACTATTAGAAATATTAGAATACAAGAAAAGTAATTTCAGCGTTTTCAAAAATTCTGCCCCTAAGGGGGTGAATTAACTAAGAATAAAATTCCTTACCTACCTATTTTAATATCTTGTCATCATCAAAAATCTACGCGGACGAAGTCGCAGGCGGCCGCTAGTCAGGTATAATTCTCTGGGCCTAGTGAAAAGGGACTTATAAGTAAAGTCACATTTAACCTAGGAGCAAAGGAGCTTAAGTCTCACAATAGAGTTATGAAGTTATGTTCCTGTTTAATATGTGACTTATACCCCTTTTTAAGGCAGTCAGGACTTATCATTCCATACGTACCTAAGTACGACACAAGATAACACATTGTTGAATTGAAATAAAAATGAAATGAACTTATTTATTTCGCACATTGATCCTTATCTACTCTTACTCTTCTTCTTAACTTTACTCTTCTTTCTCCGAACAACGGATGTGGTTAACAAATGACGAGCTCCATACGAGAGCAAAACATGTCGGCCCATTCCTTGCAATGCAATCTGTTACGTGAGTTAAAACAAACCGTTTATAATAATTATGTTTGTCATATGCAGTAAAATATTAAACATTTAATTTCAGAACACAGACACCTCATCAGTAGACGAGCCATCCCAAGTGCCCATCAACCCGGCCATCACTCTCCCTCCGATCCCGAACAGCTATGCCGAAAAGCGGAAAGAGTTCCACGTCCGAGACACGGACTCCTTCAACGATGACGATGATGATGAGTTCCCGGAGTCACTGCAGACCTCTTCGTCTACCGGAGGCGGGAGCAACATACTTAGTCTGTTGAGGCTGGCCAATGGACTGTTCCCGTCGTCCGGTGGGAACAATGTGAGTATCTAGACTTGGCAAACTTCTTTCATACTGCGACCATGGAGATGAGATACACTTGGTTTTTCCGGGTATAGCATAGTTATCTACAGTGATCGTTATCAACGTGCTGAATTGGTGGCAAAGTATGGTTGACAAAAAAAAAACAAATACTCAAGTATTTTAAATATTATTATATTTCACAAATTATAACATGTATATACATATTTACTACCTATCACTTCTGCAATTATGCTGAATAAACTACTAAAATTTGTTCAACAGATTTTGCCGTCAGTCGTTCAGGACGATTGGAAAAAATCCATTTTAAATAACTAAATGACCTTTCGACGTTGACAGAAGTCACGGGAAGGTAATTTTTAAGCTATTAAAAAAAAATATTAAGGGACAATCATACACAAATCGCCCTAGTCCCAAACTAAGCAAAGCTTGTACTATGGGTACTAGACGACGATATACATAATATATAAATACATATAGAGAGAGAGCAAGAGATTATTTAACCATGAAAGCATTTCCAAATTTAAACTAGAACTACAAAAAATAAATTGGCATCTTATAATTAACTCTAACAACAGTCTAAATACTAACTATAACAATTTTGAGAATATATTAAAAGATATCTTAAATCAATGCATACCATTAAAACAGATAACGTTAAAACCAAACAAAAAAAAGACATGGATCACAAAAGGAATAAAAAGGTCGTGTAAAAATAAAAGATATTTAAAGATTTTAGTCTCATATACAAGAAATCCAATACTTACTAAACACTATAAATCCTATGAGAAACTACTAAAACGTGTCATTATAAAGTCAAAAAAACTGCAATATATAAATGAAATTAGCAAATCAGAAAATATATCTAAATCAATGTGGAGAATAATAAAAGAACGTACGAATAAAATTCCGAAAAAATCGCATCATAATATTGAACTGGCGATCCACAATAATCTTACGTCCGACCCAAAACTAGTAGCAAACGCATTCAATGCATTCTTTACATCTATCGGTGGAGTGAGCGGGGCATGTCAGGCGCGCGGGCGGCCGGCGGCCCGCTCGGTCAACTCGATGTACCTCCGGCCCGTCGAGCCGCGCGAAGTAAATGCTATCATACGGCACCTAAAAAACAAGCGCAGTTACGGCATTGACGAACTACCACCGACGCTCATTAGGAGCTGTGCCGATGAATTGACATTACCGTATTTTATGTTGATAAATCAATCCTTCTCTGATGGTGTATTTCCGGATCGTTTGAAAACATCCATAATAAAACCTGTTTACAAAAAAGGAGAAAAAACAAACCCCAATAATTATCGACCTATCGCACTATTGCCGACTTCTTCTAAAATCTTCGAAGCAGCTATGTGTAAGCGTTTATACTCTTTTTGCGAAAAATATACAATATTTGATGAAAGTCAAAATGGTTTTCGTAGGAATCGATCTACTGTCCTAGCTACTTATAAATTTATGCAAGAAGTACTAAATATCCTTAACGATAAAAAATACGCAATAGGTATTCTTCTCGATATGTCAAAAGCCTACGATAGGGTCCAATACAAAATATTACTTCATAAGTTAAATAGTATAGGCGTCCGAGGAACAACACTGAAATGGTTCACCTCTTACCTAGAAAATCGGGCCCAATACGTCGAACTCCAGCATGCTGACCACCAAACCGGGACGATCAGTTTCGTAAGATCAGACGCGCAACTCGTTACAAACTCAATCCCGCAAGGGAGCGTAATCGGCTGTTTACTTTTTTTAATATATATTAACGACCTTCCAAAAACTCTCAATCAGTCTTGTGTCCTTTTTGCGGACGATATCTCGGTTCTAACGTCATGTGAGAATGATCAAAATTTAAACATAGAACTGAGTATGATATTGACTAAACTAACAGACTGGATGCATGATCATAACTTAGAAATTAATTTTTTAAAAACGAAAATTATGCAATTTAGGCCACACCAAAAAAAGTCGTTGGAAATTGATTTTTGTTTTAACGGATCGAAACTAGAATGTGTAGACACTTTTACCCTTCTCGGATTGGACATTGACACACATATTATTTGGAAGCCACACATCCAAAAAATTAAAAATAAGCTTTCAAAATTCCTATACGCGTTAAGGGAATTAAAAAAGTCTACAAACTTTCGATGCGCCTTAAACGCATATTACGCTTACGCTTATTCATGGCTAAAATATGGTATTATCCTTTGGGGCAATAGCACAGATATCAACGAACTATTTATTCTCCAGAAAAAGTGCATACGGATATTGGCGAACATAAAAAATATGGATAGCTGTAAACCGTATTTCGTCGAATACGAAATTCTGACACTGACTTCGATCTATATTCTAGAAATCTGTAAATTTGTTAGAAATTATCCACAATTTTTTTCGAAATTGAAAGATCGACCACGGCGTTTTGAAACTAGGTATAAAAACAATTTGGCATCAACCACGAGATCCAGACTTAAACTACACAAAACCAGCCCAAACGCGATGGCAATAAAAATTTATAATAAAACTAGCGGCCGCCCGCGACTTCGTCCGCGTAGATTTTTGATGATGACAAAGATATTAAAATAGGTAGGTAAGGAATTTTATTCTTAGTTAATTCACCCCCTTAGGGGCAGAATTTTTCAAAACGCTGAAATCACTTTTTTGTATTTGATTAAGTAAGCGTTCTACAAAGTTTCAACTCTCTAGTTCAATAAATAAAGTTTCTCCCATATAAACATTGCACCCCTATTTAACCCCTTAAGGGGTGGAATTTTCTAAAACGCTGAAAGTACTTTTTGTGTTTTTTAATAAGTAATCTTTCTACAAAGTTTCAAGTCTTTAGCTGAAAAAAAAAGTTCCCCATACAAACTTTTAACCCCTTTTAACCCTTTTAAAGGAAGAATTTTTGAAAACGCTGAAATTACTTTTCTTGTATTCTAATAGTGTACCTTTAAACAAAAATTCAAGTCCCGCGCTCAACAAAATACTTAATCTCCATACAAACTTTTAACCCATTTTTTACCATCTTAGGAGGTGAATTTTCAAAAACGCTGAAATTACTTTTCTTTTATTTTATTTTAATACCTTTTTACAAAGTTTCAAGTCTCTAGCTCAAAAAAAAAATTTTCCCCCATACAAACTTTGCACCCCTTTTTAACACCCTTAGGGATTGAATTTTTCAAAATCGCTTCTTAGCCCACGTTATAAAAGTAACCTACTGTGCAAAAATCAACTCTCTTACATTAGTAGTTTTGGCTGTGCGTTGATGAGTCATTAAGGGCTTCTTCTTTTATATATATATAGATTAACCCCTTAAGGGGTGGAATTTTCTAAAACGCTGAAAGTACTTTTTGTGTTTTTTAATAAGTAATCTTTTTACAAAGTTTCAAGTCTTTAGCTGAAAAAAAAAGTTCCCCCCATACAAACTTTTAACCCCTTTTTAACCCTTTTAAAGGACGAATTTTTGAAAACGCTGAAATTACTTTTCTTGTATTCTAATAGTGTACCTTTAAACAAAAATTCAAGTCCCGCGCTCAACAAAATACTTAATCTCCATACAAACTTTTAACCCATTTTTTACCACCTTAGGGGGTGAATTTTCAAAAACGCTGAAATTATTTTTCTTCCGTTTTATTTTAATACCTTTTTACAAAGTTTCAAGTCTCTAGCTCAAAAAAAAAGTTTCCCCCATACAAATTTTGCACCCCTTTTTAACACCCTTAGGGATTAAATTTTTCAAAATCGCTTCTTATCTCTAGCCCACGTTATAAAAGTAACCTACTGTGCAAAAATCAACTCTCTAACATTGGTAGTTTCGGCTGTGCGTTGATGAGTCAGTCAGGACTTCTTCTTTTATATATATAGACTAGCGGCCGCCCGCGACTTCGTCCGCGTAGATTTTTGATGACGACAAAGATATTAAAATAGGTAAATGAATTTTATTCTTAGTTAAAATGGTCTAGACAATGCAATTGTTAAAGAATTTTTGAAGATTTTCCAATTAGATTACGGGAATTGTTTGCAGGATGCTTAATATTTATTCCGTCAGTTACCTGATGCTTTTAATCTTTGGCAAAAATTACTGCAAGATATAGAGCGACGCATGGATTTGGAGTTAGAGAATGAGGATCTTAGTTATTATGAGTGAGATTAAAAAAAAACTGTTAAATATCATAAGGCTGTTAAAACAATCTTAAACTCAGCACTGGAAGTCGAGAGATGGAGGCAGTTTAATGAAGAGTATCTCTTAATAATAATAAATAATAAACTTTATTTCAAAACAATAATAAATGATGACCTCCGGCCTGGCAATTAAACGAAAAGAGTGGTGTGGCGGAGTTCCCGAGGGGGGCCAAAATGTTTCTAAATGGTCTAGCAGGTATCCCAGTTATTAAAAAGGCTAGTGTTTAAAGATAATGCTGAAATGTGACCATTAAAAACTAAATGCTTATAAGCGAATTTAATGATGCGATTACTATTTTGGTCTACAGGCTAGAAGAGTGATTCAATATATTCTGGTGCTGTAGTTCTCTATATCTCTCAAGAAGCTAAATAAAGTAAGAATAGGTATATAAAGTATAAATTATTCATGTGCTGATAGACAACTCACTAAATATATTAACACATAAAGTTTGGAACACAATAAATAAGAGACAGCACTAAGAAAATATTGTTGACATTCAACCATAGAAAAGGGGGTGCAAGTTCGTTTTAAAAAAAGGACGTAGTCACTGGGCAGTTGACAGGAAATAAAAAATATATAAACTGATAACGTTAGCGCTTAACACTTCTTTATAAACAACATTAGCGGTGTTCCCCATACAAACTTTGCACCCCTTTTTAACCCCCTTAGAGGTGAAATTTTCCAAAAGGCTGAAATCACTTTTTTTGTATTTGATTAAGTAAGCTATTTACAAAGTTTCAAGTCTCTAGTTCAAAAAATAAAGTTTCTCCCATATAAACATTGCACCCCTTTTTAACCCCCTTAGGGCTGAAATTTTCTAAAACGCTGAAAGTACTTTTTATGTTTTTGAATAAGTAATCATTCTACAAAGTGTCAAGTCTCTAACTCCAAAAAAAAAGTTTACCCCATACAAACTTTGCACCCCTATTTAACCCTCTTAGGGGAGGTATTTCCAAAAATCCCTTCTTATCTCTAGCCCACGTTATAAAAGTAACCTACTGTGCAAAAATCAACTCTCTGACATTAGTAGTTTCGGCTGTGCGTTGATGAGTCAGTCAGGACTTCTTCTTTTATATATATAGATAAGCGAGGATATAAAAGAACAAACAACGGAACAGCAGTTCAATAGACGGTTGAAGGACTTTCTTATAGAAAAATGTTATTACACCCTGCAAGATTTTTTTGATGACGCAAGCTCATAAAATATTTAATTTTTATTTCTATTTAATTAATTAATGTATATGTTATAATTATAAATAAAATCGATAGATAATCAAATTGAATTACACGAATAACTATGTCATAATTGAATTAATTGTATGTGTTAAAAATTGTCTATGTAATAATTGAATATTTGAAAATGTAATGTGTTATAAATTGTATTATCTTACACTATAGGTATAATGTATAATTGCTACGCCCTATCAGGGCCCATGAGAAACTGTATTCATATGTGATAATATCTTTGTACCATGGATGCAATCAATGAATAAATGAATAAATGAATAAATATATAGATAACATCCATGACCCAAGAACAATATTTTGCACAAATATTTGCCCCGGCCGGGATTCGAACCCGGGACCGCCGACTCAGTAGGCAGGTGTCTACCAACCGAGCCAAACGCGTCGTCAAATATTGCACGCAACTTTTATTGACGCCCTCGGGCATATTTACCTCTGCCTTCTATCAGCTGCTGCACAACTTTTACAGTACTGTAACCGGGTTTCTATTCAGAACATTTTTTAATGTGCACTTTACTAAGACTCCGCTTATAAAATACTTGATTATCATCAACTCGAGGTACGACGTGCCTTTATTTAGATTAAAATAAACACTTCGCGTAATGTTATCGAATGTTCAGCTGCAGTGATACGTTTATGTACCTACGACAAATTAATGTAATTTTGACGTATATTGTTTAAAAAACATTTAGGGCGGAAAAGGTTTTGTACAGTGTACATTTATGATCTAGAGATGTAATCCTATGTAGGTCAGTATTTGTTTTATAGTGATTGTGTAAAACTAGAAAATAATTAGGTGAATATTCGCTTTTTCTGTCAACCATACACTTTGCCACGAAAATTGCACGTGGATAACGATCACTGGTTATCTAACAGTGCTTATGCTAGTTCATCAGTTTTGTTTCTATTTTCCCCTTCTCAACTCCTACTACTATTTATATAATACTTTGTCTCCTCTCGATAGCCGCAGTCTATCGTTTTTTTTTGTAGTGGTGTTATTGTAAAACCAAACAGTTCTCTCTTGGCTTTTAAGTTGGTTTGCTAAAAAAGGTGACTTGTTTTTTATTCCTACCCTTCACTTTAAATACCTATTGAGTCCTTTGCGCAACAAGGTATGACTTACTTTGACCCGATTGGTCACATGCGAAAGACTAAACTAAAAAAAAAACTGTAATCCAAAACATTAAAATATTCTACAGGGAAGTCTTTTAGGGGCCTTTTTCTTTTATTTCTCTGGTAACTTGTGGCCCAAATTATATTTATGGGTATTTTAAATCTAAACAGAAACCATCAAAAAGACTTGAAAAAAACGTTCCACATCTTGAGTGTGTTTATGCACGTGTGTGCTTCCGTGTATTATTTAGGAAGAATGTATGAATCATTGTCGACCTTATATTCTAGAACGCTTACACTTGAAAGTCGGACTTCGTTGCTATTGGTTTACTTCCCGTTGACATTGGTTACACTTCGCTGCACTGAATGTCTTGGTTGTTGGTCATGCATGGCACACACATATTTGCACTGAACTTGTTTTCGTAGCTTATTAAATTGATTAAGATTGCAGTCAATTTTTTTTATTATGAAATCGAATTTGTTTATGTATTAAGATTAAGTACATATCATGAAAGTACTTATTTAATATAAAATATAATATAAGTTATAAATCATCTGTTGAGTGCTAAAACTATTTATTTAAGTACTCTATTTAGATTAAATTTTGTGAGATTTTCCTCTCAGAAGATGCTATAACATTTTTAGTTAGAAATTCTCAATCGCAGATGCCAACTTACAAATATATTACGCCTCTTTAACTTCTTCTTTGATTCGGTTCTAAAACGTGCACATATAAGTATATCATTGTTCAATATTTCACCGATTTATTTTAAAACGACTTATAGGTAAGTAAACAAAAAAACCTACTTCAACATTTAATTTTAAATCAAAGCAGCAATTTGCACGTTTTGTGGTTTTCACACAATTAACCATAACCAGGGGTAAGTAATATTTGCACTTCGCTTTTCACTCCACATTTGCTAAGTATATTGAAGCAGTCAAAATGCGTTTTTCTCAACAAAATCCTGAACAGTTGCAGGAAATGCTAAGCAAAATGATCCGACAGTATCTAAGACGTTATCCCCTCCAACTAGCCCCTCTACAATTACAATTACCACAAAATAAACTACTACGACGACAATTTGTCACAGACAATGAAATCGAAATTGACTATCCATTAGATTTGAAACCACCTCCTTTCCAAAGGCAAGAAAGTGATGAGAATGGTTCAAACAGTGGTAGCAGTGCCTCAGGGTCTTTAGAGTCTGAAGAAAACGATGCTGCAGAAGAAGAAAGTCTTGAAGACGACAACAATGGGGATGATAATGGAAACGCATCGCAGCAAAACTCAGATTCTAAACCTGCGTCTGATGGGAATGGAAATGATGATGATGACGATGGTGACAAGGATGACGACGGCGATAAAGATGACGATGATGATTCCGATTACGATTCTGACGAACCACCCGAAGGCGATGGTCAAGGAGGCGGTATTTTAGGGATATTAGCTGGATTGAGCGGAGGTGTAAGTATAAGATTTTTTCTTGTGATATTCGTATTTAACCCATTGTTTTTGTCCCGTTATAAAATGTTTAAATATATATTATTTTCAGGAAGATGGCCAGTCTGATCTGGGATCTTTGCTAGCCACGATCAGTGGCATTGTGGTGAATCTTAGCGTAAGTTCCAAATCAGTTTAAATATTGCTTTTGGAATATTTTATTTTGACGATCTCAAGCATCTAGTAGTTCAATTTTGGCAGTCACATAGACTTTGCTTAGTACCTAAGTACTCGTATGTATCAAAACGAACGCTTGTGGGCGATTACGTGTGGCTTAAAATATTTTGAGAATGTTACCCCTACGATCCGATTTGAGTGCTCGAAAATGTATTTACACCTTTTCTATTTTCGAGTTTCGTGCGCACCACACGATTTCAAGTCGAATCGGCTGCAGAAACATACGACATTATCATCCAGGATATAACTATGATAATCTTACTAATATTTCGTTTTAGGGAGACGGCATTGACCTGAACAGTATCATAGCGTCTGGCATCGGACTGTTCGTCGGTTTGTTGTCCGAGGGTAATGAGAACCCTGGGTCTATAATAGCCAGTTACCTTCTGACGTCGTTGGATACGATCACTGGAGGTGGAGCGGTATGTGTATATCTAAACATTACGATATATTTAGACTAGTGCCTCTGTGAGCTATAGAGTCTATTTCTAAAAAGCAGAAATATGATATTTTTACTCCCCATATATCCGTTATTTTGAAATTTTTCGAAAAACCGACTCGACAGAAAAAATCATGAGAATCGGTTGAGAGATGTTTGTAGACTATAACAGGCGAAAATCTGGGCAAACAGACTATACTAAAGCATTAATAAAATACGTCTTCCTACGATTGATCACTAGAAACGAACTATTTTTGTCACTACATTATATTGTTGTAGTGAATTTTATTAATTATTATGTATTCGAAAAAGAGTTTGCGGGCGTAAGTATTCGCTTCCAGTTTTGCTAATCTTAGGGATACTTATAAGAGTTTTTTCTATGATCTCATAGGAAATTCTGAATATTATTCGTTATTCTGCATAAATAATTTGTATGTCAAATTCAAGTATTCTAGGGGTAAGGGGTTGGGATGGGCTTTGATAATTCAGTCAGTATAGATTAGTACCTTAAGTATAGATAAGTATTAGTATACTACCTACTTAAATATTTTTCTTTAGAATATCAACAGATTGTAGTTGTAGCACGATTTTCTAACCCATTACTTGTTACAGAAAAACAATGGACAATTCTTCGGAAAGTTATTATCTAAACTCATTAGTGGAACTAGTGCGGTGAGTCATAACTTCTCATTAAATTTTACACGATTATGTAACTATCATTTTATTCGTATTTAGCAATCTTAAAATGACAAATTACGATTAATAAAATTGAATTGACACGCTCATGATCTAAAGCCGTATACTTACGAAAGAACAAAAACGTGGCACAAACATCGAACACAAAATCCTGATCCTGCTGCCTGTTACCGCACGTACCTACTTACCGCGCGCTTGCGAACACAATTTTTGACAGATGTAGATTATATATTTGTTACTTCATCCGTACAACTATGTTCCGCTTGAAGTGACTGATGTGATTGTGTGTGTAACTTTCAATTGGTTGCAGGGCGAGGCACCAGAGGGCGCTTCGGATGAAAGCGGCGAGCCCGAAACCATGAAAGACTCAGCCGGCTTCCTGCTGAGCTTGCTCGCTGGGCTCTCCGGAGACATGTCGGCTAGTAGCTCCAAGGGGAGCTCCAAACCCTGGTGATCCAGGTTTTGGATGTTTCATAATCTACGCGAAGTCAAGGGTCTACAATTGCTCAGACATCCTTGGCTTTCTGGTGATGTCTAAGGACAAATCTAGAGCTAGCTTAAGGGATTTTTTCCGGAATTATGTGTCAGTAACTATGAGCTTTACTACTGATTCATACATTATATAAATAACTGGGTCATTGTCAGTTCAAAAAACAAAAGTTGTCTCTTCGGTGGCCAATAGTTAACAGTATGTGCATAGAAGTTATGTTTTTAACACGCAAGCCCATAGAAAGGGAAATGTCGTTTATGCTAATATAATTTTGATCAGAATACTATTCCTAAAAGTCCTTGACTTGGCAGTATCCACCGAAAAGACGCGAACCTAAATCTGACAATGACCCAACTATAACTAAACGCTGAATTAAAAGCCTCCCATTCTAAGTTAGGCACCAATATCCCACCGACTGTGCCATGTCGAGCGTGTTAATAAAACAACAGGTTGGGTTGGAACAACTCACAACGTTCGTGAGGACAACACAGTGAAAAATTTGCCTTGGCCTTTAATTCTGTCTCTCAATGTAAATGGTGCGACCAAATGATCAAAAAGAGACGTGGACGACGCGCGTTTTTCATACATTTCATTGCGTTTACGTTACGTCGCCGTTTTTAGGGTTCCGTACCTAAAGGGTAAAAACGGGACCCTAATACTGAGACTTCGCTGTCCGTCCGTCCGTCCGTCCGTCTGTCACCAGGCTGTATCTCAAGAACGGTGATAGCTAGACAGTTGAAATTTTCACAGATTATGTATTTCTATTGCCGCTATAACAACAAATACTAAAAATAAAATAAAATAAATATTTAAGGGGGGCTCCCATACAACAAACGGGTTGGTTGCGTTAACTTTGCACCTCATTTGTATGGGGCGCTATACATACCAGGTGCAAACTTAACTTAACCACTTAAGGATGAAAAGTGTTTGTACGGAACCCTCAGTGCGCGAGTCCGACTCGCACTTGCCCAATTTTTTGATCAGCGGAGTGGAAAGATTGGAGTAAAAACGATACGAATACGACACTTCACTGCAAAAACGCAGTCACTGTTTTTTGAGCTGAGATATAGACGAGCCTTTTATAGAGTTGAGAGTCTTGAGACTCAGTCTCAGGGCACATCTAAAAAGCTTAATCTTCACTTGAAGCTATCCGGTGACGCGACTAAGAACAATTTTAAATGTTAAATTTAGACCTTGGTGCCTATACGTTCTTAATTTGAGTTAAAGTTGAGTTTCTTTGAATGTGTGAAAAGGTACTAGCACAGACCATAAGAATACTATAGACTGGGTATTGGGCGGGGCACGCGTAACCGAGCTTATGCCCAAATACCCAAAGATATGTCAACGTGATGTCAACAGTCACTTAGTTACCGTACGAACGTGCTTGAGTGATTATGTGCCAAAAAATTAGAAATATGCCGAATTGTGCCATTATAATCGTCACAGGCGAGATCTGCATACTCAAAAAGATACCTGATATCGTTTAATTTCACTGGAAAGTAATAAAATTCGGTATTTTGTAATATTTCGTAAAATATTGCAGTGCATTATGACAATTATACATTACTAGCTTGACATGGCAACTATTCACGCAACATCTTTAGGAGCACGCAATGTATACGTCCGTCTGACAATTTAGTGCGGGGGAACAAGTCTAAACCATAAATTGTCGATATTCTGTATGGAGGTTTTAATCTAATTAGAGAAATTTAATTAGAGCACCTGGCCGTTTTTTTTTAAATTCAGACAAGTAATTTTATTACAGCGAAATCAATAGAAGTGGGTGACTAAATCATTAGATTAAAACAGTATTATTGTTTTGCTAATCCACAATGTAATACGTGCTAGTCGGTTGACGACGAGGTTGGCGCAGTTTTAATGCATCTGCCTACTGAGCCGGCGGTCCTGGGTTCGAATCTCGGCAAGGGCAAATATTTGTGTGATGAACTCGAATATTTTTTCCTGGGTCATGGATGTTATCTATATATATTGTTTATATCGTCGTCTACTATTGGTTAGTATAAGGCCAGGTCGAGTTGTGTACGATTGTCCCTTAATTATTTTGTTTACATTTTATATGATGAAATAAATAAATCTACTCCATAATTTACCTACTACCTGTTCCAAATGTTGTAAGGTGATGTTTTTATTATCTAGACACGCGGCAGCGTGTCCAGCCAAGTTCACCGCAGGAACTGGCGAGCAGCAGCCGTGTGTTATATTACACGAACCGTTTGGAGCCACTTTTGACCCCCCAATAACTCCAAATCTATTTAACATAAAAAAATGAAATTTGGCTTATGTATTAAGATCCTTTAGAACAAGTAGAACCCCAAATTTCATTAATATAGGTTAAATAGTTATTGAGATATTAAAGTCCAAAAAACGGTATTTTTATCACTGACTGACTGACTGACTGACTCACTAGTAATCAAAAACCTAACCCACTTCCAGGTGACCTAGAAAGGTGAAATTTGGCATCCAGCTTAGTAATTGTGTGTGTATACATATAAAAATCTAAAACAGTGATTTTTGTATGTTTTTTTATTATTATTATTATTGATGGTTGTTGCCTCAGAACTCTGTCATTTATAAACCGATTTGGAAAATTCTTTTTTTGTTTGAAAGATATACTAGAATAGCATATACACTCACACGCACACACTTACACATACATGCACATAAAAATCCAATACGTACTAACCGTTTTGGAAAATTCTTTGTTTGTTCAAAACTTTCAAAATATGTACTAGAATAGCACACAGAACTAATTAACAAATAATAATTAAGTAATTTACACATCATAATAATTTCTGTACAAAAAGTAATGATATCCCATCAAAAACATAAATGTAAAATGAGAGCCAAGTTCAATATCGCGTGCACTTCGCCGACAAAAGAATTGAGATCTGCCAGGGCGCCAAGTTCTTTGCTCTAAAATTTTTAGATACAAGGACATGCGACATACTCAATGCATTTATTTTACTTGGGGAGTAATTCAATATCAAGACGTGACTTGGCTAGTTTTAAAATATAAATTTATATTATAAATCAAAATCAATCAAATCATTAACCTATTTTCGTAAAGGTAAGTACGCAAGTTAGTGTACGTCTTGTTACTTATACTGTTAGCTTGATAATGAACTATCACTATGACTATGTTACTTTTATAAAATTTAGTTAGTTTGTGAAAACTAGCCAAGTCAAATCTTGATATTGAATTACTCCCCAAGTAAAATAAATGCATTGAGTATGTCGCATGTCCTTGTATCTAAAAATTTTAGAGCAAAGAACTTGGCGCCCTGGCAGATCTCAATTCTTTTGTCGGCGAAGTGCACGCGATATTGAACTTGGCTCTCATTTTACATTTATGTTTTTGATGGGATTCATATATCACTATATATGTAAAGTAAACATTCTGAACGATAGAAAGATTGATATGGACGCTTCCATTTGATTTCGTCGCCAGAAATTAAAAGGTCTGATAATTTAATTTACGACGTTTACGACCATACAATATAAATATTTTCAACATGCATTATACATATTATTATTTTATCGATATCGACTATTTTGATTTGATCACGCCCTTAACCTTTAGAATCATTAGATGCATACTGCATACCGCTGCCAGAGCTTACATTACATTTTCTGGGTCGTTAAAATTAGACCCCGTGTTACAAGGATAGGGTTCAATTTTAAATGTTTTAAAATTGTAACATAAAACCTTGCGATATTTAGCCAGCGTTAATATCAAAAGTGACACTACTGAATTGACGGAAGTAGAAATCAATTTCTTGTCAATTCGAGGCTTTGTCTTACTGAATCACAAAGTCTCATTTGCCTTTTATTTTATTTCTATTTAAGTTATAATAAAAATAAAGACATTGTCTGATATGCATATAAGGACTAAAATTCTCGATACATTGATCGTAGTAGTGTATGACCACGTAATACGCACACATTAGCTCAGCCAATGTCAACTCACTTCTGTTTGTTGTAAAACCTTATTTTTATACGAATATAATTGTGTGCGTGTAAAAGTCGGCTACAGCGGTGCTAGAACAAACTGCGCTGAATGCCATCTCCATATACTCCGTGGGTACTAGGTTTGTGTTTGCGACTGTAGTACAATTATAAACAAAGTGAGACTGTATATACTGTAGGTAATTCTAATTATTATTATTTGTAAATAATATTTATATGACATGATAAATAAAGAAACACATGTAAATAAAACACAGGGTAATAATCATCGCTGTTTCATTCGATCCTTGCCAAACCTCTAAACTCCTGTTCCAGAAATGTATGTTGTGTATATAACGTGCTTGCTTCGCTTCTGTATGTAGTTATTAATTTGTTTTCGCCGAATAAATTGGATGGCATCATCATAATTCAAAGATCGTCCAACAATACTTTTTCTTAATTTGAGCAATTAAATAAATGAAATAAAAATCTTTTATTTCAGACCTGGACGATCTATGTATATGTAGTATGTTAGTAAGTAAGTTGAAGTGAGCTCAAACATAAGCTTCGAACGAAGACGAAGAAGGCCCACAGCTCTACTTTTCGATGTTTACGTTCCTTCCCGAAAATTTAGTCGATAGTTTTAGGTGGCCGGTCACTGTAGCGTCATATAATATAATATCATCGTCATTTATTTCACATCTCTACAGTACCCTTACAGTTTACAGTGACCGTACTCGCTAGCGCCTGCGTAAATTCTTTGTATGGAGAATTGTAGGGGTACTGATAGAATAGAATAGAATACTCTTTATATTGCACACCTCAAGAAGAAAGAAATACAAATACAGATAACACTTATCATTACAATAGAGGTAAACAATAGGCGATCTTATCGCTAAAAAGCGATCTGTTTTTACTGATCTGTTTTTATGGCGGACCGCATGCTTGTTTGCCACCATCGTAGTATGAAAAAGTTAAGATATAAATCAAAAGGAACGCCTCTCTCTGTCATTGATGCAATATCCCATAGCCGTACAAGTATAATGGTTGCGTTTCAGACAGTCCCGTGTTAGGCATCTTTTAATTTGAAACCATTGACTAACGAGTCATCCTTAGACAATATCAAGACAGTGGTGCAGTGTTAGTGCAGCTGCCTACTGAGACGGCGGTCATGGGTTCGAATCCCGGCAAGGGCAAAAAATGGTGTGATGAACTCGAATATTTTGTCCTAGGGTCACGGATGTTCTATGTATTGAAGTATATTATCTTAAGTATGTATATCGTCGTCTAGTGCCTATAACAGAAGCCTACTGTACAGCTTTACTGTGGAACTAGATCGATTTGTGTAAGGTTTTTATTTAATTATTTCTTCTTGGGGGTAAGCCCAGTATTATTTACATATTTGAAGACCGTAGAGAATAGGAGAGATTTTTTTTTTACTTTAATCAAATAAAAGAAAAAGTAGACGTTATGCTGTCGTATAGGGAAATCAAGGAGGTAGCTTTGGATAGGGTTAGATGGAGACAGCTATATACTTCATCAGCTATAGGTACCGACAAGAGCTTGACTCTTAAATTTCTGATATTACTATTTGCGCCTTTATTTTTCTTTATCGCAATAGACTGGTAAAAAGTACCCTGTCACCGTCTTTGGATGTCCAGCTATTCCTGTACCAAAATTGGTGGTAATTCATCCAACCGTTTCGGCGTGATCAGAGGACAGTGGAAATTATGAACAACAGATGGCGCCAGACTGGCATAGCGCCGCGTGCCCATACAATACAAATGACAATCCTGCATCACGCTATTAGGATTCTTCCTGAACTTATGACCCCTCTACATAGAACAAATTAACGAAACGTTTGGCTCGGTTTGTAGTGCAGCTGCCTACTGAGCTGGCGGTCCTGGGTTCGAATCCCGGCCAGCGCAGATATTTGTGTGATGAACCCGAATGTGTTCCTGGGTCATGGATGTTATCTTTATATTTATTTATATATATAATCTTTATAAGGAAGTTTTACAATTCATATTAAAATGATATATATCTTTTTAGAGCCCGACACCCTCCGCATTGCCACCTGTCTACGCCTAGGAATTAATTTATGCACGCCACACACATGCCCCTGCGGCAGCGAGGTCAACGCGCTGGGACATCACGGCCTCTTATGTCAAAAAAGTGCAGGCCGCTTCTCTAGACATGCCGCTCTTAACGACATTATCCGCCGCTCTCTTGCCACCGCCAACGTGCCGGCAGTTCTAGAGCCACCGGGCATCGCCAGGGATGATGGCAAGAGACCGGACGGAATGGCACTGATTCCGTGGAGGTTAGGCCGGGTGCTGGTGTGGGACGCCACTTGCGTAGACACACTGGCCCCGTCTCACCTTCACGGAACATCAAACAGAGCAGGGGCGGCAGCAGAGGCGGCCGACAAATTAAAACATAATAAGTATAGAGGTCTCGGCCCCGAATATAATTTTATTCCTTTCGGGGTCGAGACTTTAGGTCCGTGGGGTCCCAGCGCCCACAAACTCTATAAAGACCTCGCTAAAAGATTGATTGAAACTACTGGGGACCGAAGATCTGGCAGTTTCCTCGCACAACGCATTAGCATTGCTATTCAGCGAGGAAATGCTGCCAGCGTCTTCGGGACCATGCCGCGGGGGCACAGTTTTTTACACCTTTTTAGGGTTCCGTAGCCAAATGGCAAAAAACGGAACCCTTATAGATTCGTCATGTCTGTCTGTCTGTCTGTCTGTCTGTCCGTCTGTCCGTCTGTCCGTCCGTATGTCACAGCCATTTTTTTCCGAAACTATAAGAGCTATACTGTTGAAACTTGGTAGGTAGATGTATTCTGTGAACGGCATTAAGATTTTGATGCAAAAATAAAAATAAAAATAAAAATATTGGGGCTCCCCATACTTAGAACTGAAACTCAAAATTTTTTTTTTCATATAACACATACGTGTGGGGTATCTATGGATAGGTCTTCAAAAATGATATCGAGGTTTCTAAAATATTTTTTTTCTAAACCGAATAGTTTGCGTGACAGACGCTTCCAAAGTGGAAAAAAGTTGGTCCCCCCCCTCTAACTTCTAAAATAAGAAAATGAAAAATCTAAAAAAAACATATGATGTACATTACTATAAAAACTACCAACGAAAATTGTTTTGAACGAGATCTAGTAAGTAGTTTTTTTTTAATACCTAACTTTGCAAGTTTGCACCTAATTTATATGGGGCGCTATACATACCAGGTGCAAACTTAACTTAAACACTTAGGGATGGAAAATGTTTGTACGGAACCCTCGGTGCGCGAGTCCGACTCGCACTTGGCCGGTTTTTTAGTTTATTTTAGTCACGTAATTATTTTATTTATAACTAATTCCTTGATTAAGTTTTTATATATTATGTATATCGTCGTCTAGTACCCATAGTACGTACACGCTACCATACATTGGAACTAGGTTGATTTGTGTAAGATTGGCCCTTAATATTTATTTATTATTTATTTTTATAGAAAACTGATATTCAATAAAATCTATTATTTTATAAAAATATAGATATATAGACAGTATGATTTGCGAAAACATTTATTCATAACAGTATTTCCCCACAGCAACGCCAAGATCAGCAGCAGTCCTCCTCCTCCTCTACCTCCTCCTCCCCGCTGTGGACCCTGAAGATGGACATCCTCCGCGCCATCCTGCAGTTCGGCACCAGCGTGCTCGCCCTGGGGTCCTCCAGCTCGTCTGCCGCCATGACGCAGTAGTCTTAAGTGCCATGTTGTTTAATATACTCGTATGTGCCAGATTGTAGTTTAACTTATTACTTATAGTCGCTTCTCTCCTACTGATGTGATGGTCAACTCGTTGATCTGGAACGTGAAGTAAGTTCAGACATTAACGCATTCACTGCCAGGGGGTGTGGGTTAAGAACAACTTGTATGAAGGTGAACGCATATGCGTTGATGGCAGTGAATGTGTTAAGGGAGCTAAATACGTCATCTTTTTAACCCCCGACAAAAAAGACGTGTATCTGTGTATTTGTCTGTCTATCTGTGGTAATATAGCTCCTAAACTATTGGCCCTATTTCCACCAAACATAGCTAAGAACCATCTCGACGGACAAGCCTTTCGATAAAAAAAACCGCACTCAAATTGGTCCATCCGTTTGAGAGCTACGATGCCACAGATAGACACACAGATACACATGTTACACTTTTGACACCCCTCTTCGTCGTAGTTCGGGATCAAAGTGAGATAGTCGTCACTCAAGACGTGTAAGGATAATATTTCTTTTATCTTTCCAAATATCATAAACCCTCCATGATGCGTTCAAGAACCGCACATTATGACCACCATAAAAATAAACTGTTTTGTTAGAACAAATTTCTTATCTGTAGAAATGTTATTATTGCTAAATAATAACATCGATATCGATAATATTATTCATTCAAATTTCGAATATCTCTGAAGAACACAGAAATTTGATTTGACCTCTATTCTAATATCAGTCGAGATGACGTTTAGTTCAAAATGAATTGTCGATTTGCAATCAAATTTGACAAATGTCACAGGTATGACGTAAGTAAGATATCGAACGATATGCTAGTTGGGGCCGTCTCTAGTTTGTCTCTGAATTGAAAAAAAAACTATGACAGTTGCCAGAAAACTTCATAACCGCCATTACCGGATGAAATTTGTCATAATGTGCGGCTTCTCAATGCTTATGATATGTGGCTAGATAAAGTAGACGTGTATGTAACTGTACATAATTAGGCATTAAAACACTCGTGTGATGTTATTATGAAACTTTCCTTCGGCTCGTTTCATAAACCCACACTCGTGTTTAATACCCTTCATTATGTACAGTCACATAAACTACTATTTTACTACTCGTATAAGTATGAAAAGCTTCTTATACCCCGCGCGGCGAACGATGATCCCTATATATGACACCTGTCATCTCAGTACATTTTTCCGATTATAGGTTATAAAATGATCATGTCATAGGGATCATCGTTCGCCGCGCGGGGTATAATAAGAAAGAACCATACATTAACGTTGGGTGGTGTTGAAAGCGCGTAGAGTACGGCTCCAGCGATGTCGCTCGGCTGCAGCGCCACAGTTGGTGCATCATTAACATGCTCAAGCGATTGACTCGCTAGCTTTGTCATTGTGTTACCCGGGGAAATGCTCTGAAACATATATCACTGAATTTGATGAATGGAATACGTATTAGGGCTGCCGCAGACGTTCGGCCGGTCCGGTCCGGTGTTTCTGTCTCTGTCTGTCATATGACGATGCCTCGCTTGCTTGTTCCATGACGTGTTTCATACCTTATGGTATATTATAAGGCTATATTTAGTGTAGGTATTCTAGAGACTAGCTTGATAGTACCATAACATTGCATTTCCACCAACCTTATAGAAGTATTCTACATTTACCAGCAACTGATTAGAAAACGGTTAAAAAACTTTAAACACAAGTTACTCACAAAAGTCACGAAAATTGCAAGTTCTAGTTGCCGGAAAACTTTTTGAACAAAAATGGCAGATCTGCGCATGTACATTTGTACGTAAATCGGCTACTGCGCAGTCAAGGTTATGCTCAAAAAGTTTGCCGGCAGGTTTAAGTATATTTATTTGCGGTTGCTAGTTGGGGTCTAGACTCCTGACTAAGATAAGCTAGTAGCTGAATTAAAATAGCAGGTAGACCCCACATTTTTAAGCTAGTGCATATGCCGCTGGCTCATCATGTTCGGGTTCATCAAACAGGTGTTTCGTTTAAGGTTTGATGAATTCTTGCGGGGCCAAGGCGTACCTTGTTTTAATACAAATAATACTAGCTGTCCTGTGTCTGGAACTTACGAGTTACAGACACAGGACAGCTAGTATTGTTGTTACGAGTTACAGACACAGGACAGCTAGTAGTACGTATTATGTTAGTACCGTAATCTTGATCTTGCTGCCAAAGTCCGCCAGCTCATGGTTGAGGAGGCCTGTGAAGGCGCTGATAGCATGCTTTGAGGCCGTATACACGTTCATGTGCGAGTTGAACGGCACGTAGTGGCCCGCCAAACTGAAAAGTAAACAGCAAACAGGATTTACCACCCACTCTCGCTGGAAAGTGGCCTACTATATGCCGACTATTTAACTGAATCATAGCCCGTGATAAGAAACAAGCACGACAAAGATTATAAGGTTCGCGCAGTGGCGGATTATAAGTAGGCACGTGCCTAGGGGCGCGAGGCTGCAAAGGGGCGCGCGCAGCGCGCGCCTTTTCCAGTACTATAACTAAGAAAAAGATTTTTTTCCCTAAAAAACGTCATAAAATTAAATATTAAATAGTACATAATAATATGCACCAACATACACAATATAAAAGGCATCCAAAAATATTTCCAGTCACTTGTCATATTTAAATCAATTCAGTATAAAATCAATTCGAGAGTTTGTTTCGAAATAATTGAAATTTGTTTTTTTTTTACGTTTTCAGCCCCAATATTACCGCCATTTTGTAAAAAAACTAAAAACTGAATCGAACAAACTATTATCGAACCTAGTTACAAAATTAAATGAGAATCGTTTGAGAAATGCGACCGGTGGGCGAGAATAGCCGGCAACCTGGACAACAGAACATTCGAACATACGGACATACGAAAGAATGTTTGGCCAAGTTGTAACGGAAATGCTTCGCTCGCTCGGTAAATATTGGGCAGCCTTGAGTCTACTCGTTCGCGTAAAGGGATCTTCGGCTCGTAGCAAGATCTCTCGGTCCCGTGACTCAAACTTGTATTTAATTTTGATCGTAGTGCGGAAAATCATTTTACGTTATTGCTAAAGAAAAATTTCGCGCTCGCCGCGCTCGCGTTTTCATCTAGCTTTATTTTGACCCTTACTATCGAAAAATTACGAGCTCGCTGCGCTCGCGTTTTCATCTAGCTTTAATTTTGACCCTTCCTTTCAAAAAAATTTGCGCTCATTACGCTCGCGTTTTCATCAGATTGTATTATGAAACGCGTCCCTTCCAAAAATTTCGCGCTCGCTACGCTCGCGTTTCCATCTTGTTATGTTATGCCATTTATGACATGACTATAAACTGACCCCCTTCCCGCTCATAAATGTACTTTATATTTTAACGTGCTTGGTGAAGCTTCCTATCCTTTAGCAAGGCTGTATTCCTTTTCCATACCCTGCATTTATATCAACTTGCCCCCGCGGGCCTTCGGCTGGCGATGCCCTTGGCTGCGTGCGAAGGAAGATTGTTGCGGCACCCTTCAGTTCACAAAAAAGTTGGTAGCACGATAACCCGCCATTCTCCATGATACAGTTCAATTCATGACAAAAAAAATACTACGGCTTAAGTTAGTAGTCTGCAGTAATATAATAATATGGTCACTAGAGGGGCGCCGATGAGGTTTTTGCCTAGGGCGCTCTCGACCCTTAATCTGCCACTGGGTTCGCGGGCCAAATATTTCACACCGGGAGCTTCACTTCAAGTCCTCATGGGCTTGTGGCCACAGCTCTCTGTAGTTAACGTGGTTGGTGACTCGGTTAATAGTTGATCTGGTATTCCGTATTCCACATTATGCTCTACTTTTTTATGACTTATCTTCGGCGTTCATGTTGTTTATGGAGCTTAAATTATAGCACGGTGCGCCAGAGCTTCGTTGCCATCTCAAGATAAGTAACTTAAACAATACCGGCTTCTACGAGAAGAAATCGTATTTGCGATGAAAGCTGAACTAGTGTTCTAGGTAAACACCGAATCCGCTATATAGTATTACGGGATTTACTTCGATTCCTCATGGATTTCGTCATCGGATGTTCACCAAAAATTTATGGGACCAACTTGAAGCCTCCTCTCAAACATAAAATATTTTTTCAAGTCCGTTTACGGAGTTCCGAAATTCTGAGGTTACAAACATTAAAAATAATACAACCGAATTGACCCTCATCGTTCGTGGAAGTCGGTTGAAACAAACTAATCAAATTAGACGTAGTTTTTATGTATATAGGTACCTATTGATATTGAAGATGTGACCGTCGATGCCGTTCCTCCTCATGGAGGCGACGGCGAACTTGGCGCAGAGAACAACACCCTTCGTGTTCACGTCCAGCACACGGCTTAATTTTTCCACGCTCACTACGTTATTGCCCACGTCTGGAAACAAAATAAAATGAGGCTAAGATTTGTCATATAAAAGGATTGATCAGTTTTATGCTACCTTCTGACGGTATATGGAGCCATACATTAATTACGTAACGAGAAACTTGGCCATTTTTAACCCCCATGTAAGAGAAGCCACAGAAAGCGCCAGAAATTTCATAGCACAAGGTCAACGAAAAAGACCCTATAAATTTTGATTCCCCTGAGGGTGTCTTTTATGAAAAAAATGCATTTGCGTAAATGCATTTGCGTTTTTGCGGCATAACGACGGTTTTTTTTAAACTTAATTTTACAAGTTTTTTTTTTTCACAGCTGCAGGGGACTGTAAACCTGAGTTGAGTGCCTTGCTGCTTTGCGTGATTGAGTGGTTTTAATTTCAACTTGATACGCGTTCCCGAGATAAAGAGTCCCGATGGACAGACGGACGGACAACAAAATGATCCTATAAGGGTTCCGTTTTTTCATTTTGAGGTACAGAACCCTAAAAAGTGTATGTTGGATACTCATGCACTGGTAGTGCGCCAAGTAGAATATGTGACAATAGACTATAGGGTCTTCACTATCATTCTTCCTCACTCACCAGTGACCTGTCCAGGATACATGACACCAGCGCAGCTGACTAGCACGCTGACACCACCTTGCTGGTCCATCCAATGGAACAGCTGCTCTAGACTGGAAGCGTCGGTGACATCCACTTGTCTTGGAGTCACATTCTTGAGGGCTTCGGCTTTCAGCAATTGCTTTAGGTTCTGTTGATGATGTGAAATAGTACATTACATTCCTAGGGCGTTGAATTCGTGAATGTCGGAGAACGCAGGTGTTTGTTTCTTTGGCCGAGGAATGAAATGAGCCGGCTATGTGGTCCGAAAGGTGATGATTAAAGTCTTTGTTTTTGGATAGCTACCGTATGTGGTGCGCATAGTTTTAAAACTCAATTTTATTGATATATAGATACGGATGATTCACACAATACGTAATAAAACGGCTGAAGCGAAGGTGAGGGCCATAAATATGCGATCTGTGGCTTTACGAATTACCGCCCGTGGTTTGTCTCAACGTGTTGCCTTGGCCAGGATGTAAAATTTTCTCCCCCCCCCCCCACTTACGTCTTTAACAGTTACCGAAATCTTATATAGATCTACGAATTCTACGATGCAATCAATGTGACAAAAATCAATCATACACTTACTATAACGGGTCTATCGCGATATTTCTTCTTTACCTGTATTATCTGACGTTTCGACCTTGTTGAAAAACAGCAAGTTGTTGTTACTGGAGATGTCGGCCAAATCAAATCTAGCTTTTTATAATCAGTATTAATAGCTTACAAACCGCGAGTGTATGTAAGTATACATATGTTCTATCATACACTGTTCGAAACTATCATATCGTCCTAACTTGATCCTCAATTGATATACCAACGTGACTTTGACGATATACAAAGGATAATGTTTGCTGCACAATGTCTAAAAATACCCAACCTTGAAAGTACGAGTTTACGTTAACGACTAAACCGAATAGATTTTACATACTGAATATTTATTATGTAAGACACTTTTTGTTATCATCATGAGCGAATGCTTAAGTCATATGCAAATTTTCGGCTTTAAATGCCCGAGTGATAATGCTAACATTAGTTTTACGTATTTGTATATAGGTACAATGCTAACAATTTTATGGACAAATGTCTGAAATAAATTATTGTTATTATACGTGACCATCTACCTATTGAGTTGAGTACTTAAACATCTCAGCAAAAATTTTAGTAGGTAATCGTAAATATCTGAACACGCCTCTACGCCGCGGTAACTAGCGTAAAGGACAAAGGACTCTATTGAGTCGTTGTTGTTCACATTTGATCAAATATTTGATCAGTTGAATTTGACAGTACCTATATTATATTTGTGTATCTGTCGAATGTTAACGACTTCGTAATAATTTAGACCATGAATTTGTGCTGGTTGAAATATCACTAAACATGTGAAGACAACACCAGCAACCCGGCGGGGACGCCCAACCCCGCCGCGCGGATTCCAGACCAGCTCCTATCACCACAACGGTCAGCCACCGAACTCATCCAGCACCTCTAACACAACTATGCTTCGCGACGCGACACTTGTCGCGCGACATAGCGCTACCCGTCCGTCACTCTCTCACATTACGGCACAAAAGGAGATGGGTAATTACCTACTCGCGCGAGAAATAGTCGCGTATGATAGTTATGCTAGTAGTGCTGCTGCTGATAGCCGATAGAGACGCTTGAGCAAATGAGCACTGCACTTGAAGGAACACTACACCAAATGTCCGACTTGCCTACTAAGACATCGGTTACGGTTACACGCTCATTCTAGCGTCAGTTCAGTCCATCATTCTAGACTGTCAGTTTACTGTCAATAATTAATTTACACTAGTCCGGATCGTCAGACCGGTCTACACGATCATTCTGACTTCTGACCAGACTGATGGACTAAACTGACGCCAGAACTGAGCGTATAACTGATGTCTAATATGGATGGACAGTTAAAAGGAAATACTACTGATCATTTTCCAATACAAATCGAGGTTTTGTTCTCGTCTGTTTTCTCCTCCAAAACTTAACCAATCTCTAAGAAATTTTATTAACTGAATAGGAAGAAAATGTTCTGTGTTGGACCGTTTCGATTTGCGGCTCTTATTATGAGATTGGTGTACTACAAATAGGCGTCTATTTTTGGCCAATATTCCGCCGCAAGCGGCCGCCTAGTTAGTAGGTACGCAAATTCTTAATCATTTGCGCAAAATCGAAACAGTCCCACACAAAACATTTCCTTTCCATTTAGTTCCCAAAATTTCGTAAAGCTTGATTAACTTTAGGAGGATGAAACAGACGAAAACTAAACCTCGATTTGTATAAGCCGGTTACATTAAGTTTGTACCTCGCTGCCGACGCCATAGTCACCAGTTTCAAACCTAACGTAACCTGATAGTCTAGACAAAGGAGCAGTGACATATCGCCTGGTGACAACCAAAACTTACAAAAAATTCTGTCACTACCCATCAAAACCTCGTATCTAGTCTTTAGATTGATACTGAGATACGAGCTTTGTAAGTAGGTATTTGTTACTTATTGAATTTTGGTTCTCAACAGACATAGATATAGTATAGTAGTTATCAACAGATGATATCCTTATTTATTAAAGGTAGAAACGCACTGGGCGTAACTACGCGGCAGCGGAGTGACGCGACGCGACGCGGTAAATATTCTTTGTACGAAATTGTATGAGATAGAACGCACTACGCGGCAGCGGAACTACGCGGCGCGACATCCAATTCTATACAACAATATTTGGTCGCGTCGCGTAGTTACGCTTAGTGCGTAAGCACATTTAACCACACGACTCACTCACATCACATATTTTCCCCTCATCGATGAGATCAACAGCGACAACGCGCAGCCCTACCGTCGCCATCGCTGCCGCAGTAGCGGCGCCGATGCCTGAGGCCGCGCCAGTCACCACTGCAGTCTTGCCTGCCCACCGCTCCATACTCAACGACCTACTAAATATAGTATTACGATATTTATGGTAATATATTAAGTGCTCCTCACACTGGATGAGCGCTACCACAAATATTTTTTTCATAACGACGCAGTGCGAGTAATATACTCCAATATATGGCAGTGCGTAACTAGTGTGTTAAGTCAAAACCAAGTCAAAACAGTCAAATATATTAGGCAACGTGTTTTGATTATGCTTGGAGTAAAGTTTCGAAAAGAACAAGAATTTAATTTTTGGGAACGAAATAAATAAAATCCAAAGGATGTGTTACATAAAACTGATATTTAAAAAATAATGGTAAAAAAATGCAACGTAAATAAAACTAAACATTTAATACTCATTGTATGATGTAGATAACCCTAATTTCTTTGACATTGATAGATAGAATTTTTATTTTTGCACACCTCAACAAGAAAGAAATACAAACACAGATAGTGGTAGTGACCTAGGGGACATATTATGTACATATAGTTTAGGTCCCAATCCCAATAGTTTAAGTAGGGATTAATTTAGAAAAATTCTTAAGGTTTAGTTATATACTGTTTATACAAGAAGATTTTTTTAATAAGAAATAACTAATAAATAAAAAATAGGTTAAGAATAGTTAATACTCATACCTTAATTTATTTTCTGACACAACTTAGATAGATTTCAGCGTCGCGTAGAGAGCTAGAACGAACGCCGCTAACAGACTGATTATGCGCGCGCGATCGCAGCGCAGCCCGCTGAGATCGATGCGCACGTTGATCAGCAGTAAACATTTGCCTCAAAAATCACTGATATTTTGCATAGATTAAACATCTCATTAGCATAAGAACCAATTTTATCACTATTGTTGGCGACAATATTGTAAATATTTACGTGAAAAATAACGTAGGCGACACAAAATTGTTTTTAATTTATTTAAATTTATTGTTTCGTAAAGTTCGTTCGGTTTAGAGGATAGACTTTCAAGTGTCGAGTTGTGAGATGAACTGGGAATATTATATAAAGCCAGTACCAATCACAATAGCTCATAGACTAATGCTAATGCCTCATAGTGTTTTCCCATAAGTACCTAACCATTTTCCTACCCAAACCATGCGAGGAAAATGATATTATTCTCGGTATTTAAAACGTTAACTACCTACTTAATTATCGTTATAACTTAATATGTATGTTAGATTGTTAGGTATTTATCAATGGCCTTTGATGCCTGAAATAAATTAATTATTCTTATAACTGCGTACCTACTAATATTATAAAAATAAAATCGAAATTTAAATATTTATTAAGTAAGTAAATACTCACCCACAAGTTGTAGCCCACAACACTTTCTAAGATCAATTGAAAATAACTTCGGCCGTTTAGGTATAAGTACATTCTTAGATAAATACAAAAATCTTATCATCACTTTTTAACAAAACACCTAATTCAACTGTTGATAAATAAATATGTCTAAATCGAGCGACAAGGTCATTCACAAAACGATATTCGAGGTCAGAATTCGTGGTCTTGCTCATGTCTTTGCTCATTTATAAGTTCACATCCTGTTTAAAGGATAGAGGTATAGGTACATAGACTCGAAGACAGACTGTAAGGTGGCGACTGGCAACCGATATAACGAGCGATTGTGTTATGGCCCTTAGAATAGGTTTTCATAAGTTGGCGTCGATGGACCATGGAAACTGGCAAGATTAGGATCCGGAGTAACTTTAAAATCTCAAAGTGGTTCTATATTAAGGGAGACAATCTTACACAAATCGACCTAATCCCGAAGTAAGCAATGCTTGTAGATAGCATGGGTACTAGACGACGAAATAATATTTAAATACCTACATTATATAGATAACATCCATGACCCGAGGTCAAACATTCGAGTGCATCACACAAATATTTGCCCTTGCCGGGACTTGCCCAGGATCGCTGGCTCAATAGGCAGTTGTACTACAAACTGCGTCACACGCGTCATCAACATGATCGGCTGATCTTTATTATTTATCCTTATTTTTTTAAGTATGTTTTATATATGACACCTACATACTCGCATCCAAACTAACGTTTGCATATTTATTGACGTTTTATAGAGGTGGCGGTAAAATATAAATAAAATAAGTAGGAGACACACTTTACATATTATTATGCCCAAAAATGGCAGACACTAAGATTTATAATAGCTGCCGCCCTTTAAAAGCGGAAAGTTGCAAAGTTATTTTTGCAATATGAATTGTTATTAAAACGTAGTTATGTCTCTTAAACCTGATAGCTGATGAGTTCTTAAATACTTAGCGGAAAACGCAGCGTGGTAGGCCCCGAACAAGATGGACTGATGATCTGGCAGAGTACATTGAGTCTATTTTTACCTACTCTGTGGTACAGACATGGCGCTCTTTGGGAGACCCTTGGCCAGTAGCTCTACCATGAGTTTACAAATACCGTGCTCGATTGCGACTGCGTAGCGGATTTGTATGAAGAATTTTTACGGCGCCTCTAGCGGATACTTATAGAACTACCAGAAGCGGTCGGCACCATGAGTCGTATGAGCACGCTAACGTGAACTCGATTCGAAAGTTCGTGTATCAAAACGTCACGAAACGAAGTCGTCTCTTTCTAACTATATTGCCAAGGCTGAATAAGAATAATATTGGCCAGAAGACATGGAGTTGGAGTACGATTTATTATGCTATCTGCAATGCAAGACATTTTTAGAGTAGAATATTATGTCAGTGAAAGCTATAATAACATGAAAAATAACCACGCAATTCAGAAACGGGAGTGTAAATTGGCACTTAGTTGTGTACAAAGTGTAATTCCGCTGCATGAAAAAATAACTTTTCAGTCAAGGATGTGCCCCGAACCAAACACAAAGTACGAGCCGCGTACGTGACTGATTGTCAACGAAAGTTACGGCCAAATTGTGTTTTGGCTGCAGGATGCAGGTATACAGTTGCTTTTTGGATGTGGGTCCATCTTCGGTCCGAGGAGCCTTCATTCAGCCTTCTTCACTTCTATACAATGCTACTGGAAAAGGTCTACTGTCTAAAGTAGGGGCTACTCTGAAGGACATCACTATGCAGCAGCTGTCCAAAAAGGAAGTGCCTGACAGACCAAGTTCATCGGCCTTATATGAATTTATTTCAGAAGCATAAAAGAGGAAATTAGACAACTTACAATTGCTAAAATATCAACATACTGTATTAATACATTACTCATTACACTCTTTTAACATTGATCAACCAGCTGAGATTAAGACAAACGTAGACAAAGACAAGCTTGTTGAAACAATGAAAAAAACATTCACAGACTCCGGCAATAAGGGACAGAAGAAGCGATAGGGAAGCAGAAAGAACAGCTTGTGGTGTGAAATGAGAGATGGCCGAATCACAATCAAAGCTTCGAAGGTACATACACCAGATGGTGTGATAAATATATAAAGCGGTGCGACTCTAGTGCGACTGTCTGTCCCGGACGTCCCAAGGATAGCCCTCAGACCTCGCCAGCGCGACCTGTTGGCTGTGCCGCCGTCGTCCACCGTGTCGCTCAGGAACTTGCCGCTGCCCCGAGCCCTCTCACTTCTCAATGCGCTCCTGGCATCGACACCTGAGTGCGACTTGTTTGGGTGGTGATGGGTGGCTGTGCGCAGTGAATGCTTGAGATTCTGTGAGGCGATGGATGCTAGGTGCTCAACTGTTCCTATGTAATTTTGTATGTTTCCTTTAATTTTAATCTAAGTTTCATGACGCATTGGTTGTACTGTAATGTCATGTTAATCTTTTTTTTAAATTTAAATAAATTAAAAATAAATAAAATATCATATAATGAAACATGTACATACAAAAGTCTATTTTATCCGCTAGTGTGTAAAATTAATTTGTATTTCAAAACAATGATTGTGATTCTCTTTATATGTATGCTTTTGTCTTATTCATATCATTTAGATTTGAGTGTGTTATCTTAAATTTGTAATGGTAGGCCTTATACATTTTTGAATGTATTATTTTCATATTCTGACAAATATATTGATAATTTCAACCAACTTTTTAAAGTGAATATTACTATTCCCTGAGTTATAGATAGTAACATAGCTATTTCATGCTTTCATGTCAGAAAGGCTCAAACAATGAATATACACAATGTAATCTGTTTAAATTATTTTATTTAAATATTTTTTTATTTCCCTTGCAACATAATAACATCTTGTATGTAATCACAAATTAATAAAACAGCTTCTAATCAATTTTGTTATCTCTACCACCCAAAAAATGAAAATACTTATTTAACTTTCTACCAAAAGAATATTATACATTACATTCAGTCATAATTTACTTATTCTAACAAATACTTCAATAGTTTATATAGATCACTATAAAATTATACTGAACAACAAAAGTTTCGGTAATTGTTCAACGGAGTCCGTAATGCTTAATGATGAAATAGCTATGAACGGTGACAAATGAACAGTATTTCTCTCAGCCGTTTTGACAATGCCTGACTTCATTAGCAATGGCTTTTTATGCAGGTATTTGAGGACCTGTAATAGTTTCTTCATCTGCTTTTTTGTAATTCTGAAAAAATAAATATTCAAAAAAAGTAAGTACCTAAGATAGCTTAACTGTAAAAAATTATATAAATAATATCATGATTTTTTTAATAAACTTATATCATACCTCAAGTCTCAATTATTTGTAGTATTAGGTATAACATCATCTTTCAGTGTGCCGCGTCTAGCATTCTTTTAGACAGTGAAATTTTGTTGACACATCCAACTATGAAAAGTATCTTCTAAAGCCCATTTTGTACCTCATGTAGTGTGTCTTTTTCCATCTGAAATTTAACATCATAGCTGATATACCACAAAACAGCACAGAAACTATACTTAAAGAATATTTTTTTGTAATCCTAGAGTGCAGAACATTCAGGAGGTTAGGAATTAAAGATCTTGTTTTGTTCTATGTAAACTTATAGTAAGTAATAGCTGGTATGTACCTTCTATGATCTACACACATAATTCATTTTAATGTGATAAAATGGCATTTGGATCTCTCCGAGCCAAGTATCGCCTCATTTTTCGCCTTGTGCGTGTTAAACAAACAGATTCTGTGGACTATTTATAGATTACACATTGCGGCACCAGTTAGGTATACAGCATACACCATTTTATCCAATAATTTTGAAGAAAGTCGATGATTGTACTTATGTTAAGTAAGACAAAACAAGTATTTATTTTTTATTTATTACATTACATGTGACTTGATATGACGTCTAGTCTAGTGTTGCCAACTCCAAACAAAATTAACCCTAAATCTGAAGTTGAAACTAAAATCCGCTCCAGACCTTCGATCCGATCCGATTTATCGAAGCAATCGGATACTGTGTAGTACAAATTTGTTGGGATATTTTTTCCGATAAATCGGATCAGATCGAAGGTCTGGGGCGAACGGACGGGCGATGCTATGACGTGCGTTAAGTTTTTAGTTTTTAAAATATATGCTGTCATCTGTCTTGTTGTCGCGAACGCTTCTGTATATGGGGAGTCATGTAACTACAGTGGTAAAGTAAATATATTATGAGCATTAGAAGCGTTGCGAGGGATCGAGATAAAGATGTTTGAATCTTACCTTTATCTCTTTTTCCATGCCTTCGGGTCCCACACCTTTCGCCCTCGATACAGCCAATCACACCCTCGCTGTCGCAGGATAGGTCACGCCTGCGGGGCTCTCGCACACCACCTGTGGTTTAAGCGATCTCTGACATCACCGTTATCACTGAGTATCTCGGAGGATCTATGGGTTCTACTATGGGGATACTAGATCGACTATGAGAGATATAAGTTGGGAAACCAACAACACAGTTAGAGAGTAACTGTCTAGGTCATGTGTGAATCGGTCAGTAACGTCGTGGATACTCTGTATTGTCACATTGTCAGTAAAGCAGTGGTCTCCCTGAGACCGTCAGTAAAGCAGTGGTCTCCCTGAGACCGTCAGTAAAGCAGTGGTCTCCCTGAGACCGTCAGTTCAAGCAGTGGTCTCCCTGAGACCGTCAGTAAAGCAGTGGTCTCCCTGAGACCGTCAGTTCAAGCAGTGGTCTCCCTGAGACCGTCAGTAAAGCAGTGGTCTCCCTGAGACCGTCAGTAAAGCAATGGTCTCCCTGAGACCGTCAGTAAAGCAGTGGTCTCCCTGAGACCGTCCAAGTTCATGGTATTAACGCCGTGAAGGGCTGCCAATGTACCCTCACCTCATCTCGTCTATCGTAGAGGGTCATTAGTATCAGATATTGAAGCAAGTGGCAGGATGTACGGATTAAGTCATGAATTGGTTACATGGACATGATATAGAAAGAATAGAGTAGATTATATAAAGAGGAGAATACTCAGCTTTCGGGAAACCAGCTCGTGGTCTCCTGCTTCGTAGGATGAGCCTCGCCTCGTTCTCCTCACAATCACAATTAACTATTCCAACCGTCACAACGGAAATGCAATGACTACCGATCTCCAAATTCGTTTACCATAGACTAGATCTGGTTTACTCACCATCGATGCACTACTTCCTGGCAGGGTTGCCAGCGGTGAATAAGATTCGTTTACCATAGACTAGATCTGGTTTACTCACCATAGATGCACTACTTCCTGGCAGAGTTGCCAGCGGTGAATATGATTCGATGTTAGACGTCATCGCAGTGCTCGGCACTCGCGACACTCCCGACGGCCGGCAGAAGAGAGTAGAGGGATTGTGTCCACTGCCGAATCTTCTCCCGAGCTCTGATGGCAGCATCCCTTTGCTGCCGCGGTCGAGGAGTTGCGCCAGTGTCATCATCAGCATTTAACCCACTGTCTGTCTCAATATAATTAGGCGAGGTGACTCTCTCTAGAGTACACCCTTCATCAATACTTTCTGTATTGTGTAAAATTTCCCTATCCCCTTCATCATTAAAAGGCATATCGCCCAACTCATCGACTTCAATGTCGATATCTAAAGTTTGTGAATCTTCAAGAACTCCTCTTGAGTCTTCTTTATTAGCTACCGATGCAGCAGCTTCCTTGTCTGACACATCTTCTACCTCTAAAGGATACAAATGTGCCAAAGAACGAGTATATAGTTTATTCCCTACTTTGACGCGGGCGACACGACACATGTCGTCGCTCCCTTTCTCAAGAGAGACAATTTTCCCTACTTTCCAGTCTTGCCTATTTTTGTTATCTGCTTTAATTTGTACTACTTGGCCTTCCGATGGTTCAAGCTTGGATGTGCACCTAGGTTGTTTAGGAGAGTGTGAATACCGTTCTCTCAGGCTCAAGAGGTAGCGATCTATGAACATTCTCTTAAACTCTTCCAGTACGCTGATACCTTTCTTCCAGCTTCGTACTAGATCGCTCTTCGTCTGTGTTTCTAGAGGCAAGGATCCATCACTCCTGGTGTCTGTTATTATGGTTCTTCCCATAGCGATGAAATCAGAAGGTCTAAGTATATGTTCTACCTCGTCGTCTACATATGTTAGTGGTCGAGTGTTGACAACAGCTTCAATTTCCTTGACTACGGTACTCAGTTGGTTGTCCGTAAGAAGATGTTTCTGAAGAGTCGTTCTCATGCAGACCTTGACCATACCCACAAGTCTTTCGTAGAAACCGCCGAACCATGGCGCTAATTGAGGGATGAAGCGCCACTTAATCTTCTTTTCTATACAATAGGGTCGTGTCATGACTTCGGATATTAACTTAAAGTTGGTGGCGTTGTCCGATGTTACTACTGTGGGTATGTTCCTGGTAGCTATGAATCTTCTTAAGGCGAGAAGTCCTTCTTCTGCTGTCAAATCTCTCACGACTTCCAAATGTACAGCTCGTACGGCAAGACAGGTAAACAGGCAAATCCATCTCTTCTCAGTTCCTGATTGGGTTTTAACTAGTATCGGGCCTAGATAGTCTATCCCTGTAAAAGTAAAGGGTTCCGTGTAATTGACCCTTTCAGGAGGTAAAGCCGGTGTAGGTGGGAGTTTAAACGGACCACCCCGTTGCTTGATACATTGACTACATTTGTTTATTACGTTAAGAACTCGTTTCTTCCCTTGTGGTATCCAGAAGTTCTGACGAATTATACTAAGAGTGTGGGCGGCTCCGACATGATAATTATCATTATGAGTTCTCATAATGATATTATCTGTATATGAACTCTTAGGAGGTAGTAAGATTGGATACCGTTTGTCATATGTCCAATTAGCATATTGGAATCGCCCTTTACTTCTTAGTATGCCATCTTCATCTATAAAAAGGCCTAGATTTCTTTTCAAACTAGTCTCTTTTCCTGCCAGTTCTTCGGGAAAGTACTTAGCTTGTATTTCTTTGATCTCGGATACCTTTGTATATATGATGCCGATGTCTTCGTGCGTCCCTCCTTTAGGTCCAGTTCTTGAACTGTCGTCTTTATGTATCGTTTCTTCAGATCCAATACTTAAGCTACCAGCTTCATCCTGTATCTCTCTGTCGTTGAGATCTATTTCCATTGGAGTACTCGACAGACCCTCCCCAACCAAAAGAGAAGTGTTACTTGACGGACTGACAGGCCATTCTAATGAGTCTTTCGATAAGAACTCGGGTCCTGTCAACCATTTCTCCAATTCCTCTTTTGGCTGTGCGGGCCTGGTAGCCACGTCCGCTGGATTTAAATCGGTCGGAACATATCGTACCTTTAGTTCTTTGTTTTTCTTCATTTCCTGTATTCTCCTTGATACGAACGGTGTTAAGAGCTTATCTGAGTAGTACCAACCGATCACGATCTGACTGTCTGTCCAGAGGATCTGTTCAGTTATTTCGCCTTGTAGTGACTTCTTGACGTACTGGATTAAACGATGACCTATAAGAGACGCGATGAGCTCTAATCTTGGGATCTTCAGATCATCCTGATCTTTAATCGGTACCAGCCTTGATTTTCCTATAACGAAGCTTCTCTGATTACCCTGCACTATGTAGACAACCGCTGCATATGCTTTAGTTGAAGAGTCTGTAAAGCAATGGATGGAATAGCTCTTCTGTCGAAGGTTCTCTACACAGCACCGGGGAACACAGGTGTCCTTTAAGTTCTTAAGTTCTTTCTGTATGTCAATCCATCTCTTCGCCTCACCGCCTGTTAAAGGGTTATCCCATTTTAATTTAAGTTTCCACAAATCCTGTAGGAGTAGTTTCGCTGATAGTGTAGAAGGTGCTGCATATCCACAAGGGTCGTACACAGACGCTATGCATTGTAGAACTCCTCTTTTCGTACTAGGGTACTCACGTTCCTGCAGTCGTAAGTGAAGTGTATCTGATTCTAAGTTCCAGTCCAGTCCGAGTATCTTAACTATTTTATCTTGACAGCTGTCTGGAACCTGCTCTATGAAGTCACGTGAGTTGGAGCTCCAGTCCCTTAAGTTCATAGACATTTGTTGAAACTCTTGTTTCGTATTGTTATACAAGTCTACAGCCTCTTCTACAGTATCTGTTCCTGTCACCATATTGTCCACATAGATGTCGTGAGCAACACGTTGTATACTCTCTAGGCTTGATTTAGATAGGTGGTATTTTATTGAGGCGTTCAGTAAGAACGGGCTGCTAACCACACCAAATGGGACTCTGCAGAACCTCATATGTATTAAATTATCGTTTTCTACTGGTTTTTCTAGATCCTTGATCCAAAGGAATCTAGTTACGTCACGATCTTTGTCTTGTAAACCTATTTGTAGGAATGCTTTCTCTACATCCGCACAAATACCTATGTTATGGGATCTAAATCTCAACAGTATTTCTGTCAATTCTTCCAGCATCAATGGACCACAGTAGAGGCATTGATTTAAGCTCTTATTGTCCTTGATTTTAGACGACGCGTCGTATACGATGCGCAGTGGCTTATTCTTCTGTTTGACACAGTGATGTGGCAGATAGTGAACGGGATGACTAGGGCTAACAACGTCTTTCTCTGGTACGACTTCTATTATTCCCAATTTCTCTTGTTCCTTAATTAGTTTGTCGTACGAAGTCAACGTGTCAGCTTCTAGACGCCTAATCAGGCTCACGAGTCGTCCTGATGCCAAACTGAAGTTAGGATCCAAGTCTGGAGGGTATTCTACCCACGGCCATGAGACTTGGTATCTACCATGCTCATATCGGGTCGTCTCGTTGAAGTGACGCAAGGCTTCTTCCTCCCGGTTCTCTTTCGGAGAGTCAACAATACCAATGGTCTCCAAATCCCATAGTTCGTTTAAGTTTACGCCTTCTAATGGTAAATCCGGTTTAGTTCTACCTATGTCTAAGTTGGTCCGACAATAGGTGATGATTTCCAAGTTATTCTCTGGTCCAATTTCTGGTTTTCCACCGAAGGTCCATCCGAATTTAGTGTGAACCATAAAAAGATCTTCTTTTAATTCTATTATCTCAGGTAATAATAGAGATAGATAATAGTCGTTACCCACTAAGATGTCTATCCGGTCACCGAGAGATCCATCATCAGCTAGTTTATATTCCGGACTCCATGATCTGTGGTCAGGTCCTAAGTATGGGACGCCTCTCGCAATTACTGGAATAATATTGACGTTAATGGAGATAATCTCATTGGTTTGTGTCACCATTTGAATCTTTGTTCTGGGGCTTGCGATTTCTTGAGGTGTATTGGTACCAAAAACGAATATAGTGAGACGGCTATCTTCTATGATTTCCAGGTCGAATTTCTTTGCGAAGTCCTTCGTAATGTAAGATCTCATACTACCTCCATCAAGAAGTGCTCTTCCCTTATGCCTGTTGTCGTTTCCTCCAGCAGTGACTTCTATAATAGCTGTTTGCATAGTGGTCGGTCGCACGTCGTCCACAAGGCCTAGTCATAAAGGAGTGGTAGGTCCGGAGACTCCGTTGTTTTCTTTCCCATTTCTTGACGTTTCCACGGCATTTTGCTGTACATCCGCTGCCTTCCTTTGCGTATTCTCTGGAAGTAGCTTCGGGCACAGAAATGAGTGATGGTGCTTGTCCCCACACTGTACGCAAGGTCTCGTTTCTTTGCACACTCGCCTCTGATGCCCTTGTCTCAGGCATCTAAAACAACGAGTCCCAAGCCGATCCATTCTCCTTCTTATTGTTGTGTACCTATCACAAGCCTTGGAATTATGTTCTGCTTTGCAGAAGATGCATGACATCTTAAACTTCTTTTTAGATGGTTCCGTTGGAAACTTTCTCTCTGGATTATTCCCAAACTTCCTTTTCAGTCCCTGGTCCTTTGAGGTTGAAGCATAATTGTTTCGCTGTCCATAATTATTATCCTTAAATTTGTAATTACTTCTTCCCCTTTCAAACCTAGGGTTATTAAATCTCTCGTTGACGTGTAGCGTCTCAGTAGTGTAGTTGCCTGAAGTGCTTTCTCTCATCTGGGAAATGAACCTACTGGCATCTTCCTTGGCTGATATCAGCTTCTCGAGCTCCTTCCTTATTTCCGGTACTGAATCATCCTGAACTCTTTTCTTCAGCTCATAGATTATCTCTTCAGGGAACTTTTCCAGTATCACAAACCGAAGGTAGCTGTGAGCATCATCTTCACCTAGTGAGTTTAACACTCTGAGATGAGTTTCTATCTCGTTTAAAACATTCCGGCAACTACTCGTAGAGCTGTCGGCAGGCTTAATCTTGCTTAAGGCAGAGTAATGGGCATCCTTGACTAACTCCACGCGTCCATATCTTTCCTTCAAAGCGTTGACAGCGATGGCGTAATTCTTGTTAGTGGTTCCAAGTCCTTCGATCAACTTCTTGGCTTCTCCCTTAACGGCAGAATTGAGGTACATGAACTTGTCCACGTCGCTTAGCCGTCTACTGTCGACCAAGGAGACGAATTGATCCCAAAACTGGTGCCAAGTTAGGATATCCCCGTAGAATTCCGGTAAACTCAACTTAGGTAGTTTCCCCGAGACAGGCATAGCAGCTTCCTTCGATGTGGCGCGTGCTCTTTTCATCCTCACCTGCAGCTCACACAGATTTTCTTCGGCTTCCATCTGTATGGTAGAAACCCTGGAGATCTCGTCGGCATCAGGCTGATTAGCCATCCTGAAGTAGTTATTCATTTCAGCCCTTATCCTATTCAAGCTACTCTCCAGCTTTGCGATAACGATTTCCATTTCAAGGATAAATTCGTCCTTAGGGGAACCAGGTAAGATATTAATTATCTCCCTCGCCTTGATTGACAGACATTCTAAATGGTCAGCAGTAAATCTAAGTGCAGTTTTCAAGCCTTCCTCCATGTTGTTTAATAAGATGGGTGCAGACCTGGAATATACACACAGCAAAATAGTAATACCACATTGCACACCGCTCAATGTACAATGACCCAGAAAAAACAATTTAAGAGACAAAGCGTTCACTATAGATGTCGCAGGCATATAGCGTTTAGGCAGATATCATACGCATTAATTCTCATTAAAGTCATTCCGTAAGCATTGCGTAAGTCCAGCATAACTTAAACTTTCGCGCCATACAATTACTTAAATCTAAAGGGTCAACATTAAGTTGGTCAAGATCATATGTTGACAGCTCTTGGTAGGTCAATATATTTTTAATACTTGAAATCGAAAAAATTGTGCAATTATGTTCCAAATAGATGATTTACTGTTAATTATTTGCGTAAACAAACCTATTTATTAATTTAATGTAGGTAGTTGGATGTTTCAAAAGTGAAAAAGTCAAAGTTGAAACTTAATACTCCAAGAAAATTAAAATATCAACAGGACTTCCAGCAATAACTCATCAATAAGTCTATTTTGAAATTAAAGAAGCTAAATAACTAATAGGATTGGTCTATAGGTTGTTTCAAAACGAATGAGGTTAAGTAACCACAGATTGAAAGTATCTATATGTTGTAACTGTAACTGAGGAAACCTTCTATTGAATAAATAATTTTATCATTATCTACTAAAGTCCTATTAATTTACTTTTAAATTTGTTATGTCATGAGCCCTTATGATCACTATGTTGAATCAACACCGACTATATTTAAATAAATAAGTATTATTATAACGTTAACGAAATTTTAATAAATAATAAATACTAAAGATAATTGTTTAGTTTTGAATAAATGTTTTATAGTTATAACTCAGTTCTAAGTAGAATGCATAACCCTTACAGGTTGTCATAATTGTACTATACATATATAGTTAAACATAAGACCTGCCAAATATGAGACTTCATGAAAGCAATAAAGTTATATATTATCCTACGCTATTGCAAATCGAGTAGGTATGTCTGTATTTATTCACTATTCTTGTATACTAATTACCGAAATGTAATAATGATAACTCTCAAAGAAATCTATACTTATTTTCAAAGTGTGTTCCGACAAAGTCAAAAGGTTAAGAAATATTTACTTAGGAATGCATATGTTTAGAATCAAAGTGTAATTAATTTAGTTTCAAGTTTGGTATATTATATTAATTGCAAGGCTTAAATTTCATTATAGGTAGCTCCTGTATTCCTACGACCTATATAGTCAAGATCATATATATGTAAAGCGATGATATCAGTAACACTATCACCTGTAGCCGCTGTAAATTCACACATAAACCGTTCAAATAAACACAAAAATATAAGGGTAAGCAGGGGTCAAATGGGTTTGTAAAGGATCAACACAAAATATATATTCAATCGCACACAGCAAAGCAGTTCCTTAAAATTCATAAAATTCTACACGAGGAAATAAATAAATAAATCTCAATGTTTGATGTAATAACTCTGCCATAAAATTATTAAAATGAAGTTAAAATTCTTAAATGATCCGTCGTTCAATTTTCATTTGTTTGAGCACACACTTCAATCTTAATTCAAAGTGAGAAGTGAATGATATGGACATAGAAAAGAAATATCACTTACTCACTGCTCCGTTGAGAATAATTTCGTTCCGATAATAGCAAGAATCTTATGATGAAAGTTAGATTGCTTGATATGATATTCAGTAGAAGTACTCATAGGAAAGCTAGTACGATTCTCTATACTTAAGGACATACTAATCGATAAGCTAATCAATATATAATAATCAAGTTGATGAGCTAATAAATTGATTAATCACTACACGTTACTTGTTAATTCCTAAACAAATGAATGATTTAATCTACTAGTTTCTAGAAATTTATTAAATTAATCTCACAAGTAGGTAGAACGAAGGCAAATCTATTAAGTACACCATTATACTCAAATAAACGACTCTTTTCATGAACGTGCTCACAAATCTCATAGTAATAACGATGAATTTATCGAATTGATGCCGTTCACACATTCAAGGTGACAAGAAGCCCTGAGTGCCGGCATGGTACATGAAGCAACTCTTCGTCTGAACAGGACGTCGGGTGAATCTAGATTAAGCACTATATACTTACAGTGGAACAGACAGGATTTCGCCTCAGATGACACCGGGCAGACGTCGTGCTGGCTTGGTGGGAAGTAGGCGAACTAGGCGGCGGCTAGCGGCCTACAGATACCAAACAAATTTCGTTATACGACACTACCAACTAAGTTAATATGGAGGGACGCTTCTTCTTCGCTAGTATCGATAAGTTATCTACAAACAAGTGATGAATTCTAACTAGAAGACAATGAAAAGTTTGAATGTGGAACGTGGGTCGCTCTGGAGTAGATAGTAGGAGAAAGTTTTCGAAGCATTATTGTACTTCATTTGTTTCTTGCGTGACACCTTTACTTGATTCGCGTTTTCGACCGGCGAATCTATACGTTTCCTTATTTAAAACAATTAAAAGAACTTACCCCGCAGCAAATCAGTTAATAAATTCTTCGCTGTGGCGTGCTCGACTTTGTAGGTAACGAAAATGGCCGAAGGACGCGTACGCAAGCTAAAACGTCATAGGTGAATACGACCTCACTAACCATTTCCTGTGATCATATTGTGTTATAGGAAGATAAGCCTTATGTGGTCGAAATAGAGTTTACATAATTTTAGTTTCTAAGGGGTGAAATTAAATTAGCGGCATTTACAACTATGGATAGTTTTGTCTATAATCAAGTTAATTAATTATTAAATAGGTGGAAACGGATTTAGAAATGTAATTTAACGTTTTAGGTGTGTGTTAAATAGTTCTGAAAAATAATGATACCAAATATTGACCAACCAAGCGCCTTGCAAACAATGAGCCTGTAAACCCGAATAATTCTAACTTAAATAAAAAATACTATTGCATCCATTTTATGTAATATCAATAAATAATTAGATTTTTCACGCTTGTTTTGTTGAAATTTCCTTGAATATATGTAATTTTATCGAATTAAGTATAGCATTTGTATTCTTGAGCTGTTCCGGTTTCCACTATGGTGTTGCTATTCTAGAAAAATTACCATTTCCTCAGTATCGATAATTATGAATCGAATAAGTTGAACAGCATCCGATTTCTTCAGTGACCAAATCGATTGCTTATAAATTTAAATAAACTTATGTTATTGTTTCTCTTTAACGCCTTAACTAAATACTTGCGTAGCTTATATTAACTGTATATTAACCTTATTTTGTACTCGAAATTAACCTTAATTAATCAAATACACTATTATTTATTCAACAATTCCGTTGCAATCTGAAATATAAAATTCCGTGTATGTCCTGAAAGCTCAAAGAACAACATCGACTATTTCTTGGCCCATATCGCTAGTCTAGGCATAGATTCATACATCCCAGCATCGTTCCACCATGTCGCGAACGCTTCTGTATATGGGGAGTCATGTAACTACAGTGGTAAAGTAAATATATTATGAGCATTAGAAGCGTTGCGAGGGATCGAGATAAAGATGTTTGAATCTTACCTTTATCTCCTTTTCCATGCCTTCGGGTCCCACACCTTTCGCCCTCGATACAGCCAATCACACCCTCGCTGTCGCAGGATAGGTCACGCCTGCGGGGCTCTCGCACACCACCTGTGGTTTAAGCGATCTCTGACATCACCGTTATCACTGAGTATCTCGGAGGATCTATGGGTTCTACTATGGGGATACTAGATCGACTATGAGAGATATAAGTTGGGAAACCAACAACACAGTTAGAGAGTAACTGTCTAGGTCATGTGTGAATCGGTCAGTAACGTCGTGGATACTCTGTATTGTCACATTGTCAGTAAAGCAGTGGTCTCCCTGAGACCGTCAGTAAAGCAGTGGTCTCCCTGAGACCGTCAGTAAAGCAGTGGTCTCCCTGAGACCGTCAGTTCAAGCAGTGGTCTCCCTGAGACCGTCAGTAAAGCAGTGGTCTCCCTGAGACCGTCAGTTCAAGCAGTGGTCTCCCTGAGACCGTCAGTAAAGCAGTGGTCTCCCTGAGACCGTCAGTAAAGCAATGGTCTCCCTGAGACCGTCAGTAAAGCAGTGGTCTCCCTGAGACCGTCCAAGTTCATGGTATTAACGCCGTGAAGGGCTGCCAATGTACCTTCACCTCATCTCGTCTATCGTAGAGGGTCATTAGTATCAGATATTGAAGCAAGTGGCAGGATGTACGGATTAAGTCATGAATTGGTTACATGGACATGATATAGAAAGAATAGAGTAGATTATATAAAGAGGAGAATACTCAGCTTTCGGGAAACCAGCTCGTGGTCTCCTGCTTCGTAGGATGAGCCTCGCCTCGTTCTCCTCACAATCACAATTAACTATTCCAACCGTCACAACGGAAATGCAATGACTACCGATCTCCAAATTCGTTTACCATAGACTAGATCTGGTTTACTCACCATCGATGCACTACTTCCTGGCAGGGTTGCCAGCGGTGAATAAGATTCGTTTACCATAGACTAGATCTGGTTTACTCACCATAGATGCACTACTTCCTGGCAGAGTTGCCAGCGGTGAATATGATTCGATGTTAGACGTCATCGCAGTGCTCGGCACTCGCGACACTTGTTGTGGTCTTAATATAAAACTCAAATAGAAAACATCATTTATCTTGTTTGTGTTTATTTTATTGCCATTCCAATGGTTAACTGAGTACTTACAACTTCCAAATTCCACTGCTGGGTCCAGGGATCGATACCGTTATCCGAATACTGGTTAATATTGTTCGATAACTGTTAAAAATTTCGTTTGTTGAAATAACGTTTCCTTAGAGTAACGTTTAAAAAAGTAGCAAAATAATTTCGATTATCGTTATTCAAGAAAAACGAATGTATAACGTTACGTTGAACAGTATTAACCGGTATTACTCAGTTTCACTGCGCGTTTTCCTTTGTAGGCGCCGACGCATCGCTATCTTGTTTACGCATAAGGATATTTTGTATATTTGTCTCTGTTTGACTCGTGCCGGCCGGCTAAGGATTGTTTGTTTATTGTTATTGTGGTGGAGACTTTTGCATTACGATAATTGACAACATTTCATATTTTTAAGACTATCATTTTATTACTTTTCTGAATTCTGCTTAAAAAGATGAAGTAATCTCTGTTTTTATTTATTTTCTGAGATGATTATTTATTTTATTATTAATTTATAGAAACACTCATTTTAAAATGTGGCAACACCAAAACCAGAACTTAATGGAACGGTTACTTTAGTCGGTTTTCTGATTAAAAAAAAACTTCATAAAACTCGGTATGCATCTGTCATCTGTCAACGTCAAATAAAAAAAAAAACCATGTTTTCGCTCTTTGGTTTAGACAACAACCCTATTCAGCCCGTATTGTCTTAGATTGCAGTTATTTGATGTATTTTCTTATATTTCTTTAAATACAGAAGAATAAATTCCAAGATTTTTTTTTAAGGTACACGACATAAAGCCCTGTCGATCTCTATATTAATTTCCACCTGTTATAAATATGAAATGTTGTCAATTCCGGCGCGATCACTTAAGGTGCTATTTCCCAGTAGACGCCGAACTCGCTCACTTTTTAATGAGTCGTAAACATATTAAACAGTGGTTAAAGATTATGAAAAAAATATATGTCATATTTAAGCATCTTGCAATTATAAAATCGCTTTCGACAACATGACTAGTAAAACTTCGAACGATCGAAAAAAAAAAACAGTTACCTCTATTTGTAATATTTTTTTAATGTTGGTAAGTATGGACTTTTTTTACCCGTTTTTTTGTGTCAATCTATAATTATCTAGATAAATTCGGTGGGTTTGTCAGTGCCATACCACAGTTTAAGAAACAATACAGTCGGTCGACGAAGGCGTCTAGACAGGGCAATCGTGCGAGGTGACAGAGGCGGCGGCGGGAGGGGCGCACCCCATGTGTCATACGACGAAATTGTTAGTAATGAGGGTGCTGACTTTGAGGGCTGACGCGTCTTACAACTTGCAATACACAATTAAAATAGTGCATACGACATGTGCTGTGCGAAATTTTATAGCGCCTAAGTTTTAAATTTTTCCATGTCATGCTAACGAGCATGCTAAAATGGCGGATGTAAAAGCGTTACGCCTGCCAGTAAAATTCAAATACTATTATCCATAAGTACTAATATTATAAATGCGAAAGTGTGTCTGTCTGTCTGTTACCTCTTCACGCTTAAACCGCTGAACCGATTTAGATGAAATTTGGTATATAGATAGTTTCAGTCCCGGGGAAGGACATAGGATACTTTTCATCCCAAATAAATTTAGTGTTCCCGTGGGATGAGCGGGTAACAGCGCGGGGCACAGCTAGTATTATATAATTGTTTGTTTCTGTGTAAACAAAAAATATATGATCTGACATGTCACATGAATTTTTAAATTCAAAATGTCGGACATGTTTCATAGCTTATTTTAAGTAAAAATTACGAGTTACGTAGTTTAAGACTTTATTTAAAAAGCAAGAAATTGTTCCTTGCTTCCGTTTGTATATGAATCCTGTAGTCAGATTTTTTTATTATTTTTAAGGATCCTCGGGATGCCGATTACGAGAAAGACATCCATTTTGAAATCCAAGATGGCGGACATTATTTTTTCTTAAAAATCGATATGGGTGTCATTTCCAAGGTTCCTCGGGGTTCCGATTACGAAAATAACATCCATTTTGAAATCCAAGATGGCGGACATTATTTTTTCTTAAAAATCGATATGGGTGTCATCTCCAAGGTTCCTCGGGGTTACGATTACGAAAATGACATCCATTTTGAAATCCAAGATGGCGGACATTATTCTTTCTTAAAAATCGATATGAGTGTCATCTCCAAGGTTCCTCGGGGTTACGATTACGAAAATGACATCTATTTTGAAATCCAAGATGGCGGATATTATTTTTTCTTAAAAATCGACATGGGTGTCATCTCCATGGTTCCTCGGGGTTCCAATTACGAAAATGACATCCATTTTGAAATCCAAGATGGCGGACATTATTTTTTCTTAAAAACTGATATTGGTGCCATTTCTCAAAATTATATCTCCGCCAGTTTTAAATCTAATTTTTTATTTTGAAATGTACACCCCCCGAAAAACCCAGAAAACGACATCCATGACGATTTAAAAAAAAATTACGTCCACTATCTTTACTTCCAAAATGGATGCCATCTTTGAAATTTACACCCTCTGAAACCTAGAAAACGACACGTCAACTTTTTCAAAAAAGTGACGTCCGCCATCTTTATTTCCAAAATGGATTCCATATGTAAAATTAGTACACATACATACATGAACCCTAAAAACATTACCCTCCTTTTTTGGGCAGTTGCGTAAGTCTGTGACAACCCTTGGTAGGTACGGCGGCCTTGAGCGGTGTCGGCACTTACGCAAACATCAAAGGCGTCGGCCCACTGTTACTTTTTACACCTTGTTTTCTTATACCATGCTACCAGTGAAGTAGTTTAATGGGTTAGAACCAAACTGCTACCAGTAATAGTCAGTAAAATTTTATCCTGCTTTATGTCAACTAAATACTATGAGATATAGATTTCTGCGGAATGCATAATCGGACATGCAAATATTATTTATAGCAATTCGATGCAACATCTGGGGGCACGGTAGTGCCCCCGCCAAGACGAGCAAAAAAGAAGCGGGGCACTACCTACCTTTTCTCGAACCGTTTCGTCTAATTTTCAAACCCTCATAGGTTTGGCCCAGTTAACACCAGAGCGCCCAAATTCACAGGTTAAGATGCTGTTAGGAAACATATAAAATGTACTGAATTTCATTGATCTAGCTTTTATACTTTAGGTTTTATTGGTACCTAAAATACGCCGATTTTGCCACTCTTATATACACACTTATACACTGACGTATCAAAACCTCTCGGGTATTTCCCGATGACCTAGAAAGCTGAAATTTGGTAGGTAAGTTATTTTTAGTACACATACAATAGAATAATTCTGAAACTTGGAACTTTAAAAAAGTAGTTGTACATTTCAAAGATGGATCTCATTTTGGAAGTAAAGATGGTGGACGTAATTTTTTTTTTAAATCGTCATGGTTGTCGTTTTCTGGGTTTTTTGGGGGGTAAACATTTCAAAATAAAAAATTAGATTTAAAACTGGCGCAGATATATTTTTGAGAAATGGCACCAATATCGGTTTTTAAGAAAAATTTATGTCCGCCATCTTGGATTTCAAAATGGATGTCATTTTCGTAATCGGAACCCTGAGGAACCTTGGAGATGACACCCATATTGATTTTTAAGAAAAAAATAATGTCCGCCATCTTGGATTTCAAAATGGATCTTTCTCGTAATCGGCATCCCGAGGACCCTTAAAAATAATTAAACAATCTGACTACAGGAATCAAAATCTAATACACATGAATGCAGACAAACATATGGGTCAAACTGAGATCCTCTTTTTTAAGTCGAATTACGTTAATCTTCTCCTAAGTGTAACAAATTCTTTTCTGAAAACCGCATCATCAGCTAAACGCGAGATAATCGCGGACAAACATAAATACTTATATACTTAGATATATACATACATTACTCCTTTTTTAACTTACAAGACAAAATCGCACACCAAACCACATGAACTGCGGAAAATCAAATCACTGCTGCGCTGCGAGCCTGCGACTACCGCGACGCAAAATCGTACGTAAAATCAAAATCGCAACACAGAACGACTCATTCTATCTCTGTCAAACTCAAATTAAACGGTTAATTTTGTTAAACAGAAACGGAATTTGCTAAATAACGGTATTATGTGAATAACGTTATAATACCGGTAAACGAAACCACTACCAATATTCATTTCGGTTTAGCGTCACGTGACCAATAACGGTAATACAAAAATAACGGTATCCGATCCCTGGCTGGGTCCAACATTCGTTCCCCACTTCAATATACACCCTAATATAATATTTAAATATTTTTTTCTGTATGTAAAGAAATATAAGAAAATACATAAAATAACCCTAATCTATGACAACTATGCCTGCATAGATATTTAATCTTCAACCTATCCGTAAAAAAATAAGCTGTCAATAATTTCAAGCCTAACGTCATTCATTTTTTTTTTATTAGACGCCAGACCTAAACCGGTTCCAAACCTTCCGATCTGATCCGATTCATCCGAAGCAATCGGATAATGTGTAGTGCAATTGTCCGATTTATCGGAAGAAATCGGATAACGTGTAGTGCAATTGTTAGGGCATTTCTTCCGATAAATCGGATCGGATCGGAAGGTCTGGAGCGGGTTTTAAGTAACATATACATTGTGTCATAATTTTAGACTTACAACTTTTTAGAATAAGTTTTTTTTTTTATTCATATTAAAATAATTAGTAAATAAGGCCTAGTTTCCCCTCTGGGTTGGAAGGTCAGATGGCAGTCGCTTGCGTAAAAACTAGTGCCTACGCCACATCTTGGGATTTAGGTAGCCGACCCTGATTGAGAATTCATTCTCTACAATATGGGACAAAGGCTAGGAGGATGAGGATGATGATTAAAATAATTAGTAACTTCTGGAAAAAATATAAAAACAGTGATTAAGTCCTCTTTTTAAGCGGAATACAGAAAAGTAATAAAATTGTAGTATTAAAAATATGAAAATCAATCGGACAATGTGTAGTGCAATTCACAGCACTACACATTGTCCGATTGCTTCCGATAAATCGGTTTGGATCGGAAGGTCTGGAACCGGTTTAGGTCTGGAGTCTAATTAAAAAAAACAATCTAAAACCGGTCAAGTGCGAGTCGGACTCACGCACCGAGGGTTCCGTACAAACACTTTCCATCCTTAAGTAGTTAAGTTAAGTTTGCACCTGGTATGTATAGCGCTCCATACAAATGAGGTGCAAAGTTAACGCAACCAATCCCTTTGTTGTATGGGAGCCCCTCTTAAATATTTATTTTATTTTATTTTTAGTATTTGTTGTTATAGCGGCAATAGAAATACATCATCTGTGAAAATTTCAACTGTATAGCTATCACCGTTCTTGAGATACAGCCTGGTGACAGACGGACGGACGGACGGACGGACAGCAGTCTCAGTAATAGGGTCCCGTTTTTACCCTTTGGGTACGGAACCCTAAAAACGAATGACGTTGGGCTTGAAATTATTGACAGCTTATTTTTTCACGGATAGGTTGAAGACTAAATATCTATGCAGACATAGTTGTCATAGATTAGGGTTATTTTATGTATATTCTTATAAATATTTAAATATTATATTAGGGTGTATATTGAAGTGGGGAACGAATGTTGGACCCAGCAGTGGAATTTGGAAGTTGTAAGTACTCAGTTAACCATTGGAATGGCAATAAAATAAACACAAACAAGATAACTAATGTTTTCTATTTGAGTTTTATATTAAGACCACAACAAGACAGATGACAGCATATATTTTAAAAACTAAAAACTTAACGCACGTCATAGCATCGCCCGTCCGTTCGCCCCAGACCTTCGATTTGATCCGATTTATCGGAAAAAATATCCTAACAAATTTGTACTACACATTATCCGATTTCTTCCAATACATCGGACAATTGTACTACACAGTATCCGATTGCTTCGATAAATCGGATCGGATCGAAGGTCTGGAGCGGATTTTAGTTTCAACTTCAGATTTAGGGTTAATTTTGTTTGGAGTTGGCAACCCTAGACTAGACGTCACATCAAGTCACATGTAATAAATGAAAAATAAATACTTGTTTTGTCTTACTTAACATAAGTACAATCATCGACTTTCTTCAAAATTATTGGATAAAATGGTGTATGCTGTATACCTAACTGGTGCCGCAATGTGTAATCTATAAATAGTCCACAGAATCTGTTTGTTTAACACGCACAAGGCGAAAAATGAGGCGATACTTTGGCTCGGAGAGATCCAAATGCCATTTTATCACATTAAAATGAATTATGTGTGTAGACCATAGAAGGTACATACCAGCTATTACTTACTATAAGTTTACATAGAACAAAACAAGATCTTTAATTCCTAACCTCCTGAATGTTCTGCACTCTAGGATTACAAAAAAATATTCTTTAAGTATAGTTTCTGTGCTGTTTTGTGGTATATCAGCTATGATGTTAAATTTCAGATGGAAAAAGACACACTACATGAGGTACAAAATGGGCTTTAGAAGATACTTTTCATAGTTGGATGTGTCAACAAAATTTCACTGTCTAAAAGAATGCTAGACGCGGCACACTGAAAGATGATGTTATACCTAATACTACAAATAATTGAGACTTGAGGTATGATATAAGTTTATTAAAAAAATCATGATATTATTTATATAATTTTTTACAGTTAAGCTATCTTAGGTACTTACTTTTTTTGAATATTTATTTTTTCAGAATTACAAAAAAGCAGATGAAGAAACTATTACAGGTCCTCAAATACCTGCATAAAAAGCCATTGCTAATGAAGTCAGGCATTGTCAAAACGGCTGAGAGAAATACTGTTCATTTGTCACCGTTCATAGCTATTTCATCATTAAGCATTACGGACTCCGTTGAACAATTACCGAAACTTTTGTTGTTCAGTATAATTTTATAGTGATCTATATAAACTATTGAAGTATTTGTTAGAATAAGTAAATTATGACTGAATGTAATGTATAATATTCTTTTGGTAGAAAGTTAAATAAGTATTTTCATTTTTTGGGTGGTAGAGATAACAAAATTGATTAGAAGCTGTTTTATTAATTTGTGATTACATACAAGATGTTATTATGTTGCAAGGGAAATAAAAAAATATTTAAATAAAATAATTTAAACAGATTACATTGTGTATATTCATTGTTTGAGCCTTTCTGACATGAAAGCATGAAATAGCTATGTTACTATCTATAACTCAGGGAATAGTAATATTCACTTTAAAAAGTTGGTTGAAATTATCAATATATTTGTCAGAATATGAAAATAATACATTCAAAAATGTATAAGGCCTACCATTACAAATTTAAGATAACACACTCAAATCTAAATGATATGAATAAGACAAAAGCATACATATAAAGAGAATCACAATCATTGTTTTGAAATACAAATTAATTTTACACACTAGCGGATAAAATAGACTTTTGTATGTACATGTTTCATTATATGATATTTTATTTATTTTTAATTTATTTAAATTTAAAAAAAAGATTAACATGACATTACAGTACAACCAATGCGTCATGAAACTTAGATTAAAATTAAAGGAAACATACAAAATTACATAGGAACAGTTGAGCACCTAGCATCCATCGCCTCACAGAATCTCAAGCATTCACTGCGCACAGCCACCCATCACCACCCAAACAAGTCGCACTCAGGTGTCGATGCCAGGAGCGCATTGAGAAGTGAGAGGGCTCGGGGCAGCGGCAAGTTCCTGAGCGACACGGTGGACGACGGCGGCACAGCCAACAGGTCGCGCTGGCGAGGTCTGAGGGCTATCCTTGGGACGTCCAGGACAGACAGTCGCACTAGAGTCGCACCGCTTTATATATTTATCACACCATCTGGTGTATGTACCTTCGAAGCTTTGATTGTGATTCGGCCATCTCTCATTTCACACCACAAGCTGTTCTTTCTGCTTCCCTATCGCTTCTTCTGTCCCTTATTGCCGGAGTCTGTGAATGTTTTTTTCATTGTTTCAACAAGCTTGTCTTTGTCTACGTTTGTCTTAATCTCAGCTGGTTGATCAATGTTAAAAGAGTGTAATGAGTAATGTATAATACAGTATGTTGATATTTCAGCAATTGTAAGTTGTCTAATTTCCTCTTTTATGCTTCTGAAATAAATTCATATAAGGCCGATGAACTTGGTCTGTCAGGCACTTCCACAGCTACTGCACAGTGATGTTCTTCAGAGTAGCCCCTACTTTTTAGACAGAGTAGACCTTTTCCAGTAGCACTGTATCGAAGTACATGAAGGCTCCTTGGACCGACGATGGACCCACATCCAAAAAGTAACTGTATGCTCGCATCCTGCAGCCGAAGCACAACATCGACGTCACATTCGTTGACAATCAGTCACATTGTGCTGCTATGGTGTGGCTCGTACTTTGTATTCGGGGCACATCTTTGACTGAATCGTAGGCTTTTTCACACAGTGGATAACTTAATGCAATTTACAGTCACGTTTCTGTATAGCGTGGTTATTCTTCATATTATTATAGCCTTCGCTAATCTCTTGCAGACATTATTTGGATCACTAATAATTTAAAAACTTTATAAAACAAAAATTCTAATATGATTTCACCCTTCGATTTGGCAGTGAGAGTTTAAACTGCACTCGTTAGCGTATTTTTCGATAGTTTCGAGGTGGACCTGTCAGATTTGAATCTCATGGTGCCGAATTTGCGACGATACTCGCTACCGTATATCCGCCATGTTTTATTTTGGCTCTTACTCATTCTCTTAAGTTTAGTTAAAAAGAGACAGATTCATTGGTTTTGAACTCACACGACCACACTTTGTGAGTGTAGTTGTAGCTCGATTCGAAGCACGTTTGCTCGCTAGCGAGCATGGTAAGCGTATCGAAAGATTTCGAAGGCAACTCATGGTAGAGGTACAGAAATGATTGTAATTCGGCTAATTAAAAAAATGCAAAGAAACAGAACCTCCTCCCTTTTTTAAAGTCGGTTAAAAGGCAAATTACAGAAAATATGTAAGTTACCTAATCGCGTATTATCGAGTGTACAAAAGGACTTAAGTTGTTTAGGGTTAATTAAGTAAGTTGTTTAGGGTTAGTGGGGTTTAAGTTGTTTAGTTATTGCGGGTTAATTACTATAATTATGATACCCTATATTGCATACTCTTTATTATCATAGTAATTATCATTCTTCATTATCATAGTAAGTCCGACCCGTTGGACGTCCGATAGACCTAATAGTAGTAGTTGAACTAATGATAAAATTGTATGAAGGTGTTTACTCCTATATCAACCCAGTTTTCAGCCATAATTTTTTGTCTAAATTTAAATTTACCGGTAGAATCAAGCTTCCTAACCATTTTCCATATAATTTTATTGTTATTATTGTTGCGTAGTTAATTTTTGAAAATTTTCTGTACAGCAATGTATGGCGTAGTTATTACTAGTGACAGTTGTGGAATCACGATGTTATCCAAATAAACAAATAGGTACATTGCGTGCTGAATTATTTTATATGGAAAAAATAAATTTCGATTTTAAATATTAAAAAGTGCCTGTGCTAAGACCCCGTAAAGTTTGCGGTTATATCAAATATAGGTACACGCTGTATAAATCAACTATGAACTTAAACTGCTTAAACGCACTTTTTCACGGTGAAAATGGCAAATTACTTATTGTCTCCATATTACAAATATTGTCACCCATACCATATACATATAATGACGTCAAGATTAGGTGGCCATTTGTATGGAGAGGTTTTAGCGATCCGTAGGAGTTTTGAACTTTGACGGTCATTTCTGACTCTTAAAGCAGTCTAACTGTTGTTAGTCCCGTATAGACATTTGATACCAATTAAAAATAGAATCTATTTACTTCCTCATAACTTCTCGAAATCACATATCTACACGGGTCTGTCCGTCTGTGTTCACTAAACATAGACGCAGAAATCGCAGAATGAATAATAAAATTCATAAATGATGCGGTTGTGTGGTTTTCGTTTTCCATTGTGAGAATTATCCATGGAAAAACCGCATACAGCTGTACGCTTTCCTTAAACTAAATAGGCATTTCTGTGCCATATCCACGACATGCCACCTACACCTTATTAAAGTTTATTATTATTATTTTACTATTAGTTGACGTTGAATTAATCAGCCGCATCGATAGCTATGCAATGTAGGTCGTTACAGTCGTTAATAAAAATCTGAAGTTACCTTTTTACGTGAATTTAAAACGTTTATAATAATAATAAAAAAATTGGGCAAGTGCGAGTCCGACTCGCGCATGAAGGGTTCCGTACCTATATATATGTATATATAGCTATAACAAGTTTTTTGTATGGGAGCCCCCCTTAAATATTTATTTTATTTCATTTTTAGTATTTGTTGTTATAGCGGCAATAGAAATACATCATCTGTGAAAATTTCAAGTGTCTAGCTATCACCGTTCTTGAGATACAGCCTGGAGACGGACGGACGGACGGACGGACGGACGGACAGCGAAGTCTCAGTAATAGGGTCCCGTTTTTACCCTTTGGGTACGGAACCCTAAAAACACCGTTTTATAATAAAATTACAACATTTGTTAATTACCTACTTAGTTTTTGCTATTATCTTATCGCACGCGCAGTTTAGTAACGCTACTTCGTTCCATGCCTTGACGTTTTCTTAGATTCGCAACTAAACATTTCTACCTAAATAATACATAAACCTAATTAAATATTTTACGGCTACAAATAAAATAACAGATATAAAATCACGCATATATTGTTATAACACCTCGAGTTTATTGCTATTTTATTTGAAACTCTTCATCTTGGCCAGCCGGGTATAGCATAATGCAGGATTTTTTGTTCAACATCTTTTCTCAGTCAGAGCAGCAAACTTCAACTCCTGAACCTGAAAAAATACATAAGTACATAAAACTTAAATACAATATGCATTTTCGGCTTTCAGGCTTCGCCTGGGTAGCTATATCAACAGAAGACGGGTGCGCGAGAAAGCAGCCAGTTAGGGAATGAAAACACGGTTAATTTGCCATACAAATAACCGGTTATAACCGGGTTTTCATCCCCTATCAGCCAGCCGTACAGCGCTATCTCCTGGTGAAAATTCCCCTGTCCTCTTATCACGCCGCAATGGCTTTGCGCAGATTTTAACCAATTCTGTTACAGAAATAGCTGGATATCCAAGAGTAGTTGTTGTTGTTTATAAAATTATCACTCACAAGCTCACAGTTACACACCAAAACACTTACGTGGTACACAAATACATATTATTATTAATTCGACAAAAGCCATTTATTTTTACTCTATTTACATTATATTACTTATCACTATTTACATTATATTAATACAGCTCTGCAAAATACACACAGCTCTGCAAAAAGACGCAGGTGAGTGGTGAAAGACGTCGATCTCATGGCTTTGGATAGCCAGTTCATTCAAGAGCGATAGTGCCCGATTGGGAGTGTTTTTAGCCTGACGCGTGCGCACCCCGCTGCTGGCGAAAATGCAGCCTAACACATATTCCTCAATCCTCATACGATACTTTTTACCCATCTACAGTAAACAAAACTAGCTTACGTTGACGTCGGGGGGCATAGAGACAGCATAAATGAGGGCATCTGCGACGTCGGAGGGGCGCAGCAAGGGCGGCGTCGCGGCAATGGCCGCAGCCACCTTCACACTGACCAAGTGACCATACGACCCATGGATGTATCCACCAAGCCAGGAGAAATGCTCTGTAACATAACAAATGGAATAAATATAACTGTGACGAAACGAAACGAGGGGTGTTGAATATAGGTTTACGAGTGTATCTATTTATTTGTGTATCTGCTTTATCCATCAGCATCGTAGCTCCATACAACTATTATACTAATCTATGTCCATACAGTTTCCAATTTTGATTTCATTACATCTTTTAAAGCGATCCCATAATTTACGTTACACGTAACGTACATTGCCGTAAAACTTTATTAGGCGCTTAATCTATAGTATAATACGATGACTACTACTTATGACACTTTTCCTTTCAAAGTGATGGCAGTTTGTATTTGTAGCAGCTGTTGGTTCTCATTGTATTTAGAACAATGCGACACTTCGCATTTCACTAATTGGGCCTCAAAAAATGCTTCCTACTATACTAACAGTGGTTTTGATGCGGGTCTGCGCGTGCGCCAATTCGTCCGTGAGCAGTGTGGTGAATGCGGTGACGAAATGCTTGGTGGCCGGGTACACGTTGACTATGGGCACTGACGGAAGGTAGTGGCCCGCCACGCTGAAATTACGATAAATCATCACTACATAGTATAAAACAAAGTACTTAGTAGAAAACTCGCGATTTCTTAGCAACTTTCGATAAAGTATGGATTTCGGCAGCGAAGTGACAGGTCCACACTATTATATATTATTCGCCCAACTTCGTTCAACTTTGCAAGTAATAGAACATGTGCACTGGCCTACGCCTCATGACCAGCACTAGACAGTGGACATCTTTCGACTAATACGATGAAGTACGATGCAATTTCCCCTACTTTCCACAATAAGCACTTGTCATCATACCTATTGATGTTCATGATATGGCCATCGACCCCGCGTCTCTTCATGGACGCCAGCGCGCGCCGCGAACACAGAACCAGCCCCGTGACGTTCACCTCGATCATCTGCTCGATTTCTTCGTCGCTCAGCGGATTCGGACTTGCCTCTGCAATCATTTATACTGTCATCATTATTTTATTTGGTTCACCCGACCGAAAGCCATTTCAGAATACTTCCTAAATAGGAGGGATTGGTTAGAAGAGTGAGACCTGCGGGCCTATAGTGGTTGCTTTTATCACGCGATAAATAAGTGACAAAGCGTCCGTCACGTTTTCACAAATTGCGAATGTGACAGATGCTGTATCACTTACCTACCTATTCAACACGTGATAAACGCAACCATCATAATCCCCCTGAGGTTTTGGTTAAGCAGTGCTCCTTCCTATATAATAGGACTGATATTAAAAACATTACACACATGGTATAATAATATTAGACCATGATTACACAATTAAAATAAAATTAACTTAAATAACTTATCCTACTTCTATAAATTTATGAAACATGTAATGTCACATTTTTTTTTATTTTAAGCCTGATACAAAGATCAAAGCTTAAAGAAAAACCCGATTCAATTCCCGGTCTTATCCACCGGGTAGCTCCTTTTTCATTTTTTCTTTAAGCTTTTATCTTTGTATTAAAGGCTTATCATTACTTTTCCTTAGATATCAATTGTGTAGGTATTAAACAGTAAGTTTTACTATCCGGGTTCGATTCACGAGCTGAGTAAAGGTTTATTTTATATGTGGGAAAGCAGTTTTTCTTGTTATTAAAATCGATGACATGGTGTCTGTTGTAGTAGTATAGACTAGACTCCTTGAATAAATATTAGACAGTCTGTTGTCTCATGTCAAAGAGTGTGTTTGCATCATGGTCTAATTATTATTATACCATGACTTATGTAATACGTTACAAGAGTTGAATTATTCCTTGAGGAGTAATTTGTAACGAATACGAATTACTTATCCTCACCGCGGTTTCTCATTTACATTCGGAATTATATCAATTATATTAATTATTATTACCAATCTAGTTAATTTTCGTTAATTGAATACAATTTCATAAATTCCGGTGATTGTTTTACTACAAAGTAGGTAACCGTTTTTCATAGTAACAATCACAGACTTAAATATTAAGTCTGTGGTAGCAATTTAGTTAATCTATCTATAATCTCCTCACTACTCTGGTACCGACCTATACTTATATGTTTAAGACTCTGTACGGATTCCAATTCTATTACTAAAGATGACATTCAAATCACGACCGCAATGACTTAACGACCATAGCAGGGGTCGCCGTCGTAATTTATGTTTTATTGGTGGTTTCTGTAAATTGCCAGGTAAAGCGAACAGCCTATCCGAATAAGCCCGATCATTATAGTCGGACCATCTTCCAAGCAAATGAACTGTCAAACCATACAAACTGACTCTCTTTGTATGGATTGACTGTTCATATTTGCTTGGAAGAGTTAGTGCATGGGTTGCCGGATGGCTGGGAAATCCGGGAAAGTCCCGTTTTCCTTATAAAACTAGCATAATAATAATATTATGTGTGTTAATTAACGTTACACAGAATACACAATTTTCAACTATACTAAAACATATTGACGGTGTCGGTAATCTCTCTCTAGGCGAGAACCGCCGGAAATCCGAACATCCGTACATCGGAACCTACGAACATTTTTCAGGCCAAGCGGAAAAGGAGACGCTTCGGTCGCTCGCATTGGCGTATCTAACATTATTTTTCAGGGGGGGCCTGGGGTGGGCCTGGAGAGGGGCCTGGCCATGGTCTATGAGATGAAGCCATGAATTTCTATCGGTAACCCAAAATCCTGGGGTGGGCACTAGACCATACTGGGGTGGGCACGGCCCACCCGGCCACCCCCCTATATACGCCAATGGTCGCTCGGTCCATGAATTAAGGGAATCGATAAGCCTGCATCTGGCAACCCTAGCCTGCGACCTTAGGAGAGAGGCTGCGAGTGGAAGATATGAGCGCGGTCTCTCGTTCTTACCAGAGGCCGCCGCTCGCCGTCACCCAAGCACACTGGTGCATAACCTATTATCGCGGGAATGGTAATTAGCCATCTTGCCCCAGCTAACCTGTGATCTGTCCCTGGGGCAACAGCGCCGCATTGTTCACAAGCAGGTCGGTGCCGCCGAACTCTCGCTCCACGCGGTCGAATGCGGCAGTTATTTGCTCCGGCTTGCCCACATCGCAGGACAGTGCGTGGATCTGCCCGGGACCCGAGATCTCCGAATTCAATTCCTGCGGATTTAAAAATGGTTAAATGTATCACATTGATATGATCAGGAACAGGTCCCAGCAGAGGTACAGTCGAATCAAACTTCTTGAAGGGGCCTCTACGTCTTTATCTATATTTCCACGCAAGACTTCCAAAATTCCGGAACGTATGAATCCGAGACTCGTAGTCGAGACACAAACATAATTTGTGCGCCACCCACAAATCACCAGTGGTAATATACTTTTTTGAAATTTGTATGGAATATGGGGTTACTTCAATGGAATAAACTAAACTTTCCTTGGCTTGCACCTGTCACCACAGCAGTTCTGCCAGCCCCGACTCCATATCTTACCAGCACCAGCTCTGCTCTCCTGGCGAGCCCCACGACCCGCAGCCCTTCGTTGGCGAGCCGCACGCAGATGGCCGCGCCGATGCCTGCGCTCGCGCCTGTCACCACTGCAGTTTTTCCGACCCAGCGCTCCATGTTTAACACCTAATCCTATGAAAAATAAGTCATAGAATCTATTCTCTTTACTCTTTATTGCACACCTCAAGAAGAAAGAAATACAAAAAAATTGTGCGTGGAGTCCCTCCGCGCGGAAGAAGTGAAACTTCGTAATGTGGATATGAAAATAGGAAGGGGTAGAAATTGGTTTTTAGTGAACTCGTATTGTTTCTTTAAGACAAACTTCTTCACTCTCGCTCTGTCTCTTTATATTCGCCCTCCCCAGGAGCGTTGAACGTTTAACGCGACAGTGCTTCCCTACCCCCTTCACGGTAGCGTGAAACGTTTAACGCAACCGTTAAACGTTTAACGCAACCTTGTTGGAAGTCGCATTAGAAGTTTCACTTCAATAATATGTATGTAAACACTTTATTGTACATAAAAACAAGAAATACACATTACAAAAGAATATCAGCATTTACAATGGCGAACTTATCCCTTATCACTTATCATTACAATAGAGGTAAACATAAAGCGACCTTATTGCTAAAAAGCGATCTCTTCCAGACAACCTTAAGGTAGCGGATTAATAATTGAAATGAGTTGAGTATTGGTCATAATTATAATCAAAACAGTTTTTTCTTTTAACACGCTTTTATTGCCGACTATATTTTCTCATACAAAGGTTAATTCCTCATCAAGACACACAAGCAAACAAATGAGCTCAAAAACGATGGGTCTATTTTGTGCGGGTACACTGTATAAATACGAAAAACTAAATTTCGATTATCGGAATCACGAATTTCATTATACCGATTATTATAATTCCGAATGTTTTAAAACTCCGAATATAAGTATTTCGATTTTTAATTTTTCCGATTATTATAAATCCGAAATTTCAAAATTTCGAAATTTCAATACACCGAACAATAAGAAGTCCGAATGAATAATAATCCAAAATATCAAAAATACGAAATTATCAAATTCGGAGTTTTAAAAATCGGAATTAATAAATTTTTAATAAGATATTTCGGAGTATTTGGGTGTTCCCATTTTATGCTGTTTAGGAGCTCCTACGGCTATATTGTCACCACATATGCACTCAAAGTTTTATTTCATTAGTACAATTAGAAGCGTAGGTTACAATAATTTACTTCCAAGATTTTAAAATTATATATTTAGTTGTAAACAAATATACTAACAAACGTTTAATAGCCGTAGTATTTGTTCCTTTGTTTTCTTTTATCGGCAGGCCAATGTTTTATTTCATCGAAATTTCATCGAAAGCATTTCTATACTCTGCAAAGATTTTTATTGTATTTTTTTTTACTACACAAACCTAACTTAAATAATTGAAATATTTATACACATACCTACCTTTTCAAAACGCTCCTTCAGCGCTAACTACACTACAGGAACTGAAGATAAATAGAAGTACTGAATACTAATCAGACAACACTGGATATCACGATCACGTAGGAACTTATGTCCAATTACACAATGTAAATGTAGCTATTAAAAACCCCCTTATGGGATTTAGTAAGCCATAATTACTTTTAAGTCAGTGATTTCCGAGCGATTTAACCGCGGGTTTTTAGGGCTTATTTATTTATTTATTTATTTAAGCTTTATTGCACAAAACAAAAAGTGTACAAATGACGGACTTAATGCCATAAGGCATTCTCTACCAGTCAACCATTGGGCTAAACAGAAACATTTTAAGGTGCAGGGCCTGTCAACTAGCAACATTATACCAAAAGAGAAACTTATTATATATCAGTAATATAATGAACACAATAAATAAACATACACAAATATGCAATACAATATACTTTTTTTTTATCTTAAAATTACAAATATTTATTCCGAAACAAATACATAGTCAATCTTATCCTAATCACAATTTTAAAATAAATAAATACATTTATCCACCATGTACCTTTACGTTAGGCACTAGTCGAATAACCCGCCCCGTGTCATTCCCGGTGCGAAGGTTCCCATGACGCTCGCCACATTACCTCGCTGAATCGCGATGGACAACCTTTGCACCAGGAATGACCCGGAACGAGGGTCCAGACCTCTCTCGCGTAAACGCCGCCCGATCTCCGCGATGAAATCTGTCGCTTCGGACCCCCAACAACCAGTCGTCTCCACAGCAAACGGGACAAATATATAATTGCTGGCAAGTACCGTGTACTTGTCCCGCTTCCTACAGGCAGCTACCTCAGCAGCTGCCCCCGCAGACCTGGTCGTGCGACCAAGGTGCGAGGCGGCAAAAGTGCTGACGCATGTAGCGTCCCACAGTAGGCACTTGCCTCTCTGCCAGGGCACCAAGGTCACACCATCAGGTCTCTTCCCATCAGTCCGACTAAGACCGGGAGGCTCCAACAAACACGGAACATTAAGCCGAGACCAGCGCTCTCCGGATGATGTCATTGAGAGCGTGATGACGAGGAAATCTCCCAGCACAACGACAACAACTCAGGGCGTGGTGCCCGTTACTCTCCACCCTGGTGCCGGAGATGCATAGATGAGGTTCACAAACATCGCAGCCCAGGCGGAGAGCAACCGCCACCCGCAAAGAATTGTCGTCAAGAAGAGTACCCAGGTGTGGGGAGGGAAGCGCTTGTAGCCACGCTCCGGATTCTGGCCTCGATACTGCGTTTAGTCGCGCCCTCTCCACACCCAAAGCACTCTCCAGCCGACTGTCAACTACGCGCTTCACACCCACTTCATCCCATGACCGCTCACGCTCCAGCTTATCCGGTAGTGCTGCGCCCGGGTTGAGAGCCATACAAGCAGCCTGCGCCTCGGATGCGTACGGAATGGTTGCTTTGTCCTGGTCCAAAGCGATAATTTGGGAAACAAGATCCAGGACTCCGCTCGCCGATGCCAAGAAGGCTGGTAAGCACACATCCCGAGCACGCCGAATGCCGAGTCCACCGTTACGGATAGGGAGAGAAGCCTGCTGCCACTGACTCGCGTCGAGAGACACATTGAGAATGACCTCCATTGACTCCTTTAAGATAGAATCGAAGGAGTCAATGTCCTCGGGGCAGAGCCAAGCCGGTACGGTGCGCAGACAGTAAGTAAGCTTCGGGACCGCGAAACAAACCCGCAAAAGGACCAGTGCTACGTGGGCCGGCAGGTCTCCCAGCCTATCCCTAGCAGTCGACAGAAGCTGCCTACGTTCTTCAAAGGCCTCGGGGATGGCTACAGGAAAAATTGGCGCTCCCAAAAGACTAAATGAGGCCGGTGTTAATTGTTTTAGTCCGGGAAGCATAGCGCTAAAAGATTGGAAATACAATATACTTACATAAACATTAATTCTTGTACCCAGTGCAAAATATCATAACTGACAATAGTCTAGGAGCTTACTGGTGAGATGCTTGCGCAACATGTGCTTAAAGGTTTGCTTTGTTTGTGCTTGCCTGACGGAAAGTGGGAGATCATTCCAAAACCGTATTGCCTGAACAGTGAAAGAATTTGACATAAAACCGGTGCGATGAGGAGGGACAATGAGCATGAGTTTACGAGAAGTGCGAAGGACGCAACCGGGTCGAGCAGATACAAATTGAAATTTAGATCTAAGATACTCGGGTGCAGCTGGATCAAATAAAATGGAATAAAGAGTGGATAAGACTCGTAATGACCTACGTTCACGAATGGGAAGCCAATTAAGTTGACGGCGAAAATCAGATATGTGGTCATATTTACGAAGTCCAAAAATAAATATAATGCAGTTATTAAGAACACGATCCAAACGATACCGTACCCAAAGGGTAAAAAACGGGACCCTATTACTAAGTCGATGCTGTCCTGTCCTCCGTGTGTCTGTCTGTCTTTCCGTTTGTCACCAGGCATCTCATGATACGTGAAAGCTAACAAGTTTAAATTTTCAAAGATAATGTATTTCTGTAACGTATAACAACAAATACTAAAAACAGAATCAAATGAATATTTAAGTGGGGCTCCCATACCACAAACGTGATCGGTTGCGTTAACTTTGGACCTCATTTGTATGCAGCGCCATACATACCAGGTGCAAACTTAACCCGTCCATGTAAAACGGGAAGTGTTTATACGGAACCTTCGATGCGCAAGTCCGACTCGCACTTGCCTGATTTATTTACGCCATTTTTGTACACGTATCATGTTTATTACGTAGATAAGTATTACCACAACGGGGAAATAAGATGGCAACTGTGATCAAACTAGAATAAGACTCCGGAGTGTCATTAGGTTCATAAAAAACTAAACAAACTTGACTAACCATCATCTGACACAATATTTGCAGTGAGATGACGATGACAAAAAAAAGCTGTAAAAGCGCTATCTATTTGCCCTTTAAGACTATGTTAATAATATATTGAGAATTTCGAAGAAATTTTGTGAGTAGATAGATATAGTCACGCACACACACATATACAATTTCACAACACAATTTGATTGTATCATTGTTGAAATTGTTGTATTGAAGTGATACTTCTAATGCGACTTCCAACAAGGTTGCGTTAAACGTCAAACGTTAACCGTTTAACGCTACCGTGGAGGGGGTAGGAAAGCACTGTTGCGTTAAACGTTCAAAGCAACAATTCCACGGACAATGCGACGGATTTAAGGTTATGTCAAGGTACGTCTCTTGTGAATATCAATTGATTGTTAGGTTTTTTCTTTTGAAATTACAATTTCTACCCCTTCCGATTTTCATTTCCACATTACGAAATTTCACTTCTTCCGCGCGGAGGGACTCCACGCACTATTTTTTATCAAATTCACATACGTCTTGCCTTGGTTACCTACGGGACAGACTGTGCCTAGTGTAGGAGCCAGTGCAACAGCTAAGATAAGCGATATCAATGCGTTAAGGCGACTCCGTACGTGGAATGGTGATTTTTAAAGTCCTAAGGCTCGTAATCTAGCCAACGGAAAAATCTGAAAAAAATATATGTTATTTTTGACTATTTCTTCTAAAAAATTATAGTTGGATTTTTTTTTAAAGCAATAATTACTATGGTAAAAATAATGTTGAAATAGGGTCCTTTTCAATTTTCAATTCCTTAAGGCTTCTAAACTACAAGTGATATTTACACGGCTCTTTCGCAAGAACATTGACAATTCATTGATCTTTAATCGTATTGTTTAAAAGTTAGTAAAATGGAAATTCGGTCTAATAAAGCATCAAAAAAACTGAATTTCCGCGAGCGCGGCCGTGCCCGGGCTGCGAGCTCAGTGTAAATCTAACCGTCGAAGGGGAAGGCTGTGTCACTTGCTCTCGCGATCCATCTAGTTACGGAAAATTGTTATAGTACCGGATCCCGCGGAGGTTCGATCTGTCTTCGTGCGTTTGAAGTGTATTTTAAGAGAGCGTAGTTCGTTTTTTCACACGACTACGCTATGCGCCATAACAAAAAGCACTCTTTTTCATATAGAATTAAATTCAACTGTTTTTTTTTCGTATTTAGGTATCTATTAATTTTAAGTACTTATAAAAAAAATTGTCATTGCTTAGCATTCCCGGACACATTTGGATACTTAGATATTCTCAGTCATGGGCCCACACCAGACAGGATTCCCAGAAAATAACACTTTTGGTGTGGGTTTTAGGGCCCTTCTCTGTGTAATATTAGAGTACCTTAGGTATTTCGGTTTGTAAAAAAAATCTGATAATACAGATATTTAAGTATGATAACGTCTAATGATCTTTATTAATTCAACCCTAAGAGATATGAATATCGTAATGCAGAACAAGTATTGTTCGTTTGAATACCATTGTAATATTCGGTAAAACGCTAATTTACGAATACGAATATTTATTGTAAGTATTCACATACGTTGCGTCACTAGTACAGTACATGAGTACATGACATATGATATAAAAATACATTATCAAAAATTACAATAATTTTCTAGTTCAAGAAGGCAAGTGACAATTTTGGCATGAGGGCTTATTTATGTAAATATAGGCAGAATACATATTTGCATCAATAAATTTCCCACTTCATATTTAAATCTAAATGAGCGTTAGTAATTATTGACATATCCGCCGGGCCATAAGTTCCAATTGTTTACCGTTTATAAAATAAAAACCTGATTTTTATTACATAATATATCTTTTAAAAGCCATATATTAATGATCAGATTACAGTTGAATTAATGAAAAAATATATAACTTTATTTAGACTCATCGTAATGCCCGGACTTGAGTTTTGACTAATGCTCAGAATTTTTCTCTCTAAGTTTGCCAGAGGGCAATGAAACGATCTTGGATCAAATTAATCGATCGCGGAAGGAACGCCAAAACCCAAATAGCATACGTAACCCAGACAACCGCTAAACTAAAGTAGAGCTGACACGTTTGCCGCATGTCAACCGATCTGCAGATATATATAATATTCTGTGGACCTACTTTTTAAATGAAGCATTTTATAATAATAAACAACATCTTGTTCTCTACATGTCGCTTTTGTTATTTTGTCTATTAATGGAATAATTTAAAATTTAGCATCGCGTACGCAAAATGGCTGTCAAAATAGAATTTGGTAAAATTATCTAAACGACACGTTTCCCGAGAAATTTGTCGGGTAAAATAGTATAATCTACATTTTACACAACTATCAACACAGTAAACAATATCTATGTGCATACGATGTTCATTTTATATAAACAATATCATGTTTTTTACATGTTGCTTTTGTTATTTTGTCTATTAATGGAATATTTTAGGATTTAGTAGCGTCGCTTCCGCAAAATAGCCGTCAAAATAGAACAAAGTAAAATTATCTAAACGACACATTGCCCGAGAAATTAGTCAGGTAAAATAGTATGATCTATTACACAACAATCAACACAGTTAATAATATATATGTGCATGCTCATTTTATAGTCAGGTAAATACATAAATGTGCATAAATCAGCATGAAATAAATCAAGAAAAATCATCTAATCGACTTTGTAGGAAATATTTCAGACATGAAAAGCTATTTATCGTACAATAAAACCTCACGATTAATGTTTTTATTAGAGGAAAATATTTATTTTCAATCATTAAAATTAATGAAGTGATATTTAAAGTTCTCTAAGACAAAAACTTATGGTCTAACTACGCAAATACAAAAAAAACTGCTTTAGAAATGTAAAAGATTTATTCATCAGATATCACGTGAAATTTCAATTTTATAAATTTTTATGTGTGATCTGCTGAAAGATTTCCAGTAGTTCTAGAGCAATGTATGGTAGCAAACGATAACTATGACTCTAATGAGAACAGCACAAGAGTTCTCAAGACTGCAGTCACTCGGTACTCATTAAGGAATTTTAAATCACGAACTACGTGAAATTTCAAGTTTTACAATTGCAATGAGATAATATCCTATCCTAACAAGAATAACAAAACTACCTACAACTCTGTGTGGTATAAGTGACGTCTCGTAAGACACTGTTTGAGTGAGATGGTGTTTGGGTCCATCAAGCGAGTTCAAAGTAATGCCTTTGCGCCACAGACACAGCCTTAACGGCCTTTATAAATATATTGAATTACTACCAAATGTGTGATATTTTATAAAACAGAACCGGTAAAGTTGTCTAACTACCAATTTAACGAAAATATTTGTTTTTTTAGTACATTCTATGCGACAAATACGACTCAATTGTCATTAAAGCAATTCAAGATAAGCGACAGTAGTCGATCAAAGTCATATCAGGTAAAAAAAGGATAAGCGCCAATGGTTTCATAGTATCAAAGCAGGTAAATTTGGATAAACGCCAGTAGTTAAGATACGACAATCAGGTAATTTAATCTATGTTTTTTTTATAGAATCTTATATCGATTCTGTTTAATAATGTGGAAATACCACATGTTTAATCATATGGAATCAAAGATTTAGTGTGATTGACGTAACGATATGATAGCTCAGTTGGTAGAGCACTACGCCGAAAACTTAGGGTCGCAGGTTCGAGTACTGCTTACATTACAGTGGATCACATTCAATTTTTCTTTCATAATTTACCTTTATGTTAATTTTATCATAAAAACAGGTAAAATGCCTTAAACGACATTAAAATATATTTTACGATCAGGTAAAAACAGTTAACCAACAAGTGCAAGGTTAGTTGCAATAAAGAAAAATTATCCAAGTTGTTTGATCTGTTTTGACAAATAAGTAAAAAAGCTCTAAGGTTCATTATTATGCAAAAAACTTTTTATTTAATCTCCATTTTGCTAAAAAATACCTCAAAACTCAAGTCGTTTCGTAGAAAAAAAATGTAGAGATTCTCTAAATCACCGACGGGATAAGCGACACAAAAGTCGTCAGACAGATATATACGAGACCCAACCCATTCGATGCAGAAAAATCTGCCGATCCCAACAGTGTGTAAACTCGATATCCCCAAAAATGTCGGTTAGATAATTTCTCCTTTCCAGCATCGGTATATTTTGACACTCAAGTAAATTAACATTTATAGGGTATCCATTGACCTTGAACATTGAAATTTGGTAAAAAATATCGTCTAGTAAAATATCGTCAATATCAACAAGTATAGGGAAAAATCTGAGAACATTACTAATGTAGTCATAAAAAACTATCACTGTTTATAAGTAAAGGACGTAAATCCGTTTTCCAACGGTAAAGTTGAGTTTGTCGCTCTATTATTTATAGTTTATCTTTCATTAGAGCAGCATGACCCGGGGGATAAAGCTGTGCCTCCACTACTATGTTAAAATATCGGTTCATCCGCTGGGTCACGATATGATTTATTTATTAAAAAACGGTATTTTTTATTTCTGCATGATTTTACACGTATAATCAAGAATCTAGTCGGCATTTTAACTATTTTTGGCAGGTACCTACACATACAAAAGAAACTAAAAAGTATTTTTCGATTCGAGACTTCCAAATGGCTAATTTCACTTATTTTTTTGGAAAATAGCTTTAACGCATTTTATTTTTAATATTTACTGTAGTGGGTAAATAGATATTTAGTAATCCGCAATAATTATATCATTGTTTAAATGATTTATTTTACTTCGAGATTTTTCAATGCCTTTAAATAAGGTTTGTTGATCTTCAACTCACGCTCGGACTATGCGAGTGTATGAAGCTGCTTGGACGCCACTCAACGAGATTATGAACGAAGTAATGTTCCGGGGGCGCACGGTCGGCGGGGGGAATAACTTAGGCTCCGCCCAGATCCTCAAGGACGTTGGGATTAGGAGTCGCCTTAAATTGAATTTTCAACGCACTTGCTCGTAAAGTAGCCCATATTAAACTGTTTTTATGGCCGTAAAGTATCCTATTAAACACGCGTGCTTTTGACTTTTCTATTACGCACTAGTAGTGTATTTACTTTACAGTTTTTTTTTTTTTAATTTCAACAAAGTTTTTAGTTTTGGTGCTCCCACACAGACTGTTACAAGTGTTATATAACATTATAAAACATTTGTTATATAACATTGTATAACAAATATTATACATTGTTATCGTGTTATATAACATATAAAATGTTTTAGAACAAATTGCAACAAGTTAACAAGTTGCAGGTGCTCCCACACTAGTATTACATTGTGTCACTATAACTTGTTAGATGTTATATGTAATCTTCTGACAATGTATTCCACAGGGCATCTCTTGCTTGAAACATGTCAATAAGCTTGAAAACATCGTCGTTACTCAAATTAAGTTGTCATTTTGCTCATAATTAAACACCGTAATAAACTGCAGTTTCACATGCGAATGACAACTTTAAGTAAATGCGTCCCGTTCGTATTGCACTCTCCCGATAATTATTGTAAATGTTGCATAACATTGTAACATTCATTACATTTGTTATAAAGTAATATAACATTGTTATAAAACATTTTTTTGTTTTATAACATTGTTTATAACTTATATAACATTTTTATATCAATGTGGGAGCGTTTACAACATCTAACAAGTTGTAACAAAAGTTATAAAGTGTTTAACAATGTTATTGTGTTTTATAATGTTATATAACACTTGTAACAGCCTGTGTGGGAGCACCATTTTGCAAAAATTTTGTTAATAAAGTAATTGTGATGCATTAAACGCAATAATTAAACAAATATTTTAATTAAATTATTTAAGTTTGTCATGTAATTGACACTAATTTACATCAGGTATAATTAAATGCAGTGAAACTTGGATAAGTGGGACCTGGATAAGTGAGAAACCTCCAAATCTGGAACTCGTGCTGCTGTCCCGACACTTTACCACTGAATTACCTCGGTTAATGGGACAAAACAGACCTCTATAACTGGGATTCGTTTTTTCGACTTTGTCTTCATAATAACCTCCATAACTGAGACAGCGTACTACCTCTATTATTGAGACTACATTTTAAGTTATACTTTTAATAAATGGTTATCTTTGAATTTAAAGATTTCGACCTCTATAACTGCGATAAATTGAGGCTAGATTTATGTTTAAATATCGTTTTGAATATTTATTGTTTATTGTAGATAACTATTCAAAGCACCTTGAAAAATAATTAGCTCATAGTCCTACCTGAACATATATTATCGACATCTATTAAGATGACAATAAATTATTTACATCTACAATGTTACTAACAATATGACCTGTCATAATAATTTCCTAAGTAACGCCATAAGATTCAGGTGCCAACTTAACTCAATCGAGCGTTGGTCAATAATGGCGACAGCACCACTGAACGGATACGTGATGGCCTCACTGTTTTGTTATCCGTGGTATTATGAATAAGGAAGCAAAGGAAAATGCATGAGATGACACGGTTATTATTACAGTAGTTTCTTAGTGGTTCTGGGTTCAAATCCCGGCTAGGTGAAATCCTTTCTACATTGTAAATTTAATGATTTTGTCTTGTCTCGAATCATGGTCGATTTTCATACAAAATGCATACATTGTCGAACAGCAACTCTAAATAACTGATACACTGCTGCTTACATTAGGTATGCGATCAATATTCAACAACTTCGGTAGTAACTCTCGAAGTCCGGGTTAACCATCCATCACAGCTACACCCTAGCTTGTGCCGAATCGTGGTCACAGGCACGCAACGACGTGCATTGACTCTCGGCTACCGTGTCGAGGAACGCTTTGATGGCCCCAACAGTCTACAGGTCTACACGTATGGAGCTGGTGTTATTAAGTTATTAACTCGGGAAAAATCTTAACAGCGCGATGCTGCTGTTAGTATGGAAATTTTGTCAAAGTAACAATGCCATCTATCGGAAAATTGAGTCATTAAGAACCAAATCTCAAATGATTGATATTTATTACTTTGAAATTGAATAAATTATATATATCAAAAAACTACAGAGATGCAAAATTGTGGCTAAATATATCGTACATTTATCGTTTATTATAGGTTTTACTACCTTATTAGTAAGTTAGGCCAAACACAAACAATACCATTTGCGCCTAATGTTCTAAATGTTGGTTGGTAAAACATATTTAAAAATGTATTTAATTTACTTAAATTGATTCGAAATACTTTTATTTCAATCACACTCGATAAAATAGCAATAAAAAATATGTTTTATTCATTAATTTTTTTTATTGCATCTCCGGGTATTTATGAACAGAGAGTCAATACTTACAAACTACAGAAGAATATAGTTGCATATTCAATAAAAGAGCATTAGTTCCTATTGTCGCAAATAGTGTTTATAATTAATTTGTGTTTGGGTTTTTTTTTTTGAGGATGAGCCAATTTACCACGAACATTGCACTTATATTTCCGTCTGTGTTGGTCGATAATTGGCGCCATCTATTCTATCTAACTAACACGGTTTCCGTAACTCAACGCCTCAAACAACCTTAACCTTATTGTCAAATACCGGTGGGCCGCGAAGAATTCATACTTTTTAGTTTTTGTACACGTAAGGGCCACGCGGGGGTCGCGTCGTTCTAAATTCAAAATCACAAACGTTGTCATTATAAGGTGACACAGTGTAAGGAAAATATTTCATGAAATTTATGTTTTCAGATATAAATATTAATCATAATAAAAAGTATCCTATAACCAGCTTTGAATGTTCAGCTATACCTGTAGCAAAATTGGTAACTTTTTATCCAGCCGTTTCGGCGTGATTCGAGGACAAAGGCTTTTTTGAAAACATATTATGGCGCTAGGCTGGCATGGCGCCGCGCGCCCATACGAAACAAATGACGATCCTCCATTGACGTAATAATTACATGGACACACAATCAGACGGAAAAAATGGCACCCTCCCAAATAATGCAAAATCACAAATCGCATTAGTTGGGCGAACAGTCTCGTTTAGACCATGACACGTGACGGGTCTCAAAAATGACTATATGTTTAGTGAAAATTTGCAGAAATACTTAACAGCTAAAAAATAAAGAAAAAGGGCGGAATCTTCTTTTTTACGTAGGTTCTATTGATTAATTAACGAATCCTATTTAAAATCATAGCATATTTTAGATTAGAATTATTAACTTTGTCCCTACAAAATGCACCACATCACAGAACAAAAATCTAAGGAGTCGCTATAGTTTTATATTTTATTAATAAATAAAGGAGTGCAATAAATAATTATCCTATTTTTTTTTATTGAAGATTTCCACGCGATCCTAAATAACGTGAAAAAGGTTTAGAGAATCGCGTTTAGAGACAGAAGTCAAGAATAAGTTCAGCCAAATAATTCGTCTCTCGTGTGTATTCTGCATAATCATATACGTTTTTTTTATGTTTAATCAAAAGAAACGTAAAATGGTTACATTAATAAATTTATAAAAAAATTGCTCTGTTGTCATTGTTTTATTTTGTCTCAGAGTCTAGACACTATCAGTTTAAACCTTTGAAAGCCAAGAACACCTAAAGCATACACCGCCACCGACTTTCACGCCACGCCATCAAACTTCAAAGGGTTAAAAATGTTAATATTTTGCACTTGCCTTACTCTCATTTCACATACTAAAACAAGATGAGTTGAGAAATAATGTAATTATTACTGATCCCTTCTATGCATTGTAGGGACCCTTTTATGCAGTTGTTAAATAAAAACGTAACTTAATTTGTTATTAACAATTTACGAGTTTATTTAGTTCAAACACAAATATATTTTAATACCTAAATAAAATAATAATGAAAATATTTTTAGTATGTAAATATATCAAAATCTGCTCCATTCATGCCACGTTCCAAGTTTGACAAGAGACATGAGTCAGAATACGCTAAAAAGTTAATTTACACGAAAAATATTTAAAATAAACAGCAACACATCTATTATGTGTTTTAATTTTAATTTTATATAATTGTAATTATTATGGAATCTCGAATTCTGGAATAAATTATTTTCATTTCATAGTCTGTTTTTTTTACATACATTTGACACAATACATGATTAATATTATAGCGTAAATCTGCACTAACTATTGAATTTCATAAAAAAAAATACAAGCAATGACATAGTGGTTTTTGAAGTATATAAACGTTTGATGTGTTTCCAAAATTGCGAAACTTTCCACATGGAAATTCCTCAATTTTTTAATTAAATAAATTATTGTGTTACATACGTGCATTTTTTAGGGTTCCGTAGCCAAAAAACTGAACCCTTATAGATTCGTCATGTCTGTCTGTCTGTCTGTCTGTCTGTCTGTCTGTCTGTCTGTCCGTCTGTCCGTCCGTATGTCACAGCCATTTTTTTCCGAAACTGTAAGAGCTATACTGTTGAAACTTGGTAGGTAGATGTATTCTGTGAACCGCATTAAGATTTTGATGCAAAAATAAAAAAATAATAATAAATATTGGGGGCTCCCCATACTTAGAACTGAAACTCAAATTTTTTTTTTTTCATCAAGCACATACGTGTGGGTTATCTATGGATAGGTCTTCAAAAATTATATCAAGGTTTCTAAAATATATTTTTTCTAAACCGAATAGTTTGCGTGACAGACGCTTCCAAAGTGGAAAAAAGTTGGTCCCCCCCCCTCTAACTTCTAAAATAAGAAAATGAAAAATCTAAAAAAAACATATGATGTAGGTACATTACTATAAAAACTACCAACGAAAATTGTTTTGAACGAGATCTAGTAAGTAGATTTTTTTAATACCTATTAATACCTAACTTTGCACCTAATTTATATGGGGCGCTATACATACCAGGTGCAAACTTAACTTAACCACTTAGGGATGGAAAGTATTTGTACGGAACCCTCGGTGCGCGAGTCCGACTCGCACTTGGCCGGTTTTTTTTAAAGCTGTGTGACCAAATCTTCATGTGCTATTTTTCTGTAAATTAGTAGAAATCAATTAAATATATATGTAATAATATACGATAAATAGATAACCTGAAGAAAGAACAATAAAAGAAATAACTATTTTACATAGAAAGCTCCAGTGAGTCCGACGGCTCGTAGCTCAAAAAATATTGATTTAGGTACACAAAATACATGCACATTCGAAAAAAAAATTCGTCGATAAAATCGATTCGATCAATCGTTAGATCACTACAATCATCAACAGAGAAGTATGCATTTGCGTTTTTGCGGCATAACGACCGTATTTTTTCATCTGGGGGCACGGTAGTGCCCCCGCCAAGACGAACAAAAAAGAGGCGGGGCACTAACCTACCTTTTGTCGAACCGTTTCGTCTCATTTTCAAACCCTCATAGTTTCGTCCCAGTAAACACCAGAGCGCCCAAATTCACAGGTTAAGATGCAGTTAGGGAACATATGAAATGTACTAAATTTCATTGATCTAGCTTTTATACTTTAGGTTTTATTGGTACCTACAATACGCCGACTTTGCCACTCACTTATACACTGACGTATCAAAACCTCTGGGGTACTTCCCGATGACCTAGAAAGCTGAAATTCGGTATGTAAGCTAGTATTAGTACACAAACAACAAAATAATTCTAAAACTTGGAACTTTTACCCCCCAACCCCTTAAACTAGGGGATGGAAGTTTGTATGAGACTTCCGCAAATTTTGATACGAGAGGTCTGAAAATTGATAAAGGGACTCCTTGTTATAAATAAAACACATAATATTCTAGGATTTTTAGAAAATAAGAACCCTCACATTATAAGTATAAATACATCAACACGTAAAGAAAAATTTAATTGCGCTCACACGTATTCCACATTAGGGTTCTTACCCGTTATATTTGGATAGCGGGCACTGGCCTTAACCTTTCGACCAAAGACGCACTGCAGGTACCTTCTATGGGCTGCACAAATGCATGGCCCATTTATAAATTAATTCATTCATAAATAGGCCATGCAATTCTACAGCTCAAAACCCAAAAAAAAAAACGTTTTTTTGATGTGTAATACTTCAAAGTAGGTGCGAAAGTTTTAATGTTTCTTTTTTATCCAAGTTATTTTGAAATTGTTTTCATAATCCTCAAAATAATTATATAAGACAACTATGAACTTAAACTGCTTAAACACACTTTTTCACGGTAAAAATGGCAAATTACTTATTGTCTCCATATTACAAATATTGTCACCCATAACCATATAATGACGTCAAGATTAGGTGGCCATTTGTATGGAGATTTTTTAGCGATCCGTAGGAATTTTTAACTTTGATGGTCATTTCTGATTTTTAAAGAAATCTAAGTGTTGTTAGTACCATATAGACATTTGATCCCAATTAAAAATGGAATAGATTTACTTCCGCATACTTCTCAAAATCATATATAAACACGGATCTGTACCCACCACACATAGACGCAGAAATCCCAGAATGAATCATAAAATTCATAAATGATGCGGTTGTGTGGTTTTCGTTTCCCATTGTGAGAATTATCCATGGGAAAACGGCATAAAGCTGTACGCTTTCCTTAAACTAAATAGGCATTTCTGTGCCATATCCATGACATGCCCCCTAAACCTTATTAAAGTTTATTATTATTATTTGACGTTGAATTAATCAGCCGCATGTGCAAATATAGATCGTTACAGTCGTTAATAAAAATCTGAAGTTACCTTTTTACGTGAGTTTACAACTGTTACGGACACAAGCCGAAAACTGTTAGTTTGTAAGCGAAATTTAATGTACATAACGTTAATTCATTTTAATTTATTTAGCGCGCATAAAAGACGCCATATATCGAGTTATTATGTACCAAATGTATATAACAGTCCATAAAAGAGACATATATATGTAACTGGTCTAATCCCAAACCAATCCCGATCCGAAAATCACAATTCGATAGCGATGAATATTGCATAAGATATTCACGTGGTACTGAGCCACGTGGCAATGTTATGATAATATTACATCACCTGTTATCGCTTCCGCAATAGTGCCAAGCGATAGCAACGGATAATCCCATCAGGAATCCGTTTTTATTACGTTCCTAAAGTAATTAGGTCAGCCGCAATTCACGTTAACGTAAAATTAACGTGAATTATGAACCGTCCAATTAGAGCCCATTTCCAGTACGAAATCGTATCGGAATTTCGTTTTAACAATTCAAATTAACTTCACTATGACCTAATCACTTGGAATACACTTAGAAATGCATCTGGACTCATTGCACTTACCTTTTATAGCCTTCCGCGACTTGCCAGCACACCGTAAATTTAACTTTATCGATCGATCCGACTTAATAGCTAACGAACCGTAACTCTTATCTTATAAAACGTAAGGCCATTTAATGCAGTGCAATGAAAGCTACAGAATGAGACATCTCACGTAGATATCGAACCGTAAACGTAGACACGACCCTCCCCGAACCGCTCATCCCGTAGACCAGAAAAGCCGTTAGGGCTGAAAAATGGGAAAATGAACGGCCAATCACGTAGCTAGTTCACTTTCTCATACAACGATCCTTAGAAAAGAACGCACTTGACGAAAGGGGCGTGCCGGCCGTAGAATGCACGGATCGACGCCTGCTATTGGCCTACGTGCCAGCAATTTGCTTACGAGTCCTGAGTCGAATTAGAACTTAAGGAAGTAGCTTATAAGGAATTATTGTTTTCGATTATTTACCATACTGCCGAAGAAAATTAAACAACGAACAAGTCAACCAGTGTTTTTATAACTCGTACTCGAACCTGCATCGACCTGCTGCCGTAACCAAGTTCGTCTGAGGTCCCATTCGTTTGGTTGATCTCCGAACTTCGGTCTACGTGCCCTATGTGATATCTACGTGACATTCACGTCGTGCAGCTACGCATCGGATCGTGAGCTACCGAAGAGGCAGCGTTGAGTGATTATCCTCAACAACAACGTTTATATAATAATTATAAAAGACACCGTTTTATAATAAAATTACCATATTTCTTAATGACCTACTTATTTTTTGCTATTATCTTATCGCATCACGCGCAGATTAGTAACGCTTCTTCGTTCCACGCCTTGACGTTTTCTTACATACCTACGCAACTAAACATTTCTACCTAAATAATACATAATACTTAAATATTTTATATCTACAAATAAAATAACAGATACCTACATATAAAATCACGCATATATTATTATAGAACCTCTAGTGTATTGCTATTTAAGGTATATTTTGAAACTCTTCATCTTGGCCAGCCGGGTATAATGCAGGATTTTTGTTCAACATCTTTTCTCAGTCAGAGCAGCAATCGTCAACTCTTGGACCTGAAAAAATACATACATAAAACTTTAGACACAATTTGTATTTTTATCAGAAGACGGGAGCGCGAGAGCGCAGCCAGTAGGGATTGCAAACCTGGTTAATTTACCATACAAATAACCGGTTATAACCGGGTTTACTATGAGAAAATAACCGGGTTTTCATTCTCTAGGAGCCAGCCGTACAGCGCTATCTGTTGGTGAAAATTCACTTGTCCTCTCATCAAGTCATCACGCCGCAACGGCTGGAAAGATTTTAACCAATTCTGTTACAGAAATAGCTGGATATCCAATCCAAGAGTGGTTTTTGTTGTTTATTAAATTATATTATATAACTTATCACTATGTACATTATAATACTTCAAAATATACACACAGCTCTGCAAAAAGAGCCAGGTGAGTCGTGAGACGTCGATCTCAGGGCTTTAGACAGCCCCGTTCATTCAAAAGCGATAGTGCCCGATTGGGAGCGTTTTTAGCCTGACGCGTGCGCACCCCGCTGCTGGCGAAAATACAGCCTCATACATAGGTATTCCTCAATCGTCATACGATACTTTTTACCCATCTACAGTAAAGAAAACTAGCTTACGTTGACGTCGGGGGGCGTAGAGACAGCATAAATGAGGGCATCTGCGACGTCGGACGGACGCAGCATGGGCGGCGGCGCGGCAATGGCCGCAGCCAAGTCCACACTGACCATACGACCCATGGACGTATCCACCAAGCCAGGAGAAATGCTCTGTAATATATAGTAAATGGAATGGAATAAAGGAGGATATTAGGCAGATTTGTATGGACTCTGGCCTAGGGACCAATAACGACAAGCCATATTGTCACGGGAAAGGTTTCTTACATTTTTTTTGTATGGCGGGTATAACTTATTTTATGCAGCGATAACTTTATTTACTTCCGGCCATAGTAAACGTTTTAGAACTTAGAATAAGCTATCCAGTGACATATCGCTTGTCCTTATTGGCCATATAGGCCAATTAGCCCACCTTCCTTTGTTATTCAAATAAATAACTGACACGAAAACGAAACGAGAGGTGTTGAATATAAGTTTTAGTGTGTGTCTTTTTCTTTGTGTATCTGCTTTATCCAACTGCATCGTAGCTTCACCCAGTTTCCAATTTGGATTTCATTTCATCTGATAATTTACGTTACACACGTAAATTGCCGTGAAACTTTATTAGGCGCTTAATCCACAGTAAAATGACTACTGACTGACTTCAGATACTTATGACACTTTTCCTTTCAAAGTCAGCAATTTATAGCAGCTGTTGGTTCTCATTGTATTTTAGAACAATGCGAAGTGAATTCGGCCTTAAAAAATGCTTCCTACTATACTAACGGTAGTTTTGATGCGGGTCTGCGCGTGCGCCAACTCGTCCGTGAGCAGTGTGGTGAATGCGGTGACGAAATGCTTGGTGGCCGGGTACACGTTGGCTATGGGCACTGACGGAAGGTAGTGGCCCGCCACGCTGAAATTATGATAAATCATCACTACATAGTACAAAACAAAGTACTTAGTTGAAAACTCGCGATTTCTTAGCAACTTTCGATAAAGTATGGATTTCTGCAGCGAAGTGCCTGTCCACACTATCATATATTATTTGCCGAACTTCGTTCAACTTCGCGAGTACTTAGTAGAAGATGTGCACTGGCCTACGCCTCTGTCCAGCACTGGACAGTGGACATCTTTCGGCTAATAGGATGAAGTACGATGCAATTTTCTCTACTTTCCACTCTAAACACTTGTCATAGCTCTACCTATTGATGTTTATGATATGGCCATCGACCCCGCGTCTCTTCATGGACGCCAGCGCGCGCCGCGAACACAGAACCAGCCCCGTGACGTTCACCTCGATCATCTGCTCGATTTCTTCGTCGCTCAGCGGATTCGGACTTGCCTCTGCAATCATTTTACTGTCATCATTATTTTATTTGGTTCACCCGACCGAAAGTCATTTCATAATTACTTCCTAAATAGGAGGGATTGGTTCACCCGATCAAAATTCTCCCAGTGAGACCTGCGGGTTTATAATGGTTGCTTTTATCACGCGATAAATAAGTGACAAAGCGTCCGTCACGTTTTGACAAATTGCGAATGTGACAGATGCTGTACCTATCACTTACCTATTTAACACGTGATAAACGCAACCATCATAATCCCCCTGAGCTTTAGGTTAAGCAGTGCTCCTTCTTATATAATAGGACTGACATTAAAAACATTACATAATTAAAATAAAATTAACTTAAATTATATAACAGCATGCAAGGTTAAACAAATTTGTACCTAACTGTAATACGTCTGAAGAGTCAAATTAGTCCTTGAGGAGTAGGTAATTTGTAACGAAAACGAATTACTTATCCTCACTGTGGTTTTCTCATTTACGTTCGCAATTATATTAATTATTATTACCAATCTAGCTTATTTTCGTCAATTGTATACAATTTCATAAACTCCGTTGATTGTTTTACTGCAAAGTAACCGTTTTCCATCGTAGCAATTTAGTTAATCTATCTATAATCTCCTCACTACTCTGTTACCGACCTATACTTACTTATAAATTATAAATATTATAATATATGTTTATGACTCTGTACGGATTCCAATTCTATTACTAAAGATGACATTCAAATCTTGACGACCGCAATGACTTAACGATCATAGCAGGGGTCGCCGTCGTAATTTATTTTTAATTGGTGGTTTCTGTAAATCGCCAGGTAAGGCGAACAGCCTGTCCGAATAAGCCCGATCATTATAGTCAGACCACGCAAACTCTTCCAAGCAAATGAACTTTCAAACCATACAAACTGTCACTTTGTATGGTTTGACAGTTCATTTGCTTGGAAGAGTTAGTGTGGTCTGACTCTACAATGGTGGCGGGTGGCGGTAGGGTTGCCAGATGGCCGAGAAATCCGGGAAAGTCCCGTTTTCCTTATAAAACTAGCATAATAATAATATTATGTATGTTAATTAATGTTATACAGAAAACCCAATTTTCAACTTAGTAAACTTATTGACGGTAATCCTGCCGTGCTAAGCTAAAAGGCTACCTTTTGCAATGGAGCTCCATACAAAAAGGTCGCCTTTTAGCTTAACACGGCAGAATCTCTCTCTAGGCGAGAACAGCCAGAAGTCCGAACATCCAGACATCGGAACATTCGAACATTTTTTGGGCCAAGCGGAAACGCGTCCAGGATCTGATAGGCGTGCATCCGGCAACCCTAGGCGGCGGCCATAGGTGCGAGGCTGCGAGTGGAAGATCTGAGCGCGGTTCTCGCTCTTACCAGAGGCCGCCACTCACCCACGATAATAGGTTAAGCACACTGTGGTGCATAACCTATTATCACCGGTATGGTAATAAGCCATCATGCCCCTGCTAACCTGTGATCTGTCCCTGGGGCAACAGCGCCGCATTGTTCACGAGCAGGTCGGTGCCGCCGAACTCTCGCTCCACGCGGTCGAATGCGGCAGTTATTTGATCAGGCTTGCCCACATCGCAGGGCAGTGCGTGGATCTGCCCGGGACCCGAGATCTCCGACTTCAATTCCTGCGGATTTAAAAAGTTTACGCTATATGTATCACCGCTATATGTCATCAGAAACAAACAGGTCCCAGCAGGGGTACCTACAGTTACATCAAACTTCTCGAAGGAGCCTCTACGTTTTGGATCTATTCCACGCAAGCCTTCCAAAAATCCGGGACGTATGAATCCGAGACTCGTAGTCGAGACACAAACATAAAAGTTCTGAGATTTGGATGGAATATGGGGTCTTACTTCAATGGTAACCAAACTCCCTTGGTTTGCGCCTGTTACCCCCGCAGTTCTGCCAGCCCCGGCTCCATATCTTACCAGCACCAGCTCTGCTCTCCTGGCGAGCCCCACGACCCGCAGCCCTTCGTTGGCGAGCCGCACGCAGATGGCCATCCCGATGCCTGCGCTTGCGCCTGTCACCACTGCAGTTCTGCCAGTCTAGCGCTCTATATCTTACCAGCACCAGCTCTGCTCTCCTGGCGAGCCCCACGACCCGCAGCCCTTCGTTGGCGAGCCGCACGCAGATGGCCGCGCCGATGCCTGCGCTTGCGCCTGTCACCACTGCAGTTTTCCCGACGCAGCGCTCCATGTTTAACACCTAAACCTTCACTATGAAAAATAAGTCATAGAATAGAATACTCTTTATTGCACACCTCAAGAAGAAAGAAATACAGATAACTATCACTTATCATTACAATAGAGGTAAACAATAGGCGATATTATCGCTAAAAAGGTTTTTTCTTTTAAACACGCTTTTATTTCCGACTATATTTTCTCCAGGGATCGATACCGGTATTCATGAAAACGCTCTAGTTTCGCGTTTTTTTTCGAATGTGAAAGGCTTGTGTTATGTAGAATTTCGTTATAGATATAGATCCTTGAAATTAGCCCACTAAAATATAAACATGTGTGATAATGAGCGAAAAACCGGAATATAATAACGTTATTTTGTGCTATTTTGTATGGAGCAAAATAACGGTATCGATCCCTGAATTTTTCTCATACAAACGTTAATTATTCATCAAGACCAAACAAATGAGTTCAAACACGATGAGTCTATTTTGTGTTGTTTAGGAGTTCCTACGACATTCCGTCTCCATCATTAAACCAGTTCCAAGATACCGAATGATTGTATTTTCACGTAAACCACATATGCATGCAAAGTTTTATTTCGATAGGACAATTAGAAGTAGGTTACATAATATACTTCCATGATTTTAAAATTACATTGTTAATTGCAAACAAAAAATATACGTAAGTACTTACTAACAAATTTAGTTAGAAGTGAAGCCGTAGTATTTATTCCCTTGTTTTATTTTATCCACAGGCAAATGTTTTATTTCATTGCAAGCACTGCAAATATTTTTTTTTTTTTACTAGACAAACATAACTTACTTTTATTGAATTATACACATACCTACCTTCTCAAAACGCTCAAATCAAATCAAATCAAATCGTTTATTTGCATAAATTGCGGTACACAGTTGAGATCGAAATTACATATAATAGAACAACACAATTTGCCAGTATAGTGGCATGCAAAAATTTTCAATAATCAATAATTACTAGTACGCATACAACTCATTACTTTACAATACATTACAATTATTACATTACAATTATTTGAATAAATCCTTATGCAATTACATAATAAACATAATTCATTTACATTTACTTCCTAAAAAAATCATTAATTGAATAAAAACATTCACTAAGTAACCATTTTGTTAATTGTTTTTTTAAATTGAGTTGGCGGACAATCTTTAAGAACGCTTGGTACATTATTATAAATTTTTATTGCCATGCAGAATGAGTTACTGCTATGGATTTTTAATTTTGCACTTGGCAGGTACAGCCTAATTCCTGTGTCGTGTAGACCTTGGAAAAGCATCGGCATGAGTAGTAAACAAGCTTGGATGTTCATGAACAAATATGGTTGCCTTATATACATACATGGAAGAGGTAACACACGAGTCTCTTCAGCGCCAGCTACATACAGGAACTGAAGATAAATAGAAGTACTGAATACTAATCAGACAAAACTGGATATCACGATCACGTAGGAAATTATGTTCAATTACAGTATGTATAAATGTAGCTATTAAGACCCTCTTAGGGTAATTTAAGGCCATAATTACTTTTAAGTCCGAGATTTACGAGCGATTTAACCGCGGGTTTTTAGGGTTCCGTACCCAAAGGGTAAAAAACGGAACCCTATTACTAAGACTCCGCTGTCCGTCTGTCACCAGGCTGTATCTTGTAGTGTGCGTATATGTACACACACACTCTCTTCATGTAGATGATATATAAATGTATTGTATGATAATTTGACACACAATAAACCTTATACTCAAGCAACGAACACATCTTTTACTCTCCACATCACATGGCGATCCTGCCAGTGCGGCCTTGTGCTGCACTGGCGGCGCGCCGCGCCAACAGTCAAGAACCATTAACTTAAAAAAATATATATTATATTAGTGATTAAAACAAAAACAGTTGGTGACGGTGAAACCAGTGAATAATTGAACTATGAAATTCGGAAACCGGAACTTTTCTTCTTTGTGTGTTTTAATATATACCTATATAATATATATATATCTAAATCTGGACTACGAAAAAAGACTTCAAAATAATTATTGAAAACAGCAGAACTTTGTGAAAACGTGAAAATGTATAAAAACAAAATGTGTCCCGGAAAGAAAAAACATTACAGCACAGTGCAAAAACTCGAATTTCAATAAAATCTATAAATCTATAATAAAATTAACTAAAGTATCTATATCGGAATCGGTGATGGAGTGATGGTTGCTGCAGGGAGTTGTTCGTGTCGTGAGGAAGGGCAGCATCATCAGGACATGTTTGGAGTAAAGCAGGACGTCGAAAAATAATAGCAACGTAATTATGCTGAAGAAATTATCATATTTTTTTTTATTACTGACAATAATAATTTACTTATCTGTCGTATAAAATAATTTTGTATTAATAATAATGGGCACCGTATCCATTATCTGTGTTAAAATTTATAAGCAAATAATTTGGTTTGTACGAAGTTTATGCCGCTCGATGAAGAATTTTTTGAAAGTTTATAATATAGTAGTTTTAACTTTTAATAATTGTATCATAAAAAGCTAAGGTATTCATTTTAACAAATTAATATTATAAATCACGCAAACCATTTATATCATTTCTTCGTAACTCAGACGCTAATAAGGCACGATAATTTCAATAGTCATCATAAAAGGAAAGGTATGCAATCGTCTGTTATTTCATATCAAGTTACTGATTCAATGTGAAGCTTTGTGCACTGTTTTAGATTATTTAAATTTACATCGTAATGAGTTGATTTTTATGAACAGATTATTTTACAGTTTTTACGCAAGTTTTAATTTTTTTCTAGGTTTAGATGCTTTTGCATTTATTCTGTAGATGTGTATTGTCTTTTGACCATCATAGGTCATACATAACTCATATGATATTTAAACGAGTGAGAGTTTATAAAGCAGAGATTATTAAAATAATAAAAATGTACATGATATATTAATAAATAAAAAGTAAATAAATACAAATATAATGATAAAGAAGGAATTTGTCAGTTACAGCAATAGTATTAGAATGAATAAGTAAGCTTCGTTAAAGTTTTAGTGTTGGATTTTTTTGGTTTGAAGTTTCGTATTTGTTTGGAATTTGATTGTGTATGAAACGTTTTAGAAAGGAAAATGTTCAGTACTTAGAAAACAGGTACTTGAATACGAATATGCAAATAAATTTAGGAAAAGGATATAAGATGTTCGAAAGTGCTTTTAACATAGTGTTTGGGAAAGCTACGGCAAATAAGTTTTTCAACGAGCGATTAGCCTGATCAACTAAGAGTTATTGAAATTTTTATAAGCTGAAGTTTTCATGAGGTGCAAGTTCTTTGTTAGGGAATATGTATGTTTTTTTTTTTAGAAGAGAAAGTTATGGAGAATTTATAAGGTAATATGATGAATGCCAATCGTTATCTTCGGCGACCCGAGAGGCGCAGTTGAGCGAGTAGGTATATCTATGACTCTATGTTTAGCAAGGTACACCAGGATACAGGGCAGGCACGGAATCCTTGTCTTCGGATCATGATTTGATCGAGTATCGATTGTGACGAATCTTGGACACATGGAGTGATATTGTAAATGGACGTGTTAAAAGAAATGCCTGATGTGAATAAATAAATGATATGAAGTATGTGTGCGCGCACTTAAATAAAAAATCCTTGTATCCTGAACAATTAAATAAATATTATAAAGCCGGCCGCAATATAAATAATGTGCTGTGTACCTTGGTGCTTGATAGTGTTGCCAAAGTTGCACGCTAAATATAATAATAAATGAGGAATAAATAAGTAATGACTTTAAAGAAAACGAGAGATAAATAACAGCTGTGACAAATACTTAAGTATGTAGTTAATTTCAGAAAAACGATAAATATATAGGTACCTAATATGAATCCTATGATAGATGATGAAGTACGTACGAATTTAATCGGATTATGACATTGCTAGCATAAAATACACTTAATTGAAGAACCTAAGTAGAAAAACAATTGTTAAAGAAATGTTAGTCTTAAAGTAACATTTAGAATAGAACCTAAGGCTAGGGTATTACGTCATCATAGTGGGCGTAATGTAGATATAATGTTTACTCGCCCAGTATCACAGTACTATGTTGTTGTAACTAACGTAACAGAAAGAGAACATTAATTAATTACTTACCATTTTAAAATTACCAGAGAGTACTATGTATTAGATACTGCTGACCAGCATTTATTTTATCATTTGTGTGTTTTTATAATAATGCGGTATTTTTATTGTGTAATTTTTTTCATTTATATTGTAACTGTTAAAAAAAATCAACGTAGCCATTTTGCAACTATAAATATTAGGTACTTGTTTTTACAATTTCAATTTCAAGGTATTAAAAAAAAATTAGATCAACTACAGTTAATCTATTTTTTTTTTCTTCAAGATGGGAGGTGTAGTGTGCGTATATGTACACACGCACTCTCTTCATGTAGATGATATATAAATGTATTGTATGATAATTTGACACACAATAAACCTTATACTCAAGCAACGAACACATCTTTTACTCTCCACATCACAATCTCATGAACCGTGATGGCTAGACTGTTAAAATTTTCACAGATGATGTAGGTACCGCTATAACAACAAGTACTAAAAACAGAATAAAATATGGGGCTCCCATACAACAAACGTGATCGGTTGCGTTTACTTTGCACCTCATTTGCATGCAGCGCCATACCAGGTGCTAACTTAGCTTGGACCGGCCAGTTCAGACATGTGAAGTCTTATTTGTATGGAACCCTCGATGCGCAAGTCCAACTCGCACTTGCCCGTTTTTTTTACGTCATTGTTGTACCTATTCGTTTATTACCATGATATTACAACAACGGGGAAATAAGATGACAATGGCAACTGTGTGATGAAACTAGAATAAGACTCCGGAGAGTCATTAATTTCATAAAAAATTAATGAAACTAAACTATATGACTTTAACCATGTTAATAATATATTGAGAATTTGGAAGAAATTTTGTGAGTAGTCACGCACACACGCACACATATACACTTACACAACACAATTTGAATGTATAATTGTTGTAAGTTGTATTTGCTTTTCGCGACTTTTTTGTACGTCTTGGCTTGGTTACCTACGGGACAGACTGTGCCTAGTGCAGGAGCCACAGTTAAGATAAGCGATATCAGCGCATTAAATTGCATTTATATAAGCCATATTTTATACACAACAGTTGACCTTTCATTGTTGAATGTGTGTTACTATAGTTATAGTGAATAAACTTACTTACTTATTATGAGGTTGCGTGTAGGTGTGATAGGCAATAAGTATTTTGTAAATTGTTCAGGAGACAGTGTCGATTGTTAATAGCTTTTTCTGCTCCAGTAGGGTAAGTTGGTCAACACTGGATCACTCCATTTTTCAATGGCCCTATCTGCAGAAATAATTGTGTTATACAAAATATTTTTGGACTGTTGCTTAAACAATTTATTCAAGATTGGTTATATTATGCTTACAATCCTAGATTTCTAACCATCTGGACATGAAAAAGCTTTTTTTTTAAATAGGATTTGACCCACTGGGCACTAGGGGGGGTGAACAATGGGTATACCAGTAGTTCACAGTGGACCAAGGAACATTTAATAAGCATGATAAGGGTAAAATCAATAAAATATGAGCACCTTTTATTTTTTTTTATTAAAGGATCAGTAGGTAGGTTAAACAACAATCGGAGACAAATTTTTTTCCGCCTTTATATGTTACGGTCATAAAAAACTAGGAACAATCATATAATAACAGTCATATAAAATCTAGCAATACTAGAATACTAATCACATATCTTTTAAGAGTTCAAATTTACGAAATTTGTTATTTAACACAAACGAGATCAGCAGTAGGAACTTAAACAAAATTAACACTCATTGACTTACAAACTTCGTCAATCTACCAATTTTAAATAGAATAGAAAATAAAAAAAAATAAAAATCTAACTAAGTAGTTAACTTCCACCAACGAGATCAATAATCCAAAAATTACCGGTTCCGACCATATGCAAGATCAGATCGGTAAAATCCAAACAAAAATAGTGTCGAACTAGCTAATTTAGTAGCTCTAATAAAACTAAATAAAAAAATAGAACATAAATGAAGGTATTTCACTATTTGCTGAAGCTTGCCGAATACTCGTCCCGTTTTTAATCAGGGCTTCTTCCATTTGTTCAGCAGGTACACTGCCTAAAGGCATAGTAGCCTTTTTTCTCGGCATTCTGTAAAAAAAAACGAAAGACATAAATTATGAAAGTCTGTAAAAGTCTATATACTCTACTGCCCAAAAAAACACTGCTAAATGATGTTATAATGTCGTCAAAAAAGCATCACTTAGTACCACAGATTACAAGATAAACAGCTGCATTCACACAATTTGCAATTTAAAAAAAAACTTATTGTACTAAGGAATTGCTGCCAACTTAAAAAAAAGTTTTATCTTCAGTGCATGGATGTTTAGTATAGTGAACGTATGCCTTTATGACTGTATAAGTTTATATTTTTTTTAAAGATGTTTAGTATAGTGAACGTATACCTTTATGTATAAGTTCATATTTTTTTGACAGATGGACGTCAATAAAAATAAGTTTATCAGACAATTTTTTTTTAAGTTTGTTGATTCCGAGCGGGAACATGTCATTATTTTCTTTGTTGTTTTTCCATTTTATTTATGAAATGTCGAGTCGTAGAAAAAGTATTGTATGCAACGTTGTATAAGTAGGTCAAAAAACACTCGTGGCATCTTTCTTAACCCATACCACTCGCGTCTTTTGCCCCCTCTTATACAACGGTTGCATAAAATACTACATACGAAATTTTGTTTATAGTTTAATTAAAACTCGTAAAGCATTAAACAAAATTAATACAAAATAAAATGACAATTGAAACCCGATATTTTTTTAAATACGTTTCGAATCTGCGTCTATGATAAATTGGTGAAGTCATAAATTATTGGTACAGGTATTTACAGTATAAAGTAGAAAAATCTTATTCTTTTAAACAATGTTCTATTTCATTTATATAAAAGACACAATTAAATAAACACTCGGTCGTTAAAAACAATGTTTTGCAATAAAAACTTCATCTCGGGTATTTTTTTTTTAGTATAACGCGTATCGGAATGTGTTCTTATTCGAAGTCGGATTCGAAAATCGGATAGCGAATCGATATTTCTTTATCACTCTCTTTTTCACATAGATATGAAAGAGACAGAGTGCATCGAAATTCGAATGATTCGAATTTTATAATTAACCTGTGGCTGAGAAATGACAATTCGTAGTCAAAAAATTTAAAATTTAAAAAGCTAACTTCTACTCACGCTCGAAACAAAATTGCATTGCATTTTATGCTCTGTTATCTCGCAGCAAAGCTGCCATGTTTGAGCTGGTGAGGTGAAAAAGTTATTATATACATACATACTATTAAGTATTCTGTGATGAAAGTGTCTATGACGACGACAACTTTGCCACGTGGAGCGAATGTACCTTAAACACTGTAGATGGAAAGTTTGACTGAAAGAAGACTAAAAACAACGGGTAGGTACTCTACTGTATTCAAAGTATTCTAAATCATGGCCTCTCTGAACCGGGCATCGAATCCACTGAATGTAAAAAAAACCTGTAGTTCTTCTGTACCGATCGAAAGGCATAAAAGTAATAATAAGAATTTATTTCTTCTGAATAACATAGCATCTTAAATAAAAGGAAGACCGCGAAATTTTAATAGCCTGTTGTCTGACTATGACGTGCTTATAACAACTGACTTTATCATTTCAAAGTAGGTATCACTTGAGAAATTATAATTGACCTAATTACAAGTGTACCTATGATAAAATTTGATGCCGTTTTATGGTTTTTTTTTAATAGATAGAGTGATTCAAGAGGAAGGTTTATATGTATAATGCATGCATTTAGCAGCTTTGCACACCCGTGCAAAGCAAGCGACAAAATAAGATAGCCTCCTTGATCCGCAAATCTAACCCCGTTTGATTTTTATTGGGTTTATTAAATTATTTAGTTTACAGGCACCGGTATGAGAGTGGGCGGGTGTTACAAACTGAACTTAGAAACAATAACACATTTATTTATTTATTTATTTAAACTTTATTGCACAAAAGAAAAACTTAACGTACAAAAGGCGAACTTAATGCCATGCAGCATTCTGTACCAGTCAACCTTAGGGCAAAGCAGAGAAATTGTATACATTCACCATGAGAAACTAAAGAATTCAACGGGAAGCGAAATAAAATTATTAAAAGAAATTTTGATAATAGAATTTGTGTACTAGGTCCGTTTGCGGTGGAATTTAGCCGAAAACAGACGCCTTGTAATTACACAAATTTTAACATAATAAGCACGAAAATCGAATCTTTTCGACATTTTCTTCCCATTCAGTTCCTAAAGATTAGTTAAGTTTTGGAGAAAGAAACAGACGAGAACGTAACCTCGATTTGTATGGATAAATAAGCAGTGACTATTTCCTCTCAAGGTACTTTCCGTCTATGTGGAAAAGATCTTTTTTACTAATTTATTTATTTATTTACCCTTTATTGCACAAAACAAAAGTCAGTACAAATGGCGGACTTAATGCCAAACGGCATTTTCTACCAGTCAACCATAGGGCCAAACAGAGATACTAGAAGTGGGTGCAAATCAGAAATCTGATGGTACAGAAAGGATCTAGAATACAAGTAAATACAAAATATTATATAACTGTTTATACAAAAATACATATACCTACATTTACACACTATAATATAATATATATACAGATATATACATAATATAATATATATATAAATATATACGAAAGTACAACATGGGATGATGGATGAACTATTCGAGCTCTTGTTCCAGCGGATGCTTACGCAGCATACACTTACAAGCTACCTTGCTTGGGGCTTGTCTGATAGAGAGAGGGAGTGAATTCCAGAGACGGCATGCCTGAAAGGCGAAAGAATTAGACATGAAACCAGTATGGTGCGAAGGAATGGAAAGTTTGAGAGTTCGAGAGGAACGAAGTTCACAGTCTGGACGCCGGACGGGGAGTTTGAAAAATGAATTTACTTTTGAGATATCCTGGTGTAGAAGGCTCGAACAGGATAGAAAACAGACAGCAAAGGATCCTGAGAGATCTGCGACTACGAATAGGAAGCCAGTTAAGCTGACGGCGAAATAATGAAACATGATCGTATTTTCGAAGTCCGAAAATTAACCGTACACCATTATTAAGGAGACTAAAACTAAACCGAGATTCTTGACCTGCTTGGAGAGGGGAATGTGCTCACCATCGAAGAGGATCGGAGCAACATAGATGGCTGGAAGCTTAGAAAGTTGCCGCTGACTGCCCAAAATTATAGCCTGGCATTTATTGGGATTAACACAAATGCCAAATCTACTAGACCAGTCAGCGATGTGGCTCAGATCATCGTTAATCAGTGAGATAGCAGTGTAGTGTATGCCTCAGTTACAGTTTTACAGTAACTTAGTTGTTTACAACAACATAAACATATATTGCTTGAGTGAGCAAATCTTAATAATAAAAACCCATGTAACACTAATTTTAAGATTCTTTACTTAACAATCTTTGATAAGACAATATATCATAACCAACCTGAACAATGGACTTTTCATGAAGAACCCTATCTCCAGCAATCATCATACTTCATGGCGACCCTGCCTTTTCAAGAACCTGCATACCAAAACTACGAATTTATGGAGCTAGAGCGGAAAAGAAGATAAGAATAATAGTGAAGATGATCAAGAAAGAAGATTGAATTTTTTTGTCAAGAAAGAAGAATAAAATTTATATACATAACAAGACAAATCAAATATAAATCAAGAATGAAGATATGAAGTAACTTAAAAAAAAAAAGGAAGACAATTATGAAAGAAGCCCATAAGAAGAAACAAGTATCAAGAAAAGAAGAGCGTTGTCCAGGGTTATCCCGGCTCGCAAATCAAGAGGTGTCCAGGGTTATCCCGGCCCATCTCAAGAGGTGTCCAGGGAAATCCCGGCCCATGCTCGAGGGTGTCCAGGGTTAGCCCGGCCCGTCATCGCATCGCACATCAGCAACGGCATCGAGCGCCACGTGCCTGCCAGCCGCCAGCGCATCAACGTCCCGTCATGCATCGCGCAACGTGACGACACGTGATGATGATGACCTCAATATCGTTAGGCATTACTCCTACGTAAGCGTTGAATTAAGTAAGTGAATATTTTATTGTATAACTTGTGTTTTCGGTTATAATTATTTTACATTCGCGCACGATTTAATTTTATTATGTCTACTGATTTACAAGATTTGTATACTAAGTTGGAATATATAAGAGAATATTTAGTTAAACTTGGCCCTCAGAGGCGTCAAAAGGAAATCGCATCTAAGAAATTAGAAGAAGCGAATTTGTTATATAAGCAATTGGACTATATTGTGCCTCAAGTGAATAATGAGATAGATACACTTTAATTAGATAGTAAAACGGTAGATTCATTGCAAAAAATAATTAAGGATATAGAGTGCCTATTTAAGAAAATTCAAGCCTTAGTTACTTACGTAGATAGTAGTTGCCAAACCAGTCTAGAAAATAATAATTCTAAAAAGATGGCCGCCTTTGATATTAGGACCGCCATAGCCTTATTGCCTGTCATGACAGGGCAAGAACAAGTTACTAAGCAGCTAATAGACGGAATCGTGTTATACAATTCTATGATATCTGATGATACCACAAGCCTCAGTTAATCGAATTTGTCCTGAAAACGAGACTTTCAGCCAATGCCAAATTAAGGTTAAAATCCACTTATAGCTCAGCTCAAGACTTAGTTAATGATATACAGAAGTATCTGTTACCGAAAAAATCGGCAGATGCAATTCAATCGCAATTGTTTAGAGCTAAACAGGGACATAGATCCATAGAATCTTATGGAACCGAATTGGAGGAACTTTTTGTAAATTTGACTATAGCACAGTCCGATAACGATAGCCAAAAGTTTGAAGTTTTACGTCCTCTCAACGAGAAAACGGCGATCAAACGCTTTGCTGACGGATTGATGGACCAGCGTCTTAGCACAATTATAGCATCACGCCAATTCTCATCACTGCCCGAAGCTATTAGAGCTGCAGTCGACGAGCATACTATGTCCAGCAGTGACCATGTTATGCATTATATACCCTCTTATAGGCAAAATAATTATTACAAACGAAATTCTCACAGACAGTACAAAAATAATGGTTCATTTCAAAACCAATTTCCTAATAATTACAATCGGAATCCGAGCACTTCCTTTGTAAATTCAGGTCACAAAAATGCGTATTCAAAGAATCGTAATACCTATTCACGGTCATCGACCGGACCACGCGGGCGCACGCCGCACGCGCCGAATCAGCACATTCAGCACGCCACTAGTAGGTACTGAACAAACAACAAGCGAATTAGGGATGCGTAGTAATGATACGGAAACCCAGTTTTTTCGTCCCTAAAGTAATTAATAACTCGATATTCAGTTATAACAATTTTTGTATAATAAAATGCTTTATCGAGGGAAACAGACAACTAGACTTACTCATTGACAGTGGCGCTAGCATATGCGTTATAAAATACGAATATATACAAAATAATCCAAATTTGCTTTCTCAGTTAATCGAAGATAGATTAGTGATTAAGGGTATAAGCGGTAATTTAGAATCGGAAGGGTATATTTACATAAATCTAACGATTAATAATGTAGTATTTAACGAGAAGTTTTATGTCTTTAAGAACCTATGCTGTGCTGCCGAAGGTATTATCGGTCAGAATTTTTTTAAACGTTATAGTGCTATACTTGATTACAAACACGGAACCCTTACCCTAGAAAATAATAATCGGAGAATACAAGTTATAGTCAATGAACCTAACAATTACTCGTATGACATTCAGCCACGATGCGAAGTCGTCAAAAATATCCCAACGGCACATAATGAGGATTGCGTAATTTTAGCAAGTGAAATTAAAAAAGGTGTTTATGTCGCAGGTGTTATTTCAACACTAAAAAACGGTCAGATACCAGTAAGAATATTAAATACAACAGACACTACGATAAGCGTAAATTTTTCCGAATTAGAGATATTAAGTTTGAATAATTTTGAAGTTTGTACATTTGATGAACAAAAAATTTCTCCCGAAAGAATCAAAAAACTTTTTCAATTACTTGATTTGCATTCTTACCTAAACCTAGAGGAACAAATTAGTATAGAAAATATTTGTGCAAAATATGCAGATATTTTCCACATGCCGAGTGACAAACTAACTACAACAAATTTGTTGAAACATTCCATTAAATTGAAACAAGATATAAACCCAGTATACGTTAAACCTTATAGGATACCAAACTCATTAAAAGGGGAAGTTCAAAAACAAGTTCAGGATATGTTAGATAACGACATTATTGAAGAATGTACTTCCGAATGGTCCAGCCCAGTATTACTAGTACCCAAAAAGTCAGACAAATCAGGAACTAAGAAATGGAGACTTGTAATTGATTATCGTCAATTAAATAACAAAATACAGGAGGAAATTTCCTTTGCCCAACATTTCAGAAATTTTAGACTCGCTATCTGGAAATATTTATTTTTCAAAATTAGACTTGTCACAATCATATTATCAAATGAGTTTAGATAAATCCTCCAGGAAATATACAAGTTTCACTACTGATAAAATGTATCAGATGAAGAGATGTCCAATGGGTTTAAAAACGTCTCCAAGTTCATTTAGCAGACTTATGACGATTGCTATGTCAGGATTAAATTACCAAAAATGCTTTATTTACCTTGATGACTGCATAGTTGTAGGAAATTGTTTAGAAACCCACAACAAAAACTTAGTTAGTATAATGCAAAGATTACGTGAAGTGAATTTGAAACTTAACCCCAACAAATGCGAATTTCTGCGGAAGGAAATCATATATCTAGGCCACAAAATAACATCAGAGGGAATATTTCCCGACTCGTCTAAAATAGAAAGTTTACAGAATTACCCCAGGTCCACCAATGTCGACGAAGTCAAAAGATTCGTCGCGTTCGCCAATTACTATAGACGTTTTATAAATAAGTTCGCCGAGATAGCTTATCCATTAAATGCACTATGTAAGAAAAACGTAACTTTTGCCTGGACGTCAGAGTGCGAATCGGCATTTCAACGACTTAAACAAACTCTTATCAGCCCACCTGTATTAGATTATCCAGATTTCTCTGAAAACAACGTATTTATTTTGCATACAGACGCTTCAAAAACAGGATTAGGAGCAACATTATCTAACAGCAATGGTAAAGTAGTAGCGTACGCTAGTCGTAACTTAAAACCCGCTGAAACTCGATACCCCGTCATTGAACTTGAATTGTTATCAATTGTTTGGGCTGTAAGACATTTTAGACCCTATCTGTATGGCAAAAAGTTCAAAATATTGAGTGACCACCGCCCTTTGAAATATCTGTTTGGAATGACTGATCCTTCGAGTAGACTTACGAAATTTAGACTATATTTAGAAGAATACGATTTTGAAATTGATTATGTACCAGGACGAAACAATGCAGCTGCAGACGCATTGAGTCGTATACCTGTTACGTCACAGAGTTTGAAAGAAATGAGAGAAAACGTTGTATCAGTCATTACCAGAGCTCAAAGTCGAAGATTACGTAATCAATTAGATGACAACATAACGGACTTGACACAGAGAAACATTCCCACAACTTCCAGGTCTGATCAACCTAGAGTGGTGGAAATTCTCAAACGACCCAAAGACTGTATAGAATTAGTAATATTCCCAACGGAAAGTTACTTGAAAAATATAGAAAAATTACAAAAGTTTCCCAGTCATAATGGTCAGTGTACATTTGTACCTGACAAGTGTGCTCTAGTTGTAACGTCTCGATCGTTATCTACCGTAAGTGTGTTAGCGAGAGAATTACAAAGTTTATGCCACAAATTGGATATCAACGAGCTCGTAATTATTAAAAGAATGGATATCCAACAGTTTATAGAAAAATTATTAAAAGAAGTTAAAAAATTATCTGGGACAATTCCACGGTTTCTTGTTACCAAAGATGTAACTAGAGTAACTGATCGAGATACAAAGACAGTTATTTTAAATGACTTCCATTTGTTACCCACCAGTGGTCACGCGGGGGTAAACAGAATGTTGAACAATATCAAAAGGTACTACTTCTGGCCAGGAATGAGTAATGACGTCAATAATTATGTTAAAAGGTGTAAAAGTTGTCAAATACAGAAACATGCAAACAGACATGTTCGACAACCAATGGTTATAACCACAACACCAAGTACTTCTTTTGAACGAATAAGCTTAGATATAATGGGCCCTTTAGACGTAGATAACTTTAATAATAAGTATATTTTAACTATTCAGTGTAATTTAACAAAGTACGTAGAAGCTTACCCTATCGATAAAAAGGAAAGCGAATTAGTTGCTAGGTTGTTAGTTAATAATTTTATTTTACGTTATGGCATTCCGAAAGAAATTATTACTGACCAAGGTAAAGAATTCATGTCATCAATTATGACAGAAATATGCACCTTATTACGTATCGAGAAGCTAAATTCAACTGCCTATCATCATGAAACTTTAGGAGGAATTGAAAACACGCATAAGAGCTTAGGAGCCTATCTCCGTATTCAGTGTGAAAATAACACAACCGACTGGAGTTCTTGGCTACCATTTTGGGGTTTTTCATTCAATAACACAGTACACACTGAGACAAAATATAGTCCATACGAATTAGTTTTTGCGAAACAATGTAATTTACCGAGTAATTTGAATAAGAATACGGAACCATTATATAATCATGAAAGCTATCCTCTAGAATTAAAATATAGATTTCAAAAAGCGATTAATGACGCTAGAAATAATTTGCTAGAATGTAAAAATAGACAGAAATTTTATTATGATAAATATGTTAATCCAATTAAATACAAACCAGGAGACTTAGTCTTGTTAAAAAATCAAGTTGGAAATAAGTTAGACAATATTTTTAAAGGACCATATGAAGTTGTAGAGGATAATTCACCTAATGTAAGGATTTTAAAAGATAACAAAGAATATGTAACCCATAAGAATAATACTAGATTATTTATCACATAAATTTATTATAGTAATATTTTCAAATGTTAAAAACTTAACTGTTTTTAAAATGTGAACCCTCAAGTAATATGTGTTATTATTTCTTATTTTCTTTTTTCTCTCCTTTCCTCTTTGTTACCGGGGGGGGTGAAGGATACTTAGGAAGGAGGTGTAGTGTATGCCTCAGTTACAGTTTTACAGTAACTTAGTTGTTTACAACAACATAAACATATATTGCTTGAGTGAGCAAATCTTAATAATAAAAACCCATGTAACACTAATTTTAAGGTTCTTTACTTAACAATCTTTGATAAGACAATATATCATAACCAACCTGAACAATGGACTTTTCATGAAGAACCCTATCTCCAGCAATCATCATACTTCAGCAGAGTTAATGTCACTGACGTCTGCTTGGGAATAAATTTGTAAGTCGTCAGCATACAACTGAGAAAGTTAGTCGTTATAAGGTTGATGAAGACAGAAAACAGCAGGGGAGATGGAATACCACCTTGGGGCACTCCAGTATTTAGATCGCACCAATCAGATAATGACCGTTTGCCTTTTACAGCCTTACGGTTCGAGAGTGAGTCGAAAACCACTCAGTTGCACTAGACGATACCCGCAAGTGCCTTAGAATCGCAAGGAGTAGATCATGGTCAACCGCGTTAAAAGCGTTTGAAAAATCGATGAGCACCAACACTGTAACCTTGGTTGATTCCATGCCATATCTAACGTCTTCGATGACATTAAGGAGAGCAGTAGTGGTGTTATGTCCAGGGCGGAAGCCAGATTGAAAAGGAGATAGTAGTACATTACGATTAATAAAACTAGATAACTGTCTGTGAGCAACTGCCTCGAGAATTTTGGAGAGAAATGGAAGAATTGAAATGGGACGAAAGTGATTGAGAGCACTGGGTTTTGAAATTTTAGGAAGAGGGATTACAAAGGCCTTACGCCAACAGGATGGAAATACCCCAGAGAGCAATGAAGTATTGACAATGTGAGACACAATAGGCAAAATGCAGTCTAGAATGAGAATGACCATGATTCTACTCACATTATCATGTCCGACAGCCTTGGACTTGATTGACATGACGACTTTGCGGATATCCTCGTCATTAACTGGGGTGAAAGTAAATGGCACAATATCGGTATAAGGAAGCGAAGCAATAAAAGACTACTGCTACTATCTGCTAAGATCTGCTGTACTACGTTTAAAAGTCGTATCTTAGTATTGAATTAATATGAAGATACGACCTTTTACCGAAGCACGGCAGTTATTATATACGTACAAAAGTAAACGTGATAGACAAAACAGTTATGTAAAGATACGGTAATACCTGTGGTCACGTTGCCTGTGGTATAAATAAGTAACTGTATAACTATGTAGACAATAAGCAGACGAATGGCTCAAACAGGCACTGTAACACAAATGACATCATGACCAGTGTCTTTATTCTGTGCCATGACTACACAGTGTGCATCTTTATTAATAGCGGCAAAGTGCGTCGTCGGTTCACACACTGAAGGGTTCCGCCTATATAAAAGCAATTAACATCACTTTGATAATGATTGTAAAAAGCCGCGACTGACATGACAATCGAATCGAAAACGGCGCCACAATTCATACAATATTTGTGAAAGAGTATTTATTAATTTATTTATTTAAATTTTATTGCACAAAACAAAAATCAGTACAAATGGCGGACTTAATGCCAAATGGCATGGCATGGTAGTACAGTAATCACACTAATATTAAAAGCGTGAAAGTTTGTGAGTATGTTTGTATGTTTGTTACTTCTTCACGCTCACTGGGCCAATTTTTATAAAATTCGTTATGGAGATAGCTGATCCCGACACCCTGGATTAACACATTTCTTTTACTCGGTTACTTACCTATTATCTATTATCCCCAAAGCGGGTAGCACGGTTGGACGCAGCTAGTAACAACCTTTAAGCTCTGGTTTCCTAGAATACTTCGTACTAGTACGAAGTATGGAGACGGCCGCTAGATGACGTCACCGCTGTCCTAAGGAAATCAGAGCTTGAGGTAGGTAGCGGAGTGGTAACAAACGTTTGAATTGAGTAGGTGGTGAAAAAAGTTATAAATCTAAATAAACGAAAACTTAAAAAAAAAAAAAACAAGTACGTATAATGCGCTACATCAGATACTTAAACGATACGTACAGGATAATGATAAAAATAATTTTCGTAGAAAGTATTTCATCATCATCATCATCATCAATCATTTCAGCCTATTGCAGTCCACTGCTGGACGTAAGCCTCCCCCAGGGTTCGCCACATGGCCCGATCTCCCGTTTTCGCCATCCAGTCACCACCAGCCACTTTTTTCAGGTCGTCGGTCCATCTGGCCGGAGGGCGTCCTACACTACGCTTGCTCGTGGTCTCCACTCGAGAACCCGTCTACTCCACCGATCATCGGTTCTGCGACAGATGTGACCAGCCCACTGCCACTTCTGAACTACGTCTGTGACTTTGGTTTTTTGTCGGATAATCTCGTTCCGGACTTTGTCCCTTAACGAGATTCCGAGCATACCCCTTTCCATAGCTCGCTGTGGAAAAGAAAGAAAGTATTGATTAAGTGTTTTTTCAATGTTTCTAAACGTGGACATGCGGTTTGAAAGTTAGACGCACACGTACACTTGTGCACATGAATTTTATTGCAACTCAGCAGAGAAAAACTGGGGCAAGAGGCGGCAGAGCAAGAAATATTACGGATTACTTAGTGATGAATTGTAAAAATACACAAACAACGCACTGTGTAGATATACCCACAATCCTTGTTATATAAATATTTATAAGAATGTATAAATAAACAGTCTTCATACTGTCGTGATAGACGCTGTTTCAATCCACTTTTCATCCCACTGTGGTCATGACACCCTTTACCATCAGTACGACCGGTCACATGAGTTTGTGTGAAATGAAATGAATAAATTTATTCAGTAAGTAGACCACAAGGGCACTTTTACAAGTAAAGTTTGTGAATCTACCGAAATTTCCCAAGATGAGACCGCTGTAGAGAAGAAAGCCGAAAGAAACTCAACATTATGTATTTTTTTGTAAATAATAGGTAAATACTTTAAACAATCAATCACATTTATGTTATAATTATAACTAATTACATTAGTACACGTAAAGGAGATGTATAGATTCGATTGTAGTTGTGATCGGCAGTGGGATAATCCCTCTTCAAACCTTTTCCGTAATAAATATTAAGGGACAATCATACACAAATCGACCTAGTCCCAAACTAAGCAAAGCTTGTACTATGGGTACTAGACGACGATATACATAATATATAAATACATATATAGATAACATCCATGACCCAAGAACAAATATTTTGCACAAATATTTGCCCCAGCCGGGATTCGAACCCGGGACCGCCGACTCAGTAGGCAGGTGTCTACCAACCGAGCCAAAAGCGTCGTCAATATTGATATAAGTACGTATCATATGATATAAGTACACTCTATCATATGATATAAGTACACTCTATGGTAGGGCTAGGGCTATGGTTGTAGGGCATTAGGGCGCTAGGGTATGAGGCGTCACAGCTCTAGCTTAACTTAATAAAATCAGTCCCCTGATTTTACATTTGGTCCTTCGAACCGGACCGTGCTTGGTGACTCTTTCGGACGAAATCTTTCCGCAAATATGAACTTAAATAATCAAAGAACTTGGTTGTTATTAAGCAAGTTATTTTAAAATATTTCTCAATAAATATCCTTTTTGTTTAATTAAAAAAAATACCTGCTTTTACATGTACGTAGAATAGTCCCCCTTCCTCTATGTTTATTTTTGTAATTTATCATCTACGCTATAAATATCAAGCTGTATCTAAATAAAATGTCTGTCATATGCGGCCAGACTGACAGACGCACATAACGAACAAGGATTCCGTTTTGCCATTTCGGTTACGGAACCCTAAAAAGTATTCACGAATTTTCTGTTTATCTTGCATTAATTAAAACAAAAGGAACCGGTCCGTAGAACTATCAAAGCTAATTTTAGAAGAAATTCAAAAAACTGGTTGTATTGTACACTTAGTTTGTTCGGCAGCGTAAGACTAAAAAGCAAGAAAACTTGAATTTTATTTAAAAAGGTGTTAAGTCGTAATAAGAATAAGCGACATTCGACCTAAACACAGTTCCATTAAAGCCTTAAATCCATTTTATGTTCACACCTGTAAAAGGTTGTCAAATGTGTAATAAAGTGAGTAAATAATTCAATGATAAGTTACATTAAAAAACATAATCGTAGGTATATAATTTTCAATAAATTATTAATAGTAGGTACCTACATAGCTAGGTAGATACACGCAATTATTCATTGTCAAAGCTTTCTGTGACATAATATTTTTTTATTTTATATTATTAATTAATTAAGATTTGCGATTTTTTAATCCCAAAAAGTGGTGTAAAAACGGATTACGCGGAAACAATACGTTTGAAATCATAGATATAGTATAATAAAACAGAACGTTTAAATACGTCATTAGTACTTCACAAGAGAGTCTTTAATATTATTGGAGCGGAGCGAGCGAAGCGAGCGAAGCTCCCATGGATCGACTCGAATGGACTTTGTAACAATGCGCAGATCTCAGCGAGTTCTCAACCGATTTTAGAAATGTTTGTTTTAAAATGCACAAATTAAATTTCGCTAGGTCGTGACGAAGAGAAAATTTCGAAAAAAAAAAAAAAAACCACTCCAATATATGGTGCAAGCTTAGCCGGGGGCTGACTCTGCATCGACCTAGTAATTCTGTAGTCTCTTACACACGCTGTACACACGTTTTAACTAATCAGTTCCAACGGAATACCATTTTGTAGCAACCCTAGCCTAATATTTTTGACATTCCATTTTCAATTTGAATGATGTCATTTGTAACCGCCACATATATACCAACCAACAGTCTCGAAAATGGGCATTAAAAGCGGGTCACAACGTGTATTGCTTACCATAAAATGTAGTGAAAGCAAAAAAGCCATGTTATCTCCCTAAAGAGTATATTTCTATCAGCGAAACTCGAATAGAAGTAAAAGTTCAAACTATATTTGAAATAAAACTGCAGAACGTTTGGCTCTAAAGGATGCTTTAGAACTATCATGTTGTGATTTTATCTTGTTTTCTTATTTTTTTAAAGCGTTATTTTTGCCATTTTGCTTCGTTTCTGTTAAAATGTATACACAAATTTTATCTGACCTCTTTAGCTATAGTCATTTTTTTTATACAAAGGTCAACTTATGCTGGATTTTGTACTTTTGCCGTTAATTATAACAAATAAAATACATTTTTTATTAATTGTGTTTTATTTAGACACACCATAAATAAACGCACCCCTTAGAACAGATTATGAGTGTAAAATGATGTTATCCCGCTAGATCGGGCTTTTGGGCCATAGTGCGGCGTTAGCAAGAAAACGTCTGTAGGTACTTTTCAATATGGCAGGTGCACTTGATCCGCTGCCAACCTTTATACTCATATCGCCTGGTGACAACCAAGACTCACTCAAATTTCTGTCAGTGCTCTTCAAAACCTCGTATGTAGTGAGTAGATTGATGCTGAGACACGAGCTTTGCTTTAAGTAGGTATTTGTTACTTAGTAAGTATTGGTTGTCAGCAGACGATATAAGGGTGAAGACCAAAAGTTTACTACCTTAACTCATTTAATTAAAATTTGTATCAATTTTTCCATTGTACGACGACAAATTAACCATCGAATAATGTACCTTAATCTTTGTCGCACAACAGAACTTTTTAGTAAGGTAGCCTTAGAAAAACGCGATCGGAAAAAGTTCCGTTGACAAACATTAACGACACAATAATGAACCTCAAAACAGTACCTTAAGGTACATTATTCGATGGTTAATTTGTCGTCGTACATTGGAAAAATTTATACAAACTTTTATTAAATGAGTTAAATGGCACCAAACGTTTTGGTTTTCACCCATAATCTCTATACTTTCATTCCTTATTTTGAAAAAAAAAATGCAAAACAACAAGACTTAAATATAATATGTCCTTTCAGTGTCAAAATATAAGTTTGAGACAAAGACTAATATTGACTTTTAAATTATCACATGTAGATGTTACTTACTATAAATAAATGATATTAGGTAACGTAACTACAAGATTTCTCCTACGTTTTCTCTAACACTAAATACAATAAAATTGTCTTCGAGATCTTAGAGCCTTTTCCCACCGACAGGCGTTATGGTCAACTCGTTGATCTGAAACAAAACAGCAATCAATTGGGTCAGTAAGGAGGAATCAGAAACTAGATAGAAGCAGCGATCATGATCGATGACTAAAAGAGATAGGGGAATCTGTTCTTAGGAACCCTGACGTCGATATTAGATTTACTGAAAATAGCAATCATATTTTTTATCACAACCATATTTTTTAGGCATGTATTTAAATCGATATCTGTATATTCCCTTTTTTCGATCAAAATATTTGAAAGTTTCACCAAAAATACTGACTTGCACACTAAATAATGCGAATTCAATATACTATTTAAAGGTATTTGCAAAACTGTTTTACTGGATATAAAAAAAAACTAACCTAACCTAACCCGGCCGAGTCGGATCTTATAGTGTGCAGTGCGAGGATAATTAGTGTGCAAGTCAGTATTTTTGGTGAAACTTTCAAATATGTCTGATGTACGAACCATATTTTTGGTGCGATTTCGGTTAAAAAGGTCATCTCATTTTGTATGATGTTTAAGTTTTTTTTGTAGGACATGTTCAGTTAATCAATTCTTTTTTTTGCACAGCATTCGTTTTTCTGGTATGCCTTCAGTTAATTAGTGGAGTTACCTATTGTACTGAAAAATTATACAGATGTGCAATTAAATATATCCCTATTTTTTATAGTCAAGTCCGGTCAAAATCTCTGTAAATACGACATACGATTTACTTACAGAATGTTGACCAGGTTCGGTTCCTACTATGTATGAAGATGAGAGAGGAAAAAAAAAAGACTGCCATTTTTAATTCAATCTAAAATCGACGCCATGCTTTTTAAGAGCATTTTCCCAATCTCTCATGGTTTCTGACTTTCTCATATGTATTACGTCATCTGAGCGTTTTTTTCACATGAGTTTTTTTTTTCAGTAAATAGATTTTTTATGCTCAACATATACTCAGATCCGTTTGACATTCGAAACCCCATACAAGACAAAAAGTGTCAAAATGTCCATCCCAGATCGTCACGTTTTTGTACGATTTTTTTTTATGTTCTATCACAGAATAAAGACACTAGTTTTATGAACGTGACGCAACGGAAAACTATGTTTTCATACAAAAATTTGCGAAACAATTTGACTTGTAATTATGAGGTACTTACCAATTTTCACTAAAATTGGAAGAAAAAAAACGAAATAAAAATACAAATCGGCCCATCTAGAGAAACTGATCCCATCTAGCAATAAACATCATCTTATCTTATCTTATCTAGATGGGGTCATCAAGAGTCAGGGACTCTCAGTATGATAACTAATAAATAAATAAATGTTATGGGACAATCATACACAAATCCACCTAGTCCCAAACTAAGCAAAGCTTGTAATAAGTCTCCTTCAAATCTACTTGCGCACAAGATAAATGCTCACATTAACGGAGGGTGGTGTGGACACCACATAAAGCACGGCCTCGGCGACATCCTCAGGGCGCAGCGCGGGCGCCGTCAGCGGACCCTCCGAGTTGGCGCCCACCAGGTCTGTGGCCACCAACCCGGGCGATATGCTCTGAAACATACACAAAATCTCCTCAGCAATAACATTATAACAGCAATAAGGTGACTTACTTTTGAGTTTCTTTCGGCTTTCTTCTCAACAGCGGTCTCCTCTTGTAAAATACCGGTAGATTCAGGTTCAGACATGTGAAAGTGCCCTTGTGGCTTACTTACAGAATAAACGTTTTGATTTTGATTTTGCTATTAGATTATAGTGAACATAAATTGTGTCATTGAAACCACTAAACACACTTTCAAAAATAGGCGTAATCAAATAAACAGCCCAACCCAGGCCCCGTCTGAAAGAATATTTTAGATAAGCCAAATGACCTAGAGCTCAGTTGGCGCCACCAGCACACCACACGTAATCAGTACCTACACGTCCCTACACGTGCTTACAGACTATACAATCCTTCACTCAGGAGCGTGGCTTGTGTCGAATGGCGGCCCGACGCAAGTCCCTGGTGTCAAGGGCGTTGATGGATCTAAAACAAAATGTGCGCAGGACCTCTCCTTTTATAATGGCGGCGCGAGAAGAGACTGATGAACGTCGTGTGAAAGTCACAGGATTGTCGAAAGTAGGTGTTCGGCTATTGGCGATCCTGGTGGATTACTCCGATCTTCGATTTGAACTTCGTATCATCTGTCCCGCTCATTCAAATATTTCTCTGAATGTCGATCTGGAACTAATGTTACGATTAGTGAAACTTACTGTGGCTTTAATCTTGCTCCCGAAGTCGACGAGCTCGTTGTCCAGCGAGGCTGTGACTCCGGTGACAGCGTGCTTGGTCCCCGGATACACGTTGAACATCGGCTCGAAGGGAATGTAGTGCCCCGCGATACTGAAATGTATGCAATTAAGAGCACGCATTAAATTTAACGAAAATAATATCCCACCAAAAATAATTTTCATGTAAAATGATGCCAAGACCATATGACTCGCACTAACAAAAAGTTATCAAATCTCATGTAGAGCCAAGCTTCTGCTTCATTATCATGCCCTAACTCTACAAGGCCTAACTTCATAAACTCTACACCTTAGTCAAAATATGTGGCTTGGCTCTTCTTGGCGGGGGCACTACCGTGCACCCAGATGTTTAACGGGTTAACAGTCCGATGAGGCACATGGCCCCATGGGTGGTTCCACTGGTACCTCATGGCACAGTGTTCCATTTAATTTTTGTGTGAATATTTTAGCATTTTTAACTGTCTTATTAGTTACTCAGTAATATTGGCAAATTGATAACAAACAATCATCACCAATTTGATGAAAATTGTAATAAGCTACTTCTACAGTTGCCGGCAAACTTTAAGAACAAAAATGGCGGATCTGCGCATGTACATTTGTACGTAAATCGGCTACTGCGCAGTCAATGTCATGATCAAAAACTTTGCCGGCTACTGTACAAGACAACCTAAAATGGCGCCACAAATTCATACTTGAGTTCGCCAATAGCAAGACGGTTAAAACGCTCTAATAACTAATCACCCTATTACGATGGGGACGTTTTGACAGAAGGCGGATTGCTTCGGGACTGTGATTCACTTTTTCTATTCATTTGTAGGTACCTACCAGTCATCCAGTCAACCAAGACGTGATTTATTTAAATTTTATTTCACACGCATGTCTATTGTCCCTAACTACTCGTACCCACTTAACTCAGACCCCGACGGAGACCACCCAGGTTAGTTCGTGGCACGCTCGAGAATAAAGCAACTGATTGAATTTCCGGCCTTGCAAGTTATCAATCAATTGATGTCATTGCAATGAATTGCATGTGCAGCAAATTGGCCCAATAGCCTATGCAAAGATGGGCTACATCTAGAGCTGCCTGCTGGCCTGGGATCATGTTTGATTTTATTGGGTGCCATCTATTTTGAATAGTTTTTTGCCGAAAGTTCATCGTGCCGAATTCATCCGAATCGCATCATAATATTATTACTTAATTTAATTTTCCGAATTTTAGTTAGCTGCCTACCTACTCAACCTTTGTTAATAAATAAGTGCTGGCAGAAAAGGAGTTTATTTCACTGGTCATCCGTTACCACTAGCACTTAGCTTAGATCCCAACCGAAGACCACACAGCGAGATCTTGCCACGGGCGAAAATAAAGCAAATTGGTTGAGCTTCCGACCCTCCTGAGTTATCAACCAATTGATGTCAACTCATTGAATTGCAAGCGCAGCAAATTACGACGATTACTCTATATAGCCTATGCGGGTGCGCTACCTAGAACTTATCATGGTGCAAGGAAATGCAAATTGTTTTTATTACTAAGTATAAACACTGAGGGGAATTGTAATGTGTTCGCACGGTATTGTAAGGAAAGTGACAAGTACATACGTAGTATTTGTCGCGCGATAAAAAGTCGCGTGTCATAGTTACGCTAGAGGTGCAGAATAGATGTCCGTCATTTATGAACAGATCCCGAAAATTATTTTTTTGATCTAGTGTAGGCATCTCCAAGTTGGCCAGAAATAACATAAAATATTGGTATATACATAAGACCTGATAATGAGATCCATGCGGAATCGAGGGAACTCCTCAACTATTATAGGCACATAAGAGGCACATCTATTACGATTTCGGTGTTTTTTATAGTACTTAACTCGTTCAGACAACTGAATCTAGTCGGTTGTTTTTTATGTGTTTTAGAAAAGTAAGTTAAATGGGTTTCAAACATATCCTCGACACGACAATTGTTAATGTTGATGATTGATGATGCCTCCATCACGGTTACATACGGTGTGTTTAGACATTCTTTCCACTGATATTTACATCGATTAAATATACCCACATGTTTTATTCGGTGGGCACCAAATCTGCACTAACCTGTTGATGTTGATGACGTGTCCATCGATGCCGCGTTTTCTCATGGAGGCCACTCCGTACCGGGTGCAGAGCACCACTCCCTTCACGTTGATGTCAATTGTTTTCAGAATATCTTCCTCCTTCACTTGTTGAGGACCCACGTCTATAAATTAAATTATTACAAATTCTTAATGACCAATGATGAAAAACAATCGATATAAGTAAAAGTATGACGGTTTATCACAATTCATGTTCGTTTGATATGCTTTCTTATTAGAACTGTGTCTCTTAAACTAGTCAGGTACAATCTAACACGAATTAAGGAGTCAGTTACTATAGTTTCTGGTTCAGGCCATACATTTTTTGAGTAAGGGCTGTGTGCGTGGGCCAATGTTATACGGAAGGGCCACCTCCAAAGCTACAACGATTGACTGTAGATTGTTTTTGGAGCCTATTTTCCCGCCACTCACCCGTCATGGTCCCGCCGAAGAACACCCCAGCATTGTTGACAAGCACGTCGGTGCCACCAAACTTGTCGTCCACCCATTTGAACGTGGCAGCAACCTCGCCTGGCTGCGACACGTCGCACTGTCGTGCCACGATGCTTCCTTTACCAGACTCGCGTGACTGTAGTTTCTAAAGACGAAAATAGCAATGTTACTAGACATCATAATTTTGATATTTTCATAGCAAGCGTGATATTAAATAGTATCCACAATTAATAAATTCGATTTAAATTTCTTAGACATATGAGACTACCTCTTGTTCTCATATTAGTTGTATACCTGCAACGCTTCACATTTTTTCACCTATTCATAGGTGGCATCGTGATAGGAGAGCCAGCTCGAATTGCCCCATAAAACCAACGATCACATATTAAGGATAAACATTTTCCGTGTGTTTTCAATGTCATTGTGATGGCCATAATCAAGTACCTATATAGGAATAGGACTATGTGTCTTAATTTTAATCGGTGGCGCCGCAATGATGCGTTGTAAAATCTTTGGCGGCCTACAGTATAGTCTATCCGGAATTTTAAGAGCAAATTCTGTCAAACTGGCACAAGTTGTAATATATAGTGATGTGGTCGACAGGGTTGTTGATGGGAGACAAAGTATAATGCCGAGCTCTAGATAGTAGTGATAGTGAACGTTTAATTACTTAAAACATTAGCTTATATACATTTTTACAATAAGGTTAACGCTTATCCAAGCAATATGCATTATGCTACAGTAAACCATTATGTTACTGTTGAATAGGTACTAAATGTAGACATTAGCTACATACTACAGCTTCCCCGTAAGATCCCTTCACCCCCGGGGTGCTGGAGAAAAAGAAAAAAAATGCATGTTACTTGTTTACAATTCGAAATGAAGATGGGGACCACTGTGTAAACTACTTATAATTAAGTTTATACACTTTACAAGAATATGTCAAAGAGAAAAAATAATTAGTTGGTCTCCCCAAAATGAAATATCGTCATGTCCCAGTGTCACTGTTTCAAAAGAAATATTTTATAGTTGCAGTTAAAATTATTTTTATTAAAATTCCTGTCTGTTTCAACAAAATAATCAGTATTATTATCAAATAATCTCTCTCAAAATAAAAATAAAATTACTAAAAATTTGCCATTATTGTTGTGTGAATCACATATAAGGTACTGGTATTACGGTATCGGTACATTTACCCTATAAAATATCTAATGCCGTACCAATGGAGTCTTCGCTCCAAAAATAATTAACGGGAATGGCTACCCAGGGCAAGGTCACCCTTAATAATATACTAACTGGGCTGCGCGTCCGTGCGCACCCTTAACTCAAAACATGGGCATGGTCACCCACATGGCATATCAGGTCCGTCGCCTGTACTTAGAAACACAATATATATTAAGACTAAAAGTCTCCAAATACTCTCACGGAGGACGGTAGGTCACACTATGATCAAGTAAAAGGATTGTGAACTAACCGATGCAAGTACACATTATAAAAATGTGCCTTCACCTCCTAACATAAATCTGTACCGTACCTTACCATGTACTGAGAGAGTAAAAAAAATATTTGAAATTAAAATTTCGTATTGTAATACTTTATAAAAGAAATATCTACGCAAGTATAACTCAATTCTCTCTCTCTGGAGTCGGTCCCTCATGTCTGAGGATCGTGGTCAGCTTCAGGGTTGCATCTGGCGCGGATGATCTGCCTCCACCGGTTTCTGTCCAGCGCGTCTCTTACAGCCGAGTAGAATTTAGAGTTCGATGAGTCCTTTACTTGATCGGTCCATCTTGTTGGTGAACGACCGCGCAATCTTTTGCCTTCGGTGTTCCCAACCACGATCAGTTTTTCAAGATTTTCGTCGTATCTGCGCATTGTGTGGCCGAAATAGGAAAGAATGCGTTGTTGGCACGTGGTGGACAAGCGAGTTCTTATTTGGAGCTGGTTCAGGATCGATGCATTGGTGCGTTTCGCAGTCCATGGTATTCTTAACATACGTCTCCAGCACCACATCTCGAATGCATCAATCCTTTGCCTTTCTCGGGCCAGGATTGTCCACGTTTCCACTCCGTACAGGAAGATAGGGAATACCAGAGCACGTATCAATCGGATAACTCAATTAACTGTCACTAAATTATTAGGTGATCAATCCAATAACTAGCTATAGTATAATTGTTCAATAAAATTTCTAAGTGTGAATATCAAATTACATTCACCAATAATTAAAAGTTTACTTGTAGACAGCGAACACGCGTGATCTACTTAAAATTTTTGCTTACGCGCGGACTTCGCGGCGCGGTATGCATTTCCGTTCGTGCGGAAATTGTGAAATGTGTAAGTTGTTTACGACATTTGCATCCAAAAAAAATTATAAGCGACGATTATTATAATGATTTTAAGTGATGATATCTGGTTTAAAAATAATAATAATTAGAAATGCTAAGTGACACGGGTAACAATTTCATGTACGAAAGTTATCTAACAACTTATGTATGTAAAAGAAAAAATTTGAATGAATTGGGCGTTAACCTGTATAGCTAATTAATTTTAATATAATAAAAAAAATATATCATAAAAAAAATCTCATTCTAATTTCTTAGATGCGATTTCCTTTTGACGCCTCTGAGGGCCAAGTTTAACTGAATATTCTCTTACATTTATTTATTTAAACTTTATTGCACAAAATACATAAGTAAAAGTACAAATGGCGGACTTAATGCCTTTAGGCATTCTCTACCAGTCAACCACTTATATATTCCAACCTAGTATATAAATCTTGCAAGTAGAGAAGTAGACATAATAAAATTAACTCGTGCGTAAATGTAAAATAATTATAACCGAAAACATAAGTTATACAATAAAATATTCACTTACTTACGTAATTCAACGCTTACGTAGGAGTAATGCCTAACGATATTGGGGTCATCACGTGTCGTCACGTTGCGCGATGCATGGCGGGACGTTGATGCGCTGGCGGCTGGCAGGCACGTGGAGGCACGATGCCGTTGCTGATGCGCGATGCGATGACGGGCCGGGCTAACCCTGGACACCCTCGAGCATGGGCCGGGATTTCCCTGGACACTTGAGATGGGCCGGGATAACCCTGGACACCTCTTGATTTGCGAGCCGGGATAACCCTGGACAACGCTCTTCTTTTCTTGAGACTTGTTTCTTCTTATGGCTTCTTTCATAATTGTCTTCTTCTTTTTTCAAGTTAATTCAAATCTTCATTCTTGAGACTGCATCGTCAGTCTGGTGGTTGCCGTTGGTCAACGGCTGCCGTTGTCGCTGTTGCTGGTGTCCCGGACGGTGTGGTGTCCCGGACGGTGTGGTGTCCCGGACGGTGTGGTGTCCCGGACGGTGTGGTGTCCCGGACGGTGCGGTGTCCCGCCACACCGTCCGGTGCGAGGTTCTGAGGTTCTGGCTGGTTCAGAAGTTCGTCTTCGGAACGTTAGTGCAGGATCGCCATGTAATATATAGTGATGTGGTCGACAGGGTTGTTGATGGGAGACAAAGTATATGCCGAGCTCTAGATAGTAGTGAACGTTTAATTACTTAAAACATTAGCTTATATACATTTTTACAATAAGGTTAACGCTTATCCAAGCAATATGCATTATGCTACAGTAAACCATTGTGTTACTGTTGAATACTAAATGTAGACATTAGCTACATACTACTACTGAAAAACGACCTTAAATTTACATGTCGGTCATACCTACGTTTGTTTGTACCTTGTGTCAAAGTGACTTCATTTGATCTTACAGATCGGACAGGCTATACAAGCTAAGTATAACGACGCAGTTTTTGCACTACAATCGAGGGCCGTGTATTCGAGCGTTTTAACCTTTACTTTTGTGGTCACATTTATGTCAGTTCTGGTTCTGTCAGTTCTGGCATTTCAAAATCCCTCTTTTAAAAATTCACCAAGAGGGCGCCTGACAACCCTTGCTCGCTAACTCGCTGTCATCGAGGTCGGAATACTATCTTTGCCGAAACTTACCTCAACTAATGGAGTCCGCCTGGCGAGCCCCAGGACCCGCAAGCCCGAGTTTGCGAGTGAGACGCACCGGCCCTGATACCTGCGCTAGCGCCGATAACAACAGCTGTTTCCGATCCGCTGCTCCATGGTGTTTGTCCTTCTGTTAGGCTTACACAATCTCCCCTCGACTAGTGGAGCCCGCCTGGCGAGCCCCACGACCCGCAAACCCCAGTTTGCGAGTAAGACGCACCGGGCCCTGATGCCTGCCCTAGCGCCGATAACAACAGCTGTTTCCGATCCGCTGCTCCATGGTGTTTGTCCTTCTGTATGGCTTACAGACAGAATCTCACCTCGACTAGTGGAGCCCGCCTGGCGAGCCCCACGACCCGCATGCCCGAGTTTGCGAGGGAGACGCAGATCGCGGCCCCGATGCCTGCGCTTGCGCCGGTCACCACCGCTGTCTTTCCTATCCATCGCTCCATGTTTGGCCTTCTGAAGTAAATGTTTGAATTCATATTCATTACAATATACAGGATTTTCACAGATTTTGAAGTAAAAGAGCATCAAAATAACACTGTAGGGATGTAGGCCTACTATAAAGAAGTAAGTATAAATGGTGGAGGTGCGGGTTTGTGGGGGTGGATTGAGTATGTCCAAATTTACGGCTGTTCTCGCCTACAAACCGCATTTTCAACCGATTCACGTAAAATCGTGAGAGTTCCATAATAATTTTATACTTATAGTATTTTTTTATGATCGCGAGGTCTACAGGTCATAGAGCTCGCATTTTTATAGATTTCTAATGAATATAAATATTATTAAAATTTATGCATATTCCCACATACATTTTAAAAATATTTATTGAAATAAAATCAATATAGAAAATATATAAATATGGGTGACGACGGCAGGGGGGAGGATATCTTGCTTAGTAAATAATTCCTGCTCCGTCTTGATAATCAAAGGCCTTGACATATTATATTCATGTAAATACTTTTTTTGTTATATACCCTTTTGTTGCTATACCAGAGGACAAAACCATAAAAGATTTAACTGCCGCTGTGTTCGCTCAGTTAAATATTGCAAACATTATTAATTGAAAATAATATTACTAACGTAAAAGAAAAAATAAAAATAAATAAAATTAACGCTTCAGTACTCGACCCTGGTCTAATGATTGACGCCCCAATAATTAATAATTATGAAAATAAACAGATTTACCTTTGTATAAGTGGGATCTTTTCTTAGCGATTTTTTTTTTATAAATGGGATCAAATACCCGTCAGGGGTATCAGGCCCGCACACTGGTGCGCTTACCCCAAGTTAATTACTTATCTATTATTTATGTGCGCTCTGTGTATCAGCCCAAGTAATACGCTAATGTAATAATACAGATACCTGGCAACCCTGGCCTTGTAAACAATGTTAAGAAGAGCTCAAGCAACACTTGACATTGGCTAATCACTGTAAAGCCAGAAGGAAAAAAAAAAAAAAAAAAAAAGAGCTCAACATAATTTAATTAAAAACATCAAGAATTAAGCATCTGTAACAAGTGAATCAATAGTGAAATTGTAGGTTAAGAAACTTACTGTGTATTTGTGCCAATAAACATCCAATTACTCAACGTACAGCACGGATAACACTTGGTGAGACGTTCATTATTTACCGTTAAACTTTTAAATCACTGAGATAACTGTAATCACACGAAAACAAACAACAGACGTCAAAGCTCTTAGGTTACACCTGGAGGAAAAAACAAAACAGATTGAGATTTTACGAAAACTATCAGGAGAGACGACACCCAGGGATAAGAGACGCACGCCCGATGGTAGCACACTCACACCGACCTATAGAAACGTCAACACTCTCAACACAATTAGAATGAAAACTCCGCGGACATCGCCTCTGCACACTTCACACAACAGCGGCTCTTCGCGGAACCCCAACTTAAATACTGCCTCAACATTGGGGGCACGGATTTCAAGCAATATTCCGTCGATAGGTAACGGAATATCGGCGAACCTCTCACAGATTACCCTTCCGCCTAAGGACAACCACCAAACCGCCGGCGATCCTCCTGAGCTCCTCGACCTAAACCTAAATATAAATGAAAATTGTATACATCATGGATACTCGATCAAAAAAAGGATTATAATATTGGCCGACCAGCGAGGTAAGAATGTAAGGCATATGCTACAAAAAAAGTTAGGTAATGATTTCGAGGTTTTCTGTTTCTGGAAACCTGGAGCAAGTCTGGGTAATATATTAAATTCCACGAAGGACTGTTACAATATTACAGCACATGATTATGTATTGGTACTCGGTGGTGTCAACGATAAAAGTCCCTTTGAGTTCAAAACGTGCCTCGGTGGTTGGCTAAACGGTATGACTCACACAAATCTATTGATATCTGAGATACCCTATAATAAGCATTTAAATGAATTTAAGTTAAACAATGAGTTAAAACATGTATGTAGTATGTTTAATAATGTATCATATGTTCACATGGGATATGACAGGTATATCCCGGAAAAAGCTTTTTTCCAATAACCTATGTACACTATTTAAGGAAAAAATTAACTGTATAGAAACCAATGCGACCCCGATACTCACCAAACAACGAGTAAACTGTAACAATACTGTAAGCGTAAGCACGCAAACCAACATCTCCCTTCCTCAAACCAATACCACAGAGTTTTCAACCCCAGAAAACTCTTGTAAGAATAGGCCAAATGATCTTTTTCGTGTATAATGAAATACTCCATCAAAACATAAACGGCTTAATTACTAAATCTGATATTTTAAGTGTACACTTACAAGAGACAAACAAACAGGTAGATGTTATCTGCGTGACTGAGCATAATATGAAGGTAGGCGATGAGTTAAATCTGAATATTCCGAATTATGTACTAGCAGCTAACTTTTCTAGAAACAATCGCAATGGTGGATCATGTATATTAATTCATAAAATGCATAAATTTGTAAAACTAAGCGATGTTGAATCTCTTAGTACTTTAGGAGTTGTGGAATGCTGTGCTATAGAGCTTGTTCACCATGAAATAATAATTATTTGTGTATATCGTACTCCAAACATGCGAACAACTTCCCTCGAAATTTTCCTAAGCAAACTAAGTAGCATTTTTCATAAATTCTGCTATAGTAAAAAGAAAATCATAACTTGTGGCGACTTTAACATTGACCTTCTTAAAAAAACCAGTGCCTCGCTAAACTTCAAAAACCTACTACATAGTTATAATTTAAAGGTAGGAATAGAACAGCCTACGCGCCCAGCTAGCAACACTTGTATAGACAATATTCTTCACAATGTGCGTGGCGGAAATTTTTTAGTTATAGAATTAGCCCTCTCTGATCATACAGCGCAAACAATCCGATTTCCGGTCAAAAAAACCTGCGCATTGACGCACTGGTTCATAATGAGAAGAGACTACAGTAAAGAAAACATAGATAAATTTATTTACTACTTACAACACCTAAGCTTCAACAGTACCTATATGGCCAATAACCCAAACGACGCCTACAATTATTTTATTGAAGACTTTAAACTCTTCCACGACCTATGTTTTCCCATGAAGAAAATAAAAATAACTTTAGCAAAAAAATCTAAATGGATCAGCAGAGGTATCCGGGTCTGCTCTAAACGTAAGAGACAACTTTTATGGAAATATCGAACTTCTGCTGAAGTAAGAGACAGAAATGCATTTAAAATTTACTCGCAACGCTTGAAAAAGATCGTGAAATTAACTCAAAGAGCCCAAAATGACTATAGTATAAAAAACTCACTAAACAAAGTCAAAACTACATGGCAAATCATAAATAATGTCAAGAATAATTTCCCAAAAGAAAATATATCGCAATTAAGTATCAATGGTAAAATCATAAATGATCCTCAACAAATTGCACATAAATTTAATAACTATTTTGTAGACGTTGTAGAGAATAAGGAAAAAGACAATATGCACTTTGACGGCGTAACCCAAACAAACAATAACTTTAGTACCGGTACCAATAAATATATAAGTAATAATGAAAAATCGTTATTTATGGCTCCAACAACTCCAGAAGACATTTATAAAATAATTAATTCATTAAAAATACAAACAGTGTAGGCTACGACGGTATCAGTACTAAAATCCTTAAAAGTGTATCGCACATAATTGCACCAGTACTCAGCTATGTGGCAAACATGTGCATAGAATGTGGCAGTTTTCCTGACAAATTGAAAATTTCCGTCATTAAACCAATTCACAAAAAAGATAGTAAAGACGAAATTAAAAACTATAGACCGATAGCGCTGATCCCTGTTATTTCTAAAATTCTGGAAAAAGTAATCTACAAAGGTCTTTATAATTTTTTTGAAATTAATCTCTTATTAGCAAAGGAGCAAAAAGGGTTCAGGAAAAGTAAATCTATTAATATGGCTATATTCGATTTGGTCAAAACAGTACTAGCTAATATGAATGAAAGACTGCCTGTATCTGCATTGTACATGGACATGACCAAGGCGTTTGACTTTGTTCACCATGAAACACTTTTGTATAAATTGGATAAATATGGAGTCAGGGGAAATATTTTAGAGCTAATCAGATCATATCTAAGTAATAGAAAACAGATAACCCAGATCACAAATATTAATCCTAAATCAAAGACAGAAACGAAATACTCATCAAACTTCAGGATAAATAAATTTGGCGTTCCTCAAGGGAGTATTCTAGGCCCCTTGCTATTTCTCATTTATATTAATGATCTCCCAAAAATCACTAAACACCCGATGGTTTTATTTGCCGATGATAGCACAATCATATTCACAGATACGCAAGCTGATACTTTAGAGATGGAAATAAATACAACCCTACGATCAACCATCGACTGGCTCGAAAAAAACAATCTTAGGGCTAATTTGTCCAAAACTCATATAATGAATTTTAAACAGAGGAGTAAAAATCAACAACCCCTTAAAATTACATACAAGGATCTCAATATAACGGAGGTTGATAATACAAGGTTTTTAGGTTTAGTCGTAGATGAAAAATTAACTTGGAAATGTCAAGTCGATAATGTTTGCCAAAAACTGAGTCGTTACTCCTACGCATTGTATATGCTTCGTAAAGTCGTGAACCAATCAGCAGTGCTGACTGCATACCACGCATACGTCTCTTCGACACTAAGGTATGGTGTGATTTTCTGGGGTAACTCCACCGACCGTGAAAGTGTATTTCGAGCACAGAAAAAGTGTCTTAGGGCGGTATGTGGGCTGCGGCCTACAGAATCATGTAAAACTAAATTTATAGAGTTAAAAATCCTTACTTTTCCATCCCTATACATATTTGAAGTTGCTTTATTCGTTAAATCGAATCCAGACCAATTTAAATGTTTTAGTAGTCAAAGATTACAAAATAAGCTATTTGCTGCGCCATCTAAAACGGCACTTCTATCAAAAAGTGTAGTCGGAATGGCCCCGAAAATATATAACAAAATTCCAAGCACCATAAGGGACATGGAAAATATATTAGAGTTTAAAGTAAATTTTAGAAAGTTTTTAATAGAAAAAGCATTCTATTCAATTAATGAGTATTTAGATAATTGTATTCATAACTAGCCGTAAGATTATATAATAATATTGCATGTGTAATTTATATTCAATAACAATAGTAACTTAATAACATTGAATAATGATAATAATTTTGTAATCATAAATATTTACCTAGTAATTAAGAATAATAATATTTGTATGCTTAAGGCGACTCCTAATCCCAACGTCCTTGAGGATCTGGGCGGAGCCTAACGTTATTCCCCCCGCCGACCGTGCGCACCCGGAACATTACTTCGTTCATAATCTCGTTGAGTGGCGTCCAAGCAGCTTCATACACTCGCATAGTCCGAGCAAGAGTTGAAGATCAACAAAACTTATAATATTCAAAGGCATTGAAAAATCTCGAAGTAAAATTAATCATTTACACAATGATATAATTATTGCGGATTACTAAATATCTATGTACCCACTACAGTAGAATATTAAAAATAAAATGCGTTAAAGCTATTTTCCAAAAAAATAAGTGAAATTGGCCATTTGGAAGTCTCGCATCGAAAAATACTTTTTAGTTTCTTTTGTATGTGTAGGTACCTACCAAAAATAGTTAAAATGCGACAAGATTCTTGATTATACGTGTAAAAAAATATCGTTTTTTAATAAATAAATCATATCGTGACCCAGCGGATGAACCGATATTTTAACATAGTAGTGGAGGTACAGCTTTATCCCCCGGGTCATGCTGCTCTAATGAAAAGATAAACTATAAATAATAGAGCGACAAACTCAACTTTAGGTTTAGGTTTTAGAGAGAATCTTTATTTTACTCATAAGAACAATACAGTTCACTTAAAATGAGCTTACAAATCAGATATCCTTAAATGAAATGTATTTAGCGTGATCGCTAGAGGTTTATATTACATTATTTTGTACATGTGTCTTCAGTTTGGTTTTAAATACACTGAGGGATTCACAATCTTTCACATTATTTGGTAATTCATTATACATCCGTGCTCCCTCATACATTATGCTACTTTTGCCATAACCCGTTCTATTTTTGCGTAGTTGTAACTTGTTTGTGTTTCTTAGACAGTGTTTGATTTTTTGTGTAATGTTAATGTCTGAATGTATTTTATCTGTTGGAATTTTTCTTACGAAAATGCAAGTTGAATAGGTGTATAGTTGCTTTAAGTTAAAAAGCTGTACTTTCTTGTATAGTAACTGAGTGTTCATTCGATAATCATATTTAAAAAGTGCCTTTATGGATTTATTTTGAGATCTTTGTAGTTTCTGTAGATTAGTACTTTACCGTTGGAAAACGGATTTACGTCCTTTACCTACTTATAAACAGTGATAGTTTTTTATGACTACATTAGTAATATTCTCAGATTTTCCCCTATACTTGTTGATATTGACGATATTTTACTAGACGAATTTTTTGGCTAATTTCAATGTTCAAGGTCAATGGATACCCTATAAATGTTAATTTACTTGATTGTCAAAATATGCCGATGCTGGAAAGGAGAACTTATCTAAGCGACATTTTTGGGGATATTGAGTTATACACACTGTTGGGATCGGCAGATTTTTTTGCATCGAATGGGTTGGGTCGTTGGGTCTCGTATACATCTGTCTGACGACTTTTGTGTCGCTTATCCCGTCGGTGATTTAGAGAATCTCTACTTTTTTTCCTACTAAACGACTTGATTTTTGAGGTTTTTTTTAGCAAAATGGAGATTACATAAAAAGTTTTTTGCATAATAATGAACCTTAGAGCTTTTTTACTTACTTATTTGTCTAAAAAGATCAAAAACTTAGATAATTTTCTTTATTGCAACTAACCTTGCACTTGTTGGTTAACTGTTTTTACCTGATCGCAAAATATATTTTAATGTCGTTTGAGGCATTTTACCTATGTCTTTATGATAAAATTAACATAAAGGTAAATTATGAAAGAAAAATTGAATGTGATCCACTGCAATGTAAGCAGGACTCGAACCTGCGACCCTAAGTTTCCGGCGTAGTGCTCTACCAACTGAGCTATCATATCGTTACGTCAATCACACTAAATCTTTGATTCCATAATTCTTCGCTACTGGAGCGCCCTCTGTGTCATGTGTGTTTAAAATGCTTATGCGCATTAGCCAAAAAGTAAAAATGTGATATTCCCACATTATAAAACAGAATCGATATAAGATTCTATAAAAAAGAATAACATAGTTAGATTAAATTACCTGATTGTCGTATCTTAACTATTGGCGTTTATCCAAATTTACCTGCTTTGATACTATGAAACCATTGTCGCTTATCCTTTTTTACCTGATATGACTTTGATCGACTACTGTCGCTTATCTTGAATTGCTTGAATGACAATTGAGTCGTATTTGTCGCATAGAATGTACTAAAAAACAAATATTTTCGTTAAATTGGTAGTTAGACAACTTTACCGGTTCTGTTTTACAAAATATCACACATTTAGTAGTAATTCAATATATTTATAAAGGCCGTTAGGCCCATCTGCGGTGTAAATCTGTGTCTGTGGCGCTAAGGCATGACTTTGGACTCGCTTGATGGACCCAAACGCCATCTCACTCAAACAGTGTCTTACGAGACGTCACTCAGAGTTGTAGGTAGTTTTGTTATTCTTGTTAGGATAGGATATTATCTCATTGCAATTGTAAAACTTGAAATTTCACGTAGTTCGTGATTTAAAATTCCTTAATGATTACCGAGTGACTGCAGTCTTGAGAACTCTTGTGCTGTTCTCATTAGTCATAGCTATCGTTTGCTACCATACATTGGTCTAGAACTACTAGAAATCTTTCAGCAGATCACGCATAAAAATTGATAAAATTGAAATTTCACGTGATATCTGATGAATAAATCTTTAACATTTCTAAAGCAGTTTTTTTTTTATTTGCGTAGTTGGACCATAAGTTTTTGTCTTAGAGAACTTTAAATGTCACTTCATTAATTTTAATGTTTGAAAATTAATATTTTCCTTTAATTAAAACATTAATCGTGAGGTTTTATTGTACGATAAATAGCTTTTCATGTCTGAAATATTTCCTACAAAGGAGATTAGATAATTTTTCTTGATTTATTTCATGCTGATTTATGCACATTTATATATTTACCTGACTATAAAATGAGCATGCACATATTGTTAACTGTGTTGATTGTTGTGTAATAGATTATACTATTTTACCTGACTTATTTCTCGGGAAACGTGTCGTTTAGATAATTTTACCTAATTCTATTTTGACGGCCATTTTGCGTAAGCGACGCTAAATCCTAAAATATTCCGTTAATAGACAAAATAACAAAAGCAACATGTAAAAACCGGCCAAGTTCGAGTCGGACTCTCGCACCGAGGGTTCCGTACAAACACTTTCCATCCCTAGGTGGTTAAGTTAAGTTTGCACCTGGTATGTATAGCGCCCCATATAAATTAGGTGCAAAGTTAGGTATTAAAAAAACTACTTACTAGATCTCGTTCAAAACAATTTTCGTTGGTAGTTTTTGTAGTAATGTACATCATATGTTTTTTTTAGATTTTTCATTTTCTTATTTTAGAAGTTAGAGGGGGGGGGGACCAACTTTTTTCCACTTTGGAAGCGTCTGTCACGCAAACTATTAAATATGTTAAAAACTTCGATATCATTTTTGAAGACCTATCCATAGATACCCCACACGTATGTGTTTGACGAAAAAAAAATTTTTGAGTTTCAGTTCTAAGTATATTTATTATTAGCCCCCAATATTTATTAGTATTATTTTATTTTTGCATCAAAATCTTAATGCGGTTCACAGAATACATCTATCTACCAAGTTTCAACAGTATAGCTCTTATAGTTTCGGAAAAAAATGGCTGTGACATAAGGACGGATAGACGGCCAGACAGACAGACAGACAGACAGACAGACAGACAGACAGACAGACAGACAGACAGACAGACAGACAGACAGACAGACAGACAGACAGACAGACATGACGAATCTATAAGGGTTCCGTTTTTTGCCATTTGGCTACGAAACCCTAAAAACATGATATTGTTTATATAAAATGAGCATCGTATGCACATAGATATTGTTTACTGTGTTGATTGTTGTGTAAAATGTAGATTATACTATTTTACCTGACTAATATCTCGGGAAACGTGTTTAGATAATTTTACCTAATTCTATTTTGACAGCCATTTTGCGTAAGCGATGCTAAATTTTAAATTATTCCATTAATAGACAAAATAACAAAAGCGACATGTAGAGAACATGATGTTGTTTATAATTATAAATGCTTCATTTAAAAAGTAGGTCCACAGAATATTTAATAACTTTTTATTTTTTTTAAAAAGTTCGTAGTTTTTTAGATCTCCTGTAAAGTTAGCTCCGTGTCTCTTGGATAATTTTCCTTTCCAGCGTAAATACGTTTTTTTTGCGGCATAAAGAGCCGTATCTTTTTTATCTGCAGATCGGTTGACATGCGCCAAACGTGTCAGCCCTACTTTAGTTTAGCGGTTGTCTGAGTTACGTAAGCTATTTGGGTTTTGGCGTTCCTTCCGCGATCGATTCATTTGATCCAAGATCGTTTCATTGCCCTCTGGCAAACTTAGAGAGAAAAATTCTGAGCATTAGTCAAAAATCAAGTCTGGGCATTACGATGAGTCTAAATAAAGTTATATATTTTTTCATTAATTCATCTGTAATCCGATCATTAATAATTATATGGCTTTTAAACGATATGTAATAAAAATCAGGTTTTTATTTTATAAACGGTAAACAATTGGAACAGAACTTATGGCCAGGCTAGGTATGTCTAGCTAGGCCCGGCGGATGTGTCAATAATTACTAAAGCTCATTTAGATTTAAATATGAAGTGGGAAATTTATTGATGCAAATATGTATTCTGACTATATTTACATAAATAAGCCATCATGCCTAAATTGTCACTTGCCTTCTTGAACTAGAAAATTATTGTAATTTTTGATAATGTATTTTTATATCATATGTCATGTACTGTACTAGTGACGCAACGAATGTGAATACTTACAATAAATATTCGTATTCGTAAATTAGCGTTTTACCGAATATTACAATGGTATTCATACGAACAATACTTGTTCTGCATTACGATATTCATATCTCTTAGGGTTGAATTAATAAAGATCATTAGACGTTATCATACTTAAATATCTGTATTATCAGATTTTTTTTACTAACCGAAATACCTAAGGTACTCCAATATTACACAGAGAAGGGCCCTAAAACCCACACCAAAAGTGTTATTTTCTGGGAATCCTGTCTGGTGTGGGCCCATGACTGAGAATATCTAAGTATCCAAATGTGTCCGGGAATGCTAAGCAATGAAATTTTTTTTATAAGTACTTAAAATTAATGGATACCTAAATACGAAAAAAAAAACAGTTGAATTTAATTCTATATGAAAATGAGTGCTTTTTGTTATGTCGCATAGCGTAGTCGTGTGAAAAAACGAACTACACTCTCTTAAAATACACTTCAAACGCACGAAGACAGATCGAACCTCCGCGGGATCCGGTACTATAACAATTTTCCGTAACTAGGTGGATCGCGAGAGCAAGTGACACAGCCTTCCCCTTCGACGGTTAGATTTACACTGAGCTCGCAGCCCGGGCACGGCCGCGCTCGCGGAAATTCAGTTTTTTTGATGCTTTATTAGACTTTAATTTACAATTTAGTAATTTTTAAGCAATACGATTAAAGATCAATGAATTGTCAATGTTCTTGCGAAAGAGCCGTGTAAATATCATTTGTAGTTTAGAAGCCTTAGGGAATTGAAAATTGAAAACGACCCTATTTCAACATTATTTTTTCCATAGTAATTATTGCTTTAAAAAAAAATCCAACTATAATTTTTTAGAAGAAATAGTCCAAAATAACATATATTTTTATCAGATTTTTCCGTTGGCTAGATTACGAGCCTTAGGACTTTAAAAATCACCATTCCACGTACGGAGTCGCCTTAACGGCGAAACATAGATGTACGGATCCTGTAATATTGTATGTCACCTATTACCCACCTATGTTTGACAAATAAACATTTTGAATTTGAATTTGAAGTCTATTAAGCCTCTCAAAAGGTCAACATTGATAGGTATACTCAGCTGTTAGTAAACAGACCATGGTAAAATAGATTTTTTACCAATTAATAGAAATAAAAAATGAGAAAATTCAATAACATTGTTAATTTTGCTTGCGGTTTAGTGCATAACTCTAGTAATCGACATTACTTTACCGTTACTGGTTACGATGCGCGTTGAACGGTCAATTACCTCTAATCATCTTCCTACTTTGGAAGCAAACAATGAGTCCAATGAATTAACAATGTTTCTTGTTTCCTAAATGAACTGTACAATCGCCATCAGATATATCGCAGCATATAAGGCGTTAATAAATATCTGAACACGACTCTTAGTGACTGGGCGTTACAGTAGGTACATGTTCAAATATTTATGAAGGCCTTATACCTATGCTGCGATAAATCTGATGGCGACTGTACCTAAATAAGATTTGGATCTGTTCATTCCTTATTAAATGATTCCTTAGTAAATGATTTATTCCGTTTTGAACTGTATCTAAATTATAAGACAATAATTTAATAAGTTTTAAAAGGTGACAAAAGGATTATTTTCATTTTATTTTAGTATGTTAAAAAATATCTATCTAAGTAGCTAAAACTCAGGAGGATTTCGACCCCCATTCCCATGAGTTACGAAATTTTGAAAAACATATTCAGCTTTATTTTTAACGTCCGTCCGTCAGATCGTCTAAACTTGCTTTACTCCGATCGAAAAATGATCATCCCTCGGAAATTTTATTTCACATTTCACAAATTCACCTTGTAATGGCGTCGTAAGTGGCGATGTCACATAAAAATATTTATATGTACCCATAACTTTCGCATTGCAGAAATTGTGAAGTTTCCCTGCAGGGCTAGCACATCTTACCGCGACTTTGTTTGTCGCGCGACTCGGTAGTCCTTGCTCGGACTGTATTGTAAAGAAAGAGACAGGCAATAGAACTCTATTTTATCCTAATATTGGAAGAACTAATGTATGTTTGACCTATCACTTATATTTAAGTCAGAAATGTGTAATTTAAGCCTCCTTTAGGTACAACGAGTGCAGCGAAGATTAGTGTTAGGAAGAACTGTGATCCAACTGAACCGAGTTTTTTTTTTCCATTGCGTTAAAAGAATATCTATGTACGTCCATCTTAGTGCATAAAATATTTGGGGAATGGTGTTGGGACATTTGATATTTTATGTCATATAAAATTAGCATACTTATCTAATAGGTAAGACAAATCAGCATATACACAAAAAAAACCGGCCAAGAGCATTTCGGGCCACGCTCAGTGTAGGGTTCCGTAGTTGCCCATCCTTCACAATAAACTCTTTAGAGTCCTTTACGAGAAAGATTTCAAGCTCTATAAAAAGGTCGTAAACGCCAAAGTAACTGTAATTACTTATTACCTTCTGGAAGTTATGGATTATACGCGCCAGATTGTGCGGAATGTTTTAGTGCAGTATGGCACTTAACTAATATGTGTAACGTTCGAAGTATAAGGACACCGCGCGGCACTTACGTCGTTTTAAAGGAAATTATGAAATTTTGCGATAACTTAAAAGGGCTCGACCACGAGTATCGACCGACTTTATTCAATAAGTACCTATAGTTTTCATTGAAAGTACTTATAAGGCCTCATTTTCATGAATTTTTCCATAATTTTTTGACCCGTGGTAGAAAAGTTATAGGGGGGGGGGGGGACACGATTTTTTTTATTTTTGGTGCGAATATTTACAAAACGGCTGACTATCAAAAAATAATGTTGGGAGACCTATTATTTTTAAACCCACTCTACGACCCACACACTAGTGTTGGAAGGAAAAAAAAATTCAGCCCCACTTTAGGTGTACGAGAGGTAACTGAAAAAATATTTTTTTTTGTTTTTATATTACCGTTTTGTCGGCGTGATACATACACATACTCATACCAAATTTCAGCTTTCTAGTAATGGTCACGGAGCTAAACCGAGGACAGACAGACAGACGGACAGACTGACATGGCGAAACTATAAGGGTTCCTAGTTGACTACGGAACCCTAAAAAGTATTAAGAGCAGGTGCAGATATCATCATCCGCCGACCGGGGTATAATGTTTCACTTCCAGACGTCAACTCCCTGGTCGCCGTGCAAAACATAGAGCTGATATACAACAACACAATATAGCAATCAGATAATTACTTTATTTAAAGATAAAAAAACCGGCCAAGTGCGAGTCGGACTCGCGCATCGAGGGTTCCGTACAAACACTTTCCATCCCTAAGTGGTTAAGTTAAGTTTGCACCTGGTATGTATAGCGCCCCATATAAATTAGGTGCAAAGTTAGGTATAAAAAAAAAACTACTTACTAGAACTCGTTCAAAACAATTTTCGTTGGTAGTTTTTATAGTAATGTACATCATATGTTTTTTTTAGATTTTTCATTTTCTTATTTTAGAAGTTAGAGGGGGGGGGGACCAACTTTTTTCCACTTTGGAAGCGTCTGTCACGCAAACTATTCGGTTTAGAAAAAAAATATTTTAAAAACTTCGATATCATTGAAGACCTATCCATAGATACCCCACACGTATGTGTTTGATGAAAAAAAAAATTTGAGTTTCAGTTCTAAGTATGGGGAGCCCCCAATATTTAATATTATTTTTTTATTTTTGCATCAAAATCTTAATGCGGTTCACAGAATACATCTACCTACCAAGTTTCAACAGTATAGCTCTTATAGTTTCGGAAAAAAATGGCTGTGACATACGGACGGACAGACGGACAGACAGACGGACAGACGGACAGACAGACATGACGAATCTATAAGGGTTCCGTATTTTGCCCTTTGGCTACGGAACCCTAAAAAGGGAAAACAAAGAGAGAGTAAATAAAAAAAAATTAAAAACTACTAACTACTATGTACAAAAAAGCTAAAATTAAAATAAACTAGAACAAATTCAAAAAATTGCTCCCCTTTGGCAACCCAACAGACAAATACGTCGTATAAGTCTTGACTTGTACGACCTAAAGTTAGATAGCAGTCTTACAATGGTAATGAGATGACTACCAGGTCCTATAGATGTCTTTAATGTAACTAATTAGTCGTGCGACGAATATGTCATAGTAAACTGGTCTTAGCAACGTTGGGGAGACTAAACGATACAACGTTATATTACAGTCTTAGCTAAAACGTTTGTACGACAACGCAATAGTCATACTAACGTTATAGTCCAATAAACGTTTTGAACACACCAAATCATGTTTTTGGAAAACCTTTATACGACATTTATACAACGTGGATGTTATATAGACGTTTTCACAGTGACGTTTATATAACAATCAGTATCTTGTTTTACAGCGGTCAATTAAATACTCTTAAATGACTTGTTTGTTTATTGACGACTCAAATATAACCTTAATATCACATAATTCATTCTCAAAAAAAACCGGCCAAGTGCGAGTCGGACTCGCGCACCGAGGGTTCCGTACAAACACTTTCCATCCCTAAGTGTTTAAGTTAAGTTTGCACCTGGTATGTATAGCGCCCCATATAAATTAGGTGCAAAGTTAGGTATTTGGTATTAACAAAAAAACTAGCTGCTAGATCTCGTTCAAAACAATTTTCGTTGGTAGTTTTTATAGTAATGTACATCATATGTTTTTTTTAGATTTTTCATTTTCTTATTTTAGAAGTTAGAGGGGGGGGGACCAACTTTTTTCCACTTTGGAAGCGTCTGTCACGCAAACTATTCGGTTTAGAAAAAAAATGTTTTAGAAACCTCGATATCATTTTTGAAGACCTATCCATAGATACCCCACACGTATGTGTTTGATGAAAAAAAATTTTTTGAGTTTCAGTTCTAAGTATGGGGAGCCCCCAATATTTATTATTATTTTTTTATTTTTGAATCAAAATCTTAATGCGGTTCACAGAATACATCTACCTACCAAGTTTCAAGAGTATAGCTCTTATAGTTTCGGAAAAAAATGGCTGTGACATACGGACGGACAGACGGACAGACGGACAGACGGACAGACAGACAGACATGATGAATCTATAAGGGTTCCGTTTTTTGCCATTTGGCTACGGAACCCTAAAAATGGGACAAAGGCTAGGAGGATGATGATGATGATGATGTCCGTTTAATGTCGTGTCCTGACTTTAATCAAACTTGCAGTCGCATTTAAGTCATGTTTTGACTTTATAATGATTAAGCAGCCACATTTACGGAAATAGCTAGCTGTCATGGCGACCATCATCATCATCATCAGGTCGTACAGAGGTAAGTGTGCGACAAAAGCAACATGTCAGACATTTTTAGAAAAAAAACTATTTTTGTTAATGAAAATATAATGATTATAACACAAAATTACGAGGGGGCATGAAAATCTGAATAGTATTCACATAGGTATATTATCATAAAACTTCAGTTCCCAGTCAAACTAAATAGCATGAGAGACAGATAAAGTAAGCAAGATATGAAAATTAAATAACACTCAGCTTTTTATTTCCTTGTACTTAGTATTTATTTTACACTGAAATCTTTGAACCACAAACACGTTGCCACGAACAATATGAATAAGTCTTACAGGTGTTGTCACTTGACTTAAATAAAACGTTTTAGTCATTCAATAACACCTGTATGGCCACAATACAACAAACGAGTCGTTGTAAAGTTAGGATGCGACTACTGCGCGACGAAAGTGGTTATCCCATAACATTTCACCGCAAGATGACAAGCGAGAAAAAAGCGAGCTGGCGCTGTGTTTCTTGTCGCTCCGGTTCTAATACTGTCTCGAAAGATTCTACCACGGTGGCTGTTGATAACCGCCCTCGCGTCGCACAGAACCCTTCATCTAGCTGCAGCCCTACGGACTCCGGTGTTTCTGGTGTTTCGATCGAATTGCAACAGGGGTTTGTAACCATTCTGAAAGAGATTAGAGAACTTCGGACGGACTTTGATGTGGTTAAATCAGACATAAAAATCTGCAAGGACGGCATTCAAAATATTAACGTGCGGCTAAATGAGATGGAATCGCGGGTTTCCGACGTGGAGGACCGGGTGAACCTAGTCGAGAAACGATTAGATGTTATTGATAAATTGGAATCCGAGCTTAACCTTGCGAAGACAACTATCTCTACCCTCCAACAAGATTCTGAGGCACGGGAACAGTTTTCTAGGATCAACAACGTCGAAATCTCAGGTTTGCCCTTTAAGAAAGGTGAAAATCTGATTAACATCCTTCAAACAATACATACAGTAGTGGGTCTAACATTCGACCTCGGGTATATCGATAGCATACACCGGGTGTGTCGTTTCCAAACTGCGAGTAGCAGCCAAAACGGTGATAACGAGCAGCCGGCAAATGATCGTGAACCGGCAGTGATCGTCAAATTTACCCGGCGAATTTACAAGGACCAGCTGCTGTCGGCGGTGCGTGCGCGTAAAGGATTGACAACAGCGTCTATCAGCCTCAACGGCCCAGCAGTAAACCTGTACCTGGGGGACCACCTGACACCTGCTAACAAGTTGCTCCTCAAACGTGCGCGACAGCTTAAGAAGGAAAATAAACTTGTTTTTGTGTGGACAAGGGACTGCAAAATCCTGGCCAGGAAAACCGAGTCGTCGTCAGTTCTACTGATTAACAGCAAGTTCGATTTCAGCAAAATTAATTGACTATTTTACGTCACAAGTGAAATACCCACCGTGTTTACAATTGTCCTTAAAGAAAACTTGTATAAGTATAACAGCCTTCGTAATTGGTATTATTTGTATCGTCCAGCGTTTTACAACCTTGCATCTGCCCATATAATAAACCTATACTTGTTTTTTCACTCACAACGTCCGCTGCATTCGTTATCTCATCATGTAATTAATGTATACTTCTCTAATAAATATAACATCACAGAGCGCAGTCAAGTGTTTTTTAGCTTGTTTAATGTCTACTACTAGCATCAATGGTTATTATCAGAATGTACGGGGACTTCGTACTAAAACACAGCACTTTTTCTCGCAAGTTGCACTATCAGACTATGCATTTATTTGTATTACTGAGAGTTGGTTAAATTCGGATTTTCACGATGGTGAATTATTCGATAATCGGTATATTGTTTACCGTTGCGATAGATCATTAGAAGACAGCGGCTTGGCGCGGGGCGGGGGGGGTGGCGGTGGCCGTGCGCGGCGACTGTCGGCCGGCGCGCCGGGACTGGCCGTGCCCCTCCCCTGCGTCCTCCGAGTGCGTCTGGGTATCAATACCATTACAGCGAACCGGGACACAACAACAACAATCAACTTTAAATATTTGTTGCGTTTATATTCCACATGGGCCTTCGTACAAGGATACATTAGCGAAATTCTTTGAAATCTGTGGTCAAATAATAATAGATAACCCTGACGATTTTTTCCTTATAACGGGCGATTTTAATGTTACGGATGCCCCGTGGGGCGTATCTGGTGATTCTAAAATTATTCTTAATGGTTGTTGTAATGATTTACCTGTTCAATTGTTGAGCGATTTCTTATCTTTTTCGGGTTTAGAACAGTTTAACAGCTGTTTCAACACAAATCAGCGAATTTTGGATCTTATTTTCAGTAATAATAACTGTACGGTACTTGCCAGCGATACTCCCTTAACACCTGAAGATTTGCATCATAGGGCTCTTCTTATTGAATTAAACATAATATACACTTTTCCTCTCAGCCCAGCCCCCTCTTATGTATATACCGCTATTTTGACGCTGATTTCGATGGGATAAACAAAGAGTTATCTAAGAACGAGTGGTTTGAGATCTTTTCAAGCCACTCGTTGGAGAAGTGTTTATCATTATTTTATGCCATATTAAATAATTTAATCGATAAATATGTCCCTAAAATTCTGAAGCGTACTTCATTTTCCAAGCCTCCATGGTACACTAAGCCACTTAGAAGGCTACTAAATGAAAAAAAGAAATTTCATAAGCTGTGGAAGACGTACAGAAATCCTCTCGACCATGACAGTTATAAAATTTTAAAGAAAAGAGTTAACAAATTAGAGCCAGAATGTTACAGAAATTATATACAATACACAGAAACTAAAATTAATACTCACCCTAAATTCTTCTGGACATATATAAAATCAGTTCATACAAAAAGTGGTCTTCCGCAGGTTATGCAATACAAGGGTTTAACAGCTACAGATGGTACTCAGATATGCGATTTTTTCAATGAACACTTTCACTCAGTATTTGAGAAACCTTGTCATGCCCCAGACGTGGACCTAAACAATCTGCCGCCGGTTAATAACACTTTTTTCGACATAGATAGTATTTTTATAAGCAAGGAATTAGTTAAGAAATATCTTGATCGTATTGATATTAATAAGGGTGCTGGTCCCGATTGTGTCCATCCTGTTATTATTCAAAGATGCTCTTCAAGCCTTGCTTTGCCTATTTCTTTACTTTTCGAAAAGTCTATTAGGGATGGATGCGTGCCATCTTTATGGAAACGTGCATTGGTTACACCGATACCAAAGGGCTTGGTAAGTTCTGATATTGAAAAATATAGACCGATTTCGAAGTTATGTCATTTTAGTAAAATTTTAGAGAAAATCGTAACCGATCAGCTTACCTCAGTCGTGCGCCATCACATTGTCCCAAATCAACATGGTTTTCAGAGAGGCCGTAGTGTTGAATCTAACCTAATATCTTACACTGAAATTATTTTAGACGCTTTAGATAGAAACTGGCAGGTAGACGCAGTGTATACCGATTTTGCTAAGGCTTTTGATAAAGTTTGCCACTATCGCTTACTTAGAAAGCTTTGGCTTTTCGGTATACATGGCGACCTCTTTCGTTGGATAAAGTCTTACGTTGAAAACCGTTCACAGGCTGTGGCGGTCGGAGGATATATTTCACAGTACAGGTGTATTACTTCTGGTGTTCCCCAGGGCTCGCATTTAGGGCCTGTGTTATTTATTCTATACATTAACGATATTACAGAATGCATAAAAAATTCGCACTTGCTTTTATACGCCGACGATGCAAAGATCTTTAAAGTTATTCGGAGTACAGATGATTGTGAATCTCTGCAAAAAGACCTGAATGATCTTGAGGACTTTTGCGCATCAAATAATTTATTCTTAAATGCAGATAAATGTTCCTTTATCACCTTTAGTAGAAAAAAGACTAATATAAATTTCAATTATAAATTAGGTAATAAAGAACTTTCTCGCGTTGAACATATTCGGGATCTCGGTGTAATTATGGACTCAAAACTGACCTTTATCCCACACATTGACGATATATTAAATAAATCATATAAGCAGTTGGGATTTATATTGCGTGTAGGTAAACCATTTCAGAGAATCTTAACTTATAAGGTGCTATTTAATTGTTACGTGCGTAGTAGACTTGAATTTGCTAGTGCTGTTTGGAACCCTCTTTTTAATATCCACAGTGATAGGATTGAAAAAGTGCAGAAAAAGTTTGTTAGAGCGATTGAGTTTCGTATTGACAATACATATTCAGATTATGACACTGCCATGAAAAAGCATAATATTACTTCCCTGAGTCTTCGGCGTGAGCGTTCTGATGTATTAATTCTTTATAAAATTGTTAATAACATTATTAATGTACCTACTCTACTAGAATCTGTCTCGCTTAGAGTACCGAGACGTTGTGAGCGTGCTTGTCGTAAGAAACCCTTGTTTTGTATTTCCCGTAGCCGGACATCTTACGCGAGAAATAGTTTTGTTAGAAGGGCCTGCAGGTTGTATAACGACAAATTTATACATTTGGATATTCTTGGACAAAGTCTGTATAGTTTCAGAAGGCAAACTTCACAGTGCATCGCAGAATGCGAATAGGTTATATTATTGTATTGTACCTATTTTATTTTGTTTTGCATTGTAATTTGTACAAATAACTTTTTAACTGTGTCAATTGGGTAGATTATTCTAGTTTATAAGATTTATATTCGTTCAGGAAACTGTAAGTCTTCAAAATGAAAAGTTTACTGTATCACCTACAACCATGTAAGACTGTTTGTTTCTAATAAAATAAAAAAAAAAATAAAAAAAACATTTGTACGACTGTTGAATGACGTTAATGAATTTGGCTCGAGAATTCTGTATGACCATTATACGACCATTTAGGTCGTATAACTGGGGCCATTTTCGCGTTTAGTAAACGTTATTATAACGTTAGTATGACTTTATTATAGCGATGTATGGCTATCAGATAACGTTTACTTAACCTTTATACGACGTTAAATTGTTACTTGGGAAGGTACCGAAAATGCTGGCAGCATTTCCTCGCTGAACAGCTATGCTGATTACGCTGTGCGAGGAAGCTGCCAGCTCTTCGGTCCCCAGTGGTCTCTTTAAGCCTTTTGGAGAGCTCTTTGTGAAGTTTTATGGCGCTGGGACCCCATGGACCTAGGGTCTCGACCCCAAAAGGTACAAAATTGTATTCGGAGCCGTGACCCCTATATTTGGTGCTCTTTAGTTTTTCGGCCGCTTCAGCAGATTTATATGCATGTACCAAAGTACCAATTAAACTAAATTCAACAACCAAAAGTGAAAGTCAAAACTTAATCCGAAAAACCGTTCGGGAAAAAACGAATGCGATCCAAGTTTAATCGAAATAAATAAAACACTGCAATAAATTGAAAACACATACAAGATTGATTGATAATGCAATTTTTATAAAAGATTAACTACACACTTACTGTAATGTACACTCGGAGATTACGCGCAATAACTTGTAGAGTAAGTATTAAGTAAGTACACTTAAACCTTACTTAAACAATGCGTACGCGCAGACTGGAGAACTGCGAGTGAATGAAGGGCAACCACTCGCAACTCCTCGGGCCAGCAAGCCTTGAAACTGTCACTATAGCAAACTGGAACCAACACTGTTGCTGCCATTTCTAGAGGTTATAGTCCCTTGACGCGGTGTAATTAAATCCCTGTTGAGGTAAGTTTGCACCGCGGTTGTACGCGGTGGCGTATACGCTGGATGCAAACATAATTTTGCCGTGTAATCGTACTTGGAAGGAAAAACGAAAAATCTGTGGTTTGGTATGCTAATGTCACCATTAAGCCGTTTTGTATTGATAACAGTGGTCAATGACCCGGGTGCAACGTCAAATTGTGTGGGTATTGGAAAAGGTGGTAATGACAAGGCCTGGGTTCTGTCTTCCTTGTTTGTAATAAACAAGTAGCAAACAATAAGCGTATATACAACCTAACGGCCGCCCATAAGATGGATGGAAGCTGAGCGAGCGAAGCCTTTCCGTTTCAGCTTGGCCCACAATTCTTTCGTATGTTTTCGTATTCGTTCTTCGCCTGCTGATACTCATCAAATATTGTGAGTAGGTTCATTAATTATGTACAAATTATTTGTCGTATTTTTTTTTCCACAATTTTGTGATGTGGGGTTTGAGTTCGTAAAAAATTGCTCCGTCATTTCTAGCCACTAGTATAAATGTTAACACCTTTTTGTCTTCTTTGGCTCGTGCCACACATTTTTTTAGCCTTCATTACTGTCTGTTCTGTACATTATTATTGTGTATCATTAGTGTTACAGTACATCATTTAATGTGTTCACTAGTCACTCACTGTAAGTGAGGTTTGATGAGAACTCGGAAGTTCAAGGTTGTACTAGTCATTTCCTTACAAAAATATTGAGTAATTTACCGTAATTATTTATGCGAATATCCAGTTTACCAAATTATATACCTAGAACAGCTAAGTCAAACGAAACTAAACGAAAAATTGAATAAATAATATGAATACGCCTTAATTACAAATAGAGATTATACCTACTAAGGTATCTAAAGTTCTATCTACTTTCTTAAAACAACATAATATTAGATAGTCATAATTATGTTATTATCTAATCATGCCAATCCCTTTTCACAATAACCAATCGACTAAAACCTAGCATTTTCAACTAGTTAGGTAATAACAGACCTAAAGTCTTATTCCGACATCTCGAATAAAAAATGCAAATGTAAAATGCTACTTCCATCAAACAAAGGCTTAAGGTAACTCCTCACCAAGGCATTTGCAAATTCGCATGCAACTTAGGTTCTAAGCAAATGGAAGTACCTACTTAGATGTAAATGATAGTTAATTATACAATAAAGTAAGCAATACTTTATTGCACACCAACAAGAAAAATATTACATGAGAAATTGACAAGCGACAGTCTTATCGCTAAAGAGCGATCTCCACCAGACAACCTTTGGGTAGCGGAGAAAAGAAAATTAAACAGAAAATAATTATAGTAGGTGGTAAGATACAGGAATTTAAATAATATTTTATCAAAATTTTGTACCTAGTGACTTGTGATGTTTACGAGACTTGTTGCCGCAAATTATCTATTTAATTAAGTTTTAGGTATAATGGTGCTATAATTACTTATAGTCAAAAAAATAAGAAAAAAAAACAAAAACGACTTTGAAATTGTGATCAGAATCCTTTAACAAAACAATTCTGTGATCTGTCAACCAATACACCTAATTCAGATTATATCAGAAGGGAATTAGGAGAAGCGTGCATTACAAATAAGATACATGAATTATTACGGGATACTTGAATGATTATTTCAGTAGCTAAACCTAAATGTGCCCGGTGATAGAGCAACTTTAAATTCGGTATAAACTTCTCATCTCACAAAAGCGAGGAAATAGTTCGAAATAGACCGCCGACAATCAACAATGTGGCATTTCAGATTGTTTTTCGTTTTAATTTTTTTATGTTTCGAAAAGTCACAATCTTATAACACAATCCAAAGTGACCGTATCCAATTCCTAAAAGATTTCTTAGAATACCAAGGAAGACCGTCGACAATCGTTTCACACTTACGATTGAGCAAAAGTTAGTTAATACTTTATTACATTTACTATCTAAATGAAGGCTCTGTGAACTGTACAAAAAAAAAACACAATAATCTTCTCCTTATAAGGCGAGGGGGCCCCAAATGCAGTGCCCTGGGTCCGGCCCCGGTGATGAGGGGCGCTGTATGGTCATACCAAATCTGCCTCGTGGTGATTAGACTTTTCGTGAAACAATGACTTCTCTTTTAGAATTTTATAATAGTATGTATAGAAGTTGTGCGATTTAAGTGCATTTGAAACCTAAGAGAAGGAAAGCTCCGCGGAAAGCACGAAAGGTCGTAAAGTAGATAGAGATTACAGTTGATAATACTAATTTGCAAGCAGTGTATCGAATATTGTACCTAGTATCGAGTTTAACACATGTGAGGATTTTAACGAATAAGGAAACATGTTTTATTCAATAGACGTTCTTTCTTGTTTTGTGTTGTGACAAACAAGCATACCGCTTGCGAACAGTTGCCGCGGCCAATGCTTAAATCGATAGAACTAACGCGTGTTGGCAACCATTTAAAAACCTGTATATTCCCCTCTTGCCGATCTACATATTACAGCCCTGCAGGAAAACCTCTGCAGATGAAATTAGTAGCTAGTTATTTTATTTTGTTTTTGTTCCAGAGGAACACGTGCAGTTATGCCGAGCGTTCTCGGAAGATCACAAACAGTTTAAAATAGCTTCTGAAGTGGACACACGTTCGGATGACAGTGATGACGTTGTTCACTTAATAGACTTGAAAAGCGAATTCACGAGAGAGTTGTTGGATAAGGTATGGTAAACAGCATACCTACTACTATATAGGACGCGACTGCAACTGAATGCGGTAGGATTGCCAGATGGATACGAACTTGTGAGTTCCTGTAGGTTTATGATATGAGTGAGGTAGATGTGGCTGGCTAGCAATGTAACGACAGTTCAGGTGCTCCGTCCGTTTATTACTGACTGACATCGCCATAATATTCTATACCTACTCTACCACATGGTAGAATAGGGGTGCCAAAAGTGCCAAAGTCCCCGTAGGAAGTGAAGGGGGGTGCCGTGAATGTCTCCGGGGTTTACTCTGGTAACTAAGCTACACTACAATTAATTATATTCAAGTAACTTAGCGTACTGATAGGTACCAAATATAATATCTGCAAGTGAGCCATGAACTTAAAAAGAAAAGGGGGGATAGAGGATTTTTTGGTACGAGTGACTATTGTGCGTTTTATCTTTACAGTTATCAAATGTAACGGTTGCAAGTTAAAATGTAGACCTCAGTGGCGGTGCTACTCGAGGGAGTCGAGGGTTAAGCAGGGCAATACCCCTGGACCCTCAAACTCACAGAGGCCCTTAACCAAAGCCTGTAATATGAGGCTCTAACTGACTGAATATCTCCTCTTGCTCTGTGGCCCTTGATCACCTAGCTAGTCTAGCTATTACGCTACAGGTTGACCTGTATTGACCTAGTACAGACTTCAAATTACAGGCAATTAAGGATAAATCAATCAAGAGTCCATCTCGCTGGCTGCTGTTTGTCGACGATGATAGGGAGAATGACTTAGATTCCGTGACTACTGATTATAGACTGGACACTGAAGGCCGCTTATCTGGCTTGTATATCGACATGGGCACCGAGGTTTATGTCGCATTCCAACGAAGGAATTACGTACATTTGTATGCAAGTAAGTTTCATGGGTTTCTATTATTGCAAGTTCAGGGAAATGTTGCTTCTACTTTTGGAATTAATAATAATGGGAATTGTACACACACAGGGTCCATTCGCAAAGACTTAAATAAAAAGATGAGTATTTTGGTTAAATAATGTATTCGTTAACTAACACTGAATATAATATAATGAACCAGAAGCACCTTGGTAGACCAAACTGCGAGTAAAAGTTAGAATTTGCATGAATATAGCAGTCATATTTACCTAAATAGAACTAGGACAATACGTCGTAATATTCGCGGCTTAAACACTTAATAGGTACTTTACCGTGCAAGATTATCTTTATTTGCATTTTGTACTTATTTCGCAGTTGTTTCCTAGTATACCTATATGTATAATAACATTACTTATACATAAGTAAATAGGTAACAGTCGCCATCAGATATCGCAGCATATAAGGCGTTAATAATAATCTGAACATGTACCTACTATAACTAGGGCTGCCATCAATCTGGGTTTCCCCGGATTTGATCTATTTTGGAGGCCGTCCGAGGACCGTCCGGTGGGGTTTTCAATAAGTATCCTGGGAAAACCCCGGGGACACTTTTTATGTGAATGACAATATAGAGATTGTTTTGATATTTTTTTATTTTCGGACATGTCCGGGGAAATAATACGATTTACGACAAATTTCCGGGTTCTTATAGTCTCTGTCCGGGTTCGGCGAATTAGAGATGGCAGCCCTAACTGTAACGGCCACTCAATAAGAGTTGTGTTCAGATTATTCTGACTAACCATGTATGTACTAACCATGACTACCATGCGCAAAAATGCATAGGTATTCCATTCAGTACACTCAGGAACATGAATGGCAAAGTCATAAATGCAGGCAGGCAGTAAGTATCAGTTTAGGCTAAGGAGGCTTCCATTGCAATGTCTTGATGGGGCTCTATAGATACCGGGTATATCTATTAGGACCTTTGTCAACATCAATCAAAGGAGTGCACAGAGTACCCTTGTCCTTTCCAGTATACAAAATAAAAGTGAATCTACCGTTAATATGGGAGGAGTACGGGTCGTGGTCCGCAGAGTTCAACCGATCCCGCGTAGAGTCCGACCAGCCTCGTTCAGGGTTCGACCGGGTTCCCCCAGGACCCATGGCTATGCGACGGCGCGACGTGCGCGCGGCGGAAATCGTCGCTGCTACTGTCATACTGGACAACCGGACCTTACAGGGCATGCCAGATTATCTGTAAGATTATCAGACTATCACTCACATTCATCTGTAGAAAATAGTTATCTAAGTGCTAACTTCTAACATCAACGTGTGCTTCAGGTTAAACCGTTATCATTGTAAAATAAGACTCAATAATAATTTACATAAATCTACTTAAAAATTAGCTATTTTAACAACTGATCTGCATTCTGGACGAATCTGTCAATATTGCTTTTTCCATTGGAACGCCGCGTTGGTATGATCAGCAATTACATACGCGTAGAAACATTGTGCTGATAACATTTCCGCAGGCACCGTGAAGTAGACACACTGTCGAAGATAATGTACTACATGACTATGCACCTCGTAGAATGGGTAAACGGCACCAGAGTGCTGAACAGGACCTACTCTTGGGGATACCGCACGCCCGATGGCCGTTATGACGGAGTCGTCCGTGAGATCGAGGAAGGACGTGCCGACATGTCAGGTTACTTGTCAACTTGTTTCTATTTACAGTCATCAGCTGGATCAGTTTCTATTATCAGTCCATGAGCTGGAAAACTGGACGTCGGGTTTAATACCAATAATTCCACCTCAACGTCCCAAACTCGAAGGTTAATTTAAAAGCTCACGGATTGTATTTTAGCTTTGGTCAAGTATGCTCGTAGAACATTCAAATTTATGCTTAAAATTTCCACAGGATCCGTGATGATACCAACAAAGGAACGATCACAATATTTGAACTTCGTAATACCTCCGGCTCCAATAGAAGCACTGTTTATCTTCAAGAAACCAGCTCTAGCGTCAGTAACTAACATCTACGTTCTACCTTTTAGCATTGGTGTTTGGGTTTCAATTGTGGTTCTAGTTTTCGCATCAAGCCTAACTTTATTTCTGGCTTACTTTCGAGAGGATGCTATCGTAAGTCGTGTAAAACTATTTTATTATTAGAATAGATACAACACTTTATAACCTGATGGTGATGATGTTATTGATGATGACGATTAATATAGTTAAGTAGGTATATTGTGTATAATTGGCATTGACGTAAAATACCTCAATGATATTGATATACAATACATGCTGCCCAAAGCTGTGAAAAAATCAAACTTCTACGATAACGTGAAAAAAAGATACGGCCGTTTATGTCGCAAAAAACGTCCATTTCGACACTCAAGGGAATCAAAATGATAGGGTCCCGATGACCTAGAACTGTGAAATTTGGCAAGTAATATCGTCACATACTACAAATACTTGTAAAAATCTGAAAACTATACATTTGTAATAAAATCATGAAAAATATAGTCCTTTTCAAACATCATATTTGGAGAACTCGGTTGCGCTATGTTTGCACCTCGTTTGTATGCGGCGCCATACATTTCAGATGCAAACTTAACTCAACCAGGCCAATTAAGATGAAATAAGTGAGTTTGTACGGAACCCTCGGTGTGCGGGTCAGACTCGCACTTGGCCGGTTTTTTAGTTCGAATAAATTATAAAATTTAAGTCAATATTTCAGAACCCGCAACGCAAGATATCACGTCTTCAAAAACTATCAGATGGATTTTTTGATACATTATGCTTAGTGTTTCAACAAGGAACTGCAGTGGACCCGTTTTCGATAGCCAGTAAGTTTTCATAATTATTATAAGAAACTAATAACACAGTTTAATGTTACAAATAAAATAAATCAAGAGGATTTTTCATTGCTACCAACATAAAAATACTAATCTGACGTACTTCAAACGTCAGGCAAAAATATGAGAAGCCATTGCATTAAAAAACATTTCGACGCGCTTCCCTCCCCACTTCTACTATTCCTCCACGTTTCCTCCTTCTTTCGGTTGTCACTTTCGTAAGGAGTGGTTAAATTCGTCGACAATGTCGTAAGTATATTAATTTTTATTATTATTTGAATTGTTTTATATACTTAGTATTTAAAATTATTCCAATATTATATGTTATATGGAAATTTGTAACTAAATAATAGATTCTGACGGCAAATTACTTAAATCCGGAACACGTTGGTAAGATAACCTATAAACCTTACCTATTGACGGCTTCTAATTTTACTTTTATTTGTTTTAGTTCGAAAGTATCTCGTGATACGCTCTATGAGTGCGTGAACGCCGTGCTTCAGTCATCTAAGGACAAGAAGCGCCGCTTCCTGGAAACAGTTGAAATCCAAATCGGTCTGAAGAACTATGACCCCCAAAAGGACAAGCGTTTCTCTGGCACCGTCAAGTACGTTGACCTGTACTAAGCATTTTAGTGGTCGCCATGCGGCCACCAGAGTGGTTAAATACAGGGAGTCAGCTCAAGTCTGACGGGACTCTACCCAGAGTCTTTAAATATCGGGTAGGCGGGCTTCGGCCTTCCGAACTAACCTAAGGTCCCTTACTGGAGTGGTAAGCCTTTGATAATTTCCATTGCTAAGCCTAAAAGACTTCACTAATTAAAATTCTTTTTGGCTTAGCTAGTGAATATGTGACTTTTCTAAAGACGCTTTAAAAGACAAAACTAAATGATGTTTATAAATGCATGTATTATCTAATGATGATACAATGATGACACACTTTCTCTGATCAATCATTGAAATCACTAATAATAACATTTCTATACAGTCGTTGCTCATAACATATGTCTGTTCCAGGCTAAAGTACATCCCCCGCCCCAAGATGCAGGTGTGCATCCTCGGAGACCAGCAGCACTGTGACGAGGCCAAGAACCTGGACGTGCCGTGCATGGATGCCGAGGCTCTGAAGAAGCTTAACAAGAACAAGAAGCTTGTCAAGAAACTGGCTAAGAAGTGAGTACCTTCACTTACCTTAGTGATACTATAACAGTTCGGTAAATAATTTTAGAGTTTAGTTCATTTATTTTCAAATTTTTTTGCGCTTAGTTCATTTACTCAGTATAAACTCGTAATGCCAAGCAGTGAAGCATTTCACCATGCCACTGCTGAAAAGCAAAAAAATAAAGATGAGCTCCAAAATTAACAGGGGTTGAAAAACCTTGTAGCTTAACTTTGGCTTTATAACTGTTTTAAAGTAATAATAATACAATCCTTTATTCAGACATGACATACTTATTTAAATTTTTTGTAATTTTATTCCAAAGACCCTCATGATTCTGCAGTGTCTGGATTAACTTTTCGGTTTTTCAATCTACTTATGATCTATGATCGCCCCAAAACTGGCACTCTGCAGATGAGAATTTCTCATAGTGAATATGAAGGCAAATGTTTTTTGTCTGTGCAACATGCAATATTAAAAATAGTCCTGTGTCCGTACATGTTAATGTTAAATGAACATGTGCATGTTTTATTAACATATACTCATCAAATTAATTTATTTCCAGATATGATGCCTTCCTGGCTTCCGAGTCCCTCATCAAACAGATCCCGCGTCTGCTGGGCCCTGGCCTGAACAAGGCCGGCAAGTTCCCTGGCCTGCTCTCCCACCAGGAGTCCATGACGCAGAAGATCGATGAGGTCAAGGCCACCATCAAGTTCCAGATGAAGAAGGTATGGAAACTTCTAGTTTGCTCATCATAGCTCCATCAAGTTGTACTCTCTTTACGAGTGTACTGCAAACTTTTTGCATTCAAGGTACATCTAGGAAATCGGGAAAATTTCTGAGGTACATATGAAACTATAGTGGTGTAGCCAATTTAGGTATCCCCTATAAGACTAACTTTGGTTGTAGCAGTTGTGGATTTTTACAATTGTGATTATATGACACTTTATACTCTCGCGGTTTGTACTCATAATTAACACAAATTATAACGGGTCTAACGCGATATTTCTTATTTACCTTCATAATCTAACGTTTCGGCGGGGTTGCACACGCCGTGGTCTCAGACGTTAGATTATGAAGGTAAATAAGAAATATCGCGTTAGACCCGTTATAATTTGTGTTAATTAATTGTGATTATGATTGAATTGATTGCTTTTCTGAATTAGTCAATATTACCGTGGACAGAGTAATAATATGGTCAAAATGCTGAAATAATATCCTTTAATCCATTTTAATAAATTGAACTCTATGCCAACAATGTCTCTTAAACTTATCATATGGCCACTGAAGAATTGTAGGGTTACTAGTTTTCAAAAACACTGCAATATTTAATTAGGAATACGACTTCCCCGAAATGATGCTTAAAATTGCATGTATTATCTAATGAAAATACTTTGATGACAAAATCTCACTGATCTATCATCCAAACCATCTCTTTAAGCTGCACCAACAACCCATGTTACAAACAATCTCTTATTTTCCAGGTATTGTGCCTCTCTGTGGCTGTCGGCCACGTGGACATGACCCCCGATGAGCTGGCACAGAATGTGCATCTCTCGATCAACTTCCTTGTGTCTCTTCTGAAGAAGCATTGGCAGAACGTGCGATCCCTGCATATGAAATCCACCATGGGACCGCCCCAGAGACTGTACTAAGCTGCTTTAATAAACTTGACACATACATTTGTTGTTTTTATTTATTACTAGCTGTGCCCCGCGGTGTTACCCGCTTATCCCACGGGAACACTACATTTATTCGGGATGAAAAGTATCCTATGTCCTTCCCCGGGACTGAAACTATCTATATACCAAATTTCATCAAAATCGGTTCAGCGGTTTAAGCGTGAAGAGGTAACAGACAGACAGACACACTTTCGCATTTATAATATTGGTATGGATGTCAACCTGTAATGCACGTTGCACCAACCACGTGACTTGTCTGAAGTCTGCCATGCCATGATAAAGTTATATTATAAACTAGCGGCCGCCCGCGACTTCGTCCGCGTAGATTTTTGATGATGACAAAGATATTAAAATAGGTAAGTGAATTTTATTCTTAGTTAAAATGGTCTAGACAATGCAATTGTTAAAGAATTTTTGAAGATTTTCCAATTAGATTACGGGAATTGTTTGCAGGATGCTTAATATTTATTCCGTCAGTTACCTGATGCTTTTAATCTTTGGCAAAAAATACTGCAAGATATAGAGCGACGCATGGATTTGGAGTTAGAAAATGGGGATCTTAGTTATTATGAGTGAGATTTAAAAAAAAATGGTTAATATCGTAAGGCTGTTAAAACAATCTTAAACTCAGCACTGGAAATCGAGAGATGGAGGCAGTTTAATGAAGAGTATCTCTTTCAATAATAATAAATAATAAACTTGATTTTATAACAATAATAAATAATGACCTCTTTTCATAAGAAGGCAGCACTGGTATTTGTACACGCCGGCCTGCCTATTAAACGAAAAGAGTGGTGTGGCGGAGTACCCGAGGCTGGCCAAAATGTTTCTAAATGGTCTGCAGGTACCCCAGTTATTAAAAAGGCTAGTGTTTAAAGAAAATGCTGAAATGTGACCATTAAAAACTAAATGCACATCAGCGAATTTAATGATGGGATTACTATTTTGGTCTACAGGCTAGTAGTATTGTTTGAAGAGTGATTCAATATATTCTGGTGCTATAGTTCTCTATATCTCTCAAGAAGCTAAATAAAGTAAGAATAGGTATATAAAGTGTGGCGTGTTGCCACAACAGAAAACTCTGCGTCCGCGCTCTCCCAATGGCGCGCGTTCTAGCGACAGCCAATGGGAGGCCGCGAGCGCCAGAGAGAGAAAAAATATGGCGAATCTTAATAAACCGTAGTTAAGTTCTCTGCGCGTTTTAATTCCATAAACTCTCCTAAATAGTGTCCCAACAGTGGTGACCCCGTTCTAAATGAACATTTCGCGAGTGCTACAAGAATGCGACAGTTTTCGCTGTAAAAAAACTTGTGTACAATGAACTTTTCGCGAGTACAACGAAAGTGCGAAGTTTCGATATAAAAACTTTATTTTATCGTGCGAATGGTGCGTGCGGCTAAATTTACCGTGCCCAGGGACACTAGCGTGTATAGTTGCATAGTTTTGCCAATGGCACACCTTGCCTAAACGTATTATATGCAACTACATCGCCGGGCGCGGTTTTCCTTTGATGCCGCCGACCGCGACATTTTGCCGTGGCCGTCCTTCACTGCCGTCCTGCAGTGTTCCGCTTGCTGAAGGCAATCGCCCCTGGGTGTGGGCGATGCCTGGAGCCGACCCTGATTTATGCCTGTTGGGGTCCAGCGCCCAGCTGTGCCGCCTCCTGCTGTCCGCGCGGGCGCATCCGCGCCGCCGGGCTGTCGCCGCCGCCGCAGGAGTTTTCAGCTAAGCCCAATTTCATTTACTTACCAACGTTTCCAAAAACGACGAGACTTTTGGTTTTAGATTCAACTCTCGGTTGTGTTATTTGCGTTGTGTAGTGTCGTCAGTGAAGTGCGCGCGTATTTATTTACGAACTCATTCGCGTATCGTTTTTCACGAACTATTTCGCGTTAAATTAAGTACCTATACCTAAGTAGACATAGATTTTGGTTTGCACCTAGACTGCATTTTGAGTAATTTTGTGTAATATAATTATCATAACCTATCTTGCTTTAGAAAAACGAAGCCAGTTTGAATAACTATGTTCATATAACATGTAAATATAATTTCATTTCTTTCGGTTAGTTATCGCATTAGTTATATGTACCCATACATACTATGTTATACATATTTTGGGAATTTTTCAAATACTTATAAGCTTATTTTATAACCCGCCGCGTCATTTCTCATTTGTTATTGTTAGCGTTACTATTACGTGTCTCTATTTTGCGCTATTACTTAGAGCCGTATTGTTTATGTTCGCGCGACAGCTTTGAGTTTTAAATTACGGACGCGGTATCAGGTTATTTCTATGTGATGTTTATGTTTAACCGAGGTTATTTTAGTACTAGAGGTTTAATTTAATAGGCGTATGAGTGTATTGTATAGGTTTAACTTGCTATATTAAGTAGAATAATTACGTTGCATTGGTAAAATTATTTTGAATGTTTGTGCACGGTTACTACTACAGGTTCTCACTTGTTATTCACCTGTTACTCACTTAAGATATTTTAAGTGTTTTATTGTTTTCAATAATTCTCTTTAATTTGACTTGTTTTGCTTTCGAATTGAACTATTTTCATATTTCGCAATATCGTCCAAAGAGGAAGAACTGCAGAAACAAGTCACAGAATTACAAAAACAAATAGCCATGTTACAAACCGCAAGCCTTCAGCTCCAAAGACAAACTACTCCGGAACCGCAAGTTATGGGTGTCTCAGTTAAATTATCGGAATTTTGGCGTGATTATCCGAAAATATGGTTCACGCAGGCAGAGGCACAATTCGAGATAGAGGGTATTACGTCTGACTCGACAAAATATGGACACGTCTTGTCCAAATTGGATGCCCATTTGGCCGACGAGGTGGAGGACATCCTTGCCAACCCACCTAGTAACGACAAATACGAGCACCTTAAGTCGGAGCTCATTAAACGTTTTTCAACGTCCAAAAAGCAACGCACTCGACAATTGCTCAGTGAGGAGCAACGAGGCGACCGGAAGCCTACGGCATTTCTTCGGCACCTGCGCTCCTTGGCAGGACCCAAAGGGGATGACGACATCATTCGCGAGCTGTGGATGCGTCGCTTGCCAGCTGAAGTCCAGCGTATCCTGATGGCGCAGGAAGACTTGCCCTTAGAGAAGGTGGCTGAAATTGCCGATAACATTATGGACACCTTACCTCATACTCCGGTCGCCGTATGTGAAGCTAGAGCTCGTTCCCCGCCTGTCTTAAATAAAATAATGCACCGTCTGGAGGAGTTGTCCAAGAAGGTGGATTCCCTGAGCAATAATCGCTCGCGCTCATCCAGGTCCGCCTCGCGTCCAAGATCAAGGTCGTCGTCTCGCTCTGGCTCACGCATGTGCTGGTATCATAAGAATTATGCCAAGAAAGCGAGCAAATGCATCAGCCCATGCAGCTGGGTTCCCAATAAGGAGGGAAACGCCAAGGACGGTCAGTAGAGGCGGCTACTGATTGTGACAACCCCGGCCGCCGTTTGTTCGTTACAGATCGTGGAACTGGACGTAGATTTTTGATCGACACCGGTTCTGATCTATGTTGTTATCCTCGCAGCCTTCTTAAAGCCAAGCAGTACCCTTCTGGTTTTGAGCTGCGGGCCGCGAACGGCAGTACGATTACTACTTACGGCCACATTACTCTAACTCTTAACCTCGGGTTGCGCCGGGACTTCAGGTGGAATTTTGTTATCGCGGATGTAGGTTCTGCAATCATTGGTTCTGATTTCTTAGCCTACTATCACCTGTTACCGGATTGCCGCAACCTACGTTTGATCGACGGCACTACCAATCTTCGGGCAACCGCAACGGTAGCTGAGATAAACCAACCCAGTGTAAAGACCATTTTACTTGGCAACTCCCAATGGGAGAAAATCCTTAATGAATTTGCAGAAGTGACGAAGCCACCTGGTATTGCAAGGACTATCAAGCATTCCACCGTGCATTTTATTACCACCACGGATGGTCCTCCGGTCTCGTGCCGTCCTCGCCGTCTTGCCCCCCAAAAATTACTGGCGGCAAAGAAAGAGTTTGAGGATATGGTCAAATGTGGCACTGCACGACCGTCGAGCAGTTCTTGGGCTTGTCCTCTGCATATGGTTCGTAAGGGAGAGAATGGCTGGCGTCCTTGTGGCGACTATCGCGCCTTAAACGCCAGAACCATACCCGATCGATACCCTGTCCGTCACATAGCAGATTTTTCGTACAACCTGTCCGGCTGTAATATTTTTAGCACTATAGACTTAGTAAAAGCTTACCAACAGATTCCGGTTAATTCTGACGATATCAATAAAACAGCCATTACCACGCCGTTCGGGCTCTTCGAGTTTCCATATATGAGTTATGGACTTCGAAACGCTGGCCAAACCTTCCAGCGTTTTATTGACGAGGTCGTGACCGGCTTAGATTTTTGTTACCCCTATGTTGATGACATTTTAATTTTCTCCCGTTCCGCCGAGGAACACGCCGAACATCTGCGTGTTCTTTTTCAGCGTCTATCCGAATACGGTGTAGTAGTCAATCCAACAAAGTGTGTGTTTGGTGCCGAAGAGGTCACGTTCTTAGGCTACCGTATTTCTAAAGATGGTACTCGTCCGCCTCCTGAGAGAATATCAGCTCTGCGAGATTTCCCTTTACCAAAAACGGTCGAAGGTCTCCGCAGATTTTTAGGCATGGTTAATTTTTACCGCCGTTTTCTCCCAAATGCTGCTGAACTTCAGGCTCCACTGAACAACGTTCTAGCCTCGTCGCAGCTCAAAGGCGCAAAACCAGTACCATGGACCACAGATTTGGAAGTTGCATTTCAGCGATGCAAAGATCATCTCGCTGAAGCAACAACCTTGAGCCATCCACTACCTAACGCAGACCTAGGTTTGTTCACGGACGCCTCGTCCAGCCATGTCGGTGCATGCTTGCAACAGCGCATCGGCGAGGACTGGCAGCCCCTAGCATTTTTCAGTAAGAAACTGACTGCTCGGCAGGCTATCTCGCCGGCATATTATAGGGAGCTATTAGCAATTTACGAAGCGGTCCAACATTTTAGGCATATTCTGGAAGCTCAACATGCAACCATTTATACAGACCATAAACCGCTGATTTATGCGTTTACTCAACGGCGTGAGAAACTGCCTCCAGTACAGCTTAACCAGCTGTCTTTTATTTCACAATTTACAACAGACATCGTACACGTCCAGGGCAAGGAAAATGTCGTGGCTGATGCGATGTCTCGTATAGAGGCCATCCGCATTGAGGATAATTATGCCGCTCTGGCACAAGAACAAGCAACGGATAAGGAGTTACATAAGTTGAAATCTGACTCTTCTCTAAAATTAGAGAAGGTCCGAATTCCGGGCACTGACGTCGATCTTTTCTGTGATATTTCTACAGGTAAACCACGCCCATACGTAACCCCATCATTCCGTCATGCTGTCTTTAAAAAGTTACACAACCTAAGCCATCCTGGTTCACGAGCATCTGCCAAACTAGTTTCGGAACGTTTTGTTTGGCCTGGCGTACAAAAAGATTGTCGGGATTGGGCACGTTCTTGCACCCCTTGTCAACGCAGCAAGGTAACCCGACATACGTCTACTCCCCTTGGCCATTTCAACAATCCGACGAAACGTTTCCGCCACATCCACCTGGACATTGTGGGCCCTCTCCCACATAGCAGAGGTTTTCAATATTGCCTCACTGCTGTGGACCGCTTCACCCGATGGCCAGAGGCTTGGCCTATGGTGGGCATAACGGCGGAAGAAGTTGCTGAGACATTCTTCAGAGAATGGATAGCTCGTTTCGGTGTACCTTCCCTGGTGACAACGGACCAAGGGCGTCAATTTGAAGCAGCACTATTCAAAGCCCTCATGGATCTCTGCTCTTGCAAACGCGTTCGCACCACGAGTTATCACCCGTGTGCCAACGGCATGGTTGAGCGTATGCATCGACAGCTTAAGGCTGCCCTGATGTGTCACCAAGAAACCTGGCATAAAACGTTACCAGTTGTACTCCTCGGCATGCGTTCCGCTGTTAAGGAAGATTTGCAGACCTCTTCTGCCGAGTTAGTGTACGGAGAACCCCTGTGCCTACCCGGCGAATTTATAGTTGCACCTCCGCCTACGGATCGCGTCGAAGATACTTCAAATCTAGCTACCCAACTTAGCCGACGAATGTCCCAATTACGACCTATTCCTGCATCACGTCATAATCATCGTTCTACATTCGTGTTTAAGGACCTGGCATCTTCATCTCATGTATTTTTAAGAGATGACTCCGTAAGGACGTCTTTAAAGCCACCTTACACGGGACCATTTAAAGTCGTGAATATTAATGACAAAACAGTTACCATTATGGTAGGAAGCCGAAATGTAACTGTCAGTCTGGACCGAGTAAAACCGGCCTATTATACTAAAGATGATTCAACACACTCATCGACCAATCGGGCTCCTGACCGTGCAAATCAAGCCTTGCCGATGTCTCCGCAAATTCCACCTGTGGTGCCCGTTGTTCCGATTGTGCCACCTGACCAGGAGAAATCTGAGAAACCTGTAACTACGCGCTCTGGGCGAAGAGTTCGCATTAAGACTCCTTTTGACCTATGACGGGTTCTGTAGTTCTTTTTTTTTTCATGTACTGTTATATATAATGTAAGTATATTTAATTTAAGTATGTTAATTTTCTCAGTGGTATATTGTATTGTATAGTTATTTTTCTCCGTGGGGGGGTGGTGTGGCGTGTTGCCACAACAGAAAACTCTGCGTCCGCGCTCTCCCAATGGCGCGCGTTCTAGCGACAGCCAATGGGAGGCCGCGAGCGCCAGAGAGAGAAAAAATATGGCGAATCTTAATAAACCGTAGTTAAGTTCTCTGCGCGTTTTAATTCCATAAACTCTCCTAAATAGTGTCCCAACAAAAGTATAAATTATTCATGTCCTGATAGACAACTCACTAAATATAGGAACACATAAAGTTTGGAACACAATAAATAAGAGACAGCACTAAGAAAATATTGTTGACAGTCAACCATAGAAAAGGGGGTGCAAGTTCGTTTAAAAAAAAGGACGTAGTCACTGGGTAGTAGACAGGAAATAAAAAATATATAAACTGATAACGTTAGCGTAACACTTCTTTATAAATAAACAACATTAGCGGTGTTCCCCATACAAACTTTGCACCCCTTTTTAACCCCCTTAGAGGTGAAATTTTCCAAAACGCTGTAATTACTTTTTTTGTATTTGATTAAGTAAGTTATCTACAAAGTTTCAAGTCTCTAGTTCAAAAAATAAAGTTTCTCCCATATAAACATTGCACCCCTTTTTAACCCCCTTAGGGGTGAAATTTTCTAAAACACTGAAAGTACTTTTTGTGTTTTTAAATAAGTAATCATTCTACAAAGTTTCATGTCTCTAACTCCAAAAAAAAAGTTTACCCCATACAAACTTTGCACCCCTATTTAAACCTCTTAGGGGAGGTATTTCCAAAAATCCCTTCTTATCTCTAGCCCACGTTATAAAAGTAACCTACTGTGCAAAAATCAACTCTCTAACATTGGTAGTTTCGGCTGTGCGTTGATGAGTCAGTCAGGACTTCTTCTTTTATATATATAGACTAGCTGTTGCCCGCGACTTCGTCCGCGTGGAATCTTATCTTGAACAGTTTACATCTTTATTATATTATTTTCAGATCTAAACAATGTTGAAATTACTTTTCTTTTTTTGCAAGTTGATGTTTTTGATGTTGGTTACTGTAATTCAACAAAAAATAAATAATAATAAATATTGAAGTGCTGCTCCCATACAACAAACGTGTTTTTTTTTTGCCATTTTATACGTAATGGTACCGAACTTCGTACGCGAGTTCGACTCGCTCTTGACCTCTTTTTAGTTTCTTTTTCGGCTAAATTGGTCTAATTACGCGGAATCATTATGAACTCAGGTTTCAATTCCCGCACTCAAAATAAATATTAGATCTTCAAACAAATTTTCAACCCCTTTTTCACCACCTTATGGGCTGAATTTTCAAAAACGAATTCACTTTTCTTGTATTCTGATAATATGCCCTTATACAAAGTTTCAAGTCCCGCGCTCAAAAAAATGTTTGATCTCAATACAAACTATCAACCACCTTTTTACCGCCTCAGGGGTTGAATTTTCAAAAACGCTGAAATTACTTTTTGATTTCTAATTATATGCCTTTATACAAAGTTTCAAGTCCGGCGCTCAAAAACAGGTTTGATCTCCATTCCATTCCAAACATTCAACCCCTTTTACACTATCTTCAGGGCTATATTTTCAAAAACGCTGAATCACTTTTTTTGTATTCTAATAATATGCCTCTATTTAAAGTTTCAAGTCCCACACTCAAATATTTTTTTAATCTTCATACAAACTTTCAACCCCTTTATCACCACCTTCAGGGGTGAATTTTCAAAAACGCTGCTTTTCTTGAATTCTAATTATATGCCTTTATACAAAGTTCCAAGTCCGGCGCTCAAAAAAAAGGTTAGATTTCCATACAAACTTTCAACCCCTTTTCACCACTTTCAGGACTGAATTTTCAAAAACGCTGAAATTTCTTTTCTTGTATTTTAATTATATGCACTAATACAAAGTTTAAAGTCCCGCGCTCAGAAAAAAGGTTTGATCTCCATTCAAAGTTTCAACCCCTTATTAACCAGTTTAAGGGATGAATTTTCAAAAACACTTAAATCAGTTTTCTTTTATTTTATTTTAATACCTATTTACAAAGTTTCAAGTTCCTAGCTTAAAATTAAAATTGAACCCCGAGACAAACTTTCATCCCCCTTTTAACCCTCTTAGAGGTTGAATTTATAATGACGTTAAATTAATGTTATTTTGTTATTTTTATATATGCCTTAGTCAAAGAATTTGTAATTGAATCAAACTTTCAACCCTTTTTAACCATTTTAGGGGACGAATTATTGAAAACGCTGAAATTATTTTTCTTGTATTCTACTTATATGCCTTTATACAAAGTTTAAAGTCCCACGCTCAAGAAAAGGTTTGATCTACATACAAACTTTCAACCCCCTTTTTACCACCTAAGAGGATGAATTTTCAAAAATGCTGAAATCACTTTTATTTCATTTTATTTGCATAACTTTTTACGAAGTTTAAAGTTCCTAGCTTAAAATTAAATTTGAACCCCAAGACGAACTTCCATCCCCCTTTTAACCCCCTTAGAGGTTGAATCTTTAATGACGTAAAATTAATATTATTTTGTTATTATTGTATATGCCTTAATAAGAAGTTTCAAGGAATTTGTAATGGATTCACACTTTCAACCTGTTTTTAACCCTTTTAGGGGACGAATTTTTAAAAACGCTGAAATCATTTTTCTTGTATTCTAATAATATGCCTTTACACAAAGATTCAAGTCCCGCGCTCAAAAAAAAATTGATCTCCATACAAACTTTAAACCTCTTTTTACCCTTTTAGGGGTCGAATTTTTGAAAACGCTGAAATTACCTTTCTTGTATTTTAATATTATGCCTTTACACAAAGATTCAAGTCCCGCGCTCAAAAAAAATCTTGATCTCCATACAAACTTTCAACCCCTTTTTTACCACCTTAGGGGATGAATTTACAAAAACGCTGAAATCAGTTTTTTTTTATTTTATTTTAATATCTTGTAACGAAGTTTCAAGTTCCTAGTTTAAAAAAAAACTTGTATCCCATACAACCTTTCATTCCCTTTTTAACCCTCTTAGGGGTTGAATTTTTCAAAATCGCTTCTTATCTCTAGCCCACGTTATAAAAGTAACCTACTGTGCAAAAATCAACTCTCTAACATTAGTAGTTTCGGCTGTGCGTTGATGAGTCAGTCAGGACTTCTTCTTTTATATATATAGATTATAAGGAGACATTTTTGAATGGTTTTCTATACAAAAAGGTCGCCTTTTAGTTTAGCACGGCAGATGTGCAATCGTAGTATAGTATTATACTATTATATGTAGAGACAATCGTCATCAAGTCATGACTGTCGTAAATAGGTTAAAGATCACGTCACAATATCCACTTCTGCAGCCGCCTCACGCGGCCCATACCGCGAGCGATAGCGTCACCAGTCACCATGCATGACATACAGAGCACTATGGTGAATATCTTCCAAGGGAAGGGCACTTCGGGAGAGTAGAACGCGATCAGTAGATACCTAAAATATAATGAAATATCCAGACCTCTACAGGATGGTACCACGTAGAACACGAAAGTCTTCCGCCAAGTCTAGCATGAAAAATCAGTCATACTTTTCTTCAGGCTATTTAACAAATTATTGACCTCTCAATTTATTTTACGTGGCCGTAATGCCCGTGATGGGATTTTCTGCCCGATCTCACTTCCTGCCCAAGGCAAGACGTAAACTTTTAGAAAAACCACGGGCGGTAATTCGTAAAGCCCCAGATCGCAAATCACACACGACTTCACCGCCTTAGGTATGTAATATACTATTACGCTACCCTACAGGCCGACAGATCCTGCTGCTCGGCCTCTTGGCGTTCATGTTCCTGTACACCGCGTACTCCGCCAACGTCGTGGCCCTACTGCAATCGCCTACCAACGACATCAACAGCGTGGACACCCTGCTGTCGTCGCCCATCGCCTGCGGCTCGCAGGACGTGCAGTACACCCGCAAGATGTTCATGGTATAGTATACTCATGCTGTCCACCAACGACATCAACAGCGTGGACACCCTGCTGTCGTCGCCCATCGCCTGCGGCTCGCAGGACGTGCAGTACACCCGCAAGATGTTCATGGTATAGTATACTCATGCTGCCCACCAACGACATCAACAGCGTGGACACCCTGCTGTCGTCGCCCATCGCCTGCGGCTCGCAGGACGTGCAGTACACCCGCAAGATGTTCATGGTATAGTATACTCATGCTGTCCACCAACGACATCAACAGCGTGGACACCCTGCTGGCGGCCATCGCCTGCGGTTCGCAGGACGTGCAGTACACCCGCAAGATGTTCATGGTATAGTATACTCATGCTGTCCACCAACGACATCAACAGCGTGGACACCCTGCTGTCGTCGCCCATCGCCTGCGGCTCGCAGGACGTGCAGTACACCCGCAAGATGTTCATGGTATAGTATACTCATGCTGTCCACCAACGACATCAACAGCGTGGACACCCTGCTGGCGGCCATCGCCTGCGGTTCGCAGGACGTGCAGTACACCCGCAAGATGTTCATGGTATAGTATACTCATGCTGTCCACCAACGACATCAACAGCGTGGACACCCTGCTGTCGTCGCCCATCGCCTGCGGCTCGCAGGACGTGCAGTACACCCGCAAGATGTTCATGGTATAGTATACTCATGCTGTCCACCAACGACATCAACAGCGTGGACACCCTGCTGTCGTCGCCCATCGCCTGCGGCTCGCAGGACGTGCAGTACACCCGCAAGATGTTCATGGTATAGTATACTCATGCTGTCCACCAACGACATCAACAGCGGTGACACCCTGCTGACGGCCATCGCCTGCGGTTCGCAGGACAAGCAGTACACCCGCAAGATGTTCACGGTAGAGTATACTCATGCAGCCCACCAACGACATTAACAGAGTGGACACCCTACTTTTGTTTGGCGAATGTAATATACATTACATATACGTTTAATGGCATACCTACTATACTCTTGGCAACCGAAACGACTTATGCCGCGTCCACATGCTTGGCAAACAACGGCAAACCTACAGGACGCAGTTATACGTTAGAGTGAGACGGAATTACGTCGAGCTCACAACAACATATAACTGCGTCCTGTGTAGGTTTGCCGTTGGTTGCCAAGCATGTGAAACCGGCATTAGGTTGTATGATGTTTAATGTTTTCAGCACGAGACGCGGCCAATTCATCGGGCCTTGAGCAATCGTAAAATTTTGCCACAGGGCGACAAAGCTTACCTCAGCATCGAAGAAGGCATCCGTAAGGTTAGAGAGGTAAGTATAAGTGCCAAATATTAAATACCCAGGGACCCAGAGAGATAGAGAGAGATATTTAAAGCGCCATCTATCGTGCATTTGAGTTAACACATGGCCAGTAGCTAGAATTTAGTGCGTTTTGTTTCACCATCGTCTGCGATGCTGCATGCTGGTATGATATGAAAGCACAATGCTGGTGTTACACGCTTGCCAAGCCTGCAGGACGTATTTATATATACGTTAGCGTGAGCACGATATAGTATCATCTCACTCTAACGTATTAACTGCGTCCTGTAGGCTTGAACCCCGGCATCGTATGGTCTCACTACATGCATTTCACCAGGGCATGTTCGCATTCCACGTGGAGGTGACGGCAGGCTACGACCAGATACAGAGGACGTTTCTGGAAGACGAGAAGTGCAACCTCGGCGCCATCAAGTACATGTCGGTCACGTACCCTTATCTGGCGCTTTCCGAGACCTCGCCGATCAAGGAGCAACTCAGGATTGGGTAGGTTACTAATATGTGATGACTGGCCGTTAAGTTTAGCACCGTTTTTTAACCTTTCGAGCGCCAAGCGGCAAAGCAATTCACCGTGCCACTGACGCCAAACCAAAAAAGAATGTGCTCCAAAATCAACAGAGATTGAAAAACACAGATAGTGGTTTGATTTAGCATGTTTTTGACCATTGAAATTTTTGACGTCAATAGGCGTCGTTGGCGTCAGTGGCACGAATTCCCGATGACGTGATTTGCCGTCTTTGGCGGTCAAAGGGTTAACGAGCGGATAGTATTAAAAAATCAATAGTGATTCTTGAAATACCGCCATTTCCTTTAGGTTGCCTATCCACTGGGGCGGAGATGTGTGACGGATCAATCACATTCCTCTGATTTAAATGCATTTATTTTGGGCTTTACACAGACTCCGTTACGGACGATAACAGTTACGATTTCTTGACCTTGCCAATATTCTGCAGAGCCCACCGCCTCATGGAGGGCGGGGTACAGAAGCGGACAGTCCGTCGAATGCTACCAGAGCCGCCCCGCTGCGGCGCCAGCACCGCCATGTTCAACGCAGTGCGGCTGCGCGACGTGGCACCCGCCTTCCGCGCCCTGCTCGCGATCTACGGTCTGTGCTTGCCCTTGTTAGGACTGGAGCTGCTCACTAAACGATACGGTAATTTTATTATACAGCCTTTATAGAAAACCATTGTTACAAAGACCAAAGTAAAAAGAAAAAATTAAATCCGTAACCTGGTGGACGAGAGCGGCTGTCGAACCCTGTACCTCTGGATTACCGGTCCAGCATGTTAACCCTTAAATGCATGATTATGTATATTTCGACGGCGAAAACGCTGTAAACGCCAATGAATTCCCATGGCGTTTACAGTGTTTTCGCTTTATGTCGTCGATTTTACACGCTACTGCAATAACACAAGTCAAAATCTGCATATTGTCAATAAAGACTGTCAACATTGTCCCGAATTCTCAAAAATGACGTGGATTTCATTGCTAGTTACGTCATTTCAGAAATAAAATTAGTGTAATTGTATGCAATTAAGGGTTAACCTTTCCACCACCGTAACGCCCAGATAATCTTTCAAATTTTTCCTTATGCTTTGTGTGTCGATCTTTGCATTGTTTATTAGCCCTATAGGGGTTAGAAAAACGGCTTACCGAATCGGGAAATCCCGGTACTCGCATACTAATATTTCCCGGTTTTGCAAGCCCTAGTTGGAAATAATTCACCTTTAATCACACAAAAGTTATAAAGGTAAAAGTTAGTGAGTGTGTTTTTATATTAACGGCTGGACCAATTTTGGTGAAATTCGGGATTTACACATAGGCTTTTTATTTAGATGGTATAACATCCCAGGGCGCAGGTTACATAGAATAAACATTATTTGAATTGCCAATTAACATTTTATTAAAGTTTTGCTGAACCGGGAGTAGACTTTACAAACAATAAAAAAATAAAACATGTGTGGCAATGATTGTTAATTTATTTTGCGCAATTTCTTATTAATTTAGTATGCAGTTTTAAAAATACGCACCGAATTACGGGAGTCACTTATCTATAAAACTAAAATAACATTAATTTCATTTCAGAAAAGAAAAAAGAAAATGACGCAAAGGACATTGATGTTGCTACAGGGGATATCACGGAGGAAGATATTTAAATATTTCTGGGTCAACCTATTTAAGTCACTGGTGGACATTAGGTTTCACTCTTACCTACATTATGTATTATGTTATATCACTCACCAAATACGTAAATTTCACTGAACTTACTAGAATCATTCCCCCTACTTTAAAGGCACCCCACACTAAGTTCTGATCCGACGAAGAAGTTTGCTAGTACAGTCTACATTAAAAATAAATCATGTGTAGGGCCGCGCAAAACCGTAGGTGCAATAAGTTAATGAGAAACGCACGGCAGTACCACATTCAAACTGACGTACTATTATTTACTGCAACGACTTCAGTTCTCTGTTGAAGCAAATGTCTACATTTAATAGTTCTAATTTAGTAATAAAACACGAAGTAATTGAAATATGTATATTTTGATACCGTACTTGTATGTTAATAGAAAAATCTCCGAAATACTGACACTTAACAAGGCTAGAACTATAATGGTCGTCTGTACAACACGCACATATCATACACTGAACATACTCTAACACTCATAGGAACATTTGCACCTTAGCCTAAACTATTGCATAAGACAGAATAAAAAGGTTTTAATACATTTAAAAATACTCTTCAGTAAATTCGGGTATAAAAATGCGCTTGGTATGATCAAGACCGAGAGCTGCAGGTTGCACAAGACAGAATTTTTTACCTTGAATGGCACTTATGCGAAGTGTTTATAGATTTTAAAAATTCTGTGCATTATTGGATTATATACACATTTTTTTAAATTCCAAACTGTAGTGCGCACCAATATGGTGCGTAAATACTAACACAAACTGTTTTTTAGATACGATACCTTTTAGACCCATACTTATTTGTCTCCTGCGTTACTTTTTTTCTTTGTCTCCTGTATTACTTTTCACGCAACCACTTACTTCGAATCCGTTATTCTTAAAAATATAAAAATCAAACACTGTAAGCGCTATCTTAACTCAGAACAGTTGATACAGTTCAACCATCGCTTGTTGTCGAAAATATTTCTGTAACATATATTTTTTCCTTTGCGTTACGGAACAAATGAGTGTAAATTTAATAATAGTTTTACCATTTTACAGCTATCTACTAATAATCTCTATGACTTGTATATTTTTTGTGGAGTGCGTGATAAAGAGTATTTATATCTTATAACTAGCGGCCGCCCGCGACTTCGTCCGCGTAGATTTTTGATGATGACAAAGATATTAAAATAGGTAAGTGAATTTTATTCTTAGTTAAAATGGTCTAGACAATGCAATTGTTAAAGAATTTTTGAAGATTTTCCAATTAGATTACGGGAATTGTTTGCAGGATGCTTAATATTTATTCCGTCAGTTACCTGATGCTTTTAATCTTTGGCAAAAAATACTGCAAGATATAGAGCGACGCATGGATTTGGAGTTAGAAAATGGAGATCTTAGTTATTATGAGTGAGATTAAAAAAAAAATGGTTAATATCGTAAGGCTGTTAAAACAATCTTAAACTCAGCACTGGAAATCGAGAGATGGAGGCAGTTTAATGAAGAGTATCTCTTTCAATAATAATAAATAATAAACTTGATTTTATAACAATAATAAATAATGACCTCTTTTCATAAGCAGGCAGCACTGGTATTTGTACACGCCGGCCTGCCTATTAAACGAAAAGAGTGGTGTGGCGGAGTACCCGAGGCTGGCCAAAATGTTTCTAAATGGTCTGCAGGTACCCCAGTTATTAAAAAGGCTAGTGTTTAAAGAAAATGCTGAAATGTGACCATTAAAAACTAAATGCACATCAGCGAATTTAATGATGGGATTACTATTTTGGTCTACAGGCTAGTAGTATTGTTTGAAGAGTGATTCAATATATTCTGGTGCTATAGTTCTCTATATCTCTCAAGAAGCTAAATAAAGTAAGAATAGGTATATAAAGTATAAATTATTCATGTCCTGATAGACAACTCACTAAATATAGGAACACATAAAGTTTGGAACACAATAAATAAGAGACAGCACTAAGAAAATATTGTTGACAGTCAACCATAGAAAAGGGGGTGCAAGTTCGTTTAAAAAAAAGGACGTAGTCACTGGGTAGTAGACAGGAAATAAAAAATATATAAACTGATAACGTTAGCGTAACACTTCTTTATAAATAAACAACATTAGCGGTGTTCCCCATACAAACTTTGCACCCCTTTTTAACCCCCTTAGAGGTGAAATTTTCCAAAACGCTGTAATTACTTTTTTTGTATTTGATTAAGTAAGTTATCTACAAAGTTTCAAGTCTCTAGTTCAAAAAATAAAGTTTCTCCCATATAAACATTGCACCCCTTTTTAACCCCCTTAGGGGTGAAATTTTCTAAAACGCTGAAAGTACTTTTTGTGTTTTTAAATAAGTAATCATTCTACAAAGTTTCATGTCTCTAACTCCAAAAAAAAAGTTTACCCCATACAAACTTTGCACCCCTATTTAAACCTCTTAGGGGAGGTATTTCCAAAAATCCCTTCTTATCTCTAGCCCACGTTATAAAAGTAACCTACTGTGCAAAAATCAACTCTCTAACATTGGTAGTTTCGGCTGTGCGTTGATGAGTCAGTCAGGACTTCTTCTTTTATATATATAGATAATAAACCTTAGGTTGCAACTATTCTATAGTTTTAATAAAAACCTTTTTATTCTATGCTGACGAAGTATGGAGATGCTAGCAAGCTACGGTTCATTTTTCACCGATTCAAGTAAGTAATTAGAAGTTATATAGTTATATGCTTTTCTCATTAGTCGTGACGTGACCTTAGCGTGGTAGCACAACTGATGGATAGAATCGCACGTCAAACATAACATGTTTAATTTCGTTTTAAAGTTGGATTTTAAGGCATTCTGTTTCGCATATACTGCATATATACGGTTTATATGTCCATTGTGAAAACATGTACGAGATTTCACTTCATTCAAGGATTTTTTGCAGATGCCTGGGCATTAGGAGGTTGAGAGATTATTGATATTATTTTCTACTATTCCGTTATAAATCCTCTACCACACTGGCATTAATTACCAATAAAGCAATATGCATAAGGGTGAAAAGGATGCATTTAGCCGTGGAAACGCAGATCGCTAGTGTGTTACTGACACGAATTATCCATTACTCGTCGAAGTACATTAGATTCTTAAAGATACATTAAACAATCTATTAATAGCTTTACATTAAATCACATTAACTTTTAAAATTTAGATAAATACATTGCTGAAATACCATTGTGAGTACAATCGGCAACAAAGCGATATATGCGGGCAAGATATTCATTTACTTGTCCACACCACAATATTACAGTATTGTTATAGAAATATTACTAATTTAATTATTAATTCTACTATCCACATATTTGATGCCGACTTTACAATTATGACGCGCAAAAGACATATTTTACTCTATAATTCTGTTAAAATGCACCCTTAATTATAATACAATAGTGTTAAGTTCACTACGACGGCTATTCAAATCTCAAACTTGTTGACGAAGTTTTGCACTTCATGAAATTACAATATAAAAAGGCGCATTAAAGAGTTCATCATAATAAAATAAAATATTATCTGTGAATGAACGTATAAAATATATTCTATTAAATCAAAACTGCACGTGTGCTGCACTTCATGCTATTTAGTAATAAACTATTATTAAATTCTGCGTCTCTTATTATTGCAATCGCTTCGGCCTTTATTATTAGTTCTCCACCTCCGTTAATCATTAGTACGTTAACGTAAATTAATACTTACATTTACGATGTATGATCATAACTACGCCAGTCAGAGATGCTTTTACCACCGCGTTTACTGAATACAGCCTAGAATAACCGGAAACACTAAACTGATCTTAGCGATAGAACTGAAAGCTATATTTGAGTCTTACATCTGTGCCACAGAAAGGGAACGTATTTTCAATGTTGAAGATAGGACCACTTGGTGGGAACAATTTTTTTTAAATAAGCAAAACTACAGCCGCATGAATTCATATCTATGTGTTTCGAGGGCATTCCTTCGGTATGGCGCGGCCACTCATTAGAAACTATACATACAAAGGAGTTCTTAAAAATATTATCCACGTAAAAGGCGTAATATCTATAATAAAGCCTACACGACGATACAAGTAATGTAAGCTGTGATTGTAATTACCAGTAAAGCGAAAGATATAGACATGATATTTTGCGAGATTCTTGATTTGGGGCTCAAGATGCACGAAAGACAACGGAAATTATTTTTTAACTATGTTTACATTCTTTATCTTGTCCTGTAAGCTTTATTTTTTACATACATATATGTATTTAAGTACATAATTCTTGTTACATATTTAGGACAGAAAAATTAATACGAAAGGTCATCTCATCATCTCCAAGTCCATATGATATACTCGTAAAATCAAAAATTACCTCAGAAACGTAATGATCAGAATCTTTGATTTTATTAAAATTTATATTAATTGTATTTGATTACAAAATATAAACGGCCATAAAGTTGAACATTTAAGCACTCCAGACTGTGGTATCCGTACTCTAATTCTATATTAGATTCAAAGTTACAATAACAAGGTCCATATTTTTATATGTAACGCTTATAGCTATTTAACGTTTAAAACAAGTCCACTGTGTTACGAATCCTACTCCACTGTGTTACGAACCAGCCAGCGGTTCGT